>CM017564.1:38968013-39656193 GCA_007844125.1 Sinonovacula constricta
TCTTAATCCCTGTATGGACCATATATCTAGACGGATCACAGATCTAGACGGACCATAGATCTAGACGGACCATAGATCTAGACGGACAATAGATCTAGACGGACCATATATCTAGACGGATCACAGATCTAGACGGACCATAGATCTAGACGGACCAAAGATCTAGATGGACAATAGATCTAGACGGACCATATATCTAGACGGATCATAGATCTAGATGGACCATAGATTTAGACGGACCAAAGATCTAGACGGATCATTGATCTAGACGGACCATAGATCTGGACGGACAATATATATAGATGGACCAAAGATCTAGACGGACCATAGAGACGGACCATAGATCCAGACGGACCATATATATAGATGGATCATAGATCTAGACGGACCACAGATCTAGACGGACCATAGATCTAGACGGACTATAAATCTGGACGGACCATAGATCTGCACGGACAATATATATAGATGGACCATAGATCTAGACGGACCATAGATCTAGACGGACCATAGATCTTGACGGGCCATAGATCTAGACGGACTATAGATCTAGACGGACCATAGATCTAGACGGACCATAGATCTGGACGGACAATATATATAGATGGACCAAAAATCTAGACGGACCATAGATCTAGACGGACCATAGATCTAGACGGACTATAGATCTAGACGGACCATAGATCTAGACGGACTATAGATCTGGACGGACCATAGAGACGGACCATAGATCTAGAAGGACCATAGATCTAGACGGACCATAGATCTAGACGGACCATAGAACTAGACGGACAATATATATAGATGGACCATAGATCTAGACGGATCATATATCTAGATGGAACATAGATTTAGACGGACCATAGATCTAGACGGACTATAGATCTGGACGGACCATAGATCTGGACGGACACTATATATAGATGGACCATAGATCTAGACGGATCATAGATCTAGATGGAACATAGATTTAGACGGACCATAGATCTAGACGGACCATAGATCTAGACGGACCATAGATCTAGACGAACAATATATATAGATGGACCATAGATCTAGACGGATCATAGATCTAGATGGACCATAGATCTAGACGGACCATAGATCTAGACGGACCATAGATCAGGACGGACAATATATAGATGGACCAAAGATCTAGACTGACCATAGATCTAGACGGACCATAGATCTAGACAGACCATAGATCTAGACGGATCATAGATCTAGACGGACCATAGATCTAGACGGACCATAGAGACGGACCATAGATCTGGACGGACCATATATATAGATGCACCAAAGATCTAGACGGACCATAGATCTAGACGGACCACAGATCTAGACGGACCATAGATCTAGACGGACTATAGATCTAGACGGAGCATAAATCTAGACGGACAATAGATCTAGACGGACCATAGATCTGGACGGACAATATATATAGATGGACCATAGATCTAGACGGACCATAGATCTATACGGCCCACAGATCTAGACGGACCATAGATCTAGACGGACCACAGATCTAGACGGACCACAGATCTAGACGGACCATAGATCTAGACGGACCATAGATCTAGACGGACCACAGATCTAGACGGACCATAGATCTAGACGGACCACAGATCTAGACGGACCACAGATCTAGACGGACCATAGATCTAGACGTACCACAGATCTAGACGGACCATAGATCTAGATGGACCAAAGATCTAGACGGACCATAGATCTAGACGGACCACAGATCTAGACGGACCATAGATCTAGACGGACCACAGATCTAGACGGACCACAGATCTAGACGGACCATAGATCTAGACGGACCATAGATCTAGACGGACCATAGATCTGGACGGACAATATATATAGATGGACCATAGATCTAGACGGACCATAGATCTATACGGCCCATAGATAATAGCAATCATGTCTGTCATAAACGAAGGAGGCAGCGAGACTTCGCGTGGGATACGGCAAATATCTCGGCCTAGTAGCGACGCCTAGTCAGTGAAGTGCTCGGTCACTGAATGATTCAGTAATCACTGAGTGTTCATTCATAAAACTGCATTTAAAGTATATCTGCATTACAAAATATAACAACTTGAACATTTTGTTTAGAGATATTACAATATTGATGTTAACATTTAAAGCATGTCTGGACACAATTAAAGCGCCCATTTCCTTTCGACATACATACTTGTTTCCGTACTCGCACTTTCCCCCCAGGAATCTATTGACTGCGGGTAGTCAAGATCATGCAGTCAAACGTTGGTGCCTCCGAATTCAGCTTTCCTATAACTCCGGGCGGTGTCGATTGCCGTGTCGTTTTGCGACACCGCCTTAATATGGCGGTGGAAGAAATGTCCTTGCATGAAACGTTATAGTTGGGACTTTTCCCGTCTCTACCAAAACGCAATGACGACGACAACGACGACGACGATGACGATGATAATGTAGTAATAAACGTAGTAATAATTGTTGTTGTTGTATGCCTTGTAGAATGATTTCTTTATGATTTCCTTACAGATCAAGCAACTAGGAAAGGATAAAGGCATCAGCGACCACACCACGTACAAAAATAGTGTCGAAAGAACAGAGAGAAACATCAAGTGGGTGGAGAAGAAGGGACCGGTCATTGAGAGATGGCTCACTGACAAGGGATTCTAGTCACTCCCGAAGCTCAACAGCAGTCAATAAAAGATGACTAAGCTATGCTCAACTTCACACGCACCAAAGTATCCTCAATATTGCCTAATCCAGCATAATGTATTTCACCTTCCCGGTAACAAACCTTCCAATAGCTCAAGTACTCTAAACGCGTACACATTCACTCACAGGCGCGTAACTGAATATACGCAGAATACGCAGTAAAGTTCACATTGTCCCCAAAGAATGACAACACATAAAAAGTTAAAACTGCAATACAAATCTTACCCTACCAATGAGGGGTAAGGTGTATATTTCTTGCGATCAACTAGCACCCATATTAACACCATTAAAACTGCCAATACTTACACCGCAGACACTGACATGTGTTTAGTCTGTGAATTTGCTTTATACTTACTCCACTTAAACCACTTGTACGTTAACATTTATTAAAATGGCTTAAACGCAGGCTTTGTAATTTCCATATTTCCATATCATGACCTTTTACCCGTAAACACGGTGATAAAAATACGTCTGCATAAATAAAACGGACTTCTATCCTGTATAAATAATTGGCGTGGATCAAATTTTACACAAAATTAATGGCCATAAGCAAAGATTTGGAGCTTGCGTTTGAGAAGCTTCAATGTTGGCTTTACAGAAATCTGTCTTAATTAAATACAGTTCTTCTTTTGATATTCAAATGTCTGCAACATAACATTTTATGTGAAATCTAGTTATTTTTTGATACCGAAACCTCCCTAGAAGCGGTCATTCGTACACATCACATCATGTCTAGCTACTGCCCTGGCCTCTATGTTCGGTGCTGAACTAAACCAGATATGCACGGCGTTGGGGTGTTCCTTTCTATATTTTAAGCCCAAAACAGAGAGTTGGCAAAGTGAGGTTTTTTGAGTGTTTTGACAAGGCGTAAATCCACACTCTAGATTTTGCTTACAAAACGAAATTGTTTGAGCCCATAACCCAGCTTCGTTAAGTTAGATTAAGTTTTGAAGTCACACAATGTCGTCCAAATGATTTAAGAGTATATATTAAAAGATATGTTTTTAGTTCTCTGTCTTCACTTATAAGCCCTTAAATCATTTGAACGACACTCAGACCAACTAGGAAGATTTCTTCCTTATCAACATTTCGGATTAAGGTCAAATTCGCCTTTCTTAACATCTCTAACTGTAACTACATTCAACTTAGCTATAATCATGTGAAATATAAATGTCTCCCCATTCTTTACTAAGTAATTTATGGTAAAACAATTCAGTTACATTTGCCGTCTCACACAAAAATTCACCTTTTCTTACATTCTGCAAATCTCCACTTCTCAGTTGCTCTCACTCTAGTTTGCGCCCTCTCCATGAATAAGAGGTTCAACTTGTAACTCGCTTGAATCTTTATTGTATCGATTTATTTTGTTATTCTTCACATGTCTCCATTGTCGTCAATATGTTACAAATTTTAGAAATGTATGTTAGATGTGTCTGTCACTTAAAAGGGCTTTTAGATTTGTTGATCAGAATCTGTTGTTTTTTGTTGTTTTTTCTGAACAGTCTTTAAAAAAATTCATCTAAATCTACAAAAACAAATTTTTGTCACAACAGAACTCTGTTTTGCCGGAGAAGCACAGACGCCTTAAAAGCTAACAGCGGATTTGGCTAATTGAAGATTAAAAGTTCATGTTAGGAAAAGAAAAAAACGTGAAAGACGTACATTTTCAAATAGTCTACTATATAAGCAATATCTATAATGGTTCGACACAATCTGAACTGATTAGGGATTGAAAATCAATCTTATAAAAAAATAAGTATAACAATTTACTTTATCACAATTTGTCAAGATCAGTGTCTTTATATTCATCTGTCATTGCGTTAATTTGTCAATCGTGTTTATAATTTATCCAGAGCAGAAATTTTCACATTTATTGTTTTCTGAATGTAACTTAAAAATCATACTTCGGAAAATAGCTTAAGAATTAGTATCCCTTTAGTTGTCTTCACGGAACGGTTTATACAAACCTTACCGATATTTTCTTCAACTCACACAAGCAAAGATACACTTTTTAAATAGTTCTTAATTCTATCTGATTATGAATTAATGTTGTTATCTAGAATGGAATGCTTGTTGTCAACATTCATACTCACAATAGAAATTGATAATGTGATGATATTGTTAATGTTATTTCTGTTTTCATTCTTTAGCATGTTTGTGTATGTAAGTCACAACAGATTTATTATGACCGATGCTTTAGACGTGGTTTTCATTAAGAAAGATTCACACATAATCAAGAGTATATATATATAAGTGGCTGTATTTTTATAGAATAAAGTATATAAAAAAATGTTTTTCTCTTTCAATATACATTTGTATCCCCAATAGGTGATGTACTTCATGTTCTCCGTAAGGGAGAACATATACATATTTTAACGTGCCTATGATTCCATAATTGGCCGCCCTGACATTAATTGATCCTTCCTTATAGGCTGTAGCCCCGTCTACCTTAGCAACTTGCTGTAACTATGTTATACAAACAATGGCCAAAATAGTGGCTTTGAAATGGAAAAGTATGCAAGTAACGTGTATTTTGCGATTGTTTGTTTAGCTGCTTAAACATGTCCAATTGCACTGACATATACAGAACAATCGGACGATTTTGTTTATTGTATTGTGGAGGATGTTTGATAAAACACATTCTTTTCTGTGATATGCAACTTCATGGTTCTTATTCGACAGAATGCCTCATATTTCAGTAGTGATATGTGTAAAAACTAAATAAAATATCAGTACATATTTAATCACAGTAAAAAATGGCTTGTGTTATCTTTTAACAAAAGTGGAATGCATTTCCGTGCAAAAAAGCTGTTAGTGCCATATTGTGTATAATACAATTCTATTAAGTTTCTAACACTGCTATAAAAATGAGCAATTCCTTTAAGTGGTAATGAATATGTTTGTATTGAATTAAGTGAGCCAATTAGTGACGTTTGAAAAGTTTTTTTGGCCTGCGACAGGGTAATAAAACTGCCACTTCATGCTTTTGATTGGAATGCCAGCAGATGTCCATTTGTAATGTAACCTAGATTGGCGCTTACCAGCGGTCAGCCATCCATACACCGGCCACCGCGCAACTTTGGGAAGCGTTTAAAGATTGTATCCGACAGTTTATCCTACATCAAACAATTTTTTTTTCCATTGTTTTGGGTAATTTGGGCATAATTTCTGCATAAACTCATAATTAAGTAAATACCATTGTGAGCACTACCTATATCGTAAGCTTCTATATATTGCGCCAAAAAGCACTCTAAATATTCATTCTTTCCATATCTATAAATAAGCTCGATGTGATCTCTGCTGAAAAAATAGATACCTACGTCAGAGTGGACTACACGAAAGGCGAAATTACTTATTCTCAAAATTAAGTTGTCACTTGGTTTTCTTAGTTTAAAAATAACCATCTCTGCAGTGTGGGTCAGATATGAAATACCTGTTTGCAATGACAAATGCATATATATACTTCGCTGTTCACAAAGACCTAGGTTATCAATGAACAGCATTTTGCAGGACCTTTTCATGTAACAATGACTGATTTTTTTTATTTGAGAAAACAATCTTTGGTCCAAACTGTCGGGTACCACGTCGCTAAAGAGTTAACCCAACAGCGATAGCGAGGCTGGTTTAACTGTCGTCGTTACAGTAATATTTAATCCGTGTGTTGGAGCTGGTCACGTGTAAGGCATATGTAGGAGGTTTATTTTCTGATTTTCAAATTGTGCAAAATAAGATTTTTTTTTTTTTTTTTTTGATTTCGTGTATGATTTTACCAGTGTGACTTGAATTATATTCACTTACTTATTTTTTGTTAGTGGCCATGCAGTAGCGTTAATGATTCACTCTCAAATGACTTTGTATTTCAAGTGATCGTCACAAAAGTGTCTTTACAGTCACGTTAAAATAGTGTTTGATACAATACTAATTTTGACAGCAATCAATATTTTTGTGAATCTTGTATGTATCTTTTAATAAACAACACATAACAAAATGTTAAATGTATTTAAAAGTGTAGTTTTTATGATTTTTTGTCTATTATTCTCCGATTTCGCTGAAACCCGTTTAAAAATGAATTTGCAATTAATTTTTTTGCAGTTTCATTGTTGGTGAAAACGAAAATCAAGGTTATGTGTATTAAGATTGTTCCTTTATTTATGTTTTAAGCGATGTGATTCTCAAGACAAACTTTATGCCATTGAGTTTTACATCGTTTATTAACTTCACACAACAATCAAACAGTCAAATAAGACATAATTAATAAAGGAAACTTTGGTGATTTAAATTTAATCATTTTTCTTTCAAAGTTCTTTCGTTTCAATAAAACTACAAACGAGTATATCCATACGTGTATATCAGACAAGGTTTCAAGTTTGTATAAGCAAACTACATGTATATCTTCATTAACTTTAATAAACAAATAAACAATCAAACTCAGTTTACTGGTTCAATTAACCTACTAACGAGCATATCAACATGTCTGTATAAGACAAAGTTACAAGTGTGTGTAACCAAACTATTCGGAACATAAATATTTCCAGTAGTCTGGATCTATTTAAACATGTCTGGATGTGACGTTTTGGTATTCAGGAATCCTCATGAGTATGTCGCCCCACTTATACCATATGACATCCTCAACCAGTGGCCAAAAGAACCTGTTGTCACCGATCCTGCACATGCAGCGCACCTCTGCAAAGCGACTATGGAAAAGAACATTAAACAATCAAATAAAGATACAGATATATGCAAGTAGGTTTACCTGAACTATCCCGGGATAGACCTTGCCTTTATACGCGACAGCAACCCAGCAACCTACCAAGTCGTCATCAGGTGTAAATGGATACCGGTTTTGTGATTTGGATGATAATGGTTCCGTCGACACATTCTTGTCTATTGGGACATCAGCTGTCTCAGAATGTGTGTGTTCATTTGCAGTGACTCCGACGGTTACTCTGGAAATACAGAAGAGATATAAAATTAAAATGTGCAGGAGTGCATGCAAGAACGTGCGCGCGTGTGTGCATGTGCGTGCATGTGTCTGTGCGCGTGTGTTTGTGTTTTGTTAATCAAACATATGGTTATCGTATTATTTATTATTAAATTGATTATATGTCAGTTGAATACATAAAATATTATGTTGTCACAAATTATCGTTACAAAATCTTGCATATAATTACAAATACCTATTGGGACATCAGTAGCCTCAGAATCTGTGCTGTCATTAGCAGTGACTCCGATGGTATCTCTGGACGCTGAAATTACAATGGAGAAATAAAATTGAAGTGTGCAGGAGTGCATGCACAAACATGCGGGCTCGCGTGTGCATGTGCGTGAATATGCGTGTGCGCTTGTTTTGTTTGTGTTTTGTAAATTAAATGTATTGGTATCGTATTATTTATTATTAAATTGATTATATGTCAGTTGAAAACATAAAATATTACGAAGTCACATATTATCATTACAAAATCTTGCATATATAAGTACAAATACCTTTTTTGATGCCAAACAAATAGTTTGGTGTCTCCCCCGGATAGCACTCACAGTTGTCTGGCCATTTACAGAATCAGCTGAGAACTTTAAGTTTCAAATGTCCAACTTGTTCCTTGTGTAAAATTTCTTTTAGCCGTCTTCCACTTTCTTCTTATTAAGTTCATCTCTCTTTCACTTTTCCCGCTGTAGCTGTACTGTCCTTGCTCTTTACGCTTTTGGTATTGTTCCCGCTCCTTCTTCCGGTATGCTTCGTGCGTTTCTTTACAGTTCTTATTGTTGTCTCTGTACTGTTTTGAACGTTCGGCTGCTGTCAGCGCCATCGTCACGACACGTTTGTGATGGAAAAGACCGTAGCGGTAAAGACACTTTTTAGTAAACATGGCAGATGCATAACATGCTTCTTGTCATAACATCATATTTCACATTATTTCAAACAAATTATGGTGGACAACAACTTCGCTTTGGAAAAAAACCCCAATTAGAATGCAACATTCAGACAAAACTTCATGAACGGTAAAAACACGTTGTGTGACAAAAAGTTACAAAATATGGGTTTACCTTGTTCAAAACCGCCCGCCATCACCAAATTCTTCCGGGAAAGAGCGAAGTGGCGCGAAAATATTAATGACGTCACGCATGCAAAGTAGTTTCATTTTGAAGAGTATTCAGTTGGATATAAATGTAACTTATGGTGTGATGGTAAAGACAAATTTTATGTGGGACATAAATTGAGCGGACATAATAACCTCTCACGAGCATATAAAACAAAAATATAACATAAAACAATATGTTATTAATTTCTTAATGAATTGGACAGAATGAATTAAAGCCAACAATTGTTTAGAACGAATATCTGAACTTATTTGGGAAGGTTGTATTTAGCGAATTCGTCATTGGGACATTTCAAAACAGCGCCGTGACGGTAAATTCTCCTATTAAAGTTGGCTTTTATTAACGGCTTGGTCTTGTAGCATTTGTTTTACAACTGTTAAAACTTTGATAACACAATGTTTGTAAAACACTGTTGCGTAGAAACGGCAGGTTTTGTCTTGTATTTTGAACAGTAATTATCATATAAGTTGCATTTACCGTCACAGCCGTCCAAACGTGACGGTAAAAAAAAATATTTAATAGTTTGAGGATTTATGTTTACATATTACATTGTATGGTTTTTTTCTTAATATGAATCAATCACCAAAACTATCTAAAAATGAATGAGACAGAAAAAAAACGGAAACAGTGCGTTTCAACGCAATTAACAGCTCATGGACGTTTTGAAAATCGAAAATCAGAAAATGACCCAGGAGAAGGTCACGTGTAAGGCATCTGTTATTTTACTTTGTATGGAGTGGTAAAGAAGGAACTGCTTGATTTCTCTTTACTAAATTAATACTCTTAATCATATCTTAACTGGTTAAGATAAAGTGCATTTGCAATGATGTCTGTGTTCAGTTATACGCCAAAAGCATAAAGGATAAAAAAGCTAATACTAGAAGAGCAATTTGAAATTTCATCATGTGATGCCCCAATTTTCATTCAGTAGCTCTTTTTTAAATGTAGACATGAAATTGTCAGAAAACAGAATAGCCTGATCCTACGTTTTGCAGATACCTTGCATTAATTTTAAAAATACAGTTATTACATATAAACAAAATAAACAGCGTCCTCAGAATTTTAATATGTCAATTTGTGCATTTTCTTTCTAATAAAAGCTTCAATATTATCGCAGTTAGTAGTGCATCAACAGCATAAGTCTACTAACATTGTATAAATAAAACATATTACATGGTTAACCGCCGATTTACTTCGAACAATGCATGGGTTGGAATAATCCAAATGGCCTTCACTTACAAATTTGTCGACTGGGAGTCCACCATTTTGAATTACTTAATTAAATATCACTTTTACGGTGAAATGTAACTTTTGTTTAAAAGGAAATGAATAATAGA
Source organism: Sinonovacula constricta (assembly GCA_007844125.1). Classification (NCBI taxonomy): domain Eukaryota; kingdom Metazoa; phylum Mollusca; class Bivalvia; order Cardiida; family Solecurtidae; genus Sinonovacula; species Sinonovacula constricta. Next base: position 38,978,156 of record CM017564.1, read on the forward strand.
ATAAGCGTCATGTTTAATTTTTCCTTTTGAAAATAGTACAAATAAAAATTCATCCATGTATCTGTAGACATTGTCGAATAAACGTGAACATGTTATCGTCGTCAACAAACTGTCAAATATGTCGAAGAAGACGAGACCCATCACTTGTGTCGATCATGCTTAAATTGTTAACAATACTATTCTAAACTGTTTAAACCAGAAGTTCAAATGTTTATAATGTGTAATGCAGACATCAGTCTGGTGACATAAATGAGTTGCCACTTTGGCTGACGTCATGGGCGACTTGAAAACAGGGTTGACAACCAGCAATTTTGAGACTGCAACACAACAGACTTACTTAAAAGTTTCAGTACTTGGAGATATGACCCCTGGCTCTCAAAACATCACGAATTCTTCTTGGTTAACTCCGGTATAAGCCTTGTATATAGGACTGTTGTAACATTGTCCAAATCTCCATCACAACTCAGTTCAAGTCATTGTTAGTATGAATTGCCTTAACACGCCTTTGCACTTTACATTTTATAACGCTCCACAGATTTTCTATAATATTAAAGTCAGTTTGTGCAGGCCATGGAAGGTTCGATATAAATACCATTGTCTCTTTTCCAAACATTGAATCTGTTTGAGACTTGGCATGGGATATTATCTTCCTGGAAGATCCATGGCTTGTTACCATAATGACGGGCTGCAACGGGCCATAAAATGTCATCTAATACTGAAATGTTTTTGCGTATTCATGTTGCCTACAACAGGGGTTTATGTACCCACTCCCCCATAACAAATACACGCCTAATACATACTAAATAGACCATTGTAATTTCTCACGACGAAAGTTAATCCCTCGAGCACGATTTCTAACACCAATGGTGATGTTCTAGGATACAGTCTTACGTTTATATCTTTCTGCAAATAAGCGCCACTTAACAGTTCTATAGGGGGGGGGGGGGGGGGGGGGGGGTAGGGGGGGGGGGGTAGGAGGAGGCTAGTTACTCCCCTGCCTTCGGAAAAGAATGGCGCACTCAGGAATTTTAGATTGATCATTCAGATCACGTGAATGTAGCTCTAGTGTTGACGAAATAAATATATTGGGAGTTAAAATTAATCTCAGTATATTTTGGTCTCATCCGGTAGCATTTACGAACATTTATTTTAGAAATAATTTAAGTTAAAAAGTATTCATACAGAAAGTATGAGTATGATTAAAATAAAACATTTTCTACGATCGGATATTAGTGACTATGTTATAACTGTTGTCCAAATGTCTAATCTATAGTTTTAGAAAAGGTTTTGCTGCAGCTGACGATTTGTCCGCTTTATATCGCGTTCAATGATTAACGAGGGTATAATGTTGACCACTATTTGCACTCCTTTAACGCTTTTTAGCGCTTTGATTCGGACAGTCACACACACTTAACTAGAGTTATCTCCCCGTAAACTACCACATGAAATGGTTCCAGTTGCTGTACTGTCTACATGGGCCTGGGTACCAAACAATAACATGTGAACGACTGCAGCTCATTTATGAATGACATTCGTGTATTTATTTTTTTTATTTCAGTAAGGACAAATAGGTGTGTCTTTACAGGATAATTTGATCAGTTTTTTTAAAATATCGTGCAACACTTTTGTTACTGTCAAGGTAGGTACCAGCTTGGAATTTTCTCTGTGAAGCGAGATGCAAATTTAATGGTTGTATCCTACAGATTGGCCCAGAAACTATTTCATTAAACATGCTGTTCATAGGTGTCTTAAACCCAAAAGTTAAGCATAACACCACAATTGTCATAACAAACATGTATTTCCTATGTGAGAAACGCTGCACAGTTACCTATTTTAAGACTTAAGAAAACCACGATAGCAAAAAATCCCAATCTTAATGCTTAATAATCGATTTGAAAAGAATTATTAATTTGAGTGTTTTTTAACGAGTTGTATTGTCATAAAATTGAGATGTGTGTTTAAAATTGCGTTGACTGAAGTTTGATTTTTACAAATACCTCAAACAAGAATCAGATATTGTTACATGTATTTGATATAGGCAAACTGTTAGATACCACCTTTGACCTCACAGAGATAAAGATCTGTACGACTGTTGTTTTAGATTCTGGCCCAGGAGGTTGTGCATTTAAAATCCTGTCCTAAGTGAAAAGAATTTTGTATACTTTATTGGCAGCAGTGATGAGTTGTGCTCCAGGTTGCAGCAGTAACAGTCTAGAAACTGGTTGATCTCACCATTTGATGACTAGCGCACAAAAGTCAAAAGGTTGGAGGGGGTAACCCGAACGGGACTTGAACCCATATTGTGAGAGGCAGAGGAGTTGTTTGGTGATTATGTAGTGGCTGCTGGTTAACTGACCCTTACATGACAATCTTTGTTGAAAAACAATTTAGCATATGTTCATGTCCTGATTATTTTTTATTATTCTCCGGTTACAAGTAGTATGCTGAGAAATTGTAAATTTTCATTGAATGTGTTATATATTTTGGCATGTAAGGAGGTATAAAAATATCCCAAAAGTATGGCTTAATTCATTTTTTTACAATACAATTTTTAGCAGATAACATGGTTGCTGAGTATGAGGAAACATACCGGTACATCCAACAGTCTCTCTTCTTCAGGATAACAGAATGTTGAAAAAATCCTGGCAGTGTTTTACAACATTGTACCGCCCCAGACATGCACCAGTAACAAGCTCAAAGCTGTGGCTAGGACAGAGGTGGCTTTCTGACAATGTGCCCTCACCTCTTGGCACCACACACACAACAGTGAAGATCAGTCCTAAAGAGAGAAAAGCAGAAGAATTTCTACAGACTCTGGGTCCAGAAATGCTGGAGAAAAAAGCACACATTGAGATTGACTGGCACACTTTACAGACATCAGGTTACCAGGTAGAAAGCAAAATATTGTTAATATTCTAAGAACGCTTAAGTTTGTAAGCTTCTTTTATTCTGTAACTATAACTATATAACTATTTATTTATTTATATGACATACATAAAATTTGAGTATGATCTGCAGCTAGACACTTAGTAGCTTAACACAGCTTCAGATAGGGACTTAGCTGAGCAGCATGTACGCTGTTTTGCTTGGGCTATATTAATCCTTAGTATGAGTTGAGTTTGTAAGACTGACTTTTATTTGGGCTGTTAAAAAAAACCATACTGACAAGACTAAATGACCTCTGTATGATTTCCAAAAGGATACCTTTGTGCGACATACATTTAAATTACTTACATAGTATCATCATTGATTTATTAAAATAATGTTTTTTACTAGATCATATTCATAACCATCATCATCAGTTAATTATGAATCATTTTTTAATAATGTACATTATTTAAATTATGCCTGTATATCAAATAACAGGTACCCCATCACCTGTCAGCCCATGATTGGAAGATCCTCCTCACAGAGTGTCCGACATACAGCAAGAGAAGAACTTACTTTTACTATCTCTTCAAGAGGGAACTACACAGAGAGAATGACAAGAGAAGAAAATTACGACTTAAGGAGAACTATGAGAAGACAGAAATTGAAAACAATTTGAACGAGGAGAAATTTCTGTTTCGCACTACAGGAAAGTTTATTAAACGGAGACAGGGAGAATTAGCTGCTTGTTTTGGCAACCCATTTATTATTGACCTAGATTATAAGCAAAGTAGGCGAGAGGCAATAGCCACTTATCGACAATTGATAACAATTCATGCAGAAAATACATCTCACTTGCAACCTTTTAACATCCATCTGACAGGTGCAAGTAATTTCTTTGTAGAAAATGAGCACAAGGGTATGCTTCAGACAATGTTGGATATGCAGGTGTGTCAGGACAGTTTTATAGATTTATTCCCTGCTGAGAGGTTAGTATATTTGACCCCTGATGGACCACCTTTAAATCATTATGATGGTAATGATGTGTTCATCATGGCAGGGCTGGTAGATCTACACGACACATCAAGGCGCTCCCTCAGCAAAGCTAAATCTCTGGGTATCAGGCATGGCTCACTACCTCTGCGAAGACATGTTGTGTAAGAAAACCTCAATTCATCTTTGTTTTTTTAAATTGGTTAATTTGATTTTTATAATATATTTTATATTTATTTGTTTAAAGTTTATTAAGAACCACTTGCTTTCCAACTTGCCTAGACCATGAATGTTGTATACGGTAATATAAGTATGTTACTAGTAATCACAAGGTGACAAAACTCGATGTAGTCACATTCTATGCATCTCAAGGCAACATGATCAAGTATTTTATAAATAAAACTGAATATATATTGAAAAAATAAAACAAATTGGATGAAATGATAGAAAAAAAATGAAGCTCTGCATTTCATTCAGCTAGTTCAGTATTTTCAACCAACACAAATGTTAGATTTCTTGATCACATAATCAGTAAGTCAACCGGTTTTGTTGGAATTAAAATTTATGGTGCCATGTAGAAAAAGATATAAGTAATCAATTGTGGCAATTTAGTTCCACAACTGAATACAATTAATGTCTTTTTCTAGATATTCTCAAGTAAAGCTTTTATTTTTTTTTAAGATTAAATTGTACATTCATACCATTGCAAATTATAATTATTTGTATTTATCAAGTCATTTATTTTGGCATGACTGTTCAGGTGTTAACCAATACGAAAATGACTTTCTGGTTAGCTAAGTATGTGATTGTCACATTGTTTAATCTTTAATACATACAGTACCCCAGTTTCTTGTATTTTTTCAGACTGAAGAACCATACATTAACCCTGGACTGTGTGTTACGGATACTACTAGATGTGAACCTTCACCATGACTGGAAGAATGCCATCTGGAAGAACATCCCAACCCGCCTTATATACAATGCTCCAGACCATCAGAGTGACCCAAAACCACGATTCTCCAAGGAACTCAAGGAAATATACTCCAGTGCATGAGTTACAAGTCAATTAATTTTGTTGAGTTTCATCCTTTCATGCTAAAATTTATTAAAACAGACTCCTGTTTCTTCTTAATCTGTATTTCAGATGTAGGCACAGGGCACAATTTAACCAACCTTATGACAAGCTCACAAACACAACATTACATGAGAAAATACATTAGAAAAGCAGTGTATAGTATGTGTAAAACAGTATGTCAAAGGTACTCACATGAAGTTATTTACAAATGTGGCATTTTCACAGGCTTTAAGCAGATTTTCTGTAACTCACATGATTTATTTTACTATTGACCTTTGCGAGAATACAAGTAGGGAATAATGTGTCCATTAAAGAATGTAACAAATATATACAACTGGTACTGGTAGGAAACACAAAATCTTCAGCCACTCTAACCCTTGTTAACTTTGAGAATCGTTATCTTGCTAGCTACCATTTTCTGTTCATATCAGGATTAAGAATGTGAAAATATATGTTTTCAGGATCTTTAGATAACAATTGGATTTGACTTAAACAAGTGGTCAGAATTTTACTGATAAGCAATTCCCATCAAAATTTGAAATTGTTCTAGATTTCATTTTTTTTAAAATGTAAAGCTATATGAAATGTACCTTTGTTGTTGAGATTTAATAAACCATGCACTGAAAGATGAGGGATCAAATACAGTTCACAAAGTTTATGCAAAGGTAGAAAAAGAAAAAAACTACTTAATTGTGAACCACTTTTATTTAGATATAAATAACATGTGCTAACTAAAATAAATTAGAAATCCCTTTCCAATGGAGTTTCTTATTTTGATTCTCCCCGGCCCTAATTTATGTTCTTTTGACCAGTTTGTTTTTGTGAACATTAGCCTTATACAAGTTGATGAGATAATTTTCATATCCATCTATCGGCAAGTCATTCAAGTCACATGATCCAATGTCTTGTGAACTTTGTGGAAACAAGGCCGCCAGGGCAGGACGTAACAATGGCAGCCGTTGCCACGTTGATGGGCACACCTGTAGTATAAAAGCAATCTAGTTCAGCATGTCCAGATTAAGTAAAAAAAAAATTGTACAGAAACTAAATTATTCTTAATAAAATTCAATTTTGTGGATACTTAAATTTACCTGAATACATTTGACTTGTATCAAAAAATTACCAAAATTACCGTTACCACTAAATCACAATGTTTGATTAGATTAATCTTTAATCACTTTTTTTTTTAAATAAAACATTTCTTTGAACTCCTTGTACAACTGCTTCAAACATGATGTGTATGTCAGTCATTGATGGTATACTGATGGAGATAGGGTATTTTTGAAACAATATAAAATAAAACATAGTTCTGTATGTGTTGCGTGCTAAGGCTCCACTATGTCTAGGCTATTACCACTGTCTGATTCTATATATGGTACTTGTAATAGGGTTTTGAGGAAAGACATCAGTTTAGAATTCCTCTAGAGGGACAACCCTGGTTGAATGGTTATACTCCAACTTTTGATTTTGGAGGTACGGGTCCCTGGCAGGGCAAGAATTTTGACATGGGCTGTCTTCCAGCTGACATGCCGGGCACCAGTTGTTCTACCCAGATGCTAAACTGATGGTTTTCCTTAACCAGTAACTAGCTGGATGTCTCCGATATTACAATATTTGTGTCTGTGTTATGTCACAAAATATGTACGCCAAAAATAATCTATAGGTAAATGCATGTATTGTAATGACAATCAGCAAATGCATTTAGTACTCAATAGTTCTCGTCATTTGATATTGATGTCAAAAATAAATAACGTAGCCTTGTAAAATGTAATATACTTGTTCTGTATTTGATTGAAAATAAAATTTAAAAATGGCAGCTATTGCCACTAATAGCCTTGAAATAAATTAAATTCCTTAAAATTACTGACAAGATATTCATAATTCACCTAAAAATATATCACAACTTTAAAAAGAAACCTTTTGCATTGTATTTCTTTTTTGCCCATTAAAAAATTACATAGGGCCATCATGATTTATTCCAAAATGCCAAAATATGTTTAAACATCTCCTGAAGAAAGGTTTCATTGACTTGGTGGCAACATACCGTCATAAAATCAACTGCGAAGCCTACATTGTCTGCACCTCTGACAGACACCGTTGGCTGGACAGGTGTTCTGTGGCCAAAGTGAGTCAGTAATGTAAACTTGGCATTCATCTGTTGTCCTACTGATATCGCTTCTGATAGGGTGCTTTAAAGAATAAAATAAGAACGTATCATTTCAATAAGGTGATACAAAGGAAAGGATGCACAAATAATACAGTAAATTATATGCTTGTTTTTTGAAAACTGGTATCACGTAACAAAAGTAAAAGCAACATTCATGTGTATGGTAGATATCTTAACATTTTTAGTTTAACTAAAAGAAATCCTTACAGCTGCAAAGGGAGACATTTAAAAATATTTTAATATGATCTACAATTACCAATGAATGATACTCAGCTTCAAAGCTTATAATTTTGGAAACATTTAGTGAGTTAATTTTAGGGGTTCCACTGATCAAATATAATTTTACTTAATATCCACCAATCAGTTGCTTAGGTACTGTCACAAACTCTCTATAATAACCTTTTATAATTTTCTACTCTGATAAAAAATAAAACTTGCTTGCAAGACTAAACAATACTTTACCATGCTAGAAGTTAACATGATGCAGTTTGACAATTTGACAAGCTTGATAAATAATCATACTATGAAACATAATTGACACTTAGCCTGCTTTGCACCAATTAACCAGGCTTAGGCAGAAAGTGTAGATCTTGATCAACATGCACCCTGCTAGGAACTGTCTGATACTGGTCTGTACTCAGGCTAAGGCAGAAAGTGCAGATCTTGATCAACATGTCCCCTGCTAGGAACTGTCTGATACTGGTCTGCACTCAGGCTAAGGCAGAAAGTGTAGATCTTGATCAACATGCCCCCTGCTGGGAACTGTGTGATACTGGTCTGCACTCAGGCTTAGGCAGAAAGTGTAGATCTTGATCAACATGCCCCCTGCTGGGAACTGTGTGATACTGGTCTGCACTCAGGCTTAGGCAGAAAGTGTAGATCTTGATCAACATGCCCCCTGCTGGGAACTGTGTGATACTGGTCTGCACTCAGGCTTAGGCAGAAAGTGTAGATCTTGATCAACATGCCCCTTGCCGGGAACTGTGTGATACTGGTCTGCACTCAGGCTAAGGCAGAAAGTGTAGATCTTGATCAACATGCCCCTCGCTGGGAACTGTGTGATACTGGTCTGCACTCAGGCTTAGGCAGAAAGTGTAGATCTTGATCAACATCCCCCTGCTGGGAACTGTGTGATACTGGTCTGCACTCAGGCTAAGGCAGAAAGTGTAGATCTTGATCAACATCCCCCTGCTGGGAACTGTCTGATACTGGTCTGCACTCAGGCTAAGGCAGAAAGTGTAGATCTTGATTAACATGCCCCCTGCTGGGAACTGTGATACTGGTCTGCACTCAGGCTAAGACAGAAAGTGTAGATCTTGATCAACATGCCCCTTGCTGGGAACTGTGTGATACTGGTCTGCACTCAGGCTTAGGCAGAAAGTGTAGATCTTGATCAACATCCCCTGCTGGGAACTGTGTGATACTGGTCTGCACTCAGGCTTAGGCAGAAAGTGTAGATCTTGATCAACATCCCCCTGCTGGGAACTGTGTGATACTGGTCTGCACTCAGGCTAAGGCAGAAAGTGTAGATCTTGATCAACATCCCCCCTGCTGGGAACTGTGTGGTACTGGTCTGCACTCAGGCTAAGGCAGAAAGTGTAGATCTTGATCAACATGTACCCTGCTGGGAACTGTGTGATACTGGTCTGCACTCAGGCTTAGGCAGAAAGTGTAGATCTTGATCAACATCCCCCTGCTGGGAACTGTGTGGTACTGGTCTGCACTCAGGCTAAGGCAGAAAGAGTAGATCTTGATCAACATGTACCCTGCTGGGAACTGTGTGATACTGGTCTGCACTCAGGCTAAGGCAGAAAGTGTAGATCTTGATCAACATCCCCCTGCTGGGAACTGTGTGGTACTGGTCTGCACTCAGGCTAAGGCAGAAAGTGTAGATCTTGATCAACATGTACCCTGCTGGGAACTGTGTGATACTGGTCTGCACTCAGGCTAAGGCAGAAAGTGTAGATCTTGATCAACATGTACCCTGCTGGGAACTGTGTGATACTTGTCTGCACTCAGGCTTAGGCAGAAAGTGTAGATCTTGATCAACATGCACCCTGCTAGGAACTGTCTGATACTGGTCTGTACTCAGGCTAAGGCAGAAAGTGCAGATCTTGATCAACATGTCCCCTGCTAGGAACTGTCTGATACTGGTCTGCACTCAGGCTAAGGCAGAAAGTGTAGATCTTGATCAACATGCCCCCTGCTGGGAACTGTGTGATACTGGTCTGCACTCAGGCTTAGGCAGAAAGTGTAGATCTTGATCAACATGCCCCCTGCTGGGAACTGTGTGATACTGGTCTGCACTTAGGCAGAAAGTGTAGATCTTGATCAACATGCCCCTTGCTGGGAACTGTGTGATACTGGTCTGCACTCAGGCTTAGGCAGAAAGTGTAGATCTTGATCAACATGCCCCTTGCCGGGAACTGTGTGATACTGGTCTGCACTCAGGCTAAGGCAGAAAGTGTAGATCTTGATCAACATGCCCCTCGCTGGGAACTGTGTGATACTGGTCTGCACTCAGGCTTAGGCAGAAAGTGTAGATCTTGATCAACATCCCCCTGCTGGGAACTGTGTGATACTGGTCTGCACTCAGGCTAAGGCAGAAAGTGTAGATCTTGATCAACATCCCCCTGCTGGGAACTGTCTGATACTGGTCTGCACTCAGGCTAAGGCAGAAAGTGTAGATCTTGATTAACATGCCCCCTGCTGGGAACTGTGATACTGGTCTGCACTCAGGCTAAGACAGAAAGTGTAGATCTTGATCAACATGCCCCTTGCTGGGAACTGTGTGATACTGGTCTGCACTCAGGCTTAGGCAGAAAGTGTAGATCTTGATCAACATCCCCTGCTGGGAACTGTGTGATACTGGTCTGCACTCAGGCTTAGGCAGAAAGTGTAGATCTTGATCAACATCCCCCTGCTGGGAACTGTGTGATACTGGTCTGCACTCAGGCTAAGGCAGAAAGTGTAGATCTTGATCAACATCCCCCCTGCTGGGAACTGTGTGGTACTGGTCTGCACTCAGGCTAAGGCAGAAAGTGTAGATCTTGATCAACATGTACCCTGCTGGGAACTGTGTGATACTGGTCTGCACTTAGGCAGAAAGTGTAGATCTTGATCAACATCCCCCTGCTGGGAACTGTGTGGTACTGGTCTGCACTCAGGCTAAGGCAGAAAGAGTAGATCTTGATCAACATGTACCCTGCTGGGAACTGTGTGATACTGGTCTGCACTCAGGCTAAGGCAGAAAGTGTAGATCTTGATCAACATCCCCCTGCTGGGAACTGTGTGGTACTGGTCTGCACCTAAGGCAGAAAGTGTAGATCTTGATCAACATGTACCTTGCTGGGAACTGTGTGATACTGGTCTGCACTCAGGCTAGGCAGAAAGTGTAGATCTTGATCAACATGTACCTTGCTGGGAACTGTGTGATACTGGTCTGCACTTAGGCAGAAAGTGTAGATCTTGATCAACATGCCCCCTGCTGGGAACTGTCTTATAATCTGCACTATTTGCTTCTAAGTATCCACTGTTGTACCTTTTTTTACCACTTCATTAAACAGCAGACTGAAAGTTAGGACTATAATGAAACTGAGGTACCTGTGTTTGGCCATCCTAGCCAGCTCAGCATCTTCATCACCAAATGTAGCTTCATGGATCAACACATCACAACCTGCTCCTGATTGGTAAAAACAAACAATGTTCAAAATCTTGTTTGAATCGAGAGAATGTTAGTTAAGCTATAAAACACTGGTAAAGTTGCCAAAGAATAACCAAAATCTAGTGAAAATTACCAACATAGGATGACCCTGCAATATTTGTTGTGTTTCACTTTCCATATATTAATATAAAGACAGTAAAACTCATACTAAAATAGCATTAAGCGTATAAGGTTGATTTTGTTTTGTTTTATATATTGACCTGACACAATTATCATAATATGAGATCCAGCTATTACTGGTTTAGGAAGACCCCAGTAAAGTGTCTGGCGAAAACCAAGAGACCCTAATTATAGTCAAAACCCAAGACTTGAACCCTTGTGGTGCTGAGGAATTTCAATTAGGTTGGTGACTAACCACTCAGTCACTCCTGAACAGTCATACATTGGAACACTGACCATACTTGATGAGACTGGTTGCAGGCCTTGTATCACCAGAGTAAACTAGTTTCCAGCCATCTTGGTGAGTGAGAACCAGTCCATGGGAGCTGATGGTGTGGACCACAGGGACAACAGTATACTGTAGGAATGAAAGGGAAAATAAATGCATTGTATGACAAACAAGTAGACATTTGGGGGAAATAGCATGCAAAATAAAACACTCAATCTTCTGCTTCCACAGACAGTAAACTAGCCTTGGTGACACTGCAGACATTTAATTAGAGTATTGGTTTTGATTCTAGGTCAAGGCTTCAAAAATCCTTATACAAAGGTTGCTTGCCTACACAGGCAAACCTTGGGGGATCTGGTGTCATGACAGAGAGACTGAATGTGAGAATGTGTCTTATGTTATAGGTATTTATTCACACTAAAAATAATACCTTATTTGCATTAAGTGAACACCAACACAAGACAACTAAAAATTTGTGGAAAAACGTTGAACAAGAAAGTCAAACAAGCATCTGGAAAATAGGCTTACTTCCTTTAAGTGGAGACTGTCTTTAAGTTGTCTGAGGTCTGTAGCTGTCCCCTTCTCAAGCCTGCTTGTCTGACTTGTGTCCACAAAATGATTGGGGATAAGCCTAAAAATATTAAAATTGCCCTTGTGTGTGATACAAGATTAGCTTAACGTTTTGTATTGCATTATCTCATGCAAGAATTCAATTCTAAGCCACAGCTGTTGTTCAAACATATTTGTAATAAATAAAATTCAATTAGAATTATAGGCAGGACTTGCAAACAAACTATAGTCTGCTTAGTTTTTCACATTAAATTATTAATCTCTGAAATAACATGAGACTTTTGTCCTTCAAAAAGTAAAAGGCACCTAACATTCATTGAAAGCAATGTCTACCAAGTTTGAGGATAGTGGACTAAACCACTATCTGGCTATTTATTGGAAACAAAAAAATGGTTGAGGTCACCCAGACCTTGACCTCTGTGTCATCAAAATTAATAGAAGTGATCAACCTATCATGACTAATGTCCCTAGCAAGGTTGAGGATTGTTGGCACATGCATTCTCTAGATATTGATTGGAAACAAAGTGGTTAATCTACTGACATCTGCAAAACAATAAGGTCACCTCATCCAAGAAGGAGGGTATAAGAATACAATAGTTTGGAGCTTACTTAATACAAGAGTACAATTCTGCCACATGCTGTGAATACAGAGACACCCACTTCCTGAAGTTACTGGGAGACAGAATAACCAGTCTATCATGTCTTCCCTGGCTTGCCATCAGTTGACGTCTGGCCTCTATCAAACTGAAAAGACCCTGTCAAAAAAATAAACAAAACAACAAATTATATATAAGTATCCTAGAATAAACAACCAATTATTTCAAACTAATGCTGTTGTTATTTTAGTGCCATTTCATTTTTCAAATTTACTAAGTAAGTATTAAAAATAGCACAGTCAAACTGGATTTAATGTTCAAAGCAGTAGACCTGGGTTATGCTCCAAGAAGCTATTTTGGACACAGGAATATAAGCTTGTGAAAAAAATGATTGTCTAATTTAGACAATGAATCTTGCATCTTATTTACTCATTATTATACATTTAACTGCTATTTTCAATGTTCCTGGGTGTCGCAGTGCCTTTGTGCAGTCTTCCACCTGTCTATGTGGACAGCTAAAATTGGATGTAGCTGTATGACATCCTCTTTTATGGTATCTTTTTGGTAGCCCATGTTGGCCAGAAACATCTTTCTTCTAGGCCTTTTTTCACCCCATTTGTGTCTGCCATTCTGTCCACATGCCCGAAACACCTTAAGTCTCTTACATCTTGTAACAGATGGGAGAAAGTCCAACCCCTTTACATGTGTTATGTCAGCATCTGGTATGTGCACCCTTTCCCATACACACACCTAATCATAAGATTATCAGCATTTATCATCCTCTCAGGTTCTTCCTTTGTAAAGGGCCTTGTCTCCAAAACATACAGAATACAAGTCCTAATGCATGAAATGTACACCTTCCATATTATGGTTAAGGTTGGAGCCAATACAGTAAGGACAGATGCCCTTAAATTTTGCCCAACCAAAGTTGCACCTCATTGTGTTTCATGATATCAGCAAGGTAGCAGGATCTGTCCACTAGCTGGAACCATTCTATATCCAGGTGCTGACCATCTTAAATGATGTCTGGGGAAGACTAGCACACCTCTTGTATTTGAAAGTCCTTTATGCCACTGCATTTTTTTGTGTATTCATTGTGTGCATTCCCATACTTAAAGGAGTTATCGTCCAATCACCCACACCAAGTATCCAGAGAGATGTCCAAGTTCATCAGGTGTGCAATTTGTAAAAGAAAGCATCACTTCTGTTTTCATGGTGTTGTCTCTGAGTCATGTCCAGGCAAGAGTTGCCATGAGGACAAGGTCGTCTGTGCAAAAGAGCTTCCAGGGAAACCCCTAGCTTGGTGGACTTTGATATGCTATCCACAATAATGTTAAATAGCAGTAAAATTAGAACAGGTCCCCAATCCCTGATGTACCTATATTGCAATTTTGAAGTGCATCCATCCAGAAGGTTTCATAATTCTGAGGATGGTGTACTAATAAATGGAGGATAGAAAAAACATCCAACTTTATGTTTGCTTTTTGGAGAGCATAAAGATATATAAAAGAAAAAGTATACACCATGCATGATCATCTGCAGTACATATATATAGTTTTATTGTTTCAGTAAACACATATTGTGGTTGCTTCTAGTGAGATTTATAATACTTTCTGTATTTTGTGCAAAAGACAATTTGTCAGTCCTTTAGAGAAATGTAAACAATTGATATAAAGTCTTCATTTGGTTAGAATAAAACCAATTTGATGTTTTTTACTTTTATTTTCATTGGCTGTAACATACAACCACTAAGCAATCAGTTTACACATGCTGTAAGCAGGAACCAACTGCACACATTTATTTTCTACATAAGTTGACAAGCATGACAAGACTGGAAATGTACTCACCCCATGATGGTCATAGTGGAGGTGGGAGATGAAGACAGCCTTAAGATTCTGTAAGATGTGGGACACTTGAGGACCATACAGCTGGTATAACTGAGACAGAGTTCCCTCCCCACAGTCTAGCAGGAGGTATTCATCTTTCCTGTAGAAAAAACATACTACACTTTTATTTTCATGTTTCATATAATATGTCTTATTATATTTTGATCATATCACAACATATAGCGTACCTGCTTACTACAGTAATCATATTGCAAATGATTTCAAAGATTAAGGAATGAAACAAAACTCCTTCTATTTCAAGTGCTACAATTCTATTATAATATGAAAACATGTTACTGTATAAGTGAGAATAAAATCAAAACTCTTGAATGAAAACAGATGCCGTCAAAGTGAAAAAATCATCACCTGAGTCAGGAATCTAAATGCATGCCTGCTAATTACCACGGCACCACAGAAATCTTGTCAAGTCTTTTATATTAACAATACCATACTGCATCCTACCATTCTTATATACAGATGATAATTATAATAAACATGATAATAACCTGGATATAATGATGATGATGATGATAATTATAATAAACAAGATAATAACCTGATTATAATGATGTTGATAATGATGATGGTGATGGTAATTATAATAGACATCATGATAATAACCTGGTTATAATGATGTTAATAATGATGATGATGATGGGGATGATAATTATAATAAACATGATAATAATCTTGTTATAATGATGTTAATAATGATGATGATGATGGGGATGATAATTATAATAAACATGAAAAATACCTGGTTATAATAGTGTTGATAATGATAATGATGATGGTAATTCTAATAAAGATGATCATAACCTGGTTATAATGATGTTGATTATGATGGTGATGGTAATTATAATAGACATCATGATAATAACCTGGTTATAATGATGTTAATAATGATGGTGATGGTAATTATAATAAACATGATATTAACCTGGTTATAGTGATGTTGATTATGATGATGATGGTAAATATAATAAACATGATAATAACCTGGTTATAATGGTGTTGATAATGATGATGGGGATGATAATTATAATAAACATGATAATAACCTGGTTATAATGGTGTTGATGATAATAATGATGGTAATTATAATAAACATGATAATAACCTGGTTATAATGGTGTTGATAATGATAGTTCTAATAAACATGATAATAACCTGGTTATAATGATGTTGATAATGACTATGATAATGATGATGATAATGATGTTAATATAATAAAGATGATAATAACCTGATTATAATGATGATGATAATGATAATGTAAATTGTAATAAACATAATAATAACCTAGTTATAACGACGTTGATGTTTGTGATGGTAATTATTATAGACATCATGATAATAACCAAGGTGTGTATGACATAATGTACAATGATGACAGGAAGGGTGTTCACCTGGTCTGTACCAATGTCCCACTAACATTCCTATCACCTGCATGTTGGAAGGCCCCAGAACCCAGGAACACTATCTCAGGGAACTTATCCCTCTCTGAAATCAAAAGGACATACATATCAACACAAATCTCTTGGTAAATATTTTTAAGTGCTCATATTAACAAAACTCTGTGACATTCCATATAACAGTTAACCATTGATAAGGCTAGAATCTGTGCAACAGTATAACTGTATAGATCTCTTGTACTTTTTAAAGCTTTTTAACTAAAACTACTCCTTACGCAGGGTATAGCAAACAAAGCTTCCAACTGCACACTGGTACTTAAAGCTCTGGAAGAAATTAAAGGGTTAGTTACCTTTACCTATCTGTAGTCAAACTGGTGGATGGCAAAAATTATAAATAGATAATAAGTGTAGAACAGGTGTTTAAATAGCAAAAGACAAAGTGGCTCTTTAAAAATACCATCCATAGGCTTGTAAACTTGTTCCATCTTGACTTGCAAAACTCTCAGGTCTTCACCAAGCATGTGGTTTGCTATCTGACCAATCTTCATTGTTGGTACCATGTCTCTATTGATAGAAAAAAAAATGTTTGCTAAATTTAAAAAAAAAGAAATTATTTTTAACCATTAACTTTAAAAGGTTCAATTTTCATATCTGCTCTGAGTTCTCCATTTAACAACTTGAAATGTTTTCTTAATTTTATATAATGTATCTTGTTATATTTAAAATGATTTTAAAGAAGACAATAATCACTTTAATTCTTATAACACTGCAGACCCTGTTTACTTAAATTATCTATCAAAATAGTCTCTGTACAAGAAATTATTAAGAGATTTCATCACATTCTTGATTTCCAAAGTAACAAAACAAAGTAATTTTAAATCATTTTTCAAAGTGCCTTCAAGTGTACCTATAAGAAATATTCGGCAAGCCTTGGTCCAATGACACCATGAGCCCAGATGTTGCCAGGATCTTCCTGTGCATCCAAGAATCAGCATCTTTAAAATTGGGGGAGTGGTCATGTAAATGAGTGTGGATAGATTGACTTGAGGAGTAGTCAGATTGAGTACGAGAGTGGTCAGATTGATTAGGGGAGTGGTCAGATTGAGTAGGGGAGTGGTCAGATTGATTAGGGGAGCAGTCAGATCGACTAGAGGAGTTGTCAGATTGATTAGGGGAGTTGTCAGATTGATTAGGGGTGTGGTCAGATCGACTAGGGGAGTTGTTAGATTGATTAGGGGAGGAGTCAGATCGATTTGGGGAGTAGTAAGACTGACTAGGGAAGTAGTTTGATGAATTCGAGTTATGTTCTGTTGATGTACAGTTTGTTAGCTGTGGTGTGAAGTTTTGTGACCTGAGTAAAGGAAAAATGTCAGCATCAAGCTGGTGCAACTGTGACATCTTCTCAGTAGTTTTTGCTCTACACAGAAACTTGGTATCTTCATTCATCATTAGATGATGTGTCTGGTTGCCACATAACCTTCAAATGTGGAAAAAGTATCATTTTTAATGAAACAATTAAATGAAATTAGATTGGTTATTCATTAACTTCATCTGATTTGCATAGATATGATGAAACCAAAGCAAAAATATTATAAAATATTACACACTTTTTTCAATTATTACATGCAAGTATAATACAATTTTTAAGTTCTGAGTGAGATAGATAATTGTTTACATGTAGATACCAGTAATTTCCTCCAAAAAGGAATTAAATTTCTTTAACTGAACTATGTTATATTAGAAAATATGACTTTAAAATACTATGGCATTTAGCCAGTAATGACCAAAAAAGATCAACAGAAAAACAATATATTAATATAACAAACGTTTAACAGTCAAGTAAAAGGAGCCTATTAAATTTTCCCCGAAAACATTTAGAACCGAAAACTTACCTTTCAACAAAGCTAGAATATATCTGTTGCTTGACTACCTGCACAGGTGACATATGTACAACAACACCTGGCGGGCTGTCCAGGTACTTGCTAATGTTCTCCAAACTAACCAAGTAATCCACGGATGGACACTCAAGCACTGAAAATAAAAGAAACCTTTACTTTACTGCATCGTAATTATAATTTTCAAACATTTTGTGATTGTTTATTTTGTATACTGATGCTCGACTGAATTGTGATCAATTGTCCACCTATGCCAACCTATCCTTCTCCTTGCCAGCTTAGCACAAATTGATCATGCTTTGGCAAACAGCCAGCTTCAGACAGACACGTAGATGGACAGACACACAGACAAACAGACAGATGCACTGACAGAAGCACATCAGACACATAGATGGACAGACACACAGACAAACAGACAGATGCACTGACAGAAGCACAGACAGACACACAGACAAACAGACAGATGCACTTACAGAAGCACAGACAGACACACAGACAAACAGACAGATGCACTGACAGAAGCACAGACAGACACACAGACAAACAGACAGATGCACTGACAGAAGCACAGACAGACACACAGACAAACAGACAGATGCACTGACAGAAGCACAGACAGACACACAGACAAACAGACAGATGCACTGACAGAAGCACAGACAGACACACAGACAGATGCACTTACAGAAGCACAGACAGACACATAGATGGACAGACACACAGACAAACAGACAGATGCACTGACAGAAGCACAGACAGACACATAGATGGACAGACACACAGACAAACAGACAGATGCACTGACAGAAGCACAGACAGACACATAGATGGACAGACACACAGACAGACACACACAGATAGACACACAGACAGACAAACAGACAGATGCACCGACAGACACACTGACAGACACACAGACAGATTCACAGACAGACTGGTGTATTGTACAAACAGGTATTATATTAACTGTTTCTGTATTTAATGACAGGCAGTAAAAATCAGCATTAAAAATTATAAATATTAATTTCAAACAGCTCTGATGTACTCATACTGCTAACTTTTATTAAAATGAATTGAAAAAACAAACTGAATACCTTCACATAAAAACATTACCCATAATAGATCTGTTCGCTAGAAGACCACCTGTATTTCCTACTTTAGGCACCTGTAAATGAAATTTGTAAAA
Organism: Sinonovacula constricta; assembly: GCA_007844125.1. Classification (NCBI taxonomy): domain Eukaryota; kingdom Metazoa; phylum Mollusca; class Bivalvia; order Cardiida; family Solecurtidae; genus Sinonovacula; species Sinonovacula constricta. The sequence continues at coordinate 38,996,919 of CM017564.1, forward strand.
TTTAATAGAATTTATTTTTAGAACAAAGTATTCTGAATGTTTTAATTTGAATATAATCTTGAAGTTTGCTATGAACAGCCAGTTGATTATGTAAAATTATTTCACAAACTTTTAAATGTTGTTGCTTTGGAATAACATAATATCATATTCAACTTACTGTGATCACATAAGCTATAGCTTTCTTTACTCTGCTACTTGCACCACAACCTGAAAGATATCATTTTTTTATTATTATGATATCTATTAAAATATGTTTTTTATCTCATTTTATAAAAAGCAGACATTTTTCTTTAGCATATTTAACATACAGTTCTATAAAAAAAAATGACCAAAAAACCACAAACTAACTGCTCTCCTTGTATGTAAATTGACACATAAGGTACTAATTGGATAATCCTATGTGAATGATCTAATTATGAAACAATAATTAAGCCATTAAACTCACCTGAGGAAGGAAATAATTCCATACATTCGACTTTTAGGTAAGCATCTTCAAATGTTTCTGTAGATGCCATCTCTGCAATATTATAAATAAAGTGTCAACATAGTATACATGTGAACTTTTTCTGAGGCCAAAGTGGGAGATTTTCACTTGCAAAGTGGGAGATTTGTTATTTTCATATAAACAAAAAAGGAAGTTATCTGTTTCCAAGTAGGGAGATATCTGAAAATGTGAAAAAACATGCCTTGTTTTCAAATAATTTTGATTCTTAAAAGAGGGAGACTCCCTCCAAAAGTGGGAGAGTTCACATGTATGACATAGAAAATTGAGCAAGTAGAAAGATTTAGTTATTTTAATACCAATTCTACTATACATAAACACATACAAGATGGTGTACATAAGGTGAGGTTAGAGGAGGTTATGTGAACATGTTTAGTGTTGATATTAGTGTTGTATCATTACTAACTTTTTAGAGATTAGTTTTTTTTTACTCAAATATAACAGTATACATACCAAGTTTTGTGTTAGCAGCAATGTCAAAGTCAGAGAAATACTTCATTACTTTGAGAATTTCACCCTGGAAAAATTAAAAACAGAAAGAAAAGCAATGATTATGAGGCAGTTCTTTAAATGTAAATTGTGCTAGAGGGAACAAGTTTAAGTATTTAATCATTTTCAATTATAACAGTTGCAAAACACTTAAACACATAGACAATAATTTTATAAAAAAAGTCATTTTACAAAATACCATAATAAAAGCCCCCCAATGATTTTCAGGAAAAAAAAGAAAGAAGAAACTATTTAAAAACATGTTTGTAAACTATTAACTAAATTAAACTTTACTTCTAAAACTTGTAAAAGTACAGGTAACTAAATTTTAATTAATGCCACCTTTTTGGAAATTGTAACACCCCCGCTGGCGTTTAATATGAAGTTTACGATAAGTTACAATCAAACATTTTTGTAACTTCTTTCATATTTAATTCTCAAAAAATATGAAGGATCTGACACTCGTCATTTAATACAAACATTTATTAAACGAGTTCAGGAAAACTAATAGTAAGCGAGCCTATTGCAAGTTTACTATCTTTTTTTCCTGAACTTGTTTTAGTAATGTATGTATCAAATAACAATGAAGAGTCCAATTTATTTTATCACATGATTTTAATTGCAATTATAGTATTTTACAAAATTTTAACAACAATACTACAACATACAATATAGACACAATATGCATTATGATGATGTCACCAATCAAAAAGCCGTATTTCACACATGTAATGTAAAACAATATGTATTGGGTGTATTAAATGAAAAACAAGGGGAGATATGTGATAAAATATATATTCATTTTTTTTACCTTATATAGAAGTGGGCATTGAAAGGCCCCTCTCGGTCAGAAAATAAGCCTAGTTTTCCCCCTAAAAATGTAAATTCTCCTGATATAACATTACATCTCCTCTAACATTACATTGCCGTAGCTTGATTGACCTGGTCAATGACAATCTAGTAGCTTGATTGACCTGGACAATGACAATCTAGTAGCTTGATTGACCTGGACAATGACAATCTAGTAGCTTGATTGACCTGGACAATGACAATCTAGTAGCTTGATTGACCTGGACAATGACAATCTAGTAGCTTGATTGACCTGGACAATGACAATCTAGTAGCTTGATTGACCTGGACAATGACAATCTAGTAGCTTGATTGACCTGGACAATGACAATCTAGTAGCTTGATTGACCTGGACAATGACAATCTAGTAGCTTGATTGACCTGGACAATGACAATCTAGTAGCTTGATTGACCTGGACAATGACAAACTAGTAGCTTGATTGACCTTGACAATGACAATCTAGTAGCTTGATTGACCTGGACAATGACAATCTAGTAGCTTGATTGACCTGGACAATGACAATCTAGTAGCTTGATTGACCTTGACAATGACAATCTAGTAGCTTGATTGACCTGGACTATGACAATCTAGTAGCTTGATTGATCTGGACAATGACAATCTAGTAGCTTGATTGATCTGGACAATGACAATCTAGTAGCTTGATTGACCTGGACTATGACAATCTAGTAGCTTGATTGACCTGGACAATGACAATCTAGTAGCTTGATTGACCTGGACAATGACAATCTAGTAGCTTGATTGACCTGGACAATGACAATCTACTGGAGGAGACCAAGAACATGATAAATAGAGAGATGGCCTTGTAATAAATATACAAAATGTATGATAGCAAATAAAAAGTTAAACATGCACACTTTCGCCCTTTTTGAATAGAATACCACAAATTTTCCCTGTTCCTTAGGCTCCAGGCCCTGTCCCCCTTTTTTCAGAACACCTCCCATGATAACCCCTCACCCCACCCTCAGCCCCCACACCCACCCCCTGGTATTATAAATAGGCTCCACACCCACCCCCTGGTATTATAAATAGGCTATGTTTTTATCTGTTCTAGTAGAGACACAATCGTTACTTACCACATTGTTTGGCGCCTGTAGCCTGACCCAGCTTCTCCTTCTGTTGATCCAGTTTAAAGACAACATCAAACCTGACCAAAGTTACACATATAGAAGTATAATCAATCTAATCATGAATCTTTGTATTCAAAACTTTTTAGATTGTTTAGTTTATCATTTTCATTACATTATCTGCATTATCATCCTCCTTATTACATTTTCCACATGTTCATCCTCCTCAGTATCATTACATTATCTGCATGCTAATTCACCTCATTATCATTACATTATCTAATGCTCATCCTCATCATTGCATTATCCACATGACCATCCTCAACATCACATTATCCACATGGTTATCCTCATTATTACATTATCCACATGCTAATCCTCACCATTACATTATCTATATGGTCATCCTCAACATTATCACTACATTATCTACATGCTCATTCCCAACATTATCATAACATTATTCACATGCTCCTCATTTCATTATCTAATGCACCTCATTACATTATCTAATGCTCATCCTCAATACTATCCACATGCTCATCCCAACATTATCATTACATTATCCCCATGCTCATTCTCAATATTATCACTACATTATCCACATGTTCATTCTCAATATTATTACTACATTATCCACATGCTCATCCCAACATTATCACTACATTATCCCCATGCTCATTCTCAATATTATCACTACATTATCCACATGTTCATTCTCAATATTATCATTACATTATCCACATGCTCATCCCAACATTATCATTACATGATTCCCACGCACATTCTCAATATTATCACTACATTATCCACATGTTCATTCTCAATATTATCACTACATCATTTACATGCCCATTCTTATCATTACATTATCTACATCCCCACATCATTACATAATCCACATGCTCATAATTACATTATCCACATGCTCATCATTACATGATCTAATGCTCATCCTCAACATTATCATTACATTATTCACATGCTTGTCCCCAACATTATCATTATATTATCCACATGCTCATTATCAATATTATCATTACATTATCTACATGCTCATCATCCTCATTATCACTACATTATCCACATGCTCATCCTCACATTACATTATCAACATGCTCATCCTCAACATCACATTATCCACATGCTCATCATTACATTATCCACATGCTCATCCTCATCATTACATTAATTACATGCTCATCCTCAACATCACATTATCCACATGCTCATCCTCAACATCACATTATCCACATGCTCATCATTATCATTACATTATCCACATGCTCATCATCACATTCCCACATGCTCATCCTCACATTACATTATCAACATGCTCATCCTCAACATTACATTAATTACATGATAATCCTCAACATCACATTATCCACATCCTCATCATTACATTATCCACATGCTCATCATCACATTCCCACATGCTCATCCTCACATTTCATTATCAACATGCTCATCCTCATCATTACATTAATGACATGATCATCCTCAACATCACATTATCCACATCCTCATCATTACATTATCCACATGCTCATTCTCATCATTACATTATCCACATCCTCATCATTATCATTACATTATCCACATCCTCATTCTCATCATTACATAATCCACATCCTCATCATTACATTATCCACATGCTCATTATCATCATCAATATGATCAAATCTGTGTATTGGTCATCAGCAATAACTTCCAACATTACTATGTTCTACAATTTTCAACATCATCTGTATTCCCATTAGATCTCCCACTTCTGTTCCTCTCACGTCTCAGCGTCATCATTACCCACCTCCAAGCACAACCATCTTTATAATTTAGCTCCTTCATTATATACCTTTAATTTTTGCACCTGTTACAAATTCTAGAGTATAATTTACAGTCTAACATCTTCTTCAATTTAAAAGTGAATTTTTTCTCTCTCAGAGCAAATAAACAGAAAACTGTTTCATTCAAGTATTTCTTTACGAAAGTAACTTGTTCATATATTTATGTACAATGTGGAGAAGGGGGGCCTTGACCCTGACTCTTGCACTTTAGGAGGTAAATAAAATTTCCAAATATTAAAAAAAATATAACTATATATTGCTTGTGACATACCAACAAGTCCTCCTACATTGCTCCAGCTGTTATGGGTGATGAAAACATGATTTAACTGAGCTCGATCAACACTGAAATGGAAAAAGCACCTGTTTAAAAGTTGTAAGTTGTAAAAATTTATTCGCATTCTGCTTAACATTCTTAAACAGACCAAATATAATATATATGTTTATGAAAGTATATACATGATAACAAAATATACTTTAAAATTAGGTAAGAAGTATCTATTTACAAGTGCTTCAGAAAAAATTATACAATAATCCATCAATATTCTAAATATATTATCTTTATTTATCAAGCATATTCTTATGCTTTGGTATTTGTTTTACAATTTGTCTGTGAGGAAATGACTCAACAACACACTCACCCAAGAATCTCTGGTAGGACCCTTTGTGTGTCCTCACCACAGTTAAATAAATACCTGAAACAGAACACAAGGATCATGTGATTAGTTTCACTTGTACATGCAATGTTTTATTTTGTTCAAACATCACTGCAACACAAGTATGATCCTTACAGCTGTTTTGATGAAGCAAGATCCCAGATAAATGTCTGGGTAGAACCAGTGGTGAATCAAAGGTTGCCTGGAAAATCTTCCAACATTCTGACTACACAAGGTGTGAATCTGAGCAGTCAGAGGAGTTACAAGTCCTGACTCTACCACTCAGCCCAGGTCCTTACGTAACCACTCAGCACTTACCAGTCAAGTTATGAAGATTAAAACAGGGAAGGTAGTCAGAGACAGGTTGAGAAGACAGGTTAGGAAGACAGGTTGGAAAGACAGAGACAGACTAGGAAGACAAGTTAGGAAGACAGGTTAGGAAGGAGACAGGTTAGAAAGATAGTGACATGTTATGGTGATAGGTTAGGAAGACAGGTCAGGAAGACAGGTTAGGAAGACTGATACAGGTAAAGCAGACAAAAACAATTTAGGAAGACAGGTTGGGATAATAGGTTAGGAAGACAGGTTAGAGAGACAGGTTAGAAAGAAAGTAGCAGACTAGGAGGACAAGTTAGGAAGACAGGTTAGGAAGGGGACAGGTTAAGCTTATAGTGACAGGTTATGGTGATGATTAAAGGTTAGGAAGGCATATTTGGAAGATAGCTTAGGAAGACAGGTTAGGAAGAGAGGTTAAGAAGACAGGTTAGGAAGACAGATTCAGGTAAGGCAAGCAAAGACATTTCAGGTAGAAAGGTTAGGAAGACAGGTTAGAAAGACAGGTCAGGAATATAGGAAGACAGGTTAGAATGATAGGATAGATTGACAGGTAAGGAAGATAGGTTATGGAGACATGTTATGAAGACCTGTTGAGAAGACAGATTATGAAGACAGGTTATGAAGACAACTTATGAAGATAGATTATAAAGACTGGTTATGAAGACACATCAGGTAGAGAAGTTATGAAGACAGGTCAGGAAGATAGGTTAAGAAGACAGGTTAGGAAGACATATACAGGCAAGGCAGACCAAGACAGGTTAAGAAGAAAGCTTAGGCAGACCTGTTAGGAAGACTGATACAGGTTAGGAAGACAGATTCAAATTAAAAAATAGAGATGGGCTAGGAAGACATTAGGAGGACAGAGACATGTTAGGAAGACAAGTTAGGAAGTATGAGACAGGTTAGGAATACAAGAAAGGAAGGCAGAGAATGACTCCAGACAGGTAATGATGACAGGTTAGGAAGACAGGTTAGGAAGCCAGAGACAGGTCAGGAAGATAGGTTAGGAATAGGGATTAGGGAGACATGTTAGGAAGATATGTTAGAAAGACAGGTTAGGAAGACAGGTAAGGAAGATGGGTTAGGATGTCAGGTTAGGACTACAGACAAGTTATAAAGATTGAGACAGATAAGGCAGTCAGAGACAGGTTAGGAAGACATGTTAGGTAGACAGGTTAGTAAGGCAGAGAAGAGAAGGAAATCAAGTTAGGAAGACAGGTTAGGAAGAGGGAGACAGGTAAGGAAGATAGTGACAGGTTATGGAGACAGATACAGGTTATGAAGACAGGTTATGAAGATAGGTTATGGAAACAGGTTTTGAAGGCAGGTTAGGAAAACAGATTAGTAGGAGAGATACAGGTAAGGCAGATAGAGACATGTTAGAAAGAAAGGTTAGAAAGATAGTTTAGGAAGACAGGTTATGAAGACAGGTCAGGAAAATAGGTTATGAAGATAGGTTATGAAGATAGATACAGGTAAAGTAGACAAGGAAAGTTTTGGAAGACAGGTTAAGATGATAGGTTAGGACAACAGGTTAAGATGACAGGTTAGGAAGATAGGTAAGAAAGACAGGTTAGATAGGTAGGAAGAAAGGTTAGAAATATAGGTTAGGAAGACAGGTCAGGAAAATATTTAAGGAGATAGGTAAGAAGACAGGTTAGAAAGATAGGTTAGGAAGGTAGGAAGACAGGTTAGGATGATATATTAAAAAGACAGGTTAGAAAGACAGGTTAGAAAGACAGGTTAGGAAGGTAGGAAGACAGGTAAGGATGATATTTTAGGATGACAGGTTAGAAAGATAGGTTATGATGACAGGTCAGGAAGACAGGTTAGAAATAAAGGTTATGAAGACAAGCCAGAAAGACAGGTTAGGAAGACTGGTTAGGAAGACAGGTTAATGAGACATATACAGGTAAGGTAGACAGAGACAGGTTAGGAAGACAAGTTAGGAAGACAGATATAAATTAGGTAGTCAAATACTGATTAGAAAGATAGAGACAGGCTAGGAAGACAAGTTAGCTGGGCAGAGACAGGCTAGGAAGACAAGTTATATGAACAGAGACATGCTAGAATGACAAGTTAGGTGGACAGAGACAAGCTAGCAAGACAGAGACAGATTAGGAAGACTGAGACAGACTGAATCAAGACACATTCCATCAGACAAGACCTGGACACATGGTAGGCAATGACAATGTGAAAATCTTCAACTAAGACCCATCATGGTTTGCAAAAATTGTCAGGGAATCAATCTAAATAAGAGTCATCAGTCTCTACATAAGAGTCATCAGTCTCTACATAAGAGTCATCAGTCTCAACATGAGAGTCATCAGTCTCTTCATAAGAGTCATCAGTCTCTACATAGGAATTATCAGTCTCTACATAAGAGTCACCAGTCTCTATATAGGAAATATCAGTCTCTACATAAGAGTCATCAGTCTCCGCATAGGAATTATCAGTCTCTACATAAGAGTCACCAGTCTCTACATAAGAGTCAAGAGTCTCTACATAAGAGCCATTAGTCTCTACATAAGTCATCAGTCTCTACAAAGGAGTATCCAGTCTCTAAATAAGAGTCATCAGTCTCTACATAAGAGTCATCAGTCTCCACATAAGAGTCATCAGTCTCAACATAAGAGTCATCAGTCTCTACATGAGAGTCATCAATCTCTACATAAGAGTCATCAGTCTCAACATGAGAGTTATCAGTCTCTACATGAGAGTCATCAGTCTCCACATGAGAGTTATCAGTCTCTACATAAGAGTCATTAGTCTCTACATAAGAGTCATCAGTCTCCACATGAGAGTCATTGGTCTCTACATAAGAGTCATCAGTCTCTATATAAGGGTCATCAGTCTCTACATGAGAGTCATCAGTCTCTACATAAGTGTCATCAGTCTCTTCATGAGAGTCATCAGTCTCTTCATAAGAGTCATCAGTCTCTACATAAGAGTCATCAGTCTCCACATAATAGTCATCAGTCTCCACATAAGAGTCATCAGTCTCTACATAAGAGTCATCAGTCTCCACATAATAGTCATCAGTCTCCACATAAGAGTCATCAGTCTCTACATAAGAGTCATCAGTCTCTACATAAGAGTCATCAGTCTCTACATAAGAGTCATCAGTCTCTACATAAGAGTCATCAGTCTCTACATAAGAGTCATCAGTCTCCACATAAGAGTCATCAGTCTCTACATAAGAGTCATCAGTCTCCACATGAGAGTCATCAATCTCCACATAAGAGTCATCAGTCTCCACATGAGAGTCATCAGTCTCTACATAAGAGTCATCAGTCTCAACATAAGAGTCATCAGTCTCTACATGAGAGTCATCAGTCTCTACATAAGAGTCATCAGTCTCAACATGAGAGTCATCAGTCTCTACATGAGAGTCATCAGTCTCCACATGAGAGTTATCAGTCTCTACATAAGAGTCATCAGTCTCTACATGAGAGTCATCAGTCTCTACATAAGAGTCATTAGTCTCTACATAAGAGTCATCAGTCTCCACATGAGAGTCATTGGTCTCTACATAAGAGTCATCAGTCTCTATATAAGAGTCATCAGTCTCTACATAAGAGTCATCAGTCTCTACATAAGAGTCATCAGTCTCTACATAAGAGTCATCAGTCTCTTTATAAGAGTAATCAGTCTCTACATAAGTCATCAGTCTCTACATTAGAATCTCAAGTCTCTATATAAGAGTCATCAGTCTCTACATAAGAGTCATCAGTCTCAACATGAGAGTCATCAGTCTCTACATGAGAGTCATCAGTCTCCACATGAGAGTTATCAGTCTCTATATAAGAGTCATCAGTCTCTACATGAGAGTCTCCAGTCTCTTCATGAGAGTCATTAGTCTCCACATGAGAGTCATCAGTCTCTACATAAGAGTCATCAGTCTCTACATAAGAGTCATCAGTCTCTACATAAGAGTCATCAGTCTCAACATAAGAGTCATCAGTCTCTACATAAGAGTCATCAGTCTCTTCATAAGAGTCATCAGTCTCAACATGAGAGTCATCAGTCTCTACATGAGAGTTATCAGTCTCTACATAAGAGTCATCAGTCTCTACATAAGAGTCATCAGTCTCTTCATAAGAGTCATCAGTCTCTACATAAGAGTCATTAGTCTCTACATAAGAGTCATTGGTCTCTACATAAGAGTCATCAGTCTCTAAATTAGAGTCATCAGTCTCTACATAAGAGTCATCAGTCTCTACATAAGAGTCACCAGTCTCTACATAAGAGTCATCAGTCTCTACATAAGAGCCATCAGTCTCCTTATAAGAGTCATCAGTCTCTAAATTAGAGTCATCAGTCTCTACATAAGAGTCATCAGTCTCTAAATTAGAGTCATCAGTCTCTACATAAGAGTCATCAGTCTCTACATAAGAGTCACCAGTCTCTACATAAGAGTCATCAGTCTCTTCATAAGAGTCATCAGTCTCCACAAAAGAGTCATCACTCTCTACATAAGAGTCACTAGTCTCTACATAAGAGCCGTTGGTCTCTACATAATAGTCTCTAGTCTCTACATGAGAGTTATCAGTCTCTACATAAGAGTCATAAGTCTCTACATGAGAGTTTTAAGTCTCTACATAAGAGTATCTAGGTCCTACATAAGAGTCTCCAGTCTCTACATAAGAGTCTCCAGTCTATATATCTATATACATGTCTACTTACAGATTGTCATTAGTTCTGATGAAGAAAGACTTGGAGTATCCATGGCTTCCATTCATCACCATGGTAATCTCAAGTCTGCTGACTGGTGTGTCTGGTGACACCTGTAAGAAAAAGAGAAAAAATCCTTTTCCAGTTCAATGTAAGAAAAAAAAAGCAGTCACACATCGGAATAGGTTAATACTTGAATATATAAATAGGATCAACAAGATTGTGTATATTCTTTCCTAAAAAATTTTTTTTTCAATTTTGATTATAAAAAAACAACAACAAAATTTTAAAGAACCACATTTAATGCCTTTCTTCTATTTTAAGCCATTAGATATAGTAGACAAAGCACATATTTGCAAATGTATTGTTGAAGATATTTATGCTAGATGGGTATTTTAATGGCCAAAAGGCACTGGAACTATAAATGTGGCCTTATCTAGCTTGACATGTTGCTTCACATTTTGATCACAGTGTGTGTGTGTGTGTGGGGGGGGGGGGGTGGAAATAATTGGGGAAAGGAAGTGGTGATGGGATGGGTCAACCCAGCTGGGCACAACCTCAGGCCGCAGTGATATCAGGAAAACAACCCAGCTGGGCACAACCTCGGGCCGCAGTGATATCAGGAAAACAACCCAGCTGGGCACAACCTCGGGCCGCAGTGATATCAGGAAAACAACCCAGCTGGGCACAACCTCGGGCCGCAGTGATATCAGGAAAACAACCCAGCTGGGCACAACCTCAGGCCGCAGTGATATCAGGAAAACAAACCAGCCGGGCACAACCTCAGGCTGCAGTGATATCAGGAAAACGGTGGAGATTACAGTGATGCTCACCAACGGCATGCCAGTCAGTAAGCTAATATGACTGAAGTGTGATTTCTTTTACAACCTTTCCCGTATAACATCTCTATGGTCTGTGTGGATAATACACGAAGTCAGTGTCAAGCTGTGATCTCACAGCACAATATTTTTTTTTAGAGGTTGGGATGGGGGTGCCGTTTCTCTCAACAGGGTCATTTCCAATGTATTTAAGTAGCTTAAAACCAGTAACATGATTTGGATTTCCCTAAACTAAATGACATTTAAAAACAACAACAACAAAAACACACAAAAACAAACTAAAGAATAATATAAACCACTTATCAATGTAGACAATGCATTTTGGATTTTGGTGCCAAAAAATCTGAACTGTAATTCCTAGAATGCTAAACGAAAATATGTGTTGACAATGTAGTTTGGTTTGACACTTACATGCAATCGTCTAATACTGGACTTGACTGCGTGCTTTGTCGTTCTTAAATGTCTCCAAAATATGGAATAAAGTTTCCTGTTAAATTTCATTTTGAGAGACATCGTAGTATTTCTCAAATAACGATTTAATCACATCGTGGAGTATTTAAAAAAACAAATACTAAATGTAAAAAATGTGCACAAGGGACTGTGTCCCGGTAGCAGTTCTACTTTCGGTTTGAAGCCTGCTGGGTGCCAGTAAGAAGGGAAATCACTCTACTGGCGGTGCTGGCTTTAGCGATTTCAATGTTATTGCTAACTTTGTGGGGGAAAATGTTATCAAGACATGTCAGGATGAAAGCTTTCAATCAAATGTTATTTCTTAGACAACTTTGTTCATTTGATAGCCGAAAACCTCGCCCGATCGGCCCAGCAAGAACTGCAACCGATTTGGTATGTGCATAGGTCAGATCTCACGAGCTGATTGTCAATGCTATGTCTAAAGACCACCGTATACTACAGTCAATAGTCTTCACATTTCCCATCATATAAATAACTTGTTGATGCGGTGTGACACCTTATTCAATAACACAATAATTTTTGCTGAAGTAATATTTTAAAGTAAATCTGGAAGGAGAAAAATCCTGTCCATAACTGGGATCGAACCCAGGATCTTCAGTTCTGTAGGCAGACACTCAACCACATCGCTAAAGAGTTAACCAAACAGCAAGGCTGTTGCTAGTGCCTAATGCACTCCACTATACTTCTACCCATTTACTTTTCAGAGCTAGTAAACTGTCAGTTTGACCGTGCAGGCAACAATCGGAGTCATTCAAACACTTCTGACACCAGTAAAGCGACTTACCACTCGCTGGGTTGCTGAAGGACTGCTTAACTGGGTAGTTAATCATGTCAGTTCACTTTCAGTTCAGGCTTTTGACTTACTTTAGGGGACGTAGTGGCAGGAAAACTACCCACAGGTGCCCACTGATGTGCATTTTCCAGGGCCCAACTGGACGTTGCCATTCACAACAAGTTTCATGCATCATGCACTCTGAGGAGATATGCAAAGTTATTTTAAACAAATCTTTTAAATAGTTGAATACCATGACTGGAAAGGAGCAACCTTTACTGGACTCAAACACTGACCTCTTGCTTATATTCTAGTGCTCTTCCAACTGAACAGTTTGAATGAAAACATCCTCCCTTCCATACTTTAAGCCAGCAATAGTTTACCACTTGTAAAATGATGAATGTAAGTCATTTGTAACCATTTGTCTTTTAACAGGCCAAATTAGTTGTTTACTTGCAATTTCATAACTGATTTAAATTTGCTATTTTCAAAATTAAAAGAGTATATGTTGTAAGTTACCTTGGTGTAAGTAAATAAAATTATTGTTTTGGTGATCATTTTAGTTTGCTGTTATTTTGCCTGATTAATACAAGACCAGGTTGATCTAATCACAGTGGCGAGGAATGGTGACACCTACCTGATGTCTCTTTTTCACACCTTATCTGTTTTGTTTTTTTTGTTTTTTGTTTGCATGGAACTAATAATTTTATCTGCTATATTTCTGTTTGTTTTAACTCTATGTGGTAGCCTAGGATATCAACCTTAGGCTTTCATTAATATCATTTATATATTTCATTCCCATATAAAAAGTTATGATATGCCAATAATGTTACATGCATTCTACTCATGTAATAAAATATCAAATGAAAACTCTCAACTCAAGGCGTAATATTTAAAATGAAAATAAAGGCACATATTATTTTAACAAACCCACAAAAACACATACAACATACAACTATTTGCTGACAATACTAGTAATTTATAGTCTTTTACTAGCAATTTAAGATTGGTTACGACATGACCATATGATCAGTTACAAACAACTAAATAGACTGGTTACGAAACTGCATGGTTATGAAATGACCAGCTCCCTAAATTAACATATCAGATTTCTAAAAGACTACTAACTTTTTCTATAACACAACACTGCTAAAAAACAACATAGTAGACAGTAGAAAGAATTAAATTGTAGCCAACTGATTAAAAAACACCAATAGAGCGGATGCTTGAAATTCTAAACATGTTGGTATTTCTTTTTTCAAACATTTTTCTTTTCTTTTCCTAATTATCTGTCAAATTATTGTGGTATTGATACAGCAGTAACTAAAATGTGTCATCTCTTCTTTTATTTTTTTTACAGACCTACATATTGCTTTCAAAATTTATCCCAACATAAATATTTTCAATACAATAGTAGACCGATGTAAAGTAAAATTTGGTAAATTAATACCGTTAGCCATTTTCTAGTTTGGATTTGTCACTTCATAAGATTCTGTTGACATGTTTTGTGAAAAGACCTATTTTTGCAGGCTGTTATGTGATATTTAAGTTATTTAGGTGTTTGGAATTTGAATAAATCTAATAACATAATGCATTCATTCCTGAACACAGCTGTGCTTTACTGTAGATATGGTTGTAATAGAAGTACACATATTTTGATTAGCTTTAAACATTGTTTATTAGGAATAAAGAAATTGATACAAATAAAACTTTTCAACCTTGGGTGTGGGGAAGAAAGATTTCATTCCATAAAACTACTTTTAAATAAGTAGCATGATTATTTTGCTTGACAAAAGGTCTTTGACATGTTTCAATGTCTTGGTGATTTTTTTACAGCAAAAACTCATCATCCTGTGTCTTTTGTAAGCGCTTTTAAATTGGCTTTTTAAGACTAGATATTTATGTTGAAGATCTGTAAATAGTGTACGCTTAAAACAGTACAAGAAATACCCTGTTTACTAAAAACTGATATTAAATTGTTTTATCAACAATATTTGTCCCTTAAGTTCATGTATTGCAATATCATCAATATGCAAAATTGAAAAAGAAAACAATTCAACTATATGTAATAATAATGTATTTTCAGATTATGGAAAGAAACTTCAGACTGCAGAAGAAAAGCATTAAAAGACATAGAATAGAACCTCAACTTTCCAGAAGTTTGGAATTAAAAGTTGTATGCAATGGCGCCATGGGGATTTCCAACTCAGTTGTACTAGCCAGTGACTCAGAAATGTATGTATATATAGTCAGATATTAAAAGTGGTATCCAACAGGTTGCCTATATCTAATAAATATAACAATATCTGACCTCTGTTTGGGGTATTTGTGCATAATTTCTGTAGAAAACATCATACTTTAGTCAAAGCTTTGAACATTTTCTTAAAATTTAATTTAAATTTTCTAAGCTTAAATGTTTATTCTTTTCAAATATATAAATAAGAACGATTGAGATTCTGGTTAAAGATATGCATCAATGTCAAAGCGGAGAATGTGGATGAGCCAAAACATAATTGGTCATGTGGTTTTCTTAGTTTAAAAATAGCTAACTGTGCAGTGTGGCTGAGATAGGAAATACATGTTTAAAATGACATTTGTGACATTAGCGTACACTTTTCTGACAGGAGTAGGGCATCAACAAACAGAATTTCGCATGATCTGTTCTGGTAACAATGGTTTATTATGATGTTTAATGAAAATATTTTTATTCGAAACTGTCGGATACCACCTTTAGAGTGACTTGGTCACAGTGTAAGATGTTATGTAAATTAAACATAAAACCACACAATGCACACTTTGTATTATTAAAATTGTTGTGTCACTAACCAATCAATGTACTGGTACCATTATCACTCCTGTAAACACACACAATATTCTCCCATGTAATGTAGGGATATATACTAGGTGATTTTTGAAAGCTAAAAACTGCCCATAATAGTTGAAAACCAACACAATGTGATTGTTTTACCCAACAAAAGGACAAATTATTTAAATGACATCATGCTCAGTTATTATTATATGATGAGAAGTAATATTGCAATTTATTGTGATTAAACTATTCTGCTTTTATGAACAAAAATTTACAAAAAATGCAAAATAAACCAACTGAGACCAAGTCGCTGTCCGGACATATCTGTATGACAATTTTGTGTATTTAAGCAACAATGTTTTTTTTTTTTTTTACTTACATATTCTTGTCACTTCCACAATTATTAAAATTTAAGCAACTGTTAATTTAGAATTGTATTCAGTGATATCTTAATGACAGGCATTTTAGTTCTTGGATAGAACTGATTTTAACTCTTAGCTTAGTGTAGTTAGTAATAAGCATTAAAAAATCCTCATTTCATGGTAAGCAAACAAATAATATTTTTAGAGACTCGCCAGCAAAAATGATAGATCCTGATCACATGGCTCCCAGCAGGAAGCTGGCCGAGCTGGATCTTAACTATTTGCTTTAGTCTTATAAACTCATGTAAGGAATGAAATATTTCTAGCAATAAAGTGTGTACCTTTCTTGTTCTTATTTACACATTTCCTTATCATTTACCATGTTTTGCGGATTATAACTCCCCTTTGGAATATACCCCACACAGCCTTTTTATAATTTTTTGTTTTGTTTCAATTTTCTTAATAAATGCCCCGCAGTGGAATATACCCTGCAACATACCCCTGTACCTATTGCTTCAGATTTTACTGTTGTCCATTATAATTATTAATTAATTTGTCATATTTCCAGGTACCTCTTTAACTGTGGTGAACTAACTCACAGAACATTGGTAGATAATCGGTAAGGAGTAAAATTGTATACATCAGTCATATTTGTTGCATTTTTGTTAAAATAGTTTATTACTAAAATATTATGCCCAATAATTTCTATACTTTAAGCTTAAATGAAAACCATGGTCAAATAGAATTTAATGAGCTAAAAGACGACTTTACATGTCATTATACATATTCTGTTTTATCTATGCAAATTATTATTTTGTTTTTTAATTATTAAAACTTAGTGCTTTCTGCACCATAAAGCACATATGGCAGAATGTGTGTGCTTATTGAGATTTTTTTTATTTTCAGAATAATTTATCTTACAAAATATTTCTTTGTTATACCCTTAGCTAACCAAGGTTTTTTAATAATAACATTTCTACAGGTTTTCTGGAAGCATTCGGAACATTTTCTTTACCTACAACTCCTGGCGTAATACAGGAGGGCTTATGGGTAAGTAGAGCTAAGATAATTAACTTTTACATTTAACAACTGTAGCCATTAAAATAATTTTAACCTTAAAATGTGTTACAAAAGCAAGCTTTAAAGATTTTAATATCTGAAACAGAAAAACAACAGATTAAAGAAGTATAATGGTACCAGTTATTAATATCCTGCAGTACTATCTCAATGATTGTCTGTTTATGGCAGTTCAGACATTAGAACAAGGGCACCCATAGCTGAGCAGTTATTAATATCCTGCAGTACTATCTCAATGATGGTCTGTTTATGGCAGTTCAGACATAAGAACAAGGGCACCCACAGCTGAGCAGTTATTAATATCCTGCAGTACCATCTCAATGATGGTCTGTTTATGGCAGTTCAGACATTAGAACAAGGGCACCCATAGCTGAGCAGTTATTAATATCCTGCAGTACCATCTCAATGATGGTCTGTTTATGGCAGTTCAGACATAAGAACAAGGGCACCCATAGCTGAGCAGTTATTAATATCCTGCAGTACCATCTCAATGATGGTCTGTTTATGGCAGTTCAGACATTAGAACAAGGGCACCCATAGCTGAGCAGTTATTAATATCCTGCAGTACCATCTCAATGATGGTCTGTTTATGGCAGATCAGACATAAGAACAAGGGCACCCATAGCTGAGCAGTTATTAATATCCTGCAGTACCATCTCAATGAAGGTCTGTTTATGGCAGTTCAGTCATTAGAACAAGGGCACCCATAGCTGAGCAGTTATTAATATCCTGCAGTACCATCTCAGTGATGGTCTGTTTATGGCAGTTCAGACATTAGAACAAGAGCACCCATAGCTGAGCAGTTATTAATATCCTGCAGTACCATCTCAATGATGGTCTGTTTATGGCAGTTCAGACATTAGAACAAGGGCACCCATAGCAGAGCAGTTATTAATATCCTGCAGTACTATCTCAATGATGATCTGTTTATGGCAGTTCAGGCATTAGAACAAGGGCACCCATAGCTGAGCAGTTATTAATATCCTGCAGTACCATCTCAATGATGGTCTGTTTATGGCAGTTCAGACATTAGAACAAGGGCACCCATAGCTGAGCAGTTATTAATATCCTGCAGTACCATCTCAATGATGATCTGTTTATGGCAGTTCAGACATTAGAACAAGGGCACCCATAGCTGAGCAGTTATTAATATCCTGCAGTACTATCTCAGTGATGGTCTGTTTATGGCAGTTCAGACATTAGAACAAGGGCACCCATAGCTGAGCAGTTATTAATATCCTGCAGTACCATCTCAATGATGGTCTGTTTATGGCAGATCAGACATTAGAACAAGGGCACCCATAGCTGAGCAGTTATTAATATCCTGCAGTACTATCTCAATGATGGTCTGTTTATGGCAGATCAGACATAAGAACAAGTTAACCCATAGTTGAGCAGTTATTAATATCCTGCAGTACCATCTCAATGATGGTCTGTTTATGGCAGTTCAGACATTAGAACAAGGGCACCCATAGCTGAGCAGTTATTAATATCCTGCAGTACTATCTCAGTGATGGTCTGTTTATGGCAGTTCAGACATTAGAACAAGGGCACCCATAGCTGAGCAGTTATTAATATCCTGCAGTACCATCTCAATGATGGTCTGATTATGGCAGATCAGACATTAGAACAAGGGCACCCATAGCTGAGCAGTTATTAATATCCTGCAGTACCATCTCAATGAAGGTCTGTTTAGGGCAGTTCAGACATTAGAACAAGGGCACCCATAGCTGAGCAGTTATTAATATCCTGCAGTACCATCTCAATGATGGTCTGTTTATGGCAGTTCAGACATTAGAACAAGGGCACCCATAGCTGAGCAGTTATTTATATCCTGCAGTACCATCTCAATGATGATCTGTTTATGGCAGTTCAGTCATTAGAACAAGGGCACCCATAGCTGAGCAGTTATTAATATCCTGCAGTACTATCTCAATGAAGGTCTGTTTATGGCAGTTCAGACATAAGAACAAGTTCACCCATAGCTGAGCAGTTATTAATATCCTGCAGTACTATCTCAATGATGGTCTGTTTATGGCAGATCAGACATTAGAACAAGGGCACCCATAGCTGAGCAGTTATTAATATCCTGCAGTACCATCTCAATGAAGGTCTGTTTATGGCAGTTCAGACATTAGAACAAGGGCACCCATAGCTGAGCAGTTATTAATATCCTGCAGTACCATCTCAATGAAGGTCTGTTTATGGCAGTTCAGACATTAGAACAAGGGCACCCATAGCTGAGCAGTTATTAATATCCTGCAGTACCATCTTAATGATGGTCTGTTTATGGCAGATCAGACATTAGAACAAGGGCACCCATAGCTGAGCAGTTATTAATATCCTGCAGTACCATCTCAATGATTGTCTGTTTATGGCAGTTCAGACATTAGAACAAGGGCACCTATAGCTGAGCAGTTATTAATATCCTGCAGTACCATCTCAATGATGGTCTGTTTATGGCAGTTCAGACATTAGAACAAGGGCACCCATAGCTGAGCAGTTATTTATATCCTGCAGTACCATCTCAATGATGGTCTGTTTATGGCAGTTCAGACATTAGAACAAGGGCACCCATAGCTGAGCAGTTATTAATATCCTGCAGTACCATCTCAATGATGTTCTGTTTATGGCCGTTCAGTCATTAGAACAAGGGCACCCATAGCTGAGCAGTTATTAATATCCTGCAGTACCATCTCAATGATGGTCTGTTTATGGCAGTTCAGACATTAGAACAAGGGCACCCATAGCTGAGCAGTTTTTAATATCCTGCAGTACCATCTCAATGATGGTCTGTTTATGGCAGTTCAGACATTAGAACAAGGGCACCCATAGCTGAGCAGTTATTAATATCCTGCAGTACTATCTCAATGATGGTTTGTTTATGACAGTTCAGACATTAGAACAAGGGCACCCATAGCTGAGCAGTTATTAATATCCTGCAGTTCCATCTCAATGATGGTCTGTTTATGGCAGATCAGACATTAGAACAAGGGCACCCATAGCTGAGCAGTTATTAATATCCTGCAGTACCATCTCAATGATGGTCTGTTTATGGCAGTTCAGACATTAGAACAAGGGCACCCATAGCTGAGCAGTTATTAATATCCTGCAGTACCATCTCAATGATGATCTGTTTATGGCAGTTCAGACATTAGAACAAGGGCACCCATAGCTCAGCAGTTATTAATATCCTGCAGTACCAGCTCAATGATTGTCTGTTTATGGCAGTTCAGACATTAGAACAAGGGCACCTATAGCTGAGCAGTTATTAATATCCTGCAGTACCATCTCAATGATGGTCTGTTTATGACAGTTCTGTCATTAGAACAAGGGCACCCATAGCTGAGCAGTTATTAATATCCTGCAGTACCATCTCAATGATGGCCTGTTTATGGCAGTTCAGACATTAGAACAAGGGCACCCATAGCTGAGCAGTTATTAATATCCTGCAGTATCATCTCAATGATGGTCTGTTTATGGCAGTTCAGACATTAGAACAAGGGCACCTATAGCTGAGCAGTTATTAATATCCTGCAGTACCATCTCAATGATGGTCTGTTTATGGCAGATCAGACATAAGAACAAGGGCACCCATAGCTGAGCAGTTATTAATATCCTGCAGTACCATCTCAATGAAGGTCTGTTTATGGCAGTTCAGACATAAGAACAAGGGCACCTATAGCTGAGCAGTTATTAATATCCTGCAGTACCATCTCAATGATGGTCTGTTTATGGCAGATCAGACATAAGAACAAGGGCACCCATAGCTGAGCAGTTATTAATATCCTGCAGTACCATCTCAATGAAGGTCTGTTTATGGCAGTTCAGACATTAGAACAAGGGCACCCAAAGCTGAGCAGTTATTAATATCCTGCAGTACCATCTCAATGATGGTCTGTTTATGGCAGATCAGACATAAGAACAAGGGCACCCATAGCTGAGCAGTTATTAATATCCTGCAGTAACATCTCAATGAAGGTCTGTTTATGGCAGTTCAGACATTAGAACAAGGGCACCCATAGCTGAGCAGTTATTAATATCCTGCAGTACCATCTCAATGAAGGTCTGTTTATGGCAGTTCAGACATTAGAACAAGGGCACCCATAGCTGAGCAGTTATTAATATCCTGCAGTACCATCTCAATGAAGGTCTGTTTATGGCAGTTCAGACATTAGAACAAGGGCACCCATAGCTGAGCAGTTATTAATATCCTGCAGTACCATCTCAATGATGGTCTGTTTATGGCAGTTCAGTCATTAGAACAAGGGCACCCATAGCTGAGCAGTTATTAATATCCTGCAGTACCATCTTAATGATGGTCTGTTTATGGCAGTTCAGACATTAGAACAAGGGCACCTATAGCTGAGCAGTTATTAATAACCTGCAGTACCATCTCAATGAAGGTCTGTTTAAGGCAGTTCAGACATTAGAACAAGGGCACCCATAGCTGAGCAGTTATTAATATCCTGCAGTACCATCTCAATGATGGTCTGTTTATGGCAGTTCAGACATTAGAACAAGGGCACCCATAGCTGAGCAGTTATTAATAACCTGCAGTACCATCTCAATGATGGTCTGATTATGGCAGTTCAGACATAAGAACAAGGGCACCCATAGCTGAGCAGTTATTAATATCCTGCAGTACCATCTCAATGATGGTCTGTTTATGGCAGTTCATACATTAGAACAAGGGCACCTATAGCTGAGCAGTTATTAATATCCTGTAGTACCATCTCAATGATGGTCTGTTTATGGCAGTTCAGACATTAGAACAAGGGCACCCATAGCTGAGCAGTTATTAATATCCTGCAGTACCATCTTAATGATGGTCTGTTTATGGCAGATCAGACATTAGAACAAGGGCACCCATAGCTGAGCAGTTATTAATATCCTGCAGTACCATCTCAATGATGGTCTGTTTATGGCAGTTCAGACATTAGAACAAGGGCACCCATAGCTGAGCAGTTATTAATAACCTGCAGTACCATCTCAATGATGGTCTGATTATGGCAGATCAGACATTAGAACAAGGGCACCCATAGCTGAGCAGTTATTAATATCCTGCAGTACCATCTCAATGATGGTCTGTTTATGGCAGTTCAGACATTAGAACAAGGGCACCCATAGCTGAGCAGTTATTAATATCCTGCAGTACTATCTCAATGATTGTCTGTTTATGGCAGTTCAGACATAAGAACAAGGGCACCCATAGCTGAGCAGTTATTAATATCCTGCAGTACCATCTCAATGATGATCTGTTTATGGCAGTTCAGACATTAGAACAAGGGCACCCATAGCTCAGCAGTTATTAATATCCTGCAGTACCAGCTCAATGATGGTCTGTTTATGGCAGTTCAGACATTAGAACAAGGGCACCTATAGCTGAGCAGTTATTAATATCCTGCAGTACCATCTCAATGATGGTCTGTTTATGACAGTTCTGTCATTAGAACAAGGACACCCATAGCTCAGCAGTTATTAATATCCTGCAGTACCAGCTCAATGATGGTCTGTTTATGGCAGTTCAGACATTAGAACAAGGGCACCTATAGCTGAGCAGTTATTAATATCCTGCAGTACCATCTCAATGATGGTCTGTTTATGGCAGTTCAGACATTAGAACAAGGGCACCCATAGCTGAGCAGTTATTAATATCCTGCAGTACCATCTCAGTGATGGTCTGTTTATGGCAGTTCAGACATTAGAACAAGGGCACCCACAGCTGAGCAGTTATTAATATCCTGCAGTACCATCTCAATGATGGTCTGTTTATGGCAGTTCAGTCATTAGAACAAGGGCACCCATAGCTGAGCAGTTATTAATATCCTGCAGTACCATCTTAATGATGGTCTGTTTATGGCAGTTCAGACATTAGAACAAGGGCACCGATAGCTGAGCAGTTATTAATAACCTGCAGTACCATCTCAATGATGGTCTGTTTATGGCAGTTCAGACATTAGAACAAGGGCACCCATAGCTGAGCAGTTATTAATATCCTGCAGTACCATCTCAATGATTGTCTGTTTATGGCAGTTCAGACATTAGAACAAGGGCACCTATAGCTGAGCAGTTATTAATATCCTGCAGTACCATCTCAATGATTGTCTGTTTATGGCAGTTCAGACATTAGAACAAGGGCACCCATAGCTGAGCAGTTATTAATATCCTGCAGTACCATCTCAATGATGTTCTGTTTATGGCCGTTCAGTCATTAGAACAAGGGCACCCATAGCTGAGCAGTTATTAATATCCTGCAGTACCATCTCAGTGATGGCCTGTTTATGACAGTTCAGACATTAGAACAAGGGCACCCATAGCTGAGCAGTTATTAATATCCTGCAGTACCATCTCAGTGATGGCCTGTTTATGGCAGTTCAGACATTAGAACAAGGGCACCCATAGCTGAGCAGTTATTAATATCCTGCAGTACCATCTCAGTGATGGTCTGTTTATGACAGTTCAGACATTAGAACAAGGGCACCCATAGCTGAGCAGTTATTAATATCCTGCAGTACCATCTCAATGATGGTCTGTTTATGACAGTTCAGACATTAGAACAAGGGCACCCATAGCTGAGCAGTTATTAATATCCTGCAGTACCATCTCAATGATGGTCTGTTTATGGCCGTTCAGTCATTAGAACAAGGGCACCCATAGCTGAGCAGTTATTAATATCCTGCAGTACCATCTCAATGATGGTCTGTTTATGGCCGTTCAGTCATTAGAACAAGGGCACCCATAACTGAGCAATTATTAATATCCTGCAGTACCATCTCAATGATGTTCTGTTTATGGCAGTTCAGACATTAGAACAAGGGCACCCATAGCTGAGCAGTTATTAATATCCTGCAGAACCATCTCAATGATGGTCTGTTTATGGCAGTTCAGTCATTAGAACAAGGGCACCCATAGCAGTTAGAAACACAGCTTGTAACTTTCGATCTCTCACAGAGTAGGATTTGGTCCCATTTGGGGCATGAACTTTCATGTTTGGAGGTCTTCCAACTGACTTGAAATGGTGCTAACCAGACATTTGTCTGGGATTTTCTGCCACCAGTACTGGTAACTAGCTGGATGATACAATTACGACCATAATTGAGTTGGTGCTTGTAACAAAAACAAACAATCAGTAAAGCAATAGGAAAAATGAAATGATGAAAAAAATCTATAAGTATAAAACTATTTTTTTTATAAATGTAATTGTGTTTGCAGGGTTTCTTATGTCCAAGATGCGGACAGTTCACAGGGAGGAGGTCACTCAGCTGTATGGACCAGAACATGTGGTAACCTTCTCTTAATGCAAAACATTTCACTCTTAATCAACAAAATTTTCGACATGAAAGTATGAAAATTTGTAGTTCTTAGACTTTTTCCATGAGACAGTTCAAGATTTTGTTGGTGTTATGGTGTTGCTTTAAAATTTCCTTTGCAAAGATAAGTAATTAACTTAAATGTTTTTGTTGATTATTCTGCTGTTAAAGCTACATTTATGCAACACTTTTTTGTATAACAATATGTTCACTATAGCTTTAAATAAATAGTAAAAAATCATTTTTTTAAGATGAAAAGCTCCACAATTTTAGACTCTTACAAAAGTAATAGATAAATTCTAAGCTCGTAATTAAATCTTTTGCCTATTGTTGTTTACTTTTTTTTCTCCAATTGGTTCGTATCCCAGGCCATCATGTTTGTATTCACTGCATATATATACACTGCATATTAACAATGAATACAGGGTTACTGCTCACACAACAAGCTGCCGACCTAACAATTCAAGACAATACTTGTATCCTGCATAAAAAGTAGTTCTGTGTATTTCTTTGATTGATGTGAAATAAAAGGCATAATCAAATGTTTCTTCACATGTTTACACTAGAATTTCCATCCTGTTTTAACTAGATGAAAATGTGATCATAAAATGCAGCACTAAATAAAATTAAACACCATGCAGAGTGTGTAAGGACACAGTGACATAACCATCATAGGGACCTACTTTCAGGTGGTAAAGTAGGTCGGCCGTCCTTGATCTTGACCTTCTGCTTATGTCTGAAACATTGAAAACACATTTGAGATGAGACAGTTCATCTAACAATAAAAAGTGTACATCATTTCATTTCCCAACTTTTGTCTCAAAATGTGACATTTTTTTATTTTCCAAAGCAATTACTACCACAGTGCTTGCAGCACTTTTGTTTGGTGATTTCAAATCTCAGTAGTAAATGTATTTATTACACATCTGTTTAATTCTTGTGTTGTTTATATTTTACTTGTGTCCAACCAATAGATAGTTTCAATGTGATGTCATAGGCACTGATAAGACAGTTTATGGCAGCCATCTTTGAAGTCATAAATTAATGCAGGGCGAAATCTAAAAATATGTGCTGTATTAAACTTACCACTTTGTTTTTATTTTTCAGTCTATTTTACTGAAATTTATATAAAATTAAACAGCTTTTATTAAGTATTTTAAATATCAAAACTATAGTTTGATAGTTTAAAAGGTAAAAAATACAAACAAAAAAGGTACACTGTTTATTTTGTTTAAGTATGAGCCAAATTTTTTATTTATTTCTGTTAATTCTTTATGCATTTATCAATTATAAAAATATTCTAAAAATATGAATTCCGATAGCTTTTCAATGGTGAATAGCTTTTTATTTTTGGACTACAATTGAAGAAATTACAAGAATATAAAATTTATACTTCTATACAGTACAATTCATCTTAAAATCCCTTGATGTTGTAACATAGGGAGAAAAATGTGCAGCCAATCCGGGACTCGAACCCGGGACCCTTCGCTAAGAGGTCGAATGCTCTTCCGACTAAACTAACTTGACCACTTACACATCTTCTCCCTATCACCCAGCTACAATGTTACCATCAAAGATGGCTGCCAAGATAAGGGATCTTCACTGGTGTGGAAACTATCTATAGATATCTCATCATTTCTCAGCCTGTGTTAATGTTCTTGCAGGGATCATCCTTAAAGCTTGTGAAATTCTTCGAGTCAAGTAGTGCTGCTTTAGCCCAGACAGGTAATATATTTCCCCTTTGTGATATTTTCTCAACCATCTTGCATTTGCTCATTTTTCTTTCTTGTTGCATGATTCAGTTCTGTGTCTGCTAATCACAGAATTCTTCAACCAAGTGTCCATCTTTCTTAGAATTTCCCTTGTTATCTATCTCCAGATGGTTGGGCAGCAGCTGGTTATTGTTGTCTATGATGGTTTCAATGCCACCTCATTGCATCTTAGTTAAAACCAACAGGATGCTCTTTCACCAGTCTGCTAAGAACCTGAAATGTAGCATCTAGAATGACACATGGCACCCTGTGCTCCATGCCTAAACAACTACACCTTAAAGTTTATCTTAAGTTTTTTTAAAGATATTAGAAAAATCTATTTACTACATAAATTTACTGCATTATGATAATGTACAAAACATGCATAATTTTGTTCTTTCATTTATTATAAATTCTGAAAATAGATTCATGTTTTGACTGCATAGTTTATGTGTATTTTTTCTACAGTACGAATGGGTCTGCCAGAGGAAGGGTATGAAGACAGCCAGGTGTCTATCGAGTTTATTCAGCTTCATCCAGATCCACCTGGTACCAATATAGCAGTTGTCTACATAATAAAGGTCTGTCCTTCCATATCTGTAGTCTACATTATAAAGGTCTGTCCCTTCATAGCAGTTGTCTACATTGTAAAGGTCTGTCCTTCCATAGCTGTAGTCTACATTATAAAGGTCTGTTCTTCTATAGCTGTAGTCTACATTATGAAGGTCTGTTCTTCCATAACTGTAGTCTACATTATAAAGGTCTGTTCTTCCATAGCTGTTGTCTACATTATAAAGGTCTGTTCTTCCAAAGCTGTAGTCTACATTATAAAGGTCTGTCCTTCCAAAGCTGTAGTCTACATTATAAAGGTCTGTTCTTCCATAGCTGTAGTCTACATTATAAAGGTCTGTTCTTCCATATCTGTAGTCTACATTATAAAGGTCTGTTCTTCCATAGCTGTTGTCTACATTATAAAGGTCTGTTCTTCCAAAGCTGTAGTCTACATTATAAAGGTCTGTCCTTCCAAAGCTGTAGTCTACATTATAAAGGTCTGTCCTTCCAAAGCTGTAGTCTACATTATAAAGGTCTGTTCTTCCATAGCTGTAGTCTACATTATAAAGGTCTGTTCTTCCATATCTGTAGTCTACATTATAAAGGTCTGTTCTTCCATAGCTGTTGTCTACATTATAAAGGTCTGTTCTTCCAAAGCTGTAGTCTACATTATAAAGGTCTGTTCTTCCAAAGCTGTAGTCTACATTATAAAGGTCTGTCCTTCCAAAGCTGTAGTCTACATTATAAAGGTCTGTTCTTCCATAACTGTAGTCTACATTATAAAGGTCTGTTCTTCCATATCTGTAGTCTACATTATAAAGGTCTGTTCTTCCATAGCTGTTGTCTACATTATAAAGGTCTGTTCTTCCAAAGCTGTAGTCTACATTATAAAGGTCTGTCCTTCCATAGCTGTAGTCTACATTATAAAGGTCTGTTCTTCCATAGCTGTAGTCTACATTATAAAGGTCTGTTCTTCCATAACTGTAGTCTACATTATAAAGGTCTGTTCTTCCATAACTGTAGTATACATTATAAAGGTTTGTCCTTCCATAGCTGTAGTCTACATTATAAAGATCTGTTCTTCCATAACTGTTGTCTACATTATGAAGGTCTGTTCTTCCATATCTGTAGTCTACATTATAAAGGTCTGTTCTTCCATATCTGTAGTCTACATTATAAAGGTCTGTTCTTCCATAACTGTAGTCTATATTATAAAGGTCTGTCCTTAAAATAACTGTAGTCTACATTATAAAGGTCTGTCCTTCCATAGCTGTAGTCTACATTACAAAGGTCTGTTCTTCCATAGCTGTAGTCTACATTATAAAGGTCTGTCCTTCCATAGCTGTAGTCTACATTATAAAGATCTGTTTTTCCATAACTATAGTCTACATTATAAAGGTCTGTCCTTCCATAGCTGTAGTCTACATTATAAAGGTCTGTCCTTCAATAGCTGTAGTCTACATTGTAAAGGTCTGTCTTTTCATAGCTGTAGTCTACATTATAAAGGTCTGTTTTTCCATAACTATAGTCTACATTATAAAGGTCTGTTCTTCCATAACTGTTGTCTACATTATAAAGGTCTGTTCTTCCATAACTGTTGTCTACATTATAAAGGTCTGTTCTTCCATAGCTGTAGTTTACATTATAAAGGTCTGTTCTTCCATAACTGTAGTCTACATTATAAAGGTCTGTTCTTTCATAACTGTAGTCTACATTATAAAGGTTTGTTCTACCATAACTGTAGTCTACATTATAAAGGTCTGTCCTTCAATAACTGTTGTCTACATTATGAAGGTCTGTTCTTCCATAATTGTAGTCTACATTATAAAGGTCTGTTCTTCCATAACTGTTGTCTACATTATAAAGGTCTGTTCTTCCATAACTGTAGCCTAAATTATAAAAGTCTGTTCTTCCATAACTGTAGTCTTCATTATAAAGGTCTGTTTTTTCCATAGCTGTAGTCTACATTATAAAGGTATGTCCTTCCATAACTGTAGTCTACATTATGAAGGTCTGTCCTTCCATAACTGTAGTCTACATTATAAAGGTCTGTTCGTCCATAACTGTTGTCTACATTATAAAGGCCTGTTCTTCTATAACTGTTGTCTACATTATAAAGGTCTGTCCTTCCATAACTGTAGTCTACATTATAAAGGTCTGTCCTTCCATACCTGTAGTCTACATTATGAAGGTCTGTTTTTCCATAACTGCAGTCTACATTATGAAGGTCTGTTCTTCTATAGCTGTAGTCTACATTGTGAAGGTCTGTTTTTCCATAACTGCAGTCTACATTATAAAGGTCTGTCCTTCCATACCTGTAGTCTACATTATGAAGGTCTGTTTTTCCATAACTGCAGTCTACATTATGAAGGTCTGCTCTTCTATAGCTGTAGTCTACATTGTGAAGGTCTGTCCTTCCATACCTGTAGTCTACATTGTGAACGTCTGTCCTTCCATACCTGTAGTCTACATTATGAAGGTCTGTTTTTCCATAACTGCAGTCTACATTATGAAGGTCTGTTCTTCTATAGCTGTAGTCTACATTGTGAAGGTCTGTCCTTCCATACCTGTAGTCTACATTGTGAAGGTCTGTCCTTCCATACCTGTAGTCTACATTATAAAGGTCTGTTCTTCCAAAGCTGTAGTCTACATTATAAAGGTCTGTCCTTCCATAACTGTAGTCTACATTATAAAGGTCTGTTCTTCCAAAGCTGTTGTCTACATTATAAAGGTCTGTTCTTCTATAACTGTTGTCTACTTTATAAAGGTCTGTTCTTCCATAACTGTTGTCTACATTATAAAGGTCTGTTCTTCCATAGCTGTTGTCTACATAATAAAGGTCTGTTCTTCTATAGCTGTAGTCTACATTATAAAGATCTGTTCTTCCATAACTGTTGTCTACATTATAAAGGTCTGTTCTTCCATAACTGTAGTCTACATTATAAAGGTCTGTTCTTCTATAACTGTTGTCTACATTATAAAGGTCTGTTCTTCCATAGCTGTAGTCTACAATATAAAGGTCTGTCCTTCCATAACTGTTGTCTACATTATAAAGGTCTGTCCTTCCATAACTGTAGTCTACATTATGAAGGTCTGTTTTTCCATAACTGCAGTCTACATTATGAAGGTCTGTTTTTCCATAACTGCAGTCTACATTATGAAGGTCTGTTCTTCTATAGCTGTAGTCTTCATTATAAAGGGTTGTTTTCCATAGCTGTGGCCTACATTTTTTAAGTTTGTTAATTCCTTAAGTTAATATTTGTGGTTAATATTATATAGCTGATCATTTATTCTAATAAAAATTGACTTAAGATGTGTAAAAATGTGTAGTCTACAAGATTGCATAGTATTTTTGTTACTAGGAATCCCTCTATATTTGATGATTCAAAAATATATGTTTCATATTAATCAGCCATGACACAGCCAGCTCCATGTTTGCCTTTGGGTTGAAAATTAATATAGAACTAATTGTAAGAATCCCTTTTCATTATGATGTCAAATGTATAATGAGAAACAAAATTATTAAAATAAAACAATGACCACGTTGTGCTGATTTGTTTTCCAGCCTAAATCAAGACCATATAGAAAAGTTGATGTAGAAAAACTGATGTCCCTAGGAGTAGACAGGTATGTATTTTCCGTATTGCTATGATACACAATTAAAAACACCAGTACTAGACTAATGTGTTAATTATTTATTCTGGGTCGCCAATGATTCCTTGCTTACAGCTTCTTTAGAATAGATATATATTATTTTTTAAAGATAAACAATGATTAAATAATGATTTAAATTAAAATAGATTTAATGTGTTTTGATCAATTGAATAAAAAACCAGTTTGTATTTAAAGGTAATTAACAATTTAATCAAAATAACAATTTAAAATGATGTGTTTCCTTTAACTGTCCAAAGAACATTCTTCATGTATTCTTTGTATATTATATTTTTGCAATATTAAAGCCTGTATGTTACTAACATAGTAAGGTCTCTTTTGCCCGCTGACTTTTCGAAGGCAGTTACTATTGGGTTTGCTCTTTTTGTTAAATGACAGATCACAGATTTGTTCTTATTTCTACATTGGCTTGCATGTAGATACCCTTGTTCTATACCTTTTCAAAGCTTGTTATATGTTGCAAAAATACATAGGACTTTATATTCTTATTAAAAAACTACTCCTGGACACTCTGTCTAATAAAACTGATTTAAGTGTTGTGGATTGTGTCAAGTTAAACCAACAATATTTATAAATGAAAATCAAATAACATCTGCCTTGATGACAACGGGGTTAAGCATTTTTAGATTTTATTTTTTATTACACAAAATATTAACTTGTCAGTCTCTGAGTTTTAGAGACTTTTAAGGTTTTTTTTAATGAAGGCAAGGTGAAGTGCTGTACCTTTAAGGATTATCACAAAGAACTTTTCACAACTACACAAAATGTCAGCAGTAGAATACCATATACTTACAATGTTACACATTCTGTCTGTTGAAATAAGCTCATACACATCAAATGCATATTTAGGTGCATTTTTTTAATATCTGTTAACTTAAATACTGATTAACTTAAATTACAATTAAACCCATATTTCCAATTGAATCCTTGTTTTCAGTGGACCCTGGGTTGGAGAACTGGTGAGAGGCAATAGAGTCACCCTGGACAGTGGACTGGTTGTAAGTATTGCTAGTTTTCAATATTTATGGCTGAAGTAAAATGACCCATGTTTTTTTATTCTACAATGCTGAATCTTTAGTAGCAAGTCATACTATACCAAAGGATGGATGATTCTTTTTATTAAATACATTGATAAAACAGTAAAGCCTTCTGTAATCTTTTTATTAAAGGTATTTAAAGAATATTGCAATTTAATCTGTTTCATGGTTGTTTCTTTTAAAGGCAACATTTGTTTGTTTATTTTACCAAATTACTTTTATGCTTTCCAAAAGAAATTTGTGTGATCTGTATGTTTAGGTAAGACCAGAAGATGTTTTAGAAGATGAATATTTTCCTAGACCAATAATCAGTAAGTTTTGTTTAGTGTTTCATCATACATTGCTTTTTTATTCCCTTATGTGTAAAATAAACAGGTCTTGTGGAAAGAAAATGCTGAATCTTTTTAAATATATTGAAATATGTACTTATTTATGTGTCAAGATAAGTGCCTTTTACCATTTTATTTTCTAATTTTAAGTTAAATATAAGCAAACATTAAACCCATCAGCAAATGTTACGATTTATTGAGCATGTATTTAATCTAGTTATGATAGCACTTTAAAAATTAAACAACCTCTTGATCTCAAATTAAACTACTACCTTGCTGTTTTCAAAACTGACACAACTAGCTCTATAATAAGATAGTTCTGTCCCTTGCATTTTTTCTTCAACTATACTCAGTTTGAATATGGTTTTCTGCAAACATTACCCAACTATCTAAATCATATCTGTTGTTTTTGTTTTAATTGAGATCAATTCAACAAACAAAAAAACATAAAAATATCCATCAGTAATTTGTGAAGAAGATCTCAGACAAATATCTGAGCAGTCCATGGAACCAAAAACACTCCATATTAATATGTATGATAACTAATGAACCCCCCTGTCAGTGCCTTGCTTCTCTATTCCATTTGTATAACTCCTGATCTCCACCCGTCAGTGTCTTGCTACTCTTTTCCACTTGTATAACTCCTTTACTCCCCCTGTCAGTGTCTTGCTACTCTATTCAAGTTGTGTAACTCATAAACTCTCCCTGTCAGTGTCTTGCTACTATATTCTAGTTGTATTACTCCTAAACTCTCCCTGTCAGTGTCTTGCTACTCTATTCCAGTTGTATAACTCCTGAACTTCCCTGTCAGTGTCTTGCTACTCTGTTCCAGTTGTATAACTCCTGATCTTCGCCCGTCAGTGTCTTGCTAATCTATTCCATTTGTATAACTCCTTAACTCCCCCTGTCAGTGTCTTGCTACTCTATTCCAGTTGTATAACTCCTTAACTCTCCCTGTCAGTGTCTTGCTACTCTGTTCCAGTTGTATAACTCCTGATATACACCATTCAGTGTCCTGCTACTCTTGTTGGGATTTTGGCGCGACTTCGTACGGCGACGACGTCGCCGGGAACGTTCACATTTTTATTACGTCATGTTTATATCATTGTTATTGTTGTAACGTCAGTTTCGAAAAAAGAAAAGGTACGAACAAACACTACGGGTTTTAGTCATTTATTATGATAATACATTTTGGTGCCATGACCAGGATTAGATAGAAAAATGAATTTACAAAAACTATTATCGGCAAGAGAGGGACACCGGGCTTCAATTGAAGAACTACTCGTGGAACTTGAAACGACAGATAACCAACACGATGATTTTGAGCTGTCCTTTCAGACTATCAATAAAGTTATGGCATTGTTGAAGTCTATCGACGAAAAAATTGCAAATAACACCAATAGCATTGCAATGGGGCTAAAAAAAGCAGCTTTATACAGTTTATCGTCTAAAACGTAAGTTGCACAGATACAAGAAGAATTTTGAGAAAGCTTTGAGCGGCTCTAATACACCACCCACGAGTCATGCGCAGGAAATCGAGGATACCAACCAGTCTTCAATCCTGCACACACCATTGCCGATAGTACCCGAGGCATGCGAGTTCCTACCTCATGTAAGTGTGCAACCGATGGCACATAATTTACCAAAATTAACGCTGCCCACGTTTAATGGAGATTTGATGAGCTGGCCGACATTTTGGGATTCATTTTTGTCAGCCGTGCAAAACAACGATCATTTACCGGAAGTACAAAAGTTTGCGTATCTGAAGTCACGTCTGTACGACGAAGCTGGGAGAACAGTCGAAGGATTTACATTGAGTAAAGCCATCAGTTTGCTTCAACAGCGGTATGGACGGAAACAGAAGATCACCGCTACCTACATGTCCAACCTACTACAGCTGAAGTCACCCGCTGCAAACATAACAGATCTTCGCTTCTTCTGTGATCGTCTGGAGACTAACATCCGGAGACTGGAGGCGCTTGGAGAAGCACAAGACTCGTACGGTAATCTTTTGATACCGATTATTTTAGAACGGTTGCCAACCAAAACAAAAATATCTAGCGCAAGAAAACAAGAGCGGAAGTTGGATACTATCCGACTTGAGGCAGGCCATTTTCCGCGAGATCGAGATATTAAAAGCTAGAGACGGACCTGACACCCACAATACGTCATATTCGACAGCTGCGTTCCATTCAAGTGCTCAGATGAGCGGAAGTCGGCAGAAACGCAGTGACGTAGGTGTTAGAATATATGAAGAAGAAGCCAGTGAATTGTGTTTTGTGAGAGAAAACATAACGGGGACTGTTTTACGGTTAGCGACATTGACAAGAGACTGTCTATTGTAAAAGAAAAAAAAAACGATTGTGTTTTAATTGTTTAAGTTGCCACCATCAAGCAAGAAATTGTCCTTCGACATTTCGCTGCAGAAAATGTGAGCGAAAGCATTATACTTGTCTGTGCGATAATACCCAGGAGAAGGTGACACTCAGCGAAAGAGGAGCATCTGTGGCAGGATATCAGTCTGACGTTACGTCCGGAAATGCTAGCAACAACAACACCAGTGCAGCAGTACTTCACTCCACTGTGAAGTCATTCCCTACTACCATGCTACTAAAAACCGCAGTTGCACCAGTTTATTCTAGCGGTAATTACATCGACGCTAACATTTTGATGGATGAGGGGGCACAACGCTCTTTTATCACACAGGATATGGCCAGTCGTCTACAGCTAAAGAGTGACGGAACTGACGTCATCAGCATCTCTGCGTTCGGAGACCCAGCCCAGACGGTTCAGCGCTTAGATACGACAACTGTACAACTTGTGGCAGACAACGGTGAAAGATTCAGGTACGTTTTCTTATAGTTCCTGTGATTGCCAAGCCACTGTCGAACTACTTCCGGTCATGCGTCACTAATCTACCAAACCTCCGCGGCCTTCTGCTTGCCCACCCATATCGTCTGACGACAACTTTGAAATATCGCTACTTATTGGTGCCGACTACTACTTGGACATCGTTGGTGACGATATCATCCGCGGTAACGGTCCCATGGCAGTTGCATCCCGCCGTGGCTACTTCCTGTCAGGGCCACTTCCGGAAAATGCTCATCGCAGATCGGGCGTTATGGATGTCATCGCTGCACACGTAGCCACAGATGTGTCCCATTTATGGGATATTGAGACTTTAGGCATTTCACCGGAAGATGTAGAGCAGACAAGCGCAGCAGACCACTTGAAGAGTTATCAAGATAAGTGCATCTCATTTGAGGATAGTAAATAAATACAAAGCGAGGCTTCCATGGAAATTAGATCATCCGAATCTGCCAACCAACTATGAGGTAGCAAAGAAGAAGAAAAAGACAAAGAAGAAGAAGAAGAAAAAGAAGAAGAACAACAACAATATGAGACAATTAGTGACACTACAGTGCTCTAATACTTAACATAGTGACGCTGGACTTTAATTGTT
Source organism: Sinonovacula constricta (assembly GCA_007844125.1). NCBI lineage: Eukaryota > Metazoa > Mollusca > Bivalvia > Cardiida > Solecurtidae > Sinonovacula > Sinonovacula constricta. The sequence goes on from CM017564.1 coordinate 39,031,802, forward strand.
AAATTAACGTGTACATTGATAATTTGATAGCCTTTTTTTAATATTGCATTTATTGTTGTTTTTAATATGTGTGTCTTTTGTCATACTCTATTATTTTGTCGGTGGGAGAATGTTTGGATTTTTGGCGCGACGTCGGCGGCGAATGTTCACGTTTTAATAACGTCATGTTTATATCATTCTTATTGTTGTAACGTCAGTTTTGAAAAAAAACAACGGAAACGAACCAACACAACACGTTTGAGTCATTAATTACGATCATACAACTCTATTCAAGTTGTATAACTCATGAACTCCTTCTGTCAGTGTCTTGCTACTCTATTTCCGTTGATTCTGAACTCCCCCAGTTAGTCTTTTGCTACTCTGTTCCAGTTGTATAACTCCTGAACTCCCCCAGTCAGTGTCCTGCTACTATATTCAAGTTGTATAACTCCTGAACTGCCCCTTTCAGTGTCTTGCTACTCTATTTCAGTTGTATAACTCATGAACTCCCCCTGTCAGTGTCTGCTACTCTATTCAAGTTGTATAACTTATGAACTCCACCTTTCATTGCACAGCTGTGATCACTTGAACTTCTTAACCCTGCATCCCTCTCCAAATCCTGCGACTCTGTTCCAGTTGTTGAGTGTCCTTCAATTGACCACCTGGGGCCATTGATGATTAGCGAGAGACTGGTAAAGATAAGTGGAGAGACAAGGGATGGTTATCCACAGTTAGTTGTCCATATGTCTCCAGAGGAAGTAGTCAAAGATGCCAGGTACAAGACCTTTATAGACAGGTAGGCATAATACTGGTCACTTGGAATTTGTTGGCTTTAAGTGTAAAAAGCCCTTGCTAGCGCTGAAGCATATATATGGGTAACTCCACGATTGGTTGGCCCTGTGTCAGGATTATGTGACTTGGTGCGGTATCATGTTTACAGCATTCTATACACAGTAAAGGCAGCAGTAAGTCTGTTTCAAGTGTGCACCATTTCCAGATAATACTCTTAGTGGAATAATAAAACCAATAAGCAGACAAATATAGACCTATAACCAGATTGTATCAGTATTCACACCTACAGTCTTGTACAATATTTCAGATTCACCTCCCCCACTCAACATCTGATGATGAATAATGCCTGCCCTGGTCCGGTATTGCGTGAGGCTTATCAGTTCACCAGAATTCTTCATCAGGTCCACTCAGGTATCTTTCCCCTGCTGCAGTCACCAATCCAACACTTGGAACCAGAGAATCAAGGGACACAACCAACTACAAGTGCTCATACAGGACTTTGTTACCAGTTAAAACCTCACTCTGGCTTTAAACAGTGAGTCTTTTTGGAGCACTTTAAGAATTAATTTGCTACTTTTATTCATAACCCTTATTAAATCCCTTAATCTACCAAACATCTAAAGTGTATTTTACAATGATGAGTAGATGGGCTTATTTACTATTTTAAATGGCAATGGCAACTCTTTTAGTAACTTGTGTCTCATTTATTTGATAGTTTGCAAGGATGAACACTGTACCTGCACACCCCGACCTTTGTTGTGTTGACTTATTAAAGGCTTAAGTGTGAGTCTTGCCATGTAAATGTACTTGATTGGTTATGTTTGAGCCCAAAAATGAACAAAGACAATGAGGAGCAGAAAAATGGCATAGTTATGTTTTTGTTGGCCCTTTACGTCTTCATTGTTTTGAAGGTTTTAAATGATGGTACAGTAGTACTAGTTCTAGAATACATTATTTTGAGTATTTTACCTTTTTGTGCAACGTTAGAGCACTGTAAAACTAGTTAAGCACCCCAGTCAGTCATTTTTAGCTGGCTGTTCCAAGGCTGTAAATGTTAATTTTGCTCTTTTTGTTAAACGACTCATCACAGATTTGTTCCAACTTTTACATTTGGCTTTCGTGTGAATACCTTTGTCCTGCACATTTTCAGGGTTTGATATATATTGATTTGCTCATAGAATTTTGTCATATATTCTTATAATGTAATTTTTTTTCTGTTCTATTATTTTACATATGCTGCCCATATTGAGTAAATGTGTTTTGGTCACATACTAGTCAGCAGTCATTTCATTCAAAATCATAAGTGGTAAAGATGTTTACCTTGTAAGATTAGAATAACATACAATTATGGTGCTGTTTTGTATGGTGTTTTTTGTATGGTGTTGTTTTTTATGATGTCGTTTTGTATGGTGTTGTTTTGTTTTAGGTTATCTGTGTCTTACAATAGAAGTATTGAATCTCATGGCCTGGAAATGTCAAGGATAGATGACAAAAAGGAAGTTAACTTAACAAAAAGTAAGTACCAAAGAAACAGCAAAGACCGGATAAAATAAGGTTCATTAAATGGTATCAGAGCTATTTGGAAAGGTTCATGTTTTAGATTAATGAAATATTGATCTGTGTATGGTATCAGACCAATTTATAAAGGTTCATGTTTTAGATTAATGAAATATTGATCGGTGTATGGTATCAGACCAATTTATAAAGGTTCATGTTTTAGATTAATGAAATATTGATCGGTGTATGGTATTAGACCAATTTTAAAAGGTTCATGTTTTTGTTTTATAAAATATTGATCGATGTATGAAATCAGACCAATTTAAAAAGGTTCATGTTTTAGATTTATGAAATATTGATCGGTGTATGCTATCAGACCAATTTAAAAAGTGACCAGACCAGGTAGCGCAATCAGTAGAGCGTCGGTTCCTGAGGAGGCCCCGGGTTCGATCCTGGGCCATGATTTACCAAAGTCGTTAAAATGGTAGTGGTATAGCTCCCTTGCTAACTCTCAAGCAAATTTAAGGGTAGTTCCACGACTGGTCGGCCTGGTGTCAGGATAATGTGACTGAGTGTAGTATCATGCCAGGAGTTCATGGCATGCTATACACAGTGAAGGCAGCACTATATCTTCTTTAAGTGGACTCTGTCTCCAGAAATCTGAAATACTGTTGGTGGGACGATAAACCCAATAACAAACAATTTAAAAAAGGTTAATGTTTTAGATTAAAGAAATATTGAATGGTATATGATATGTGTATTAGCTGAAAAGATTTTTAAATCTTAAATCTACACAAGGAAACAAGACTTTGTTGTAATCCTGTTCTTGTTGTGAATAGTTTCATTGTAAAATGTATTTTTTTAAAGTTCAAGTGTTATTGTTCCTCTGTCCATACTTTTTAACAAATTTGTATCATGTTATATATGTCTTCACTGAAAAATTAACAGGTTTATAAATCTTTGTTATTATAAACTGCAGAGCCTACTTCCCATCTTAAAGATAACTACCCTGAAGTAGTGTTCCTAGGTACTGGCTCCACACTTCCACTGGGAACCAGGGGTTCCAGTGCCATCTTAGTACAAATGAGGTTAGTAATTTGTTTTGTGAGTCAATTCTGTTACTTGGACAAATAGAGTTAATCATGAAATTATTACTATGTAACATGAAAATATAATAAGACTAACTCCTGTGATCAAAAACTTTTTTTCACCCACATTCATATATTCAGTGCATATATATGTGCTTTTTACGAATAATGATATAAGTTGAGTTGTCTTCTATGTTTTCACATCAATAACTTTGTTTCTAGAAATATATTCTTGTTCTTTTTTATGGTAAGTTTAACCCCAGTTATCTTTATCAGTCCCTGAATTATAATTCACAAGCTCCTACGTATTGTACATTTCAGATTGGCATGTAAACAAATTCTACTTAGAATCCTTCTTTTGTATTGTTATTCAATTATTATAAGACATTTATTTTATGACGGAGCTTCTTTATAAGCAATGCTGAAATGTTTATTACAGAAAACAGTAATTGAAAATCCTAGTTATATATTTGCTATTTATAAGGAAAGATGAATACCTCTTGCTAGACTGTGGGGAGGGAACTCTGTCTCAGTTATACCAGCTGTATGGTCCTGAGGTGTCCCACATCTTACAGAATCTCAAGGCTGTCTTCATCTCCCACCTCCACTATGACCATCATGGGGTGAGTTGATAACTCAGCACATTTTGAAGTTGCGGTTTGCATGCATCCATCAATAGAAACACTGGGCAAAATTCAGCCAAACTTTTTTAGAGGATAAAGCGGGCAGGGGGACTGAAGATTTGTTCAAATAATTTTGATTTGTCAAAAAACATGACTGCCAGGGGCGTGGCCTTTTTCCTTATAAGGCTATAAACTTAGAAAAGGACAGGAAAACTTAGAAAAATCTTCTTGTTAGAAACCTCAAGAGCTAGAGCCTTGATATATTGTGTACAAGTTCATTGGGTGGCCCTGTGTCATGTTTGTTAAAGGATTTTGATCCGTCCGAAAACATGGTTACCAAGAGCATGGCCATTTTCCCTTTATAGCTAAAAAGGAAAACTTTTAAAATCTTCTTGTCTAAAAATACAAGAGCTCAGCTGGGACCTTGGTTCCTTAATATTTGGTTTATGTATTCCTTTGGTGGCCTGTATCAAGATTGTTAAAATCATTCTGCTCCGTCAAAAAGCATAGCCATCTGGGCTTAATGTCTACGGCACTCGAGTGAGCGACTCAGGGCACTCATCGCCCTTTTGTTTCATTTTGTCTCCTTCCTCTTTTTTTCTAAATCTACAAAACGGGCTACTTGTTTAGGAGAATATTGTATATTAAGAGTCTCAATATTTACTTGTGACTTGCGTTCAAAATCCATTTGGTAACAACATTCATCCCTCTGTTATCAGATATGCTGGCAAAGTCGGTTGTTAAAAGCTCAATTGAACTTATGTTACTTGTTGAAATCACGCCGACTCAAAATAAATATTATCCTATCTTAATTTATCTTAACTGGTTGGTTGAACAGCTGAGAATGTAAATGTAGCACTCGGAAAGTGTTTCATTGATATTTCCGTCAGTAACAACAATTAGTTGTACTGCCTTGAAATGGCATTGACTATCTTTTTACGTGGCAATAAAACAAACATAAACAGTTGTTTTAACCGAAAGGCTGCAGACACAATGGTTGGACTCAGTACAGCTGAAAGTCACAAAAACAACAATGGCCTTGAATATCTGTTCAAACAATGACAAGATTTTAATGTTTTCTTCCCATCACAGGGCCTGCAGAGTCTGCTTGAGGGTAGAGAGAAGGTGTATGTGTCCACCCAGTCTCCTGTTCCTCCAGTCACCCTCCTGGCTCCTCAGATGTTACAGAGATGGCTCAGGAACTACTCACAACACCTACAACATGTTCCTGTTAGGTAATTACCTGGAAACTACTGTTTCTCTAAGGAGTTTACTGAAAAGTAACTTTGGTTAATATAATACATATATAATATATAATACATATATCAGATTTCTGTCCAGAAATCAGTTACCAGAGCAAAAATAAATCAGAAACTAACAATTATTCATAAGTGCATACAAAGTGTTAGTAACAACATATGCTCCAAGGTTGACAATGTTTAGTTTTATTACCATTCATCTTTAAGCACCTAGAAATATATTGAATTGATTAAATTATTTTTTTTAAACTTAGACGTAAGCCAAAAGATTTATAGCTATCAGGTATATATGTCAAGTCCTCTTTTAGAAGTTAATTTTGCCAACTATCTTTTTCCTGTTAGGCAAATAGATGAAGAAAAAGAGGTATAGGATTTATATTGTTCATTATGAGAAAGTCATTATGTTCTCTTATCTGTTTAGTTCTTCTTGAACATGTCATTACAACCAACGTCAATGTGGGTTTTTGGTTTCTTTTCAGGTTAATCCCTCATCATTTCATGTACGAGTGTTTTTCAACAGACTGTGAAAATGAACAGTGGAATGAACTCAACACACATCTCAATGCCAAACAGGTTAGGGCTCTGAGTTTTATAGTTTGCTAATTTTACTAATGACAATTTAGAGTCTTGTATAAAATCATTTGAAGTGTGGGGGTGGTGTAGGTGCTGTGGCAGAGTGATTAGAGATATATGTATGTAGGTTAATGTGTTACACTCGGAAAGTGTATATGTATGTAGGATAATGTGTTACACTCAGAAAGTGTATATGTATGTAGGTTAATGTGTTACACTCGGAAAGTGTATATGTATGTAGGTTAATGTGTTGCACTCGGAAAGTGTATATGTATGTAGGTTAATGTGTTACACTCGGAAAGTGTATATGTATGTAGGTTAATGTGTTTTGTGCAAGTCTTGTCAAGCTTTCATCATACTTTTAAGCACTGCAATAGTTGAGCACACTGTCTTGTTAGAGCTCTTGCTGTAGTTATATTAACTGTATGTAACTTGATTTTGTTTGGTTTCTTAGTTTAATGTTACCATGATCCAATGTTCTCATGGATTTGTCTTTATAGTTTATTGGCCTCACTGTGAAATTATGTGGTGTTTTCAGTCATTATTGTTTTAAAAAGCCAATATAAAGACTTTCTATAAATTCTTTAATATTTTTTTCTTTTCTATTCGCTATGTATTTTACTATGTTATGTAACAGTGCAGCATTGTACCAGTGAATGCTGGTATAGGATTCTGTAATAATACTGTCTATACCAACTATATTTCAGTACATTCCTGTACCTGTAATAATACTGTCTATACCAACTATATTTCAGTACATTCCTGTACCTGTAATGATACTGTCTATACCAACTATATTTGAGTACATTCCTGTACCTGTAATAATACTGTCTATACCAACTATATTTGAGTACATTCCTGTACCTGTAATAATACTGTCTATACCAACTATATTTGAGTACATTCTTGTACCTGTAATGATACTGTCTATACCAACTATATTTCAGTACATTCCTGTACCTGTGAACCATGTCAGCAACTCCCATGGCCTGGTACTGACTCACCAGGATGGATGGAAGCTGGTATACTCTGGGGACACAATGCCTTGTCCACTCCTGATCGATAAAGGTCAGTCTAGACTGTTTCTTAACTGTGTCATGCCCATTATAAGTCTTAGGTTCTCATTATGTTAAGTCTTCAAATTTTAGTAGCTTGAAATTAAAACATGAGAATTTATTAAGGTCTTTAATCACTTCATTTCTTGAATTAACATATGTGAACAAACCATTTAACCGGACCTGGTATCGCAATCAGTAGAGCGTCGGCTCCAGATAGGGGAGGCTTCGGGTTGAACCCGGGCCGCGACATACCAAAGTCGTAAAAAATGGTAGCGGTATAACTTCCTTGCTAATGCGCAAGCAAATATAAGGGTAGTTCCATGACTGGTTGGCCTGGTGTGAGGATAATGTGACTGGGTGTTGTATCATGCCATGTGTACACAGCATGCTATACACAGTGAAGGCAGCACTATATCACTGTCTCCAGACAACGGAAATACCATCGAAGGGACAATAAACCCAACAAACAAAGAAAGTGTTAAAGCAAATTGATATTGGAGATTGCATGAATAAGTTAGTATTCTACCGGTTTATCCTCATTTACTAATTGCCACCTTAGCACAAATAAATCAGGTAAAGGCAAAAAGTGTAGCTTCAAATCAGAAATTTCCTGGAGCTGGAATTGCACTGTTCGCTGCAGAGTCTTAACTCTTGTAATCTATGCATGGCATTAGTAGGTAGCAATTATGTTTTTTGTATTACCAAAAAATGAAAAATGCATTGTAAGGATTAATGAATATGTGTATAGTATAATTGTATTTATATGTATTTTCCAGGCCGAGATTGTAACCTGCTTATACATGAGGCCACATTTACAGATGGTTCTGAGAAACTGGCTGCCACCAAAAAGCACAGGTAAACTTGTTCGTCTGTTAGAGGTCCACCAAATTTCAGTTAGAGGTTTACCTAAATTAAAGTCACAGGTCCACCAAATTTCAGTTAGAGGTTCATCAAAATTTAAGTCACAGGTCCACCAAATTGCAGTTAGAGGTTCACCAAAATTTAAGTCATAGGTCCATCAAATTTCAATTAGAGGTTCATCAAAATTTAAGTCACAGGTCCACCAAATTTCAGCTAGAGGTTTACCAATTTTCAGCTTTACCAATTTTCAGCTTTACCAATTTTCACCTTCACTAAATTTCACCTAGAGGTTCACCAATTTTCACCTTCACTAAATTTCACCTAGAGGTTCACCAATTTTCACCTTCACTAAATTTCACCTAGAGGTTCACCAATTTTCACCTTCACTAAATTTCACCTAGAGGTTCACCAATTTTCACCTTCACTAAATTTCACCTAGAGGTTCACCAATTTTCACCTTCACTAAATTTCACCTAGAGGTTCACCAATTTTCACCTTCACTAAATTTCACCTAGAGGTTCACCAAATTTCAGCTTTACCAAATTTCAGCTAGAGATCCACAAATTTCATCTAGAGGTTAACAAAATTTCAGCTAACGATTCACCAAATTTTTGGTCAAAGGTCCAGCTAAATTTCATTAATCTGCCACATTTCATGAGTTTGCCAAATTTCATAAGTCTGCCAATCTTTAGACATCTACTAAATTTGAAAGTCCAATTGTAAAGTCATCAAATTTCAGCTAGAACATGTAACATAATGTGGGGATCTAAACACACTCCAAAGTCTCATTAAAAGATTACATAGTTTATTTAATATATAGGCTCATGATGGATAGTGGCAGTACATATACATATTAACAGGCCGATGGTCGAGTGTCTTCCATAGTCGGCCGACCGTGTTCTTCTCTTGTCGGTTTTCTGTATTGTTCTCTCGTCTGTACTGTTCTGTGGTCTGTTCTATTCTGTGGTCTGTCCAGTTCTGTTGTCTGAGCTGTTCTGTTCATGCGCATGTATGCATGCACTAGGTGTCATACCAATTTAGCATATGACCAATAGACGTGGTCCATGTATATGCCTTAAGGCAAATCTATGCATGTTATGAGGGCTAGGTAGGTAATAATGTTACACTCCTCCCTATCCTAAAAAAACGGAAATCTTTAATAAGATTTTTGTTACCCATAAAACAAATTAAAAAATGAAAATACTATCAAATACGACATAAAACTCCTATTAAATTATTTCTACCCTCTTACAAGAATACTTCTTCGACGTTCTGCTTTTTAATTTTTTAAACATTTAAACATTCAATTAATTACCCGATTAACTTATCTATTTTTTGATGGTTTACTACTTAATTATACTGTGCTAACAATTAAGTAATTAATCAACTAATTAACAATATAGTCAGTAGTATAAATAAATAACATGATCATCAAATCATTAACTATAGATTGACATGGCAATGTGTTATTTAAAACAAACGTCTCGTAATGAAGGTAATCTGAAACATATAACATGCAAAACAAAACATCCATATAAGAAATAGCCATTTCCAAATTCACTACAGTTTCATGCACATATATAATTTGTGACTGGCTGCTAAGAAATAAATGTTTGTCTATCGGTTCGTTTAAAATTCATTCTGAGAGTTTTCTTTAGATTTACTAATAAAGGAACACTTGTTATATAATAACACTTTAAGACATTAGTTACGTATTATCACATTTATTTGACATCTGTCTTTGGGCGATTTCGTCAATGATGGAACTGACATCCAGGTGACCTCAGGTAAAAGATGATTGACATCTTGATTTATACTTTGATGACATCTGTGGCGACGAAAGCTGATGGCTGCTGACATCTAGGACCAGTGGATAGTTGATTGTCTCAGATAACATCCAGTGGTTGGCTTGTGGTATGGGTGGCACTTCTGGTAACTGATGGAAATGTTTATAATGTCCATTTATAGTTGTGTATTAACTCGCTGGAAGTAAGGTTGATGTTGTGACAGTTTGGCATGTTGGTTTATAGTTAATAAAACACTGATTTAGAATTTTAGTGTTTTGTCTTCAGCCACTACACTCAGTTTAAATCTTTCAGCATAAAATGTCAAAACATAACACAATAGAGCTAAATAGTTCTTATTTATTTTATTGCCTTATTTGTCACATTGTTTTATAAATGTTAATATTACTTAATAATTTTGAATGTTCTCGTAAGTGGTCAAAACTAAAATATTTTCCTTTCTTTATTATAAACATAATCTTCGTATCTCCTTTACTCCTTTACTTAAATTATAAAACATTAAACTGGGCAATAATTTGTAGACGTTACAAATCAAAGAAATAAAAGAAATATGTACAAATAAAATGAAACAAAAATGTATATAATGTGGCGTCCCGCTAAAATTATATTATACCAATAATGACAACAAATTTGAATGCGATCAGAAAACTTAACTCACAAATAAAATGTAAACTAAATCAAATTATCAATTATTTACAATATTATCTCTAATGCAGAAATTTGTCATATCAAGTCATCAGAACAATACAATGTATTTACATGAAATAAAATTTCAAATTCATCAATTATATCATCAGTATATAAACACTTGTTCCGCTTAATGCATTATACTTAATATCCTACAAATCATGCGTCTTCGCGGACTTTATCATTTGCATGTCGCATGTTTACAGAATTTATGTCTTGCTATACGCGGACAGTTTTTCTGCTTTATTTTAAATCATATACCATCATCATTTATCATGGTATCAGTCTCATAAGTTAATGCCTCAAAAAGCCATAGTTCAGGTGCTAATTTACTTTTTTTATCTATGGGGCATACAGGAAATACACTTTTTCTACACTTAAATAAACCACATAAGTAGTCATATGCCAAACGACTTGTTACTATTTGCCTTTCCTACTTCTGCCTGTACATGTAACTAGGTTAGATAATGTCCTTAAGATAGGAATACGTTTCCTAGATTTGGTCTGGGCACATGCATGTAATGAAGTCGTATTTGCAATTCTCTTTATGGTATATTATCCATTTCATTATCTAGAAGTGCGTGAGTTATGTCTGTCCTGACATCTTTATTTTGCATGTGTTTTGTGCTACAACTGTTGGAATTATCATCATCAGCACTGTTGTTGCTGTCACTACTACTACTGCTACCGACATCTTGTACTAAATATCGACAATTTCTGATAGGACGACGAGTAACATTCTGATTTAATGGAATATTCCAGTCTGTGATGGGTGCTTTTCTTGTCTGATCTACATGACCCTAAACAACTTTATTATCAAGCTGTTTATAAATAATAACTGCTCTATCATTTAGATAGAGAGATAGAATTCAGATATTCTCCAGAAGGGCGTCCACCTGGGTTCAAATTTGTTTTTCCTGTGAAAATTTTTTGTAATAGACGGGATCATTAATTTCAAACTCTACTAATTCAGCATTTCTATTTGCTTATTTATTTCTCATACGTCGTGTAGATCTGATATGTTTAACTACCTTTTTGTAAGTTTTGTGATTTCGAGACAGTAAATGTTTGTTGAATTTGTTTCTTTAGTATGGTAAATGGTGGTCCAATACATTATCTTTGGGAATAATTGGATCTCTAACGAATAGCAAAAAATAATGGACTATGCCCACGTGATTCTGATGCGTTAAATCATATGCCTGCCAATGCTTGGTTAAGAACAATATCCCAGTCTCTAGGATTGTCTTGTACTAACTTAGTAATAGTAGAATTTAGTGTTAAATGTGAACGTTTGTTTATACCATTAACCTGTGGGTGATATGGTCTCGATCTGGCAACATCAATGTTTAATTTTGCCATTGTTTCATTGAATGCATAAAATGTAAAGTTTGAACCATTATCTGTAATGATGCATAACACACTTCCGTAACGACAGTAAATATTTTTATAGAACAAATAAAAGACAGTGTCTGTTGTTATATCTGTACACGGTAAACATTCGAGCCAACCAGTAAGATGATCTACGAAGGTTAAAATATACTTATTTCCTGACAAAGTCTCTGGTAAAGGACCTACTGAATCTACACTTATTTCTGACAAAGAGTATTTGCTTATCTCTGGCTCTTTGAGTGGTGCCTTTTTAGCTTTCAAAATTACGGATTTACAAGGAATACATTTCTCAACGAAATGATGCAAATCTTGGAATAAGTTTGGCCATTAATACTTGCGTTTTATTGTTTGATATGACCTTGAAACTCCAGGGTGACAGACCTCATGGTATGCTTTCATGACTAATTTTTTTAAATGCTTAGGTACATATAACCTTAACAATGGATCAAAATCAACATCTGATATGAAATACAGAACATTGTCTTTGATAAGGAATTTTCTACTTTCTTGAGGAGATATCTGATAAATCTTCGTCCAGTCTTTGTTTTGCAGACATAAGTTAAAAGTCTCTCAGGTACATCATATTCTATTGGTGAAATGTGTTGGTTAGGAGTGTCTCTATCTGTTTGGGATTTATTTCACTATTATTTATTGCGCCAATTAATCCTTATTCAGCTTTATTTTCTTCTAAATTGTTATCATTTTCATCGTTTTCTGCCAAATTGCAGACAGGGATTCACCAAACTTCAGCTAAAAGTTCACTAAATTTCTTTCACAAGTTCTCAAAATGTTGGGATTCTTCCAAATTGTAGCCACAATCAACCAATTTTTAGAAGTCCACAAAATTTCAAAAGTCCACCAAATCTCTACCAGATGTTCATCAAATATTGTCTAGTTCAGACTTAATAGCAACCAAGATTCAACATTTGTAACAGAAACAGTTGATACAAATTGTCGTCATCTTTAATTCAACAAACATATATCACAAAATTTAGTGTTGGTATTTTTTTCTCATAAATATGTGCAGTATAATTATCTTAAATGTGGGGACACCATAACTAGAACAAAAGATTTTTTGTGTGAATACAGAATTGGTTTAACTGTTTCTTTCAACAAAACTATGAGATTCTGAATTATTTTAAAGCTAATAATCAAACAGTTGATATGTATGTTTTGGTTTTTATTTTTATGTACTATTGTCTCTTTAGTGAATTTATGAACATAAACATACACTTGTTATATTTTATATATATTTTTATTCTAAACTCTGTCAGCCAATGACCAGACCCGGTAGCGCAATTAGTAGAGCATTGGCTCCAGGGACAGGAGGCCTCGGGTTCGATTCCGGGCCGCGACATACCAAAGTCATTAAAATGGTAGTGGTATAGCTCCCTTGCTAACGCTCAAGCAGATATAAGGGTAGTTCCATGACTGGTTGGCCTGGTGTCAGAGTAATGTGACCAGATGTGGTATCATGCCAGGTGTTCACGGCATGCTATACACAGTGAAGGCAGCACTATCATTGTTTCAAGTGGACACCATTGCCAGATAAGTAAAATACAGTTGGTGAGACGATATATCCAATTAACAATCAGCCAGTGATGTCACCTTATATTTTATGCAACCATAACTTCACAATGTTTTCTTTTCCCCTACAGCACCATCAGCCAGGCTGTATCTGTTGGGCATCAGATGGGAGCCCAATTTACCCTTCTTACCCACTTTAGTCAGCATGTGACACAGGATATTGTTAAGCTCACAGAATATATCACAGATGATGTGGGCATTGCTTTTGATTTCATGACAGTAAGTATTTTTAAACTTCTGTTAAGTTATTGCCTTCCAAACAACAGCAAAGTTATTTTAATGTTTTCCCATAGAAAAAAAGATTAGAATATATATATCACTATATAAGATCAAAGGGGATAATGTTTTAAAACAAATAACTAACTAACATACGTCTTAGAAAATATATATACTGATAACCTTAAATGTGATCGTTTAAGGTTTTATTTGTTTTAGAAATATATCTGTGTTTTGACTTTGTGTGCATGTAATATCAAGCTTATGTCACTAGTCTGTGCATAGATATAATAAAGTTTTATAATTCCAATTAAAATATCTGTGAGAAATATGACCCTGGTTCTACTTAGAAAATATGTCTGCTTTCACATGCAGGTTAAAGTTTTGTGTGTATGTATGAATAAAGCTTGCCGCATACTATCATGCTTTTATATTTTGGACCGCCGTGTTTTGTGACAGCTATTGTTACTATTAATCTACTTTCTTTTAAGGTCCGTCCAAGCAATTTGAAAGACATCCCTATGTTGAAACCGATTCTTCACCAAGTGTTCAGTGAATTCTGCCAGGAGCAGAAGAAGCTTCATCTAGGAAACTTTTCATCATTTGATCATGGGCTGCTGGAAGCTCGTGGTGACAGAATGAATAATGCTCAAGCGGGATCTATTGGTTCAAAATCTAACCAGAGAACACAGTCTCTTATTGATAGACTTGCCAGTGTGACACAGAAAAGTAGCTGAAAGGACATGCCAGTGTGACTTAGAAAGGATGCTAAAAGAAGACTTGCCAGTGTGACACAGACAAATTGCTAAAAAAAAAGACTTGTCAGTGTTACACAGAAAGGATGCTGAATGGAGACTTGCAAGTGTTACACAGAAAGGATGCTGAATGGAGACTTGCAAGTGTGACACAGAAAGGATGCTGAAAGGAGACTTGCCAGTGTGACACAGACAGGCTACTGGGAGGAGACTTGCCAGTGAGACACAGAAAGGATGCTGAAAGATGATTTGCCAGTGTGGCACAAAAAGGATGATGAAAGGAGATTTGCCAGTGTGACACAGAAAGGATGCTGAATGGAGACTTGCAAGTGTGACACAGAAAGGATGCTGAAAGGAGACTTGCCAGTGTGACACAGACAGGCTACTGGGAGGAGACTTACCAGTGAGACACAGAAAGGATGCTGAAAGATGATTTGCCAGTGTGGCACAAAAAGGATGATGAAAGGAGATTTGCCAGTGTGACACAGAAAGGATGCTGAAATGGACTTTTCAGTATGACACAAAAAAAGATGGTAACCAGAGACTTGCCAGAGTGACACAGAAAGGCTACTGGAGAGAGACTTGCCAGTGAGACACAGAAAGGATGCTGAACAGGGACTTGCCAATGTGACACAGAAAAGGGTGCTAAACAGGGACTTGCCAGTGTGGCACAGAAAAGGATGGTAAACAGAGACTTGCCAGTGTGACACAGAACGGACACTGAAAGATGACTTGCAAGTGCGACATAGAAAGGATGGTAAACAGAGACTTGCCAGTGTGGCACAGAAAGGCTACTGGAAGGAGACTTGCCAGTGAGACACAGAAAGGATGCTGAACAGGGACTTGCCAGTGTAACACAGAAAAGGATGGTATACAGAAACTTGCCACTGCGACACAGAACGGACACCGAAAGATGACTTGCCAGTGTGACACAGAAAGGACACTGATTTTTTTAAATATTTTTGTGGTAAATAACTCTATATGATCTGCACATTCTTGCAAAAAAAATGGAACCCTGAGGCAAGGAAAACGTCAAATAAGTTGCAAAGTTACAATTAGGTGAAACTTCGACATCTTCTAGTCATGCATTGACATCTTTTATTCTATATGCTGTCATACCAAATGATACAGAATTAACGAATCTGTAGTCCTGAATTTGCTTTTTACTAGTAATGTTAAACCTGTTTTTTATAGATCCGAAAAAGTTATTGTTTTTTTAATAGATTCAGAAAGTTGTTTTAAATTAATCACTCTCAAATGTCTACTTCCTAGAAAGAACCAGTATATGGATAATTTTTCTGTTAAACAAAGTTAGTCTTAGTTACTTGCTTGGCTAGTGTTCAAATTACCATGGCACTGATATGCCTATGGCCATTTTAGTGATATCGGACTATTAACTGTTCTTATGCAAGAAATCTCCAGAAACAAGTATGGGTAGAACCACTGACCAGGATTGCAGAGTTTAGATTGACCCCCACCCCTCATTGAACACACATTGATCCATTGCTGGCACTGCGGCACCACTCACCTTAGGGTTGATGAGGGTCTTGCTGGGAAAAAGGTAAATCGAACAGATCTGTTGTTTCATTTTGTCAATTTTTCAGGCAATGTTCTTTGTTGTTGTCGTTTTCGAGTTAAAATATGTAAGCCATTAGAATATATTTAGCTGGTATAAATGGAAATAAATGATTGTCTAACACATATCCGTAGCTTAGATATATTTCCTTTTATGGCCTTCTTACTACATGTTCGATGAACAGCCCAAACTAACATCAAAATCACATTTACCACACAGACTCGGTCTATTCCATAAATTTACCAATTCATGTGTAAATAAAAAACTAAATATATAAAGATGATAAAAATAAATATGGAAGTGAAAAAGCACTGATTCGAGATTTCAGTCATGCAACCAAAGAAAGAAGACGTAACGCTTAGAAAGGTCACTTGACAAAAAAAAGGTTTACAGAGCTCTAAACATGCACTTCCTCAAGAGGTTTCTCCGAGAGGTACATCGTTTATAAAAATATATTCTATCAAAGTAAGTGTATCATGAGTAAATAACTCAACATAGATTCATTTCAAACAATATTACAGCATGTTTATATAAGAGTAAAGGGTCAGTTTTAAACAATATTTAGGTACATTAAAACGACGGTAAACTGAACAAAGATTAATTTTATACGCCGATCAATTTTTCATAAATCTAAAACATGAACCTTTTTAAATTGGTCTAATACCATACACTGATCAATATTTCATTAATCTAAAACATGAAACTTTATAAATTGGTATGATACCATACACAGATCAATATTTCATTAATCTAAAATATGAACCTTTCCAAATAGCTCTGATACCATTTGATGAACCTTATTTTATCCGGTCTTTGCTGTTTCTTTGGTACTTACTTTTTGTTAAGTTAATTTCCTTATCATCTATCCTTGATATTTCCAGGCCATGAGATTCAATACTTCTATTGTAAGACACAGATAACCTAAAACAAAACAACACCATACAAAACGACATCATACAAAACAACACCATACAAAACACAATACATAAGCAACACCATAATTTGTATATGTTAATCTAATCTTAAAAGGTAAACATCTTTACCACATATGATTTTGAATGAAATGACTGCTGACGAGTATGTGACTAAAAACAAAAACATTTACTCAATATGGGCAGCATATGTAATATAATAGAACAGAAAAAAATAATTACATTATAAGAATATATGACAAAATCCTATGAGCAAATCAATATATTAAACCCTGAAAATGTGCAGGACAAAGGTATTCACATGAAAGCCAAATGTAAAAGTTAGATCAAATCTAACAGTCGTTTAGTCGTTTAACAAAAAGAGCAAAACCAGCAGTTACAGCCTTGGAACAGCCAACTAAAAATGACTGACTGGGGTGCTTAACTTGTTTTACAGAGCTCTAACGTTGCACAAAAAGGTAAAATACTCAAAATATTGTATTCTAGAACTAGTACTACTGTACCATCATTTAAAACCTTCAAAACAATGAAGACGTAAAGGGCCAACAAAAACATAACTATGCCATTTTTTTCTGCTCCTCATTGTCTTTGTTCATTTTGGGCTCAAACATAACCAATCAAGTACATTTACATGGCAAGACTCACACTTAAGCCTTTAATAAGTCAACAAAGGTCGGGGTGTGCAGGTACAGTTTTCTGCTTATTGGTTTTCTTATTCCACTAAGAGTATTATCTGGAGATGGTGTCCACTTGAAGCAGACTAACTGCTGCCTTTACTGTGTATAGAATGCTGTAAACATGATACTGCACCAAGTCACATAATCCTGACACTGGGCCAACCAATCGTGGAGCTACTCTTATATATGCTTGAGCGCTAGCAATGGCGACATACCACTACCATTTTATTGATTTTGGCATGTTGAACCAAGAGCCTCCAATACCTAAAATGTCTGAAGCTAAAATGTTATTAAAAAGGATATAACAGTGTTAAACATTCTTCAAGGACTTTTTATATATTTTATCGATATTTTCTTTTACACTTAAAGCCAACAAATTCCAAGAGACCAGTATTATGCTTACCTGTCTATAATAGGTCTTGTACCTGGCACCTTTGACTACTTCCTCTGGAGACATATGGACAACTAACTGTGGATATCCACCCCCTGTCTGTCCACTTATCTTCACCAGTCTCTCGCTGATTATCATTGACCCCAGGTGGTCAATTGAAGGACACTCAACAACTGGAACAGAGTAGCAAGATTTGGAGAGGGATGCAGGGTTAAGGAATTCAGGTGATCACAGCTGTGCAATAAAAGGGGGAGTAATACAACATGAATAGAGTAGCAGGACACAGACAGAGGGAGTTCAGGAGTTAAACAACTGAAATAGAGTAGCAAGGCACTGACAGGGGGAGTTCAGGAGTCATACAACTGAAATATAGTTACAATACACTGACATAGGGAGTTCATGAGTTATACAACTGAAATAGAGTAGCACGACAGTAACAGGGAGAATTCAGAAGTTATATAACTGAAATGCAGTAGCAAGACACTGACAGGGGGAGTTCAGCAGTTATACAACTGAAATAGAGTGGCAAGACACTGACAGGGAGAGTTTACTACTTATACAACTGAAATAGAGTAGCAAGACACTGACAGGGAGAGTTCAGGAGTTATACAACTGGAATAGAGTAGCAATACACTGACAGGGAGAGTTCAGATGTTATACAAATGGAATAGAGTAGCAAGATACTGACAGGAGGAGTTCAGGTGTTATACAAATGGAATAGATTAGCAGGACACTGACAGGGGGAGTTCAGGAGTTATACAAATGGAATAGAGTAGCAAGACACTGACAGGGAAATTCAGGAGTTATACAACTGGAAAAGAGTAGCAAGACACTGACAGGGGGAGTTCAGGAGTTATACAAATGGAATAGATTAGCAAGACACTGACAGGGGGAGTTCAGGAGTTATACAACTAGAATAGAGTAGCAAGACACTGACAGGAGAAGTTTAGGAGTTATACAACTGGAATAGAGTAGCAGGACACTGACAGGGGGAGTTCATGAGTTATACAAATGGAATAGAGTAGCAAGACACTGACAGGGGAAGTTCAGGTGTTATACAACTGGAAAAGAGTAGCAAGACACTGACAGGGGGAGTTCAGGAGTTATACAAATGGAATAGATTAGCAAGACACTGACAGGGGGAGTTCAGGAGTTATACAACTAGAATAGAGTAGCAAGACACTGACAGGAGAAGTTTAGGAGTTATACAACTGGAATAGAGTAGCAGGACACTGACAGGGGGAGTTCATGAGTTATACAAATGGAATAGAGTAGCAAGACACTGACAGGGGAAGTTCAGGTGTTATACAACTGGAACAGAGTAGCAAGACACTGACAGGGGGAGTTCAGGAGTTATACAAATGGAATAGGGATTGGGATAAGATGGCATTTTTGCCGATACTGCGCAGTGACATTATAGCACAGGGGCACTTATGAGGTGCCCACGGACTGAATCCGGCCGGTCCATTATACTGACACCGACGAGTCAGGCGTAATGCTGTCCCCTTAGGCCCGAGCGTTAGGTGGGAAGCCACTACTTCCAACTTTAAAGTCTTTTGTTTGACCCGGCCGGGATTCGAACCCACGACCTCCCGATCCGCAAGCCGACGATCTACCACCTAAGCTATTGAGGCCGGTCAAATGGAATAGAGTAGCAAGACACTGACTGGGGGAGTTCAGAAGTTATACAACAAGAACAGAGTAGCAAGACACTGACAGGGAGAGTTCAGTAGTTATACAAATGGAATAGAAAAGCAGGACACTGACAGGGGTAAATTCAGGAGTTATACAACTTGAATAGAGTAGCAAGACACTGACAGGGGGAGTTCACCAGTTATACAACTAAAACAGAGTAGCAAGACACTGACAGGGGGAGTTCAGGAGGCATACAACTGAAATAGAGTAGCAAGACATTTACAGGGGATGTTCAGGATTTATACAACTGGAATACCATAGCAGGGCACAGAAAAGAGGAGTTCAGGAGTTATAAAACTGAAATAGAGTAGCAGGACACTGACAATGGGACTTTAGGAGTTATAAAACCTGAAAAAAGTAAAAAGACTGGCAGGGGAGGTTCAGGAGTTATACAACTGGAATAGAGTAGCAAGACACTGGCAGGGGTAAGTTCAGGAGTTATACAACTGGAACAGAATAGCAGGATACTGACAGGGAGAGTTCAGGAGTTATACAACTGGAATAGAGTAGCAAGACACTGACAGGGAGAGTTTTGGAGTTATACAACTGGAACAGAGTAGCAAGAAACTGAAAGGGGTAAGTTCAAGAGTTATACAACTGGAATAGAGTAGCAAGACACTGACAGGGGGAGTTCAGGAGTTATACAACTGGAATAGAGTAGCAAGACACTGACAGGGAGAGTTCAGGAGTTATACAACTGGAATAGAGTAGCAAGACACTGACAGGGGGAGTTCAGGAGTTATACAACTGGAATAGAGTAGCAGGACACTGACAGGGAGAGTTCACCAGTTGTACAACTGGACTAGAGTAGCAAGACACTGACAGGAGGAGTTCAGGAGTTATACAAATGGAATAGAATAGCAAGACACTGACAGGGAGAGTTCACCAGTTGTACAACTGGACTAGAGTAGCAAGACACTGACAGGAGGAGTTCAGGAGTTATACAAATGGAATAGAATAGCAAGATACTGACAGGGGGGTTCATGAGTTATCACATACATATTAATATGGAGTGGGGTTTTTTGGTTCCATGGACTGCTCAGATATTTGTCTGTGATCTTCTTCACAAATTACTGATGGATACTTTTATGGGTTTTTTGTTGGATTGATCACAATTAAAACAAAAACAACAGATATGATTTAGATAGTTGGGTAAGGTGTGCAAAAAACCAGATACAAACTAGGTGTATAATCATGTCGTTGAAGAAAAAATGCAAGGGACAGAACTATCTTATTAGAGAGCTAGATTTGTCAGTTTTGAAGACAGCAAGGCGGTAGTTTACTTTGAGATCAAAAGGTTGTTCAAGTTGTTAAAGTGCTATCATAACTAGATAAAATACATGCTCAATAAATCGTAACATTTGCTGATGGGTTTATTGTTTGCTTATATTTAACTTAAAATTAGAAAATAAAATGGTAAAAGGCACTTATCTTGACACCTAGATAAGTACATACAGTCAACTCCCGTTATCTCAAAATCGGTTATTTCAAATTTCCGGTTATGTCAAACTGTTTTCTACGGTCCCGTTTTTTTCCCTATAGTTTCTATATAGTTCGACTCCGCTTAAATCAAATTCGGATGTGTCAAATTATCGGATATATCAAACTAAATTCTTTGTCCCCACACGTATAAGACTGTTGAAATCAGTTGGTCTATCTCAAACTTAAAAATGCTATAAGATGCAAAACGGCAACAATAGTGATTTTCACACCTACCGTGAAACTCGCGAAGATTTGGGCGGGAGTTTTATCGCCAATTATCGGCAATCAGGATGTCACGTAATTCAGAGAAGAGGTTAATCGATTATTATTTAATTAGCTGATTTAATGAACAACAATTTCGTTAATCAATTAACGCTGATTAAAGTGTTTCAGTTTGTACTTGTTGTTGTAACAGTTTTTGAGAACTTGTTGACACGGCCTTCTCAACTTGTAAATAAAATGAGAGGTCTCGTTAGTAATTTTATCATTCTTCCACTACCTACCCACAATACACGTATTGATTATTGAATAAAAAAATAAGATTGGTTATGGCACCAGACCAGACAAGAGAAATTAAATTACATTGTAAAAAATCTAATAACACTTTGAACATGCAAAACCACACAAACTTGCAAAAACTTAGTTTACAGTAGCAGATATAACAAGGAATTTCAGTCATTACCAGTCATCGTGTAGCAGGTAAGACTTTTAAGATTTACACAAACTATCCATAAATTCGGATAACTTAAACTTCGGATATCTCAAACTATTTTCTACGGTCCCTTGAAATTTGAGATAACAAGAGTTGACTGTATTTCAATATCTTTAAAAAGATTCACCATTTTCTTTCCACAAGACCTGTTTATTTTACACATAAGAGAATAAAAAAGCAATGTATGAGGAAACACTAAACAAAACTTACTGATAATTGGTCTAGGAGAAAATTCATCTTCTAAAACATCTTCTGGTTTTACCTAAACATACAGATCACACAAATTTATTTTGGAAAGCATAAAAGTAATTTGTTAAAATAGACAAACAAATGTTGCCTTAAAAAGAAACAACCATGAAACATATTAAATTGCAATATTCTTAAAAAAAAGAATCATCCATCCTTTGGTATAGTATGACTTGCTACTAAAGATTCAGCATTGTAGAATAAAAAAACATGGGACATTTTACTTCAGCCATAAACATTGAAAACTAGCAATACTTACAACCAGTCCTCTGTCCAGGGTGACTCTATTGCCTCTCACCAGTTCTCCAACCCAGGGTCCACTGAAAACAAGGATTCAATTGGAAATATGGGTTTAATTGTAATTTAAGTTAATCAGTATTTAAGTTAACAGATTTAAAAAAAAAATGCACCTAAATATGCATCTGATGTGTATGAGCTTATTTCAACAAACAGAATGTGTAACATTGTAAGTATATGGTATTCTACTGCTGCCATTTTGTGTAGTTGTGAAAAGTTCTTTGTGATAATCCTTAAAGGCACAGCACTCCACCTTGCCTTCATTTAAAAAAAATAATCCTTAAACGTCTCTAAAACTCAGAGACTGACAAGTTAATATTTTGTGTAATAAAAAATAAAATCTAAAACTACTTAAACCCTTTGTCATCAAGGCAGATGTTATTTGATTTTTCATTTATAAATATTGTTGATTGAACTTGACACAGTCCACAAAAATTTAACCAGTTTTATTAGACAGAGTATCCAGGAGTAGTTTTTCTAATAAGAATATATAACAAAGTCCTATGTATTATTGCAACATATAACAAACTTTAAAAAGGCATAGAACAAAGGTATCTACATGCAAGCCAAATGTAGAAATAAGAACAAATCTGTGATCTGTCATTTAACAAAAAGAGCAAACCCAATAGTAACTGCCTTCGAAAAGTCAGCGGGCAAAAGAGACCTTACTATGTTAGTAACATACAGGCTTTAATATTGAACAAATATAATATACAAAGAATACATGAAGAATGTTCTTTGAACAGTGAAAGGAAACACACCATTTAAAATTGTTATTTTGATTAAATTGTTAATTAACTTTAAACACAAACTGTTTTTATTCAATTTATCAAAGCACCTTAAATCTATTTTAATTAAAATTTTATCATTATTTATCTTTAGAAATAATATATATCTATTCTAAAGAAGCTGTAAGCAAGGAATCATTGGCGACCCAGGATGAATAATAAACACATTAGTCAATTCGGGAAATACATACCTGTCTACTCCTAGGGACATCAGTTTTTCTACATCAACTTTCCTATACGGTCTTGATTTAGGCTGGAAAACAAATCAGCACAACGTGGTCATTGTTTTATTTTAAGAATTTTGTTTCTCATTTATACATTTGACATCATAATGAATAAGGATTCTTACAATAAGTTCTATATTATTTTTCAACCCAAAGGCACAAATGGAGCTGGCCGTGTCATGGCTGATTTGTATGAAACATATACAGTCAACTCTCGTTATCTCAAAATCGGTTATCTCAAATTTCCGGTTATGTCAAACTGTTTTCTACGGTCCCGTTTTTTTCCCTATAGGTTATTTATAACTCGACTCCGCTTATCTCAAATTCGGATGTGTCAAATTATCGGATATATCAAACTAAATTCTTCGGCCCCACACGTATAAAACTGTTGAAATCAGTTGGTCTATCTCAAACTTCAAAATTGCTATAAGATGCAAAACGGCAACAATAGTGATTTTCACACCTACCGTGAAACTCGCAAAAATTTGGGCACGAGTTTTATCGCCAATTATCGGCAATCAGGATGTCACGTAATTTAGAGAAGAGGTTAATCGATTATTATTTAATTAGCAGATTTAATGAACAACAATTTCGTTAATAAATTAACGCTGATTAAAGTGTTTCAGTTTGTACTTGTTGTTGCTTCAGGTATACAAAATTAGGCCATGCATTTACGACGCAACAACCTACAATTAAAAGAAGAATATTAAATTACATTGTAAAAAAATCTAATAACACTTTAAACATGCAAAACCACACAAACTTGCAGAAACTTAGTTTACAGTGGCAGATATAACAAGGAATTTCAGTCATTACCAGTCATCGTGTAGCAGGTAAGATTTTTTAAGATTTACACAAACTATCCTTAAATTCGGATAACTCAAACTTCGGATATCTCAAACTATTTTCTACGGTCCCTTGAAATTCGAGATAACGAGAGTTGACTGTATATATATTTGAATCATCAAATATAGAGGGATTCCTAGTAATAAAAATTCTATGCAATCTTGTAGACTACACATTTTTACACATCTTAAGTCAATTTTTATTAAAATAATATAATATTAACCACACATATTTAATTAAGGAATTGACAAACTTAAGAAATGTAGGCCACAGTTATGGAAGAACAACCCTTTATAATGAAGACTACAGGTATGGAAGAACGGAACTTTATAATGAAGACTACAGCCATGGAAGAACAGACATTTATAATGTAGACTACAGTTATGGAAGAACAGACCTTTATCATGTAGACTATAGTTATGGAAGAACAGACCTTTATAATGTAGACTACAGCTTTGGAAGGACAGACCTTTATAATGCAGACTATAGTTATGGAAGAACAGACCTTTATAATGTAGACAACAGTTATGGAATAACAGACCTTTATAATGTAGACTATAGTTATGGAAGAACAGACCTTTATAATGTAGACTACAGTTATGGAAGAACAGACCTTTATAATGTAGACTACAGCTATGGAAGAACAGACCTTTATAATGTAGACTACAGTTATGGAAGAACAGACCTTTATTATGTAGACTACAGTTATGGAATAACAGATCTTTATAATGTAGACTACAGCTTTGGAAGGACAGACCATTATGATGTAGACAACAGTTATGGAAGAACAGACATTTATAATGTAGACTATATGTATGGAAGAATAGACCTTTATAATGTAGACTACAGTTATGGAAGAACAGACCTTTATAATGTAGACTATAGTTATGGAAAAACAGACCTTTATAATGTAGACAACAGTTATGGAAGAACAGATCTTTATAATGTTGACTATAGTTATGGAAGGACAGACCTTTATAATATAGACTACAGCTATGGAAGAACAGACCTTTATAATATAGACAACAGCTATGGAAGATCATACCTTTATTATATAGACAACAGTTATGGAAGAACAGACCTTTATAATGTAGACAACAGTTATGGAAGAACAGACCTTTATAATGTACACAAGAGCTATGGAAGATCATACCTTTATTATATAGACAATAGTTATGGAAGAACAGACCTTTATAATGTAGACAACAGTTATGGAAGAACAGACCTTTATAATGTAGACAAGAGCTATGGAAGAACAGACCTTTATAATGTAAACAACAGTTATGAAAAAAACAGACCTTTATTATGTAGACAACGGCTATGGAAGGACACACATTTATAATGTAGACTACAGCTGTGGAAGAACAGACCCTTATAATGTAGACTATAGTTACGGAAGAACAGACCTTTATAATAAAAACTACAGGTATGGAAGAACAGACCTTTATAATGTAGACAACAGTTTTGGAAGGACAGACCTTTATAATGTAGACTACAGTTATAAAAGAACATACCTTTATAATGTAGACTTTAGTTATGGAAGGACAGACCTTTATAATGTAGACTACAGGTATGGAAGAACAGACCTTTATAATGTAGACAACAGTTATGGAAGAACAGACCTTTATAATATAGACTACAGTTACGGAAGAACAGACCTTTATAATGTAGACTACAG
This sequence comes from Sinonovacula constricta, assembly GCA_007844125.1. Taxonomy (NCBI): domain Eukaryota; kingdom Metazoa; phylum Mollusca; class Bivalvia; order Cardiida; family Solecurtidae; genus Sinonovacula; species Sinonovacula constricta. The sequence continues at coordinate 39,057,515 of CM017564.1, forward strand.
TTACGGAAGAACAGACCTTTATAATGTAGACAACAGTTATGGAAGGACAGACCTTTACAATGTATACTACAGTTATGGAAGAACAGACCTTTATAATGTAGAATACAGTTATGGAAGAACAGACCTTTATAATATAGACTACAGTTACGGAAGAACAGACCTTTATAATGTAGACTACAGTTACGGAAGAACAGACTTTTACAATGTAGACAACAGCTATGGAAGGACAGACCTTTATAATATAGACTATAGTTATGGAAGGACAGATCTTTATACTGAGAACAACACCTATGGAAGGACAGACCTTTATAATGTAGACAACAGTTACGGAAGAACAGACTATTTCAACTGTGCTTATCTACGAGGACATTCTACCTAAAACTCTTCATGATGATTCGACGTTGGATTATTAATTGGACTATGAAAGGGACACCTCCTAAAGGGACAAACTCTAAGCTAACATTCATTTTGCATTTTCAAATTTTCTCTGATATATTTGTTATTTTTTGTTATTCCATATATTTAATTGTTTATAAAAGTAAAACATTATTGTACTAGTTTGTTGCTGGCTTGTTCTTTCTGTTACACCATTTCATCTTTTAGTAAACGTGTCATTTTATAAATAAATCTTAAATAGCACCGGTCGTAACAGAAATTGGGGGCTCGTCCGGGATTTGAAACATCGTCCAATCCATCTCCGAACTTCTTGTGCCAGCCAAACACAAGACTTCTCGAAACATTAGAGTCTCCTTTCTGCATGAACTTATGCATATCTGTTGGTGTCATGTTTGAATTTACGCAGAACTTGATGACGCATTAATGATCCCGTTTACCTTTAAAACGTAACCAGAAGAAATAAAATTTAAAATCGTTGGCTACCATATTTCATCGTAATTGACAAAATTTCAGGCAAACATTTTACAGTTAAGAACCAATTATATAATCAAGTAGTTACCACACATATTGACCATTTACGTCTTGCAAATACTGAAACCTGGGATATACCGACAAATGCAGAACAGGGGCAAAGACCAATGAGAAGAGTAGGTTTGTAGTACAGGACAACCTAACAAGTAGTGACAAATTAACAGACGAATCCATATCATATAGCAATGAGAGCGAGGATGATATCCCATTAATTGAGTTGAAAGCTAGGTAAATGATTGTTCAGTTCCAATCAGGACGAGCAGAAGTAGACAACACGTCACAAAACGAATACACGCATCAATCAGACAGAGAGACAATAGGGTCACCGCAATTGATGACAAATAGCGAAAAAGACATTTTATAGCGACAAAGGCAACTGCAGTACCCTTGAGGCAATAACAATGTCAACAACATGAAAGCAAACACTAATACTATTAACTTTATTACACTTTAGATAGTTATTTGCATAACAAGGTTTTCTTTCACCTGAACATTTTACTCTTTTCATGATTACCAGCCGGATATTTTCCCCTTGTATATTCAAAATGTAGAATAAGGAGAAATTGTTTAAGGACGATAGAGTCCCGAACACCGGCAATAATTGTGTTATTAAAGCACTGGATCGAAATTACATAAAATGTTATAATATGCATACAGAGCATAGTAGGGATGTTAACGAATATTCGAATATTTGAATATCGAGTCGCTATTCGAAAAGAGATTTTGGGATTCGAATATTTTATCATTTTTATTTCATATGCCTTTCACCCATAGGGATATGGCGAGCAGGTCCGTAATTTTCACTTTTGTATTGGTAACTAAATGTCCCTAATAAGCATGTTATGGCTTCGGATTAACGCCCTTAGCGATATCAACCAATCACAATTAAACATCAATCCGACCACCAACCAATCAAGATCGTTTATTGGCTGTACACTTAAGCGATTTCCCTTCAGAAAACCTTCGTGGATTTGCCTTATTGTCTTAAGGTCGATCCAGTATCACCCGCATTTTGCCCTTTTGAAAATGCCTCCTTTAATCATTAATGTATTTTATAGATTAATTCACAAAACATTATTGACTGTTTGTCGATATGTTAACATAAAAAGGTGCTCATGTAGCTCTTTTAATATGTCATATGTTAATACAAATAAGTAATTAAGTACGCAAACTGTCTTTTAATTGTAAAGGTTATGGCACGAAGTACAACACGTAACAAAAAGACACCCAAGTTTAAGGTAAATATATAAAGAATTATTATCCGCGACTTTGGAGGTCATCTTAACATTGATTGGTTACTGTATAGTTTTTTTGTAAGAATTTCAATGTTAATAATAATAATAATAATAATAATAATAATAATAATAATAATAATAATAATAATAATAATTGTTAAGTAACAATGGCATTGTTTACGCATTTACTGGCATTTTTCATTGACAGTATTCTCTTGCAAATTACCGCTGACCGAGTAAAGAAACACACCGTCTGGTCTGTCACTATAAACAGGATAATGGCGGATTGATAATATTGCCGTTTGTATTGCAAAAAGACGAAATCGTCGTTTTAAAATCAAATGCTATGCTAAAATCATAAATCTACCGCCGCCTCTGCAATTAGTAAGGCTAGCAATGAAAATTATGGCCAGAAATAAACATTTTACAATGAATAAACACTATGAACGTAATGGAAAATTACCGTGTTATGTGCCACTATGATATAAATTCGTTCCGAATATTCGAATATGATTTGAATACACGTAACGAATATTCGAATATCGTTTTGGGATTTGATTTACAACCCTAGAACATAGCCATGGGTACGACCCTTCTATATCATTTTGTTTTCGTACTTAGACGGTAGGCATATACCTGTGACTCATACTTCTAAAATAAAAAAATAATCAAATAAAAGGTTTAAGAAGGACAGCTTATAAATGTAGACTTGTACTTGATTCATTGAGTTATAGAAATAAAGCGAGAATAAAAGTAATCAGTGAAAATATATAAAAAAATTAACTTAAAATTAAAAATTCTGTTATAAGATTTAAATAGGTATCCGCAATTAAGTACCTTACAGGGACCCATTTTTAACACTATAATGATGATAATGATGACGATGATGATAATGTTTGAGTTCTCACATTAATGACCTTCGCCAAGTTATAAACGAAGTTGTATTAAATCAGCGATTTAATAGTCAGAGCGTAAAATCCGCATATTTTGACATAAATTTATACTTGGATGGTGTTGACGAACGTACGTTTCTAACGTAGGTGAAATAATCGACATGTCAAACCGATGATCTATTGAATAAGCCGAAAATTGAGATAGGTATTACGATCATCCGATACGTACGACGCGAGTACAGATATAAGACAATTAAGAAAACCAAACGTAACTTTACAGATTTATAAATAGTACGCAAATACGCAAAGTAAGATTCTTAGTAGAGATGGATCCATTAATGAAGTTGTAAATAGAGACCGCGCGAGATTTTACATGTATAAAATATAAGTTTAATTATATATCAAATGTCAGGCATTTATAATTGCAAATTATTCACTCCAATGAAGGAGTTAATATTTATTTTAAGGAAAATAAATATCAATACGGAGTCTATAAAATTGCGAGTACAATATACGTGTACTTGTGATGTTTGTTTTTCTCTCATTGATATGTTCGATTGTTCATGGATAACGCACACTATACATAAACCACACACACACACAAACACAAACAGCAAAATAAATATTCACGATACTGCTCATGGTTTACAAGAAATTAACAAATAATTAATTGGGGTTTTTGGAAAAATAATTTGTATAAGACACTAAAACCCAAAACATACGTAAAGCACTTTATAAAAGCCTAAAATGAGAATGAAGCACAAAAATAACGATTGATTCCAAGCCTTACAGTTAGACGGGCCGGTCATTCAGGACAGCGTCGACAGAGTAGATTGTAGGGAACGCATTTCAACCACAAACAATTGCCGCAGGGTACAACATACGGAGGTACATGACAGTTTTATGTAAAAGTAATAATATTCTCGGATATGAATAATGAAACGTCATAACAGCAAACAAACAATAAACTGCTACAACAGGATTTTTTCCAGAAATACATTTGAACATTTGTAAATATCGAATTAAGTAAAGCCATATCTACGCAGTAACTACAATATCCACCCACTTCTGCAACATGAATCATGAATTATAGACCAAACAGCTACACAAAGATTTTTTTAGTTATGTAATAACCAAAGGTCAACATACGAATTTCAATAGCCGAGGGGACGACACTTAGCAGATATTTACGTCACAAATAAACATCATCAACTGCCAACCGCCTTTAAGCCAACATCCAACAGATACACGAACAACCAAGTGTGAGCAAACATATACAATTTAAATTGTTACTTTTCCGTGTTAAATAGTAAATTACAAGTGATCCCAGTGTTAATATATTTTCGGATAGAATGTAACGACGAGCCAATCTTGCAGAGAGAAGGGAATTTGGACGCCATAGCTGCGAAAAGTGTTTGAAAATTTACGCATACTATGGACATTTAAAATGTAAATTAAGTGTGTTTTTTATCTACACTACACGATTTTTTTAACTAATCGGACATTAAAATTTAAAATTAGAATTGTGTTATCTGCATACGTAAACTTGGTATTGGACATTTCAAAAAGATTTTAATGGACAGTTGTCGAGTGTTTATTGTATTAGAACGTTTTATACACACACACACACACACACACACACACACACACACACACACACACACACACACACACACACATATATATATATATATATATATATATATATATATATATATATATATATATATATATATATATATATATATATATATATATATATATATATATATATATATATATATATATAAATTAAATGTATTCACTCATATTTTTTATATATTCGGAAATGTTGTGTTTCAATTTAGTATATATGCTTTATGGATTTTTATGTGCAATGCACTGTTTCAAGTATATTAGTAATATTAATTATGCGTTAAGTAATAAGTAATATGTTGGAGATTGTTCTTTTTGAATTGGGATTTGATTTTGCATTTATCATATGTTACATTTAATTTTATATATGTTTTGAGAAATTTGGGATTTATCATTAAGAGAGAGTTTTAAAAAAGACTCCGATAAATCTTATATATATATATATATATATATATATATATATATATATATATATATATATATATATATATATATATATATATATATATATATATATATATATATAACGGCGAGGGTTGTCGTGTAATATAACCATATTAATTATATATATAACGGCGAGGATTGTCGTGTATTATTCCCATATTAATTATATATATATAACGGCGAGGGTTGTCGTGTAATATTCCCATATTAATTATATATATAACGGCGAGGGTTGTCGTGCAATATTACCATATTAATTATATATATAATGGTGAGGGTTGTCGTGTAATATTACCATATTAATTATATATATAACGGCGAGGGTTGTCGTGTAATATTACCATATTAATTATATATATAACGGTGAGGGTTGACGTGTAATATTACCACATTAATTATATATATAACGGCGAGGGTTGTCGTGTAATATTACCATATTAATTATATATATAACGGCGAGGGTTGTCGTGTAATATTACTATATTAATTATATATATAACGGTGAGGGTTGTCGTGTAATATTACCAAATTAATTATATATATAACGGCGAGAGTTGTCGTGTAATATTACCATATTAATTATATATATAACGGTAAGGGTTTTCGTGTTATATTACCATATTAATTATATATATAACGGCGAGGGTTGTCGTGTAATATTACCATATTAATTATATATATAATGGCGAGGGTTGTCGTGTAATATTACCATATTAATTATATGTATAACGGCGAGGGTTGTCGTGTAATATTACCATATTAATTATATATATAACGGCGAGGTTTGTCGTGTAATATTACCATATTAATTATAAATATAACGGTGAGGTTTGTCGTGTAATATTACCATATTAATTATAAATATAACGGTGAGGGTTGTCGTGTAATATTACCATATTAATTATATATATAACGGCGAGGGTTGTCGTGTAATATTACCATATTAATTATATATATAATGGCGAGGGTTGTCGTGTAATATTACCATATTAATTATATATATAATGGCGAGGGTTGTCGTGTAATATTACCATATTAATTATATGTATAACGGCGAGGGTTGTCGTGTAATATTACCATGTTAATTATATATATAACAGCGAGGGTTGTCGTGTAATAATACCATATTAATTATATATATAACGGTGAGGGTTGTCGTGTAATATTACCATATTAATTATATATATAACGGCGAGGGTTGTCGTGTAATAATACCATATTAATTATATATATAACGGTGAGGGTTGTCGTGTAATATTACCATATTAATTAATTTTCTGGTTCAGATTGATTGAACATGTATTTCAATGTATTAATACAATGCATATCGTTTCCTGTATGTAGTACAATCCGACTAATCACCGAGAACTAAACTGAACAATACTTCTAATAGTCCTACGTCCTGGCCATAGTTCTCTTGAAAACTCGGTTTATTTTATATCTAGCTTTTTCAATTATGACGTCCGGATAGGCAAATGGGAAAAGGGACCTGCACTCCAAAGAACAAACTTTCAGCACATGTTTAATGGCAATTGAGGATTCCACAACATATTCGCTTGAGGCTGTTTCTGATAACTTTATTACAAGAAGGGTCAGAGGAGCATTGTAATCTACAGCGGACAAAGTTGAATTCAGATTGCGTTTGCCAATGCGGACCATATATTTTACAGCCCGACAGATAGCCGAAAACTAAATCGAACAAGTCTAATAGTTTTACGTACTCGGCATAGCACTCGTGAAAGCTCGGGTTACTATATCTAGCCTTTTTCTAATATGTAGTCCGGACAGTTTATTCGGGAACAAGATTTTGAGAATTAACGACGGCACTCTTTGATGACTATTAAATGGCAAGTTGCAGTAAATCGTTCCCGGAAATAAGCTGCAAATCCGGTTTTACATGGCTCAGATTGATAGTACATTTATTTCATAAAATACTCAGATGAAGACAATTCATGTCGTTTCCTGTATATAGTACAGCCCGCATATAACCGAGAACTAAACAGGAAATAGTTCTAATAGTACTCTTGAAAACTTGGGTTGATTTATACCTAGCCTGTTTGTCCTATGACGTTCAGACAGGTACATTGGAAAGACCTTCAAACTTTCAGCACATATTTAATCGCAATTGAATCCAATTTGGACAACTTTTTATCCCACCATCTCTGTAAATATCGGTTGATATAACCAATGTGATAAAGATGAGCTTTATCCACCGATATTCGCGCACCTGCTCTAAGCCGGACTACTTTTTTGATGAAAGATCAGGAATGTTAAGGTGAACGAAACTCATTGATCGCGAAATGATGCTTGTTTTCACCCCTCAAAATAATATAAAGATATTCAGCAGAGCCTCGTGCTTTCTGGTTTTCTTAGCCTCGCATGTTAACATTTATCTATATCAGTACTAACCTGGTATTCTCTATATACTTGATCTCCATGCCACATTTATGTTATAAAGTCACGTTATTTTATATATAGCCTTTTTCCTATATGACGCCCAGACATGTAATTCGGGAACGAAATATTCAGAATTTACGCGGCAATCTTTTACAATTAAAGGGCATTTTGGAGGTTTCGAAATCATTCCCGGAAATAAGCTGCAAACCTACTTTTACATGGCTCAGATTGTTTGTACATAACTTTCATGAAAAACACAAATGAATATAATGCATATTGTTTCCTGTATATAGTACAGCCCGACAGACAACCGAGAACTAAATGGAGCAATAATTCCAACAGTTTTACGTACTTTCCATTGTACTCTTGAAAACTCGGTTTATTTTATATATAGTCATTTTCTAATATGACGTCCGGACAGATCAATTGGAAAGAAAACTTTCACAGCAAAGAACAAACTGTCAGTACATGTTTAATGGCAATTGAAGATTCCTCAACATATTCGCTTGATGCCTTGTCACATCGAGGGATCAGAGGAGCATTCTAAACGTCATCGGACAAAGCTGAATTTAGATTGCGTTTGCATTTTAATCAAGTTGAAGAAGTGAATCCTATTCGGACAATTTTTAAACTTGACCTTCACGTTCATATTATATTAATATTATCATTATTATCATAAGTCAGGTTATTTTATACATAGCCTTTGTCTTATATGACGGCCGGATAAGGTAATTCTTGAACAAGATGTTGAGAATTAACGACGGCAATTTTTGATGACAAATAACACTGACATATTGGACGATGCGAAATCCTTCCCGCAAATGAGCTGCAAACTCTGTTTTGTATGGCTCAGAATGATTGTACATATATATTACTGCCTGACAGATAACCGATGCGTTTGCATTTTCATGCAGTTGAAGAAGAACTAAATGCAATTAGGAAAAGTTTTAAATTTGACCTGCACGTATATTATCGTATATTCATATTATATTACAAAATATTATTGTAAAATACAAATAGGTTTTATACATTTCAATAGATTTAAGGCTTGCATAAACAACGTCATTTTAATTCTCCTTGTTGGTTTATAAAAAAGCAGCAAAATGTTGAGTTAATCATCCCTGTTTTATATTTTGAAAAAGGCCGAAAGTTTAAAAAAGAGTCTAAACAGACTGTATAAATGCTAGAAAGTTGGAATATAGACGGTCGTTATCAGAGATTACGTAGATTAGTATACCTGAAACCTAAATTGATATGTCTGCTTAATCCAGAGCTACATTTTCTCAAACTTGACTGTTGTAGATTCTCGACAAAAATTCATGAAAATACTTTTGGGCGAAAAATATTAATGCACTTAAAATTTGCTGGACAGATCGCACAAGCAGATGTTTCTTTTAACATTGTTGACATTAACGATTGCTCGATGCATTTTGACAAGTAAATATTGTGTTCGGCCAAGTAAATCAATAAATTACTTTCCCGATCTGTCCAGAAAGTTTAAGTGTGTTACTGTACATCACTTAGAAATTTTACTTTCCGCAGACATTGAGATGAAAATCCTCTACACAGCTTTATCTGAATTGTCAAGATCTGGGGGAAAAGCTGTAAAGATTTCACGACAAACCTCTAGATGTATCAGAAAATGATAGGATTGCACAATGTGTCAGTATCGGGAGGGGCTCAGTTGTTTTAAAATAACTATGCAGACTCAGACTATCACGTTGCTGAGATGATGATACATTTGTCTAAGGGGAAGTCCAAAGCCAGGGCAACCTGCCTGTATCTTTCAGCTAGCCGATTTAGCCAGGTGGTCATTTACAGTAGCAACTGTTTTTCAATGCCATGACTTGTCATTTTAACTTTGTAACAAACATCATCTGTTTAAAATAACGTCGTGGATGAAGACCTTGCCCTTCAAGTGAATGCTTTCACTATTTGCATAGTTTAATTATATATATTTGTGTTTTGTCCCTTGTAAATTGCTACGTCTTTGTTTTACAGACATAAAATATCACTACCAACTCAATGTTAACCCATAGTCTAAGTAAGCAAATAATAAAAAAGCAACGAGTAGGATAAGTAGAATTGTTAGTAGAGGTCACCCGCCTTTCAGTTCCGATTAAAAAAACCATAGCTCTTCAAAATGGTATTCATTATTGGGCTTTCTCTACATGTCAATTGCATTTATGGGATAGTGTAGTAATTTGTGATGTGCTGGCCACATGCATGTGCGTCCTGTGCTGTCAGGGCGTCCTTCGTGGTGGACGTGGCCGTGGCAAGAATAGCCAGGTACTTGATCTGTCAAACACGCAAAAACAGGTAAATTATAGTTCTTTCAGATGGATAGTGTATATCGAACTAGAAATCTGTGTCAAATGAACAATTAGGAAGCATGCACACAGACATTGGAACTAGAACACACTCGCGCATTAGAGCACTGTGACAGGTGAACGACAGAGAAGCATATATACACACTTACAATGGAAGTAACATTATGTGTCGATTGAATAAAAAAGAAGCAATTGAACAAGAAATATGTTTTCAATTAATAAATAGGCAAGAACAAATCTGCAGTAGAACAAAGAAGATACACATACTTTGAAACTAGACTAAGTGACGGCTTAACAACGGAGAAACGTGTCTATAATAGAACTTAGTAGGTGAATAACTCAGATACACACGGATATTAAAATTAGACGTCATTGACCATGATATAGACATAAACCAAAGTCCGCATTGATTTGGTTGTAGTTGGACTAAAGGGTGATTATGTTAGGCTAGTGAATTGTTTGACATTGTGTCTTATGCAGCTTCCTCTAAATAAAATCCATGCAGCGTGTGTCATAAACCTGTACAAATAGAAAGAGACAGAGACAGACAGACAGACAGACAAACAGACAGACAAACAAGAAAGAAATACAGACAGAAAGAAAGTCAGACAGACAGAGACAGAGAGAGACAACGAGAGACAGACAGAAGGACAAATAGGATGAGGGAGAGAAACACGATATCGAAATTGCATTGAAATAGTTATACAGAAAAAAATGTTTTGCGTGTTGTGGTGTGAAGACAAATAAGGTGACATTTGCGGTGTTACCATCCTTGGATAACATTTTATTTTTCCCCATTCTGCTAGTTTAAGATATGTAGCAAAACATAACTAATGTTTGGTTGTTATACAAGCCCGCAACAAATTCTAGAGTAATATCAAGTTCGGTACCTCTAGAGCTCTGAGGCCGCTGTCCGTGTGGACGGCCCCCTGCTCGTCAGCGGTCAGAGTAGCCACGTAGCACTTGTGACCTGAGTGGATCACCAGGTTATGCTGCAATACCGTAGAAAACAGTATTTTAACTGCATTCATTATTCCGTTTAATTTTCACTCTCAATATAAATAAATTTCACTAAGTTAACCATACACGGCATCAACAATATGTCCAATAGTAATCGTTACAAATTAAACATTATTTCAAAGTTTGTAAAGTGTGTCAGGTAGATTCGACAGGAATCTAGTATTTTAGAAAATCTTTTGTTATTTACTTCTAGTACATGCTCATCGAGAAATGAAATACAAAAGAAAAAAATCTTGCAATGTCAATATTCGACTAGTTCAGCTCGTTTTGTTGAGACTGTAAAGAAAAAAAGATATAATGAAAATATGTTTCTCAACTTACGCTATGGGTGTAAACAAATTGAAAACTTTCCGATTCTGTTGGCTCTCTAGTACTATGAGGACGGTGAGTGGTAGTAGATGCATCCTGTTAGAAAAAAAAAGCCATGATCTTTTGTTTCACGAAGAGACATTTTCCTGATGTATGGTATTGAGAATGATACGTATCTATCCTAACATTAGTGAGTAAGGTCAGGCCCGTTTATTGATTTAAGCAATTCGAATATTAAAACTCAATGCGAAATAATGTGAGGATTATCTTGCAAAACATACATTCCAGACTTTAGAAACTGTGCATAGAACTTTCGACCAGTCAATGTATTTTCATATAGTGTTAAGTGAAATAAGAATTACCTTCAATCTTTGCTCATCATTAAATTTTCCTGAAATTTAGTAACACTAGCTAGTCAGATATACCTTATTCATACCAATACATTAATAAACTGTATCCGTAACAGGAAAATAATCTATAACTTTCAGAAAAGATCAGTCACGAGAGTTTTTGGTGTACAATCTGACGGTTCTAGGATTCAAATTCAGGCAATCTTGTGCATGTTTTGAATGCTTCAGTTACATATTTATCTTATCTATATGAGTCAACCCTGATTATAAAATCATGTATGTGGCGTGTTCACATTGAAGAAAACAAATATCTACTCATTTCTTTAACACTAAAAACTAAGGCTCTTCAGGTTAAACAAAACAATGGCGCACATAGGATTTACATCTTCGTTATCACAACAATCAGAACTTCAGAGGCACGGTGTGGGTGAAGATCTTGTATTGTGTACTGTGCTAAAACAATTAGTTTTAACATATAATGACTGAAAATATAAAAGACTCAGAACAAAGGGATACATTTTCGTTGTTATTGATTGAAAATCTCCTATGTATGGGTTAATGCACGCGGATGCTTGATAAAGACAATGATAGGAAGCTTAATTTTAGTGTTTGGATGATCATATATTTACATGTATATATAACTATTTTTCTTTGAAGCTTCTTTATGGACAAACCGTGACTGTTTATATTGGATAAAGAAGAAGACATAAACCTTTGCATAAGCATTCATAAGGCTGATCGCAAGTTAATAAATACACCAAAGAAGATAGGCTGTTTCCATCAACGGCATGGTAATAATTGTCTACGAAGTGTTTTAAACAATACTATGAACAGCTAATGTACATATGATATAGAGAGATACTCATTTGTATTCTTTTCTAACGTAAGCTCAGCTCGTTACCAGACTGAAAGAATGCTTACAAATTAGTAAATATCAGTGCGAGAAACAACGGTCCAATCTTACTTACGCTTAGCGCGATGAGAGTCCCTAGGAGGGTGAGGACAGCGAGCTTGTTCATGATGGTTTCTGGGAGATACACTGAAGAGACGAACTACCGCAGCCAGGAGCTAGCACCAACCTTTATACTGCTGGCCTGGCATATGACTTTTCTTCCCAGTATGGACACAGTCGTGTTCCATATTATTTCTTTATCTAAAGGGACACCGGTATGCCATTTATCATGTATCCTTGATAGCGCCTGAAGAGATACAATTCATATATGAAGATTCGATCTTTGGATGTACATTGGAGATCCTCAATGATTCCTCTCTCTCTCTCTCTCCCTCTCTCTCTCTCTCTCTCTCTCTCTCTCTCTCTCTCTCTCTCTGTGTCTGTCTGTCTGTCTCTCTCTCCCTCTCTCTCTTATGCTGTTAAGAATGCTAAATATTAGCGATGGTAACATTAGCCGAAAGAACATGTTCCCCAATCGACTCTAGCATATACGATTGAATATTATGTTCTTAACATTTTCAGAGGACCTTTAATATGCCAGCTTTGGGAAAGAAAGCAACAAATAAAATGTCAGAGTGTTTTCAATCTTTCATAATGCTTCTGACAGTTTCGGATCTTGAATATGCATGATAAGGAAGAAATAAGAGAGTATCCTGAACATCCAGATAGAAACTAGAAAAGTCATGAATTTTTATTGTCTATTGATACAACATATTTATGTCGACATGCTCCTGTATAAGTGTGTTTCAGTAATGTTTTTTTCTAAAAGAAACGGTTGTAAGGTTGCAGATAAGGTTTGTTCCTTTTACAGCCAGTTCAGTCTGGTAGTAAGAAGAAAAGCCACGTCGCGTAACTATATGTTTACTGATAGTGTCTTAAGAGGACTAGCCCCTTGCTTGAAAGTAAGGCGAGGACTATAATGTGAATATTAAGAACACAGGTTGTGTGTGTTTGTTTTTGTTTTTACAAAAGATCGCAATAAGACAATTATTATTAATAAAATGTAGGGTAATAAATATGTAGAGACGCATCCACAGTACAATGCATGAAAAACTAACTATACGGAAAGGAGCTACGCCTCCATGACACTGCAAATGATTTAAATATTAGTCTTCAAAAAAAACGTCATCAGATTAGCTAGGCATCGAAATCATGAACACAACACAGAAACAGAACCACATATACAAAAAATATAACCCCCAGTACACAACCGCAGAATGGACAAGCTGGTAATACTAAACAAAACCGCCAGAATAGCAACAAAATAGTTCTACCACAAGTTATTACGAAATTGACACACAAGTCCTAACACCGTCATCACATTCCAGTACAACCATAAGCTATTACGACAGAATAAACATTCTAGTACCACCGCAAGAAATTACCACAGGATTAATATTCTAGTACTACCACAAGCCATTAACATAGTACTAACAATCTAATACTATTACAACTCATAACAGCAGAACTAACATTCTAGTTCTATCATCACACATTACCACAGAATTAACATTCTAGAGCTACCCCAAGCCATTACCACAGTAATCACAATCTAATACAACTCTAACTCATAACAGCAGAACTAACATTCTAGTACTACCACAACTCATTACCACAGAACTAATATTCTAGTACTAAGTACGATCACAATCCATTACCACAGAATTAACATTCTAGTTCTATCATCATAAATTACCACAGAATTAACATTCTACAGCTACCACAAGCCATTACCACAGAACTCACATTCTAGTACTAGCCAAACCCTTTGCCACTGACTTAACATTCTAGAAATACAACAACCCATTACCACAGAATTAACATTCTAGTGTACAACATGCGATTACAACAGTACTTAAATTCTAGTACCAAAGAATATACAGACAAGTACTACCACAAATTAGTACCATAGGAGTAACATTCTAGTTCTGAGTACTACCAAAACCCATTAGCACATGAGTAACATACTAGCACAACCTAAACCCATTATCAAAGAATTAACATTCTAATATCTTCACAAAGATTTTCCACAGAATTAAGGTTATTGTACTACCACAACACGGAATACAGATCCTAGTACATACCCGAGCCGATACCACAGTATTCAGATTCTAGTACTACCACAACCCATTACCACAGAATTGGTATTCTAGTACTACCACAACTACTTACCATAGAATTAACATTCTAGCACAACCACCAGCCGTTACCATAGTATTTACATTCTAGAATTAAGTACTACCATAAACGATTGACAGAGAATTAATATTCTAATACTGCCAAAACTCTTTGCCACAGAATTAACATTCTAGTTCTACCACAGCCCATTGCCATAGATTTCACATTGTAGTGCTACGTACTACCACAACACATTACCACAGAATTCACATTCTAGTACTAAGTATTACCACAACCCATTCCTACAGATTTAACATTCTAGTATCTTAACAAAGAATTGCCACATGATTAACGCTCTTGTACTACCACAACCCGTTAGCACAGAATTAGCATTCTAGTTCTACCACAACCCATTACCACAGAATTAACATTCAGGTACAACCACCAGTCATCACCACAGAATTATTATTATAGTACAACCACCAGCCGTTACAACATAATTCACATTCTAGTACTAAGTACTACCAAAACCACATTAACACAGATTTAACATTTTAGTACTATTACAGCCCATTACAACAGAATGAACATTATGGAAATAAGAACTACCACAACCCATTATCACATAAGTAACATAGAAGCACCACGACAACCCAATACCACAGAAATAACTACTAAGTACTACCACATCCTATTTACACAGAATTCTAGTACAAACACAATCAATTACCACAGACTTCACATCCTAGTACTACCACAACCCATTTCTACAGAATCAACATTCTAGTACTACCACAATCCATTGCCAGAGAATAAGCATTCTAGTACTAAGTACTACCACAACAAATTCCCACAGAATTAATATTCTTATACTATCACAACCGATTACAAGAATTAACATTATAGTATTAAGTACTACCACAAACCATTACCACAGAAGTAACATACTAGTACTACCACAACCAAATACCACAGATATAACATACTGCTACTGGCTCAAATCATTACCACATAATTAACATTTTGGTACTATCACAACCAATTACCACAGAATTAACATTCTAGTACAGCCACCGACCATAACCACAGAATTAACATTCTAGTACAGCCACCGACCATTACCACAGAATTAACATTCTAGTACTCCCTCAATCCATTACCACAGAATTAACATTCTAGTACAGCCACCGACCATTACCACAGAATTAACATTCTAGTACAGCCACCGACCATTACCACAGAATTAACATTCTAGTACAGCCACCGACCATTACCACAGAATTAACATTCTAGTACAGCCACCGACCATTACCACAGAATTAACATTCTAGTACTCCCTCAATCCATTACCACAGAATTAACATTCTAGTACAGCCACCGACCATTACCACAGAATTAACATTCTAGTACTCCCTCAATCCATTACCACAGAATTAACATTCTAGTACAGCCACCGACCATTACCACAGAATTAACATTCTAGTACTCCCTCAATCCATTACCACAGAATTAACATTCTAGTACAGCCACCGACTATTACCACAGAATTAACATTCTAGTACTCCCTCAATCCATTACCACAGAATAAACATTCTAGTACAGCCACCGACCATTACCACAGAATTAACATTCTAGTACTCCCTCAATCCATTACCACAGAATAAACATTCTAGTACAGCCACCGACCATTACCACAGAGTTAACATTCTAGTACTACCACAACCTATTACCACAGAATAAACATTCTAGTACAGCCACCGACCATTACCACAGAGTTAACATTCTAGTACTACCACAACCTATTACCACAGAATTAACATACTAGTAAAACCACCGACCATTACCACAGAATTAACATTCTAGTACTCCCTCAATCCATTACCACAGAATAAACATTCTAGTACAGCCACCGACCATTACCACAGAGTTAACATTCTAGTACTACCACAACGCATTGCCACAGAATTAACATACTGGTTCTAACATAACCCATAAATAAAGAATTAACATTCCAGTCCTAAGCACTAACACAAAATATTACCACAGAATTAACATTCAAGTATTAAGTACGCCAACAACCAATTATCATAGAATTCGCATTCTAGAACTAAGTGCAACCACAACCGATTAACACGCAATTAGCTTTATAGTACTTCCAAAACTCTTTGAAACAAAATTCACTTTCTATTACTACCACAACTCATTACCACATAATTAACATTCTAGTACGAACACAACTCTTTATCTAAGAAACGACAGAAAGTTACTACCGCAAATCATAACCATAGGAGTAACAACCTTGCACTAAGTACTACCACAACCCATTCCCACAGATTTAATATTCTAGTACTACCATTACCCATTACCACAGAATTAATAATTTAGTAACATTAAAAACCATTGAAATAAAATTCACATTCTAGTATACCATACGCGATAACCACAGTACTAATATTCTAGAACGATCACAACTTCTTACCACAGAATAGACAGACAAGTACTACCACAACCCAGTACCACAGTAGTATCAGTCTAGTACTACCACAACCCAGTACCACAGTAGTATCAGTCTAGTACTACCACAACCAAGTACCACAGTAGTATCAGTCTAGTACTACCACAACCCAGTACCACAGTATTATCAGTCTAGTACTACCACAACCCAGTACCACAGTATTATCAGTCTAGTATTACCACAACCCAGTACCACAGTAGGATTAGTCTAGTATTACCACAACCCATTACAACAGTATTATCAGTCTAGTATTACCACAACCCAGTACCACAGTAGGATTAGTCTAGTATTACCACAACCCATTACAACAGTATTATCAGTCTAGTATTACCACAACCCAGTACCACAGTAGTATCAGTCTAGTACTACCACAACCCAGTACCACAGTATTATCAGTCTAGTACTACCACAACCCAGTACCACAGTATTATCAGTCTTGTATTACCACAACCCATTACCACAGTATTATCAGTCTAGTACTACCACAACCAAGTACCACAGTATTATCAGTCTAGTACTACCACAACCCAGTACCACAGTATTATCAGTCTAGTACTACCACAACCCAGTACCACAGTATTATCAGTCTAGTACTACCACAACCCAGTACCACAGTATTATCAGTCTAGTACTACCACAACCCAGTACCACAGTATTATCAGTCTAGTACTACCACAACCAAGTACCACAGTATTATCAGTCTAGTACTACCACAACCAAGTACCACAGTAGTATCAGTCTAGTATAACCACAACCAAGTACCACAGTAGTATCAGTCTAGTACTACCACAACCAAGTACCACAGTAGTATCAGTCTAGTACTACCACAACCCAGTACCACAGTATTATCAGTCTAGTACTACCACAACCAAGTACCACAGTATTATCAGTCTAGTACTACCACAACCAAGTACCACAGTAGTATCAGTCTAGTATAACCACAACCAAGTACCACAGTAGTATCAGTCTAGTACTACCACAACCAAGTACCACAGTAGTATCAGTCTAGTACTACCACAACCCAGTACCACAGTAGTATCAGTCTAGTACTACCACAACCAAGTACCACAGTAGTATCAGTCTAGTACTACCACAACCCAGTACCACAGTATTATCAGTCTAGTACTACCACAACCAAGTACCACAGTAGTATCAGTCTAGTACTACCACAACCAAGTACCACAGTAGTATCAGTCTAGTACTACCACAACCCAGTACCACAGTAGTATCAGTCTAGTACTACCACAACCAAGTACCACAGTAGTATCAGTCTAGTATTACCACAACCCATTACAACAGAATTAAAATACAGCTACTACCACCGCACATTGCCACAGAATTAACATACCAGTACTACCACAATCCACTACCACAGAAATAAGATACTATGCTACTACAACCCATTCCCACAGGAGGAACATTCTAGTACTTAGTACTAACACCAACATTGCCACAGAAGTAACATACTAGTACTACCACATCCCATTACCACAGAATTCACATTCTAGTTTTGAGATACTTCCACAACCCATTACTATCTAAAAAAACATTCTAGTACTACCACAACCCAATACATGTACCACAGAATTACCATACTAGTACTACCATAACCCATTGCCACAGGAGGAACATTCTAGTACTACCACAATACATTACCACAGGAGGAACATTCAAGTACTTAGTACTACCACCAAACATTATCACAGAAATAAAATACTAGTACTATCACATTCCATTACCATACATTTAACATGCTGGTACTAACACAACGCAATACCACAGAAATAACATACAAGTACTAACACATTACCACAGATTTAACATTCTAGTACTAACACAACCCATTGCCACAGAAATATGATACTAGTTCTATCACAACTTAATACTGCAGAATAAACATTCTCGTTCTGCAACAACACATCATCACAGTATTAACATTCTAACACTATCACAAGACATTAACACAGAATTAACAGTCTAGTAATACCACAACTCATCACAGAATTAATATTTTAGTACTACCACAACTCATTACCACAGAATTAACATTCTAGTACAACCACCAGCCATTACTACATAATTTACATTCTAGTACTACCACAACCTTTTACCACAGAATCCACATTCTAGTACTAAGTACTACAACAACACATTACCACAGAATCCACATTCTAGTACTAAGTGCCACCACAACCCATTATCCCAGAATTCATATTCTAGTACTACCATAACCTATTATCACAAAATTTATATTCTAGTACTACCACAACCTATAATCACAAAATTAAAATTCTAGTACTACCACAACCCATTACCACAGAATAAATATACTAGTAGTACCATAACCCATTTCCACTACTACAACTTAACTAACATACTTATACTAGCACAGCCCATTACCACGGAATAAATATGTTAGTACTAACACAACCCAATACCACATAATTAACATACTAGTACTACCATAATCAAATTAACATATAATTAACATACTACAACCTTCGAAGTTTTTCCACAGGTCCACTGATATAGTATTAACTCACCAGTATTATATACTATACTAAGGCTATTACATGCCCCTTACTATAATATTTAGTCACTACTACTTCTACAACTCCACAACTGTGGCATTGAGGCCACATGTCGTCTACTATAGCACTAATGCACAAGTACAAGTGTAACCTTAGAATTTCCGCTAGTCCACTGTTTTAGTAATAACACACTTATACTATCACAGCCTCACTACAAAAGCATAAACACAATAAGAAACTAGTATATAAAAGTCGATAATTTCGGTATTAAGACACTGACACTACTGTAAATCCACTTCTCTAGTATAAACACAAAAGGACATACACTAGTCTACTTTATACGATTAGCACACAAGCTTAACCATAACTTTACTACCATAGCATTTGGACAAACACACTAGTATAACTAGAACTCCACTACTTTATCATTAACATATAAGTACTTCTACAATTATGCTACTAAAGTATAAACATAGTAGTACATCCACAACCCAACTACTTTAGCATTATCACATACATACTATCACTGCTATATATAGTATTAGCACAGTAGTACGACAAATCCACTACTTCAGCATTAACCAATTAGAACATCCCCAAGTTCAGTGCGATAGTATTAACATAAAAGTACTTCACTAATACTACCAAAGGAACATCACATCAACAAAATGGTACTATCACAACTCCATAAACAAATTCGTTATAACACTATGTTACTTTTTTGTATTAACACAATATTATCACAACTCCACTACTTTAAAACTAAAATATTAGTATCTCCATTATTACGCTGCTGGCTCCACAAACCAGGTTTAAGCACCCCAGTTTGCCCTTTTGTCGACTGACCGTTCCAAGGCGGTAAATGATGGTTTTTCTTTTTGTGTGTTATGTCTCGTCTCTGTGTTTTTGTCACATTTACATTTACTTTGTTTGCCTTTGTCTACAGGTAGAAACAATTTAAATATCTGTGAAATTTTTTATAGGACCTTTTCTTACTTACCTATTAACACAGTACTTTCACTACGCTACTATTTTATCAGTTAACATATTGATATCTCTACAAGTTCAATGATTTTGAATAAGCACAGTACCACCACAGCTCCACTATATTTTCAATAGCACATTAGTGTTACCGTAATTTTATTGTTGTGGTATTAACACAAGTTTACTACCTTTAGTTTACTTCTGTATGATACTCACACTAATTCTAACACACGTCGGTTACTTTAGCTGGAACCTTAGTACTACAAAAAGTTCCCTAAAGAACTATTTGGTATCCATGAAAGATCAGGGATGCGCGGTAATCACGCGTAGCTACCGGACTTAAAAGTGATGTTAAGAAAGGACCTGCATTCATCGACTCTACCAGGGCAGAAGAAAGTGCAACTGTGAGAACAACTCAAGAAGGATTACTTTCAGCAGCCTCAGACTGGACAATGGAAGCAGCTTAAATTTTACCGAAGCTGCTGAAATTACCATTACACATCAAAGTTACTACAAAGAGATCGGACAAAGTGTTGTGGTCAGACACGAGTCGTGAGAGGAGAAAGCAATTTAGATTTATGACAGGAAGCTGTCCAGATATCAGCCTTTGATGGGCGAGTGCAAGGCGAATGGGTCGAGGACGTTGAGCTTTCCAGTTTAGGTTGGATGTCGCGGCTTCCCTGTACAGTCTCTGTGGTGATTATTCAGGTCGATTGGCGTCAAAAGAGGCTGAGGCAGCCTCAAAGTGGATTTAGAGGAAAAGGGAACAGCAGTAACAGACGAATAAGAATATATGACAAAGTCCTATGAGAATTGCAACATATACCAAACAACGAATAAGAATATATGACAAAGTCCTATGAGAATTGCAACATATACCAAACTCCGAAAAGGCACAGAACGAAGATATTTCACATGCAAGCCAAGCGAAAAGTAAGAACAAACTTGTGAAGAGTCATTTAACGGAAAGAGCAAACCCTTCAGTTACCGCCTTGGAACGGTCAGTCGGAAATATGGACCGACTGGGGTGCTTAAACCGGTTTTACGAGCTCTATCCTCGCACTTCCTGACGAGTTTCTTAAATGCAAGCAAAGAAAAGAAAAACGATTTGTTTAAAAACAAACTGTCCATGCGCTGATATTTTCTATAAGTTATGATGAAAGTAGTGACGTCATTGAAAATAATGTCCTTATAGTGTTTAGAAAAGAATATGGTATTATTTCGATTTGAAAAACTACACAAAAATGGTTGATTATAAATAAAATTAACTTTCTGAATCATGAACAAACATGACCAGAGGCGAATAAATGGTTGTAGCATCCTGTTGTGAAGATGGAATTGAAGAACCAAAGTGCAATATCCATCAAAGGAAGTACACGTTACAATCCTTATAGGATGAATTAAGTGACAACACAGATTACATGCACGGGGAGATTTTTTACGACCGCCACACTGCACAGGTAACATTGTTGTGATCATGAATAAGAATAATATAGCATTACACCACTTACAAGGATGATGTCACCTTGACACTAACTGCTTGCAGCAAAAATTGGTATAGCTGTTCGACCCTGGGACCTGATCACTACAGACACACCAATCAGCACAGCCCCTAGAGGGCGCTTCGGGTTGCGCCGAAAAGTCCGAATTCATTGAATGTTCATTATTGAATGTTACTTTACTACTGGTAAAGGTGTCATATGACAGTTCTCTCATTATTCTGGAGTGTATGCATATACACTATTGTAAGGGGAAGTTCAAGGACAAGGTTTTTTGAAACTTGCCTGAATGTACAAGTTGTTGACAGCAGTCAATGTTTCTCAATGTACCAGTTACCTCACTGGCCGTTCAGTCAATGTTTGTCAATGTACCAGTTATCTCACTTGCCGTTCAGTCAATGTTTGTCAATGTACCAGATACCACACTGGCCGTTCAGTCAATGTTTGTCAATGTACCAGTTATCTCACTTGCCGTTCACAACCGTCAATGTTTGTCAATGTACCGGTTATCTCACTGGCCGTTCACAGCAGTCAATGTTTGTCAATGTTCCAGTTATCTCACTTGCCGTTCACAGCCGTCAATGTTTGTCAATGTTCCAGTTATCTCACTTGCCGTTCACAGCCGTCAATGTTTGTCAATGTACCAGTTATCTCACTGGCCGTTCACAGCAGTCAATGTTTGTCAATGTTCCAGTTATCTCACTGGCCGTTCACAGCAGTCAATGTTTGTCAATGTACCAGCAATTTCACTGTCCGTTCACAGCAGTCAATGTTTGTCAATGTACCAGTTATCTCACTGTCTGTTCACAGCAGTCAATGTTTGTCAATGTACCAGCTATCTCACTTGCCGTTCACAGCCGTCAATGTTTGTCAATGTACCAGTTATCTCACTGTCTGTTCATAGCAGTCAATGTTTGTCAATGTACCAGTTATCTCACTAGCCGTTCACAGCAGTCAATGTTTGACAATGTACCAGTTATCTCACTGGCCGTTCACAGCAGTCAATGTTTGTCAATGTACCAGTTATCTCACTGTCTGTTCACAGCAGTCAATGTTTGTCAATGTACCAGTTATCTCACTGTCTGTTCACAGCAGTAAATGTTTGTCAATGTACCAGTTATCTCACTGTCTGTTCACAGCAGTCAATGTTTGTCATTGTACCAGTTATCTCACTGTCTGTTCACAGCACTCAATGTTTGTCAATGTACCAGTTATCTCACTGGCCGTTCACAGCCGTCAATGTTTGTCAATGTACCAGTTATCTCACTGGCCGTTCACAGCACTCAATGTTTGTCAATGTTCCAGTTATCTCACTGGCCGTTCACAGCCGTCAATGTTTGTCAATGTACCAGTTATCTCACTGGCCGTTCAGTCAATGTTTGTCAATGTACCAGTTATCTCACTTGCCGTTCACAGCAGTCAATGTTTGTCAATGTACCAGTTATCTCACTGTTCACAGCAGTCAATGTTTGTCAATGTTCCAATTATCTCACTGGCCGTTCAGAGCAGTCAATGTTTGTCAATGTACCAGTTATCTCAGTTGCCGTCCACAGCAGTCAATGTTTGTCAATGTACCAGTTATCTCACTGGCCGTTCGGTCAATGTTTGTCAATGTACCAGTTATCTCACTGTTCACAGCAGTCAATG
This sequence comes from Sinonovacula constricta, assembly GCA_007844125.1. Classification (NCBI taxonomy): domain Eukaryota; kingdom Metazoa; phylum Mollusca; class Bivalvia; order Cardiida; family Solecurtidae; genus Sinonovacula; species Sinonovacula constricta. The sequence continues at coordinate 39,081,301 of CM017564.1, forward strand.
TTTGTCAATGTACCAGTTATCTCACTTGCCGTTCAGTCAATGTTTGTCAATGTACCAGTTATCTCACAGTTCACAGCAGTCAATGTTTGTCAATGTACCAGTTATCTCACTGGCCGTTCACAGCAGTCAATGTTTGTCAATGTACCAGTTATCTCACTGGTCGATCAGTCAATGTTTGTCAATGTACCAGCTATCTCACTGTCCGTTCACAGCAGTCAATGTTTGTCAATGTACCAGTTATCTCACTGTCTGTTCACAGCAGTCAATGTTTGTCAATGTACCAGCTATCTCAATTGCCGTTCACAGCCGTCAATGTTTGTCAATGTACCAGATATCTCACTGTCTGTTCATAGCAGTCAATGTTTGTCAATGTAACAGTTATCTCACTAGCCGTTCACAGCCGTCAATGTTTGTCAATGTACCAGATATCTCACTGTCTGTTCACAGCAGTCAATGTTTGTCAATGTACCAGCTATCTCACTGTCTGTTCATAGCAGTCAATGTTTGTCAATGTACCAGATATCTCACTGTCTGTTCACAGCAGTCAATGTTTGTCAATGTACCAGCTATCTCACTGTCTGTTCATAGCAGTCAGTGTTTGTCAATGTACCAGTTATCTCACTGTCTGTTCACAGCAGTCAATGTTTGTCAATGTACCAGCTATCTCACTGTCTGTTCATAGCAGTCAATGTTTGTCAATGTACCAGATATCTCACTGTCTGTTCATAGCAGTCAATGTTTGTCAATGTACCAGTTATCTCACTAGCCGTTCACAGCAGTCAATGTTTGTCAATGTACCAGATATCTCACTGTCTGTTCACAGCAGTCAATGTTTGTCAATGTACCAGCTATCTCACTGTATGTTCATAGCAGTCAATGTTTGTCAATGTACCAGTTATCTCACTGGCCGTTCAGTCAATGTTTGTCAATGTACCAGTTATCTCACTTGCCGTTCACAGCCGTCAATGTTTGTCAATGTACCAGTTATCTCAGTTGCCGTCCACAGCAGTCAATGTTTGTCAATGTACCAGTTATCTCACTGGCCGTTCGGTCAATGTTTGTCAATGTACCAGTTATCTCACTGTTCAGAGCAGTCAATGTTTGTCAATGTACCAGTTATCTCACTTGCCGTTCAGTCAATGTTTGTCAATGTACCAGTTATCTCACAGTTCACAGCAGTCAATGTTTGTCAATGTACCAGTTATCTCACTGGCCGTTCACAGCAGTCAATGTTTGTCAATGTACCAGTTATCTCACTGGTCGATCAGTCAATGTTTGTCAATGTACCAGCTATCTCACTGTCCGTTCACAGCAGTCAATGTTTGTCAATGTACCAGTTATCTCACTGTCTGTTCACAGCAGTCAATGTTTGTCAATGTACCAGCTATCTCAATTGCCGTTCACAGCCGTCAATGTTTGTCAATGTACCAGATATCTCACTGTCTGTTCATAGCAGTCAATGTTTGTCAATGTACCAGTTATCTCACTAGCCGTTCACAGCCGTCAATGTTTGTCAATGTACCAGATATCTCACTGTCTGTTCACAGCAGTCAATGTTTGTCAATGTACCAGCTATCTCACTGTCTGTTCATAGCAGTCAATGTTTGTCAATGTACCAGCTATCTCACTGTCTGTTCACAGCAGTCAATGTTTGTCAATGTACCAGCTATCTCACTGTCTGTTCACAGCAGTCAATGTTTGTCAATGTACCAGCTATCTCACTGTCTGTTTATAGCAGTCAATGTTTGTCAATGTACCAGTTATCTCACTGGCCGTTCACAGCAGTCAATGTTTGTCATTGTACCAGTTATATCACTTGCCGTTCACAACCGTCAATGTTTGTCAATGTACCAGCTATCTCACTTGCCGTTCACAGCCGTCAATGTTTGTCAATGTACCAGTTATCTCACTGTCTGTTCATAGCAGTCAATGTTTGTCAATGTACCAGTTATCTCACTGGCCGTTCAGTCATTGTTTGTCAATGTACCAGTTATCTCACTGGCCGTTCACAGCACTCAATGTTTGTCAATGTTCCAGTTATCTCACTGGCCGTTCACAGCCGTCAATGTTTGTCAATGTACCAGTTATCTCACTGGCCGTTCAGTCAATGTTTGTCAATGTACCAGTTATCTCACTTGCCGTTCACAGCAGTCAATGTTTGTCAATGTACCAGTTATCTCACTGTTCACAGCAGTCAATGTTTGTCAATGTTCCAGTTATCTCACTGGCCGTTCAGAGCAGTCAATGTTTGTCAATGTACCCGTTATCTCAGTTGCCGTCCACAGCAGTCAATGTTTGTCAATGTACCAGTTATCTCACTGGCCGTTCGGTCAATGTTTGTCAATGTACCAGTTATCTCACTGTTCACAGCAGTCAATGTTTGTCAATGTACCAGTTATCTCACTTGCCGTTCGGTCAATGTTTGTCAATGTACCAGTTATCTCACAGTTCACAGCAGTCAATGTTTGTCAATGTACCAGTTATCTCACTGGCCGTTCACAGCAGTCAATGTTTGTCAATGTACCAGTTATCTCACTGGTCGATCAGTCAATGTTTGTCAATGTACCAGCTATCTCACTGTCCGTTCACAGCAGTCAATGTTTGTCAATGTACCAGTTATCTCACTGTCTGTTCACAGCAGTCAATGTTTGTCAATGTACCAGCTATCTCAATTGCCGTTCACAGCCGTCAATGTTTGTCAATGTACCAGATATCTCACTGTCTGTTCATAGCAGTCAATGTTTGTCAATGTACCAGTTATCTCACTAGCCGTTCACAGCCGTCAATGTTTGTCAATGTACCAGATATCTCACTGTCTGTTCACAGCAGTCAATGTTTGTCAATGTACCAGCTATCTCACTGTCTGTTCATAGCAGTCAATGTTTGTCAATGTACCAGTTATCTCACTGTCTGTTCAAAGCAGTCAATGTTTGTCATTGTACCAGTTATCTCACTTGCCGTTCACAACCGTCAATGTTTGTCAATGTACCAGTTATCTCACTAGCCGTTCACAGCCGTCAATGTTTGTCAATGTACCAGATATCTCACTGTCTGTTCACAGCAGTCAATGTTTGTCAATGTACCAGCTATCTCACTGTCTGTTCATAGCAGTCAATGTTTGTCAATGTACCAGTTATCTCACTGTCTGTTCAAAGCAGTCAATGTTTGTCAATGTACCAGTTATCTCACTGGCCGTTCAGTCAATGTTTGTCAATGTACCAGTTATCTCACTTGCCGTTCAGAGCAGTCAATGTTTGTCAATGTACCAGTTATGTCACTTGCCGTCCACAGCAGTCAATGTTTGTCAATGTACCAGTTATCTCACTGGCCGTTCGGTCAATGTTTGTCAATGTGCCAGCTATCTCACTGTTCACAGCAGTCAATGTTTGTCAATGTACCAGTTATCTCACTTGCCGTTCAATCAATGTTTGTCAATGTACCAGTTATCTCACTGTTCACAGCAGTCAATGTTTGTCAATGTACCAGTTATCTCACTGTTCACAGCAGTCAATGTTTGTCAATGTTCCAGTTATCTCACTGGCCGTTCAGAGCAGTCAATGTTTGTCAATGTACCTTTTATCTCACTGGCCGTTCACAGCAGTCAATGTTTGTCAATGTACCAGTTATCTCACTGGTCGATCAGTCAATGTTTGTCAATGTTCCAGTTATCTCACTAGCCGTTCACAGCAGTCAATGTTTGTCAATGTACCAGTTATCTCACTGGCCGTTCACAGCAGTCAATGTTTGTCAATGTACCTGTTATCTCACTGGCCGTTCACAGCAGTCAATGTTTGTCAATGTACCTGTTATCTCACTGGCCGTTCACAGCAGTCAATGTTTGTCAATGTACCAGTTACCTCACTGTTCACAGCAGTCAATGTTTGTCGATGTACCAGTTATATCACTTGCCGTTAACAGCAGTCAATGTTGGTCAATGTACCAGTTATCTCACTTGCCGTTCAGTCAATGTTTGTCAATGTACCTGTTATCTCACTGTCTGTTCAAAGCAGTCAATGTTTGTCAATGTACCAGTTATCTCACTGGCCGTTCAGTCAATGTTTGTCAATGTACCAGTTATCTCACTTGCCGTTCAGTCAATGTTTGTCAATGTACCAGTTATCTCACTGACCGTTCAGTCAATGTTTGTCAATGTACCAGTTATCTCACTGGCCGTTCAGTCAATGTTTGTCAATGTACCAGTTATCTCACTGGCCGTTCACAGCAGTCAATGTTTGTCAATGTACCAGTTATCTCACTGGCCGTTCACAGCAGTCAATGTTTGTCAATGTACCAGTTATCTCACTGGCCGTTCAGTCAATGTTTGTCAATGTACCAGTTATATCACTTGCCGTCAACAACAGCCAATGTTTGTCAATGTACCAGTTATCTCACTGTCCGTTCAGTCAATGTTTGTCAATGTACCAGCTATCTCACTTGCCGTTCACAGCCGTCAATATTTGTCAATGTACCAGTTATCTCACTGTCTGTTCATAGCAGTCAATGTTTGTCAATGTACCAGTTATCTCACTGTCTGTTCACAGCAGTCAATGTTTGTCAATGTACCAGTTATCTCACTGTCTGTTCATAGCAGTCAATGTTTGTCAATGTACCAGTTATCTCACTGTCTGTTCACAGCTGTCAATGTTTGTCATTGTACCAGTTATCTCACTGGCCGTTCAGTCAATGTTTGTCAATGTACCAGTTATCTCACTGGCCGTTCACAGCACTCAATGTTTGTCAATGTTCCAGTTATCTCACTGGCCGTTCACAGCCGTCAATGTTTGTCAATGTACCAGTTATCTCACTGGCCGTTCAGTCAATGTTTGTCAATTTACCAGTTATCTCACTGGCCGTTCACAGCACTCAATGTTTGTCAATGTTCCAGTTATCTCACTGGCCGTTCACAGCCGTCAATGTTTGTCAATGTACCAGTTATCTCACTGGCCGTTCAGTCAATGTTTGTCAATGTACCAGTTATCTCACTTGCCGTTCACAGCAGTCAATGTTTGTCAATGTACCAGTTATCTCAGTGTTCACAGCAGTCAATGTTTGTCAATGTTCCAGTTATCTCACTGGCCGTTCAGAGCAGTCAATGTTTGTCAATGTACCAGTTATCTCAGTTGCCGTCCACAGCAGTCAATGTTTGTCAATGTACCAGTTATCTCACTGGCCGTTCGGTCAATGTTTGTCAATGTACCAGTTATCTCACTGTTCACAGCAGTCAATGTTTGTCAATGTACCAGTTATCTCACTTGCCGTTCAGTCAATGTTTGTCAATGTACCAGTTATCTCACTGTTCACAGCAGTCAATGTTTGTCAATGTACCAGTTATCTCACTGGCCGTTCACAGCAGTCAATGTTTGTCAATGTACCAGTTATCTCACTGATCGATCAGTCAATGTTTGTCAATGTACCAGCTATCTCACTGTCCGTTCACAGCAGTCAATGTTTGTCAATGTACCAGTTAACTCACTGTCTGTTCACAGCAGTCAATGTTTGTCAATGTACCAGCTATCTCACTTGCCGTTCACAGCCGTCAATGTTTGTCAATGTACCAGTTATCTCACTGTCTGTTCAAAGCAGTCAATGTTTGTCATTGTACCAGTTATCTCACTAGCCGTTCACAGCAGTCAATGTTTGTCAATGTACCAGTTATATCACTGGCCGTTCACAGCAGTCAATGTTTGTCAATGTACCAGTTATATCACTGGTCGGTCACAGAAGTCAATGTTTGTCAATGTACCAGTTACATCACTGGCCGTTCACAGCAGTCAGTGTTTGTCAATGTACCAGTTACATCACTGGCCGTTCACAGCAGTCAATGTTTGTCAATGTACCAGTTACATCACTGGCCGTTCACAGCAGTCAATGTTTGTCAATGTACCAGTTATCTCACTGGTCGATCAGTCAATGTTTGTCAATGTACCAGCTATCTCACTGTCCGTTCACAGCAGTCAATGTTTGTCAATGTACCAGTTATCTCACTGTCTGATCACAGCAGTCAATGTTTGTCAATGTACCAGCTATCTCACTTGCCGTTCACAGCCGTCAATGTTTGTCAATGTACCAGTTATCTCACTAGCCGTTCACAGCAGTCAATGTTTGTCAATGTACCAGTTATATCACTGGCCGTTCACAGCAGTCAATGTTGTCAATGTACCAGTTATATCACTGGCCGTTCACAGCAGTCAATGTTTGTCATGTACCAGTTATATCACTGGCCGTTCACAGCAGTCAATGTTTGTCAATGTACCAGTTATATCACTGGCCGTTCACAGCAGTCAATGTTTGTCAATGTACCAGTTATATCACTGGCCGTTCACAGCAGTCAATGTTTGTCAATGTACCAGTTACATCACTGGCCGTTCACAGCAGTCAATGTTTGTCAATGTACCAGTTACATCACTAGCCGTTCACAGCAGTCAATGTTTGTCAATGTACCAGTTACATCACTGGCCGTTCACAGCAGTCAATGTTTGTCAATGTACCAGTTATATCACTGGTCGGTCACAGCAGTCAATGTTTGTCAATGTACCAGTTACATCACTGGCCGTTCACAGCAGTCAATGTTTGTCAATGTACCAGTTACATCACTGGCCGTTCACAGCAGTCAATGTTTGTCAATGTTCCAGTTATCACACTGGCCGTTCACAGCCGTCAATGTTTGTCAATGTACCAGTTATCTCACTGGCCGTTCAGTCAATGTTGTCAATGTACCAGTTATCTCACTTGCCGTTCACAGCAGTCAATGTTTGTCAATGTACCAGTTATCTCACTGTTCACAGCAGTCAATGTTTGTCAATGTTCAAGTTATCTCACTGGCCGTTCAGAGCAGTCAATGTTTGTCAATGTACCAGTTATCTCACTTGCCGTCCACAGCAGTCAATGTTTGTCAATGTACCAGTTATCTTACTGGCCGTTCGTCAATGTTTGTCAATGTACCAGTTATCTCACTGGCCGTTCAGTCAATGTTTGTCAATGTACCAGTTATCTCACTGTTCACAGCAGTCAATGTTTGTCAATGTACCAGTTATCTCACTTGCCGTTCAATCAATGTTTGTCAATGTACCAGTTATCTCACTGTTCACAGCAGTCAATGTTTGTCAATGTACCAGTTATCTCACTGTTCACAGCAGTCAATGTTTGTCAATGTTCCAGTTATCTCACTGGCCGTTCATAGCAGTCAATGTTTGTCAATGTACCTTTTATCTCACTGGCCGTTCACAGCAGTCAATGTTTGTCAATGTACCAGTTATCTCACTGGTCGATCAGTCAATGTTTGTCAATGTCCCAGTTATCTCACTGGCCGTTCACAGCAGTCAATGTTTTTCAATGTACCAGTTATCTTACTGGCCGTTCACAGCAGTCAATGTTTGTCAATGTACCAGTTATCTCTCTGGCCGTTCACAACAGTCAATGTTTGTCAATGTACCTGTTATCTCACTGGCCGTTCAGTCAATGTTTGTCAATGTACCTGTTATCTCACTGGCCGTTCACAGCAGTCAATGTTTGTCAATGTACCTGTTATCTCACTGGCCGTTCACAGCAGTCAATGTTTGTCAATTTACCTGTTATCTCACTGGCCGTTCACAGCAGTCAATGTTTGTCAATGTACCTGTTATCTCACTGGCCGTTCACAGCAGTCAATGTTTGTCAATGTACCTGTTATCTCACTGTTCACAGCAGTCAATGTTTGTCGATGTACCAGTTATCTCACTGTTCACAGCAGTCAATGTTTGTCGATGTACCTGTTATCTCACTGGCCGTTCACAACAGTCAATGTTTGTCAATGTACCTGTTATCTCACTGGCCGTTCACAACAGTCAATGTTTGTCAATGTACCTGTTATCTCACTAGCCGTTCACAGCAGTCAATGTTTTTCAATGTTCCAGTTATCTCACTGTTCACAGCAGTCAATGTTTGTCGATGTACCTGTTATCTCACTGGCCGTTCACAACAGTCAATGTTTGTCAATGTACCTGTTATCTCACTGGCCGTTCACAAAAGTCAATGTTTGTCAATGTACCTGTTATCTCACTGGCCGTTCACAACAGTCAATGTTTGTCAATGTACCAGATATCTCACTGTCTGTTCACAGCAGTCAATGTTTGTCAATGTACCAGCTATCTCACTGTCTGTTCATAGCAGTCAATGTTTGTCAATGTACCAGATATCTCACTGTCTGTTCACAGCAGTCAATGTTTGTCAATGTACCAGCTATCTCACTGTCTGTTCATAGCAGTCAGTGTTTGTCAATGTACCAGTTATCTCACTGTCTGTTCACAGCAGTCAATGTTTGTCAATGTACCAGCTATCTCACTGTCTGTTCATAGCAGTCAATGTTTGTCAATGTACCAGATATCTCACTGTCTGTTCATAGCAGTCAATGTTTGTCAATGTACCAGTTATCTCACTAGCCGTTCACAGCAGTCAATGTTTGTCAATGTACCAGATATCTCACTGTCTGTTCACAGCAGTCAATGTTTGTCAATGTACCAGCTATCTCACTGTATGTTCATAGCAGTCAATGTTTGTCAATGTACCAGTTATCTCACTGGCCGTTCAGTCAATGTTTGTCAATGTACCAGTTATCTCACTTGCCGTTCACAGCCGTCAATGTTTGTCAATGTACCAGTTATCTCAGTTGCCGTCCACAGCAGTCAATGTTTGTCAATGTACCAGTTATCTCACTGGCCGTTCGGTCAATGTTTGTCAATGTACCAGTTATCTCACTGTTCAGAGCAGTCAATGTTTGTCAATGTACCAGTTATCTCACTTGCCGTTCAGTCAATGTTTGTCAATGTACCAGTTATCTCACAGTTCACAGCAGTCAATGTTTGTCAATGTACCAGTTATCTCACTGGCCGTTCACAGCAGTCAATGTTTGTCAATGTACCAGTTATCTCACTGGTCGATCAGTCAATGTTTGTCAATGTACCAGCTATCTCACTGTCCGTTCACAGCAGTCAATGTTTGTCAATGTACCAGTTATCTCACTGTCTGTTCACAGCAGTCAATGTTTGTCAATGTACCAGCTATCTCAATTGCCGTTCACAGCCGTCAATGTTTGTCAATGTACCAGATATCTCACTGTCTGTTCATAGCAGTCAATGTTTGTCAATGTACCAGTTATCTCACTAGCCGTTCACAGCCGTCAATGTTTGTCAATGTACCAGATATCTCACTGTCTGTTCACAGCAGTCAATGTTTGTCAATGTACCAGCTATCTCACTGTCTGTTCATAGCAGTCAATGTTTGTCAATGTACCAGCTATCTCACTGTCTGTTCACAGCAGTCAATGTTTGTCAATGTACCAGCTATCTCACTGTCTGTTCACAGCAGTCAATGTTTGTCAATGTACCAGCTATCTCACTGTCTGTTTATAGCAGTCAATGTTTGTCAATGTACCAGTTATCTCACTGGCCGTTCACAGCAGTCAATGTTTGTCATTGTACCAGTTATATCACTTGCCGTTCACAACCGTCAATGTTTGTCAATGTACCAGCTATCTCACTTGCCGTTCACAGCCGTCAATGTTTGTCAATGTACCAGTTATCTCACTGTCTGTTCATAGCAGTCAATGTTTGTCAATGTACCAGTTATCTCACTGGCCGTTCAGTCATTGTTTGTCAATGTACCAGTTATTTCACTGGCCGTTCACAGCACTCAATGTTTGTCAATGTTCCAGTTATCTCACTGGCCGTTCACAGCCGTCAATGTTTGTCAATGTACCAGTTATCTCACTGGCCGTTCAGTCAATGTTTGTCAATGTACCAGTTATCTCACTTGCCGTTCACAGCAGTCAATGTTTGTCAATGTACCAGTTATCTCACTGTTCACAGCAGTCAATGTTTGTCAATGTTCCAGTTATCTCACTGGCCGTTCAGAGCAGTCAATGTTTGTCAATGTACCCGTTATCTCAGTTGCCGTCCACAGCAGTCAATGTTTGTCAATGTACCAGTTATCTCACTGGCCGTTCGGTCAATGTTTGTCAATGTACCAGTTATCTCACTGTTCACAGCAGTCAATGTTTGTCAATGTACCAGTTATCTCACTTGCCGTTCGGTCAATGTTTGTCAATGTACCAGTTATCTCACAGTTCACAGCAGTCAATGTTTGTCAATGTACCAGTTATCTCACTGGCCGTTCACAGCAGTCAATGTTTGTCAATGTACCAGTTATCTCACTGGTCGATCAGTCAATGTTTGTCAATGTACCAGCTATCTCACTGTCCGTTCACAGCAGTCAATGTTTGTCAATGTACCAGTTATCTCACTGTCTGTTCACAGCAGTCAATGTTTGTCAATGTACCAGCTATCTCAATTGCCGTTCACAGCCGTCAATGTTTGTCAATGTACCAGATATCTCACTGTCTGTTCATAGCAGTCAATGTTTGTCAATGTACCAGTTATCTCACTAGCCGTTCACAGCCGTCAATGTTTGTCAATGTACCAGATATCTCACTGTCCTGTTCACAGCAGTCAATGTTTGTCAATGTACCAGCTATCTCACTGTCTTGTTCATAGCAGTCAATGTTTGTCAATGTACCAGTTATCTCACTGTCTGTTCAAAGCAGTCAATGTTTGTCATTGTACCAGTTTATCTCACTTGCCGTTCACAACCGTCAATGTTTGTCAATGTACCAGTTATCTCACTAGCCGTTCACAGCCGTCAATGTTTGTCAATGTACCAGATATCTCACTGTCTGTTCACAGCAGTCAATGTTTGTCAATGTACCAGCTATCTCACTGTCTGTTCATAGCAGTCAATGTTTGTCAATGTACCAGTTATCTCACTGTCTGTTCAAAGCAGTCAATGTTTGGTCAATGTAACCAGTTATCTCACTGCCGTTCAGTCAATGTTTGTCAATGTACCAGTTATCTCACTGCCGTTCAGAGCAGTCAATGTTTGTCAATGTACCAGTTATTCACTGCCGTTCACAGCAGTCTGTTTGTCAATGTACCAGTTATCTCACTGGCCGTTCAGTCAATGTTTGTCAATGTAGTTATCTCGTTCACAGCAGTCAATGTTTGTCAATGTACCAGTTATCTCACTGCCGTTCAATCAATGTGTCAATGTACCAGATCTCACTGTTCACAGCAGTCAATGTTTGTCAATGTACCAGTTATCTCAGTTCCAGCAGTCAATGTTTGTCAATGTACCAGTTATTCATGGCCGTTCAAGCAGTCAATGTTTGTCAATGTACCAGTTATCTCACTGGCCGTTCACAGCAGTCAATGTTTGTCAATGTACCAGTTATCTCACTGGCGTCAGTCAATGTTTGTCAATGTACCAGTTATCTCACGGCCGTTCACAGCAGTCAATGTTTGTCAATGTACCAGTTATCTCACTGGCCGTTCACAGCAGTCAATGTTGTCAATGTACCTGTTATCTCACTGGCCGTTCACAGCAGTCAATGTTTGTCAATGTACCTGTTATCTCACTGGCCGTTCACAGCAGTCAATGTTTGTCAATGTACCAGTTATCTCACTGTTCACAGCAGTCAATGTTTGTCGATGTACCAGTTATATCACTTGCCGTTAACAGCAGTCAATGTTGGTCAATGTACCAGTTATCTCACTTGCCGTTCAGTCAATGTTTGTCAATGTACCTGTTATCTCACTGTCTGTTCAAAGCAGTCAATGTTTGTCAATGTACCAGTTATCTCACTGGCCGTTCAGTCAATGTTTGTCAATGTACCAGTTATCTCACTTGCCGTTCAGTCAATGTTTGTCAATGTACCAGTTATCTCACTGACCGTTCAGTCAATGTTTGTCAATGTACCAGTTATCTCACTGGCCGTTCAGTCAATGTTTGTCAATGTACCAGTTATCTCACTGGCCGTTCACAGCAGTCAATGTTTGTCAATGTACCAGTTATCTCACTGGCCGTTCACAGCAGTCAATGTTTGTCAATGTACCAGTTATCTCACTGGCCGTTCAGTCAATGTTTGTCAATGTACCAGTTATATCACTTGCCGTCAACAACAGCCAATGTTTGTCAATGTACCAGTTATCTCACTGTCCGTTCAGTCAATGTTTGTCAATGTACCAGCTATCTCACTTGCCGTTCACAGCCGTCAATATTTGTCAATGTACCAGTTATCTCACTGTCTGTTCATAGCAGTCAATGTTTGTCAATGTACCAGTTATCTCACTGTCTGTTCACAGCAGTCAATGTTTGTCAATGTACCAGTTATCTCACTTGCCGTTCACAGCCGTCAATGTTTGTCAATGTACCAGTTATCTCAGTTGCCGTCCACAGCAGTCAATGTTTGTCAATGTACCAGTTATCTCACTGGCCGTTCGGTCAATGTTTGTCAATGTACCAGTTATCTCACTGTTCAGAGCAGTCAATGTTTGTCAATGTACCAGTTATCTCACTTGCCGTTCAGTCAATGTTTGTCAATGTACCAGTTATCTCACAGTTCACAGCAGTCAATGTTTGTCAATGTACCAGTTATCTCACTGGCCGTTCACAGCAGTCAATGTTTGTCAATGTACCAGTTATCTCACTGGTCGATCAGTCAATGTTTGTCAATGTACCAGCTATCTCACTGTCCGTTCACAGCAGTCAATGTTTGTCAATGTACCAGTTATCTCACTGTCTGTTCACAGCAGTCAATGTTTGTCAATGTACCAGCTATCTCAATTGCCGTTCACAGCCGTCAATGTTTGTCAATGTACCAGATATCTCACTGTCTGTTCATAGCAGTCAATGTTTGTCAATGTACCAGTTATCTCACTAGCCGTTCACAGCCGTCAATGTTTGTCAATGTACCAGATATCTCACTGTCTGTTCACAGCAGTCAATGTTTGTCAATGTACCAGCTATCTCACTGTCTGTTCATAGCAGTCAATGTTTGTCAATGTACCAGCTATCTCACTGTCTGTTCACAGCAGTCAATGTTTGTCAATGTACCAGCTATCTCACTGTCTGTTCACAGCAGTCAATGTTTGTCAATGTACCAGCTATCTCACTGTCTGTTTATAGCAGTCAATGTTTGTCAATGTACCAGTTATCTCACTGGCCGTTCACAGCAGTCAATGTTTGTCATTGTACCAGTTATATCACTTGCCGTTCACAACCGTCAATGTTTGTCAATGTACCAGCTATCTCACTTGCCGTTCACAGCCGTCAATGTTTGTCAATGTACCAGTTATCTCACTGTCTGTTCATAGCAGTCAATGTTTGTCAATGTACCAGTTATCTCACTGGCCGTTCAGTCATTGTTTGTCAATGTACCAGTTATTTCACTGGCCGTTCACAGCACTCAATGTTTGTCAATGTTCCAGTTATCTCACTGGCCGTTCACAGCCGTCAATGTTTGTCAATGTACCAGTTATCTCACTGGCCGTTCAGTCAATGTTTGTCAATGTACCAGTTATCTCACTTGCCGTTCACAGCAGTCAATGTTTGTCAATGTACCAGTTATCTCACTGTTCACAGCAGTCAATGTTTGTCAATGTTCCAGTTATCTCACTGGCCGTTCAGAGCAGTCAATGTTTGTCAATGTACCCGTTATCTCAGTTGCCGTCCACAGCAGTCAATGTTTGTCAATGTACCAGTTATCTCACTGGCCGTTCGGTCAATGTTTGTCAATGTACCAGTTATCTCACTGTTCACAGCAGTCAATGTTTGTCAATGTACCAGTTATCTCACTTGCCGTTCGGTCAATGTTTGTCAATGTACCAGTTATCTCACAGTTCACAGCAGTCAATGTTTGTCAATGTACCAGTTATCTCACTGGCCGTTCACAGCAGTCAATGTTTGTCAATGTACCAGTTATCTCACTGGTCGATCAGTCAATGTTTGTCAATGTACCAGCTATCTCACTGTCCGTTCACAGCAGTCAATGTTTGTCAATGTACCAGTTATCTCACTGTCTGTTCACAGCAGTCAATGTTTGTCAATGTACCAGCTATCTCAATTGCCGTTCACAGCCGTCAATGTTTGTCAATGTACCAGATATCTCACTGTCTGTTCATAGCAGTCAATGTTTGTCAATGTACCAGTTATCTCACTAGCCGTTCACAGCCGTCAATGTTTGTCAATGTACCAGATATCTCACTGTCTGTTCACAGCAGTCAATGTTTGTCAATGTACCAGCTATCTCACTGTCTGTTCATAGCAGTCAATGTTTGTCAATGTACCAGTTATCTCACTGTCTGTTCAAAGCAGTCAATGTTTGTCATTGTACCAGTTATCTCACTTGCCGTTCACAACCGTCAATGTTTGTCAATGTACCAGTTATCTCACTAGCCGTTCACAGCCGTCAATGTTTGTCAATGTACCAGATATCTCACTGTCTGTTCACAGCAGTCAATGTTTGTCAATGTACCAGCTATCTCACTGTCTGTTCATAGCAGTCAATGTTTGTCAATGTACCAGTTATCTCACTGTCTGTTCAAAGCAGTCAATGTTTGTCAATGTACCAGTTATCTCACTGGCCGTTCAGTCAATGTTTGTCAATGTACCAGTTATCTCACTTGCCGTTCAGAGCAGTCAATGTTTGTCAATGTACCAGTTATGTCACTTGCCGTCCACAGCAGTCAATGTTTGTCAATGTACCAGTTATCTCACTGGCCGTTCGGTCAATGTTTGTCAATGTACCAGCTATCTCACTGTTCACAGCAGTCAATGTTTGTCAATGTACCAGTTATCTCACTTGCCGTTCAATCAATGTTTGTCAATGTACCAGTTATCTCACTGTTCACAGCAGTCAATGTTTGTCAATGTACCAGTTATCTCACTGTTCACAGCAGTCAATGTTTGTCAATGTTCCAGTTATCTCACTGGCCGTTCAGAGCAGTCAATGTTTGTCAATGTACCAGTTATCTCACTGGCCGTTCACAGCAGTCAATGTTTGTCAATGTACCAGTTATCTCACTGGTCGATCAGTCAATGTTTGTCAATGTTCCAGTTATCTCACTAGCCGTTCACAGCAGTCAATGTTTGTCAATGTACCAGTTATCTCACTGGCCGTTCACAGCAGTCAATGTTTGTCAATGTACCTGTTATCTCACTGGCCGTTCACAGCAGTCAATGTTTGTCAATGTACCTGTTATCTCACTGGCCGTTCACAGCAGTCAATGTTTGTCAATGTACCAGTTATCTCACTGTTCACAGCAGTCAATGTTTGTCGATGTACC
Source organism: Sinonovacula constricta (assembly GCA_007844125.1). NCBI lineage: Eukaryota > Metazoa > Mollusca > Bivalvia > Cardiida > Solecurtidae > Sinonovacula > Sinonovacula constricta. The sequence continues at coordinate 39,096,453 of CM017564.1, forward strand.
AGTTATATCACTTGCCGTTAACAGCAGTCAATGTTGGTCAATGTACCAGTTATCTCACTTGCCGTTCAGTCAATGTTTGTCAATGTACCTGTTATCTCACTGTCTGTTCAAAGCAGTCAATGTTTGTCAATGTACCAGTTATCTCACTGGCCGTTCAGTCAATGTTTGTCAATGTACCAGTTATCTCACTTGCCGTTCAGTCAATGTTTGTCAATGTACCAGTTATCTCACTGACCGTTCAGTCAATGTTTGTCAATGTACCAGTTATCTCACTGGCCGTTCAGTCAATGTTTGTCAATGTACCAGTTATCTCACTGGCCGTTCACAGCAGTCAATGTTTGTCAATGTACCAGTTATCTCACTGGCCGTTCACAGCAGTCAATGTTTGTCAATGTACCAGTTATCTCACTGGCCGTTCAGTCAATGTTTGTCAATGTACCAGTTATATCACTTGCCGTCAACAACAGCCAATGTTTGTCAATGTACCAGTTATCTCACTGTCCGTTCAGTCAATGTTTGTCAATGTACCAGCTATCTCACTTGCCGTTCACAGCCGTCAATATTTGTCAATGTACCAGTTATCTCACTGTCTGTTCATAGCAGTCAATGTTTGTCAATGTACCAGTTATCTCACTGTCTGTTCACAGCAGTCAATGTTTGTCAATGTACCAGTTATCTCACTGTCTGTTCATAGCAGTCAATGTTTGTCAATGTACCAGTTATCTCACTGTCTGTTCACAGCTGTCAATGTTTGTCATTGTACCAGTTATCTCACTGGCCGTTCAGTCAATGTTTGTCAATGTACCAGTTATCTCACTGGCCGTTCACAGCACTCAATGTTTGTCAATGTTCCAGTTATCTCACTGGCCGTTCACAGCCGTCAATGTTTGTCAATGTACCAGTTATCTCACTGGCCGTTCAGTCAATGTTTGTCAATTTACCAGTTATCTCACTGGCCGTTCACAGCACTCAATGTTTGTCAATGTTCCAGTTATCTCACTGGCCGTTCACAGCCGTCAATGTTTGTCAATGTACCAGTTATCTCACTGGCCGTTCAGTCAATGTTTGTCAATGTACCAGTTATCTCACTTGCCGTTCACAGCAGTCAATGTTTGTCAATGTACCAGTTATCTCAGTGTTCACAGCAGTCAATGTTTGTCAATGTTCCAGTTATCTCACTGGCCGTTCAGAGCAGTCAATGTTTGTCAATGTACCAGTTATCTCAGTTGCCGTCCACAGCAGTCAATGTTTGTCAATGTACCAGTTATCTCACTGGCCGTTCGGTCAATGTTTGTCAATGTACCAGTTATCTCACTGTTCACAGCAGTCAATGTTTGTCAATGTACCAGTTATCTCACTTGCCGTTCAGTCAATGTTTGTCAATGTACCAGTTATCTCACTGTTCACAGCAGTCAATGTTTGTCAATGTACCAGTTATCTCACTGGCCGTTCACAGCAGTCAATGTTTGTCAATGTACCAGTTATCTCACTGATCGATCAGTCAATGTTTGTCAATGTACCAGCTATCTCACTGTCCGTTCACAGCAGTCAATGTTTGTCAATGTACCAGTTAACTCACTGTCTGTTCACAGCAGTCAATGTTTGTCAATGTACCAGCTATCTCACTTGCCGTTCACAGCCGTCAATGTTTGTCAATGTACCAGTTATCTCACTGTCTGTTCAAAGCAGTCAATGTTTGTCATTGTACCAGTTATCTCACTAGCCGTTCACAGCAGTCAATGTTTGTCAATGTACCAGTTATATCACTGGCCGTTCACAGCAGTCAATGTTTGTCAATGTACCAGTTATATCACTGGTCGGTCACAGAAGTCAATGTTTGTCAATGTACCAGTTACATCACTGGCCGTTCACAGCAGTCAGTGTTTGTCAATGTACCAGTTACATCACTGGCCGTTCACAGCAGTCAATGTTTGTCAATGTACCAGTTACATCACTGGCCGTTCACAGCAGTCAATGTTTGTCAATGTACCAGTTATCTCACTGGTCGATCAGTCAATGTTTGTCAATGTACCAGCTATCTCACTGTCCGTTCACAGCAGTCAATGTTTGTCAATGTACCAGTTATCTCACTGTCTGTTCACAGCAGTCAATGTTTGTCAATGTACCAGCTATCTCACTTGCCGTTCACAGCCGTCAATGTTTGTCAATGTACCAGTTATCTCACTAGCCGTTCACAGCAGTCAATGTTTGTCAATGTACCAGTTATATCACTGGCCGTTCACAGCAGTCAATGTTTGTCAATGTACCAGTTATATCACTGGCCGTTCACAGCAGTCAATGTTTGTCAATGTACCAGTTATATCACTGGTCGGTCACAGCAGTCAATGTTTGTCAATGTACCAGTTACATCACTGGCCGTTCACAGCAGTCAATGTTTGTCAATGTACCAGTTACATCACTGGCCGTTCACAGCAGTCAATGTTTGTCAATGTACCAGTTACATCACTAGCCGTTCACAGCAGTCAATGTTTGTCAATGTACCAGTTACATCACTGGCCGTTCACAGCAGTCAATGTTTGTCAATGTACCAGTTATATCACTGGTCGGTCACAGCAGTCAATGTTTGTCAATGTACCAGTTACATCACTGGCCGTTCACAGCAGTCAATGTTTGTCAATGTACCAGTTACATCACTGGCCGTTCACAGCAGTCAATGTTTGTCAATGTTCCAGTTATCACACTGGCCGTTCACAGCCGTCAATGTTTGTCAATGTACCAGTTATCTCACTGGCCGTTCAGTCAATGTTTGTCAATGTACCAGTTATCTCACTTGCCGTTCACAGCAGTCAATGTTTGTCAATGTACCAGTTATCTCACTGTTCACAGCAGTCAATGTTTGTCAATGTTCAAGTTATCTCACTGGCCGTTCAGAGCAGTCAATGTTTGTCAATGTACCAGTTATCTCACTTGCCGTCCACAGCAGTCAATGTTTGTCAATGTACCAGTTATCTTACTGGCCGTTCGTCAATGTTTGTCAATGTACCAGTTATCTCACTGGCCGTTCAGTCAATGTTTGTCAATGTACCAGTTATCTCACTGTTCACAGCAGTCAATGTTTGTCAATGTACCAGTTATCTCACTTGCCGTTCAATCAATGTTTGTCAATGTACCAGTTATCTCACTGTTCACAGCAGTCAATGTTTGTCAATGTACCAGTTATCTCACTGTTCACAGCAGTCAATGTTTGTCAATGTTCCAGTTATCTCACTGGCCGTTCAGAGCAGTCAATGTTTGTCAATGTACCTTTTATCTCACTGGCCGTTCACAGCAGTCAATGTTTGTCAATGTACCAGTTATCTCACTGGTCGATCAGTCAATGTTTGTCACTGTCCCAGTTATCTCACTGGCCGTTCACAGCAGTCAATGTTTTTCAATGTACCAGTTATCTTACTGGCCGTTCACAGCAGTCAATGTTTGTCAATGTACCAGTTATCTCTCTGGCCGTTCACAACAGTCAATGTTTGTCAATGTACCTGTTATCTCACTGGCCGTTCAGTCAATGTTTGTCAATGTACCTGTTATCTCACTGGCCGTTCACAGCAGTCAATGTTTGTCAATGTACCTGTTATCTCACTGGCCGTTCACAGCAGTCAATGTTTGTCAATTTACCTGTTATCTCACTGGCCGTTCACAGCAGTCAATGTTTGTCAATGTACCTGTTATCTCACTGGCCGTTCACAGCAGTCAATGTTTGTCAATGTACCTGTTATCTCACTGTTCACAGCAGTCAATGTTTGTCGATGTACCAGTTATCTCACTGTTCACAGCAGTCAATGTTTGTCGATGTACCTGTTATCTCACTGGCCGTTCACAACAGTCAATGTTTGTCAATGTACCTGTTATCTCACTGGCCGTTCACAACAGTCAATGTTTGTCAATGTACCTGTTATCTCACTAGCCGTTCACAGCAGTCAATGTTTTTCAATGTTCCAGTTATCTCACTGTTCACAGCAGTCAATGTTTGTCGATGTACCTGTTATCTCACTGGCCGTTCACAACAGTCAATGTTTGTCAATGTACCTGTTATCTCACTGGCCGTTCACAACAGTCAATGTTTGTCAATGTACCTGTTATCTCACTGGCCGTTCACAACAGTCAATGTTTGTCAATGTACCTGTTATCTCACTGGCCGTTCACAGCAGTCAATGTTTGTCAATTTACCTGTTATCTCACTGGCCGTTCACAACAGTCAATGTTTGTCAATGTACCTGTTATCTCACTAGCCGTTCACAGCAGTCAATGTTTGTCGATGTACCAGTTATCTCACTGTTCACAGCAGTCAATGTTTGTCGATGTACCTGTTATCTCACTGGCCGTTCACAGCAGTCAATGTTTGTCAATGTACCTGTTATCTCACTGGCCGTTCACAACAGTCAATGTTTGTCAATGTACCTGTTATCTCACTAGCCGTTCACAGCAGTCAATGTTTTTCAATGTACCAGTTATCTTACTGGCCGTTCACAGCAGTCAATGTTTGTCAATGTACCAGTTATCTCTCTGGCCGTTCACAACAGTCAATGTTTGTCAATGTACCAGTTATATCACTGGCCGTTCACAGCAGTCAATGTTTGTCAATGTACCAGCCATCTCACTGTCTGTTCACAGCAGTCAATGTTTGTCGATGTACCAGTTATCTCACTGTTCACAGCAGTCAATGTTTGTCGATGTACCAGTTATATCACTTGCCGTTAACAGCAGTCAATGTTTGTCAATGTACCAGTTATCTCACTGGCCGTTCAGTCAATGTTTGTCAATGTACCAGTTATCTCACTGACCGTTCAGTCAATGTTTGTAAATGTACCAGTTATCTCACTGACCGTTCAGTCAATGTTTGTCAATGTACCAGTTATCTCACTGGCCGTTCACAGCAGTCAATGTTTGTCAATGTACCAATTATCTCACTGACCGTTCAGTCAATGTTTGTCAACGTACCAGTTATCTCACTGGCCGTTCAGTCAATGTTTGTCAATGTACCAGTTATATCACTTGCCGTCAACAACAGCCAATGTTTGTCAATGTACCAGTTATCTCACTGTCCGTTCAGTCAATGTTTGTCAATATACCAGTTATCTCACTTGCCGTTTACAGCAGTCAATATTTGTCAATGTACCAGTTATCTCACTGTTCACAGCAGTCAATGTTTGTCAATGTACCAGTTATCTCACTTGCCGTTAACAGCAGTCAATGTTTATCAATGTACCAGTTATGTCACTTGCCGTTCACAGCAGTCAATGTTTGTCAATGTACCAGTTATCTCACTGGCCGTTCAGTCAATGTTTGTCAATGTTTCAGTTATCTCACTTGCCGTTCACAGAAGTCATTGTTTGTCAATGTACCAGTTATCTCACTGGCCGTTCACAACAGTCAATGTTTGTAAATGTACCAGTTATCCCACTGGCCGTTCACAGCAGTCAATGTTTGACAATGTACCAGTTATCTCACTGGCCGTTCACAGCAGTCAATAGTTATCAATGTACCTCTTATCTCACTGGCCGTTCAGTCAATGTTTGTCAATGTACCAGTTATCTCACTGTTCACGGCAGTCAATGTTTGTCAATGTACCAGTTATCTCACTGGCCGTTCAGTCAATGTTTGTCAATGTACCAGTTATCTCACTGGCCGTTAAGTCAATGTTTGTCAATGTACCAGTTATCCCACTGGCCGTTCACAGCAGTCAATGTTTGACAATGTACCAGTTATCTCACTGGCCGTTCACAGCAGTCAATAGTTATCAATGTACCTCTTATCTCACTGGCCGTTCAGTCAATGTTTGTCAATGTACCAATTATCTCACTGTTCACGGCAGTCAATGTTTGTCAATGTACCAGTTATCTCACTGGCCGTTCAGTCAATGTTTGTCAATGTACCAGTTATCTCACTGGCCGTTAAGTCAATGTTTGTCAATGTACCAGTTATCCCACTGGCCGTTCACAGCAGTCAATGTTTGACAATGTACCAGTTATCCCACTGGCCGTTCACGGCAGTCAATGTTTGACAATGTACCAGTTATCTCACTGGCCGTTCAGTCAATGTTTGTCAATGTACCAGTTATCTCACTGGCCGTTCAGTCAATGTTTGTCAATGTTCCAGTTATCTCACTTGCCGTTCACAGAAGTCATTGTTTGTCAATGTACCAGTTATCTCACTGGCCGTTCACAGCAGTCAATGTTTGTCAATGAACCAGTTATATCACTGGCCGTTCACAGCAGTCAAATTTTGACAATGTACCTGTTATCCCACTGGCCGTTCACAGCAGTCAATGATTGACAATGTACCAGCTATCTCACTGTCTGTTCACAGCAGTCAATGTTTGACAATGTACCAGTTGTCTCACTGGCCGTTCACAGAGTCAATGTTTGACAATGTACCAGCTATCTCACTGGCCGTTCACAGCAGTCAATGTTTGACAATGTACCAGTTATCCCACTGGCCGTTCACAGCAGTCAATGTTTGACAATGTACCAGCTATCTCACTGTCTGTTCAGTCAATGTTTGTCAATGTACCAATTATCTCACTGTTTACAGCAGTCAATGTTTGTCAATGTACCAGTTATCTCACTGTCTGTTCACAGCAGTCAATGTTTGACAATGTACCAGTTATCTCACTGGCCGTTCACAGCAGTCAATGTTTGACAATGTACCAGCTATCTCACTGGCCGTTCACAGCAGTCAATGTTTGACAATGTACCAGTTATCCCACTGGCCGTTCACAGCAGTCAATGTTTGACAATGTACCAGTTATCTCACTGGCCGTTCACAGCAGTCAATGTTTATCAATGTACCTCTTATCTCACTGGCCGTTCAGTCAATGTTTGTCAATGTACCAATTATCTCACTGTTTACAGCAGTCAATGTTTGTCAATGTACCAGTTATATCACTTGCCGTTCACAGCAGTCAATGTTTGTCAATGTTCCAGTTATCTCACTGGCCGTTCAGTCAATGTTTGTCAATGTACCAGTTATCTCACTGGCCGTTCACAGCAGTCAACGTTTGTCAATGTTCCAGTTGTCTCACTTGCCGTTTACAGCACTCAATGTTTGTCAAAGTACCAGTTATCTCACTGACCGTTCAGTCAATGTTTGTCAATGTACCAGTTATCTCACTGACCGTTCAGTCAATGTTTGTCAATGAACCAGTTATTTCACTTGCCGTTCACAGCAGTCAATGTTTGTCAATGTGTCAGTTATCTCACTGTTCACAGCAGTCAATGTTTGTCAATGTACCAGTTATATCACTTGCCGTTCACAGCAGTCAATGTTTGTCAATGTACAAGTTATCTCACTGTACACAGCAGTCAATGTTTGTCAATGTACCAGTTATCTCACTGTTCACAGCAGTCAATGTTTGTCAATGTACCAGTTATATCACTTGCCGTTCACAGCAGTCAATGTTTGTCAATGTACAAGTTATCTCACTGTACACAGCAGTCAATGTTTGTCAATGTACCAGTTATCTCACTGTTCACAGCAGTCAATGTTTGACAAAGTACCAGTTATCTCACTGGCCGTTCAGTCAATGTTTGTCAATGTACAAGTTATCTCAATGGTCGTTCAGTCAATGTTTGTCAATGTACCAGTTTTCTCACTGGCCGTTCAGTCAATGTTTGTCAATGTACCAGTTATCGCACTGTACACAGCAGTCAATGTTTGTCAATGTACCAGTTATCTCACTGGTCGTTCAGTCAATGTTTGTCAATGTACCAGTTATCTCACTGTTCACAGCCGTCAATGTTTGTCAATGTACCAGTTATCTCACTGGTCGTTCAGTCAATGTTTGTCAATGTACCAGTTATCTCACTGTTCACAGCAGTCAATGTTTGTCAATGTACCTTTTATCTCACTTGCCGTTCACAGCAGTCAATGTTTGTCAATGTTCCAGTTATATCACTGTTCACAGCAGTCAATGTATGTCAATGTACCAGTTATCTCACTTGCCGTTCACAGAAGTCATTGTTTGTCAATGTACCAGTTATCTCACTGGCCGTTCACAGCAGTCAATGTTTGTCAATGAACCAGTTATATCACTGGCCGTTCACAGCAGTCAATGTTTGACAATGTACCTGTTATCTCACTGGCCGTTCACAGCAGTCAATGTTTGTCAATGTACCAGCTATCTCACTGTCCGTTCACAGCAGTCAATGTTTGTCAATGTACCAGTTATCTCACTGGTCGGTCACAGCAGTCAATGTTTGTCAATGTACCAGTTATCTCACTGTCTGTTCACAGCAGTCAATGTTTGACAATGTACCAGTTATCTCACTGGCCGTTCACAGCAGTCAATGTTTGACAATGTACCAGCTATCTCACTGGCCGTTCACAGCAGTCAATGTTTGACAATGTACCAGTTATCCCACTGGCCGTTCACAGCAGTCAATGTTTGACAATGTACCAGCTATCTCACTGTCTGTTCAGTCAATGTTTGTCAATGTACCAATTATCTCACTGTTTACAGCAGTCAATGTTTGTCAATGTACCAGTTATCTCACTGTCTGTTCACAGCAGTCAATGTTTGACAATGTACCAGTTATCTCACTGGCCGTTCACAGCAGTCAATGTTTGACAATGTACCAGCTATCTCACTGGCCGTTCACAGCAGTCAATGTTTGACAATGTACCAGTTATCCCACTGGCCGTTCACAGCAGTCAATGTTTGTCAATGTACCTTTTATCTCACTGGCCGTTCACAGCAGTCAATGTTTGTCAATGTACCAGTTATCTCACTGGTCGATCAGTCAATGTTTGTCAATGTACCAGTTATCTCACTGGCCGTTTACAGCAGTCAATGTTTTTCAATGTACCAGTTATCTTACTGGCCATTCACAGCAGTCAATGTTTGTCAATGTACCAGTTATCTCTCTGGCCGTTCACAACAGTCAATGTTTGTCAATGTACCTGTTATCTCACTGGCCGTTCAGTCAATGTTTGTCAATGTACCTGTTATCTCACTGGCCGTTCACAGCAGTCAATGTTTGTCAATGTACCTGTTATCTCACTGGCCGTTCACAGCAGTCAATGTTTGTCAATGTACCTGTTATCTCACTGGCCGTTCACAGCAGTCAATGTTTGTCAATGTACCTGTTATCTCACTGGCCGTTCACAGCAGTCAATGTTTGTCAATGTACCAGTTATCTCACTGTTCACAGCAGTCAATGTTTGTCGATGTACCAGTTATATCACTTGCCGTTAACAGCAGTCAATGTTTGTCAATGTACCAGTTATCTCACTTGCCGTTCAGTCAATGTTTGTCAATGTACCTGTTATCTCACTGTCTGTTCAAAGCAGTCAATGTTTGTCAATGTACCAGTTATCTCACTGGCCGTTCAGTCAATGTTTGTCAATGTACCAGTTATCTCACTTGCCGTTCAGTCAATGTTTGTCAATGTACCAGTTATCTCACTGACCGTTCAGTCAATGTTTGTCAATGTACCAGTTATCTCACTGGCCGTTCACAGCAGTCAATGTTTATCAATGAACCTCTTATCTCACTGGCCGTTCAGTCAATGTTTGTCAATGTACCAATTATCTCACTGTTTACAGCAGTCAATGTTTGTCAATGTACCAGTTATATCACTTGCCGTTCACAGCAGTCAATGTTTGTCAATGTTCCAGTTATCTCACTGGCCGTTCAGTCAATGTTTGTCAATGTACCAGTTATCTCACTGGCCGTTCACAGCAGTCAATGTTTGTCAATGTTCCAGTTGTCTCACTTGCCGTTTACAGCACTCAATGTTTGTCAAAGTACCAGTTATCTCACTGACCGTTCAGTCAATGTTTGTCAATGTACCAGTTATCTCACTGACCGTTCAGTCAATGTTTGTCAATGAACCAGTTATTTCACTTGCCGTTCACAGCAGTCAATGTTTGTCAATGTGTCAGTTATCTCACTGTTCACAGCAGTCAATGTTTGTCAATGTACAAGTTATCTCACTGTACACAGCAGTCAATGTTTGTCAATGTACCAGTTATCTCACTGTTCACAGCAGTCAATGTTTGACAAAGTACCAGTTATCTCACTGGCCGTTCAGTCAATGTTTGTCAATGTACAAGTTATCTCAATGGTCGTTCAGTCAATGTTTGTCAATGTTCCAGTTTTCTCACTGGCCGTTCAGTCAATGTTTGTCAATGTACCAGTTATCTCACTGTACACAGCAGTCAATGTTTGTCAATGTACCAGTTATCTCACTGGTCGTTCAGTCAATGTTTGTCAATGTACCAGTTATCTCACTGTTCACAGCCGTCAATGTTTGTCAATGTACCAGTTATCTCACTGTACACAGCAGTCAATGTTTGTCAATGTACCAGTTATCTCAATGGTCGTTCAGTCAATGTTTGTCAATGTACCAGTTTTCTCACTGGCCGTTCAGTCAATGTTTGTCAATGTACCAGTTATCTCACTGTACACAGCAGTCAATGTTTGTCAATGTACCAGTTATCTCACTTGCCGTTCAGTCAATGTTTGTCAATGTACCAGTTATCTCACTGTTCACAGCAGTCAATGTTTGTCAATGTACCAGTTATCTCACTGTTCACAGCAGTCAATGTTTGTCAATGTACCTTTTATCTCACTTGCCGTTCACAGCAGTCAATGTTTGTCAATGTTCCAGTTATATCACTGTTCACAGCAGTCAATGTATGTCAATGTGCCAGTTAACTCACTGTCTGTTCACAGCAGTCAATGTTTGTCAATGTACCAGTTATATCACTTGGCTTTCACAGCAGTCAATGTTTGTCAATGAACCAGTTATATCACTGGCCGTTCACAGCAGTCAATGTTTGTCAATTTACCAGTTATATCACTGGCCGTTCACAGCAGTCAATGTTTGTCAATTTACCAGTTATATCACTGGCCGGTCACAGCAGTCAATGTTTGTCAATGTACCAGCTATCTCACTGGCCGTTCACAGCAGTCAATGTTTGTCAATGTACCAGTTATATCACTGGCCGTTCACAGCAGTCAATGTTTCTCAATGTACCAGTTATCTCACTGGCCGTTCAGTCAATGTTTGTCAATGTACCAGATATATCACTGGTCGGTCACAGCAGTCAATGTTTGTCAATGTACCAGTTAACTCACTGGCCGTTCACAGCAGTCAATGTTTGTCAATGTACCAGTTATCTCACTGGCCGTTCACAGCAGTCAATGTTTGTCAATGTACCAGTTATCTCACTGGTCGATCAGTCAATGTTTGTCAATGTACCAGCTATCTCACTGTCCGTTCACAGCAGTCAATGTTTGTCAATGTACCAGTTATCTCACTGGCCGTTCACAGCAGTCAATGTTTGTCAATGTACCAGTTAACTCACTGGCCGTTCAGTCTATCTTTGTCAATGTACCAGTTATATTATTGGTCGTTCACTGCAGACAATGTTTGTCAATGTACCAATTATATCACTGGTCGGTCACAGCAGCCAATGTTTCTCAATGTACCTGTTATCTCACTGGTCGGTCACAGCAGACAATGTTTGTTAATGTACCAATTATCTCACTGGCCGTTCACACTAGTCAATGTTTGTCAACGTGTCAGTTATCTCACTGTTCATAGCCGTGAATGTTTTCAATGTACCAGTTATTGCACTGGTCGTTCACAGCAGTAAAATGTTTTCAATGTACCAGTTATCGCACTGGCCGTTCAGTCAATGTTTGTCAATATACCAGTTATCGCACTGGCCGTTCAGTCAATGTTTGTCAATATACCAGTTATCGCACTGGCCGTTCAGTCAATGCTTGTCAGTATACCAGTTATCGCACTGGCCGTTCAGTCAATGTTTGTCAATATACCAGTTATCGCACTGGCCGTTCAGTCAATGTTTGTCAATATACCAGTTATCGCACTGGCCAATCAGTCAATGTTTGTCAATATACCAGTTATCGCACTGGCCGTTCTGTCAATGTTTGTCAATATACCAGTTATCGCACTGGCCAATCAGTCAATGTTTGTCAATATACCAGTTATCGCACTGGCCAATCAGTCAATGTTTGTCAATATACCAGTTATCGCACTGGCCGTTCAGTCAATGTTTGTCAATATACCAGCTATCGCACTGGCCAATCAGTCAGTGTTTGTTAATGTACCAGTTATCGCACTGGCCGTTCAGGCAATGTTTGCCAATATACCGGTTATCGCACTGGCCGTTCAGTCAATGTTTGTAAATGTACCAGTTATCTCATTAGCCGTTCACAGCAGTCAGTGTTTATCAATGTTCTAGTTATCTCCCTGCCAATGTTTGCCAATGCTGTGACTTGTTTAGGTAACTACATTGTCATTTTAACTGTATAAGAAACATATGCTTAAATCCCTGTAGTGGATGAATACGAAACAATGTCGTTTACATTAATGTATTTACAATAAGCAGGGTTTTAATTACCTTAGTAATTGCTACGGCTTTGTCTCACAGACGTACCATAACTCTGCCAATGCAATCTTAACGCATCGTCTATATAACGTAAAGGCATGAGGCCAATATTTATTATCTGATCATTAAAAAAAAATTACCCTTAAAAATGTTCCAGGCAAAAAGAAACAAGGGGTAGGACAAGTAGAATTATTAGTGGAGGTCACCCGTCTTTCAAATCCGAAATAAATAAAACATAACATTTAAAAAATATTTTTATTGTTTGGCTTCCTATACATGTCACTTGAACTTATGGGATGGTAAAGTAACTTGTGACGTGCTGGCCACAGGCATGTACGTCCTGTGTAGTCAGGGTGTCTTTTGTGGTAGCCGTGGCCGTGGCAATCATACCCAAGAACTTGATCTGTCAAACAGGCAAAAATATGTAAATTGTATATTGTTCTTTCACATTGGAACACACATAAATTGGAACCAGTAAACTATGACAGCTTAACGACAGATAAACATGTATATTGTATATTGAACTAGAACAATTAAAGCGGAGCGATTAAGATATGTCAACAAGTGTATTTGGATATAGTGATAGATGAACGACATAGAAACATCTATGTACACTTACAATGGAACTAGAAATGTGTGTGAAATGGACGAAGAGGAGGCATAGACACATACATTAGAACAAGGACACATCACACATACAATGGAACAAGGGCACATCACACATACATTAGAACAAGGGCACATCACACATACATTAGAACAAGGGCACATCACACATACATTAGAACAAGGGCACATCACACATACATTAGAACAAGGGCACATCACACATACAATGGAACAAGGGCACATCACACATACATTAGAACAAGGGCACATCACACATACAATGGAACAAGGGCACATCACACATACATTAGAACAAGGGCACATCACACATACAATGGAACAAGGGCACATCACACATACATTGGAACAAGGGCACATCACACATACATTTGAACAAGGGCACATCACACATACATTAGAACAAGGGCACATCACACATACATTAGAACAAGGGCACATCACACATACAATGGAACAAGGGCACATCACACATACATTGGAACAAGGGCACATCACACATACAATGGAACAAGGGCACATCACACATATATTAGAACAAGGGCACATCACACATACAATGGAACAAGGGCACATCACACATACATTAGAACAAGGGCACATCACACATACATTTGAACAAGGGCACATCACACATACAATGGAACAAGGGCACATCACACATACATTGGAACAAGGGCACATCACACATACATTGGAACAAGGGCACATCACACATACATTGGAACAAGGGCACATCACACATACATTGGAACAAGGGCACATCACACATACATTGGAACAAGGGCACATCACACATACATTTGAACAAGGGCACATCACACATACATTGGAACAAGGGCACATCACACATACATTTGAACAAGGGCACATCACACATACATTTGAACAAGGGCACATCACACATACATTAGAACAAGGGCACATCACACATACAATGGAACAAGGGCACATCACACATACATTAGAACAAGGGCACATCACACATACATTAGAACAAGGGCACATCACACATACATTAGAACAAGGGCACATCACACATACATTAGAACAACGGCACATCACACATACATTGGAACAAGGGCACATCACACATACATTAGAACAAGGGCACATCACACATACATTGGAACAAGGGCACATCACACATATATTGGAACAATAATACAGTACATATTCTTTGGAACAAAAGCACGGCACATGCACTTTGGAACTAGACGTGACGGCTACGCAACTTAGAAACATTAGATTAGAACTTAGATAACAGTATATCAAAAGTCCTATAAGCATTGCAACATATACCAAACTCCGAAAAGGCACAAGACAAAGGTATTTCACATGCAAGCCAATTGAAAAGCAAGAGTAAATTTGTGATGAGTCATTTAAAGGCATCTCGAAAGGAATGTGGTATCCCACTGAGCCAGGCCCCCACATGCTATGGCCAGACTTGCTAATTGCTGGTCATCACTGCAGGGAGTCTTTAGCCAACATAGTACTAATCTGTCACAGTAATACCTCTGATGGGTTAATGCAAAACTAAATTACCTGCTAGTATGGATGTGAGACAGTAGGCTAGTTTTACACAAAGCCACAAACATTATTGTTAGTGATAATGTGGGTTGTTTACTATATGATCCCTTACAAATTCTTTATTGCATTAATTACTAGGTGTCAACTTTGTAACTGCAGGATTATGTATTTATTTCATAGCTAAATATTTAATTTTGAAAATACATGAGAGATACAAGCTTTAGTATTCAAAATGACTCTGAAGGACATTATTCTGACAATGAATGACTTTTTAAATTGCTTTTGTTAGAAACGTTTCGTTACAATTTACAAATCAAAATAAAATATAACTTTAAATATATATGAGAACTAAAAGAATGAAAGAAATAACAAAATATATAAGAAATAACAAAATCAACCAACAAAGTAAGAAAGAAAACAAATAAAGATATATATATATATATATATATATATATATATATATATATATATTGGATTGCGTAATTGGTATATTCACAACTGTTTCCTTTACAAACTGTGAATAAATATGTTCAACCCCCAGATATAGCATACATACACTTGGATCTTGAACAATTGAACAATACCTGTGTGACAGACACATCGTTACAGACTGTGGCAGCCGGCTTATCAGAAAACAGATGCCCTCACATGCTGGGTGGGGCAATAAATGGGGGGGGGGGGTCACTTATATAAGGCTTTTGAGATGCCTTTAACGAAAAGAGCAAATCCGATAGTTACCGCATTAGAACGGTCAGTCATGGGCCGACTGTGGTGCTTAAACCGGTTTTACATGTATAAATAAATATTGGTTTAGTCGCTTGTAAGAAGGCGAGAGAGACAGGGACAGAGAGAGACAGAGAGAGACAGAGAGAGACAGAGAGAGACAGACCGAAAGACAGACCGAAAGACAGAGAGAAAGACAGACAAACAGACAGACAGACAGACAGATAGAGCGACAAACAGAGAAAGAGGAGAAAGAGACAGACATACAGGTAGATAGGTAGGTAGGCAGGCAGACAGTCAGAAAAGGATGGATGGATGGATAGATGGATGGATGGATAGATCAATAGATAGATAGACAGACAGACAGACGGACGGACAGACAAATAGACATACAGACAGACAGACAGACGGTCGGACAGACAGACAGACAGACAAACAGAAAGACAGACAGACAGTCGGACGGACAGACTTGCAGACAGACAGACAGACGGAAAGACAGACAGACAGACGGAAAGACAGACAGACAGACAGACGGAAAGACAGACAGACAGACGGAAAGACAGACAGACAGACAGACACAGACAGACAGACAGACGGACAGACAGATAGACAGACAGACAGACAGACAGACAGACAGACAGATAGATTCTAGAGTTATATCAAATTCGGTACCTCTAGAGCTCTGAGGCCGCTGTCCGTGTGGACGGCCCCCTGCTCGTCAGCGGTCAGAGTAGCCACGTAGCACTTGTGACCTGAGTGGATTACCAGCTTATGCTGCAATACCGTAGGAAACAGTAGTTTCACCGCATTCGTTGATTTCACACTCTCAATATTAATAAATTTCACTAAGTTAACCATACACGGCATCAACAATATGTCCGATAGTTATCGTTTTAAATTAAACATTATTTCAAAGTTTGTAAAGTGTGTCAGGTTCGACAGGAATCTAGTATTTTAGAAAAATCTTTTGTCATTTACTTCTAGTACATGCTCATCGAGTAATGAAATACAAAAGAAAAAATCTTGCAATATCAATATTCGACTATTTCATCTCGTTTAGTTGAGACTGTAAAGAAAAAAAAGATAGAATGAAAATATGTTTCTCAACTTACGCTATGGGTGTAAACAAAATGAAAACTTTCCGATTCTGTTGGCTCTCTAGTACTATGAGGACGGTGAGTGGTAGTAGATGCATCCTGTTAGAAAAAAAGCCATGATCTTTTGTTTTTACGTAGACACATTTACCTGATGTATGGTGTTGAGAATGACACGTATCTATACTAACATAAGTGAGAAATGTCAGGACCGTTTATTGATTTAAGCAATTCGAATATTAAAACTCAATGCGAAATAATGTGAGGATTTTCTTGCAAAACATACATTCCAGACTTTAGAAACTGTGCATAGAACTTTCGACCAGTCAATGTATTTTCATATAGTGTTAAGTGAAATAAGAATTACCTTCAATCTTTGCTCCCGTAAAACTTGACAGCAGTTTAGAAACACTAGCTAGTCAGATATACCTCATCCATACCAATACATCAGTATCGGTGACAGGTAAACAGTCTCCAAATTTCAAGAGAGGTGAGCCACAAGAGCTTTTCCTGAACAATCTGAAGATTCTAGGATTCAAACCCAGAAAATCTTGTGCATGTTTATTTTACATAATATATATAGCGTCTCTGTAAGATTCAAACTTGTAATTATAAATATATATAAATGTATATGTTGTGTTCACATTGAAGATAACAAATGTCTTCTCATTTCTTTAGCACTAAAAACTAAGGCTCTTCAGGTTCTGATTTATCGGTTGATGCATGACGTCGTGGATGCTTGATAAGTGACTTTACAATAGTGTTTGAATGAAAATATATTTACATATAAGCATATAGATGTGTTTGTCTCTTGATCACTTAGGTCCCTTATGGTCACGTCTTATTTTGTTTTATTGTTATTGTTTGTTTGTTTCTCTGCAGAAAAAGGATAAAATACTTTACAACACAATGTTAAAGGTGATTCTCGCAGTTTGTTTTGTTTCATACTGTGATTCAGAATCTTTTTGCTATCCGACAACATTTAAGATACATAAGGCTGATTACGATGAAGACACCAAAGATAATAGACTGTTTCCATCAACGGCATGGTAATAAGTGTCAACGAAGTGTTTTAAACAATACAATGAACAGCTAATGTACATATGATATAGGGAGATACTTATTGTATTCTTTTCTAACGTAAGCTCAGCTAGTTACCAGACTGAAAGAATGCTTACAAATTAGTAAATATCAGTGCGAGAACCAACGGTCCAATCTTACTTACGCTTAGCGCGATGAGAGTCCCTAGGAGGGTGAGGACAGCGAGCTTGTTCATGATGGTTTCTGGGAGATACACTGAAGAGACGAACTACCGCAGCCAGGAGCTGGCACCAACCTTTATACTGCTGGCCGGCACAATGGCATATGACTTTGCTTCCCAATATGGACACAGTCGTGTTCCACATTAGTTCTCCATCTAAAGGGACACAGGTATGCCATTTATTTTGTCGCTTGTCCTTGATCATGACTATATACTGCATATTGATCCAGTTGCTACATGAATACTGGTTCCTCCAATTAAGTTTGCAGTCAATAAGGATAAATATTAGCCGATGTTAACATAATCTGAAATAAATTGTTTACCAATCGACTCAAACGTTACACGTTTAAAAATGATGTTTAAAAATTATATGTGATTTGAAAAAAAATCTGGTCCTGTTAGTCAAAATCTTGACAGGCAAACTAAAATGCGTTTTATTTCGTTATTTCTTTTGAAACGAAATGGCAGTTTATATGTGTATTTAAGTGTCTTTATCTATAAAATGTGTTGTTGTTTTAAGTTAGATGCAGTCCTAAGACATAGAGATTGTCCAAAACGTGTGTTTATGTATCGATGGAAATAACTAAAACCTGTGTTTAGTAATCGATTAGAATAAGAAATTCACTTTTTCTCCTCCTTTATTAAGTTTATCAAAGTATGTCTTTTTTCATAAATCGGACCGTATATATATCATTATACAACACTCTTCCTATTCGTGGTGCCTTGACGGTACTTTCATATTCGAAAATAACAAATATTTGTATTATTGTGTATTGTTAAATAGGTATATACTAAACTGTATCTGCAGTATATGTTATAAAGGCATTTGTGTTGAAATATTTAATGTTATCGCCCTGTAATCATTCATTTTACACTTAGGGTTGTGGGTTCGAATCCCACTGGGTCAAATGTTCCTTTTTTTATTTGACAATTATTTCTGCATCAGTACAAAACCTGATTTATTTTATGATTATCACATAAATTGGGTATTTACTGGAGAAATTATGATATATTTTAGAGAGATAAGGCTAAAGTCTATTAAATAAGTATTTTAAATAATTAGTTAAATCACAGTTTAACATACTGGTTTATTTGCTCTTCGATATAATCAATAAAACATAATAGCAATACACTTGATTTGATTGACATTTGTATACAACTGATTTATGTCAATATGCTTCTGTACAAGTATGCTTCTGTAATGTTATTCTAAAAACAGACGATTTTAAGTTGCAGATAAGGTTTGTTCCTTTTATACAACCAGTTTAATCTGGTAGTAAGCGAATAGTCACGTTCCATGTTATCGGAAAGTTTACTGATAGTGTCTTTATGGAGCTAGCTAGAGCTGGAAAATAATACGAGGGTAATTATACGAACATCAACAACACGGCTGACCAGATGATCGCAATAAATTGTTAATCGTAATACGAAGGCAATAAGTTTACGATGACATTGTTTACATTGGTTTACATTGTACAATTGATGTACATCAAACCTTATTATACAAGAAGCAAATTTTTGTTTTCAGCAGCAACAAAAACCTCATCATATTCGCTACGTATCGGCATTATCAGCAACATTACAAAACAAATCCACGTAGAGATAATGTATAACCAGTAGTACACAACAGAAGAATTGCAATGTTAGTCATGCCTGCCACATAAATGAACAAATTAGTACCACCACTAGGACACGACTATAACATTAACATACAAGTACCGCCACCAGTACACGACTATAAAATAAACATACAAGTACCGCCACCTTTGTACACGACTATAACATTAACATACAAGAACCGTCACCAGTACACGACTATAACATTAGCATACAAGTACCACCACCTTTGTACACGACTATAACATTAACATACAAGTACCGCCACCAGTACACGACTATAACATTAAAATACAAGAACCGTCACCAGTACACGACTATAACATTAGCATACAAGTACCACCACCTTTGTACACGACTATAACATTAACATACAAGTACCGCCACCAGTACACGACTATAACATTAACATACAAGTACCGCCACCAGTACACGACTATAACATTAACATACAAATACCGCCACCAGTACACGACTATAACATTAACATATAAGTACCGCCACCTTTGTACACGACAATAACATTAAAATACAAGAACCGTAACCAGTACACGACTATAACATTAGCATACAAGTACCACCACCTTTGTACACGACTATAACATTAACATACAAGTACCGCCACCAGTACACGACTATAACATTAACATACAAGTACCGCCATCTGTACACGACTATAACATTAACATACAAGTACCGCCACCAGTACACGACTTTAACATTAACATACAAGTACCGCCACCAGTACACGACTATAACATTAACATACAAGTACCGCCACCAGTACACGACTCTAACATTAACATACAAATACCGCCACCAGTACACGACTCTAACATTAACATACAAGTACCGCCACCAGTACACGACTATAACATTAGCATACAAGTACCGCCACCAGTACACGACTATAACATTAACATACAAGTACCGCCACCAGTACACGACTATAACATTAACATACAAGTACCGCCACCAGTACACGACTTTAACATTAACATACAAGTACCGCCATCAGTACACGACTATAACATTAACATACAAATACCGCCACCAGTACACGACTATAACATTAACATACAAGTACCGCCACCAGTACACGACTATAACATTAACATACAAGTACCGCCACCAGTACACGACTTTAACATTAACATACAAGTACCGCCATCAGTACACGACTATAACATTAACATACAAGTACCGCCACCAGTACACGACTTTAACATTAACATACAAGTACCGCCATCAGTACACGACTATAACATTAGCATACAAATACCGCCACCAGTACACGACTATAACATTAACATACAAGTACCGCCACCAGTACACGACTTTAACATTAACATACAAGTACCGCCATCAGTACACGACTATAACATTAGCATACAAATACCGCCACCAGTACACGACTCTAACATTAACATACAAATACCGCCACCAGTACACGACTATAACATTAACATACAAGTACCGCCACCAGTACACGACTTTAACATTAACATACAAGTACCGCCATCAGTACACGACTATAACATTAGCATACAAATACCGCCACCAGTACACGACTATAACATTAACATACAAGTACCGCCACCAGTACACGACTTTAACATTAACATACAAGTACCGCCATCAGTACACGACTATAACATTAACATACAAATACCGCCACCAGTACACGACTAATATAAACTATAACATACAAATACCGCCACCAGGTACACGACTCTAACATTAACATACAAGTACCGCCACCAGTACACGACTCTAACATTAACATACAAGTACCGCCACCAGTACACGACTCTTACATTAACATACAAGTACCACCACCTTTGTACACGAATATAACATTAACATACAAGTACCGCCACCAGTACACGACTCTAACATTAACATACAAGTACCACCACCTTTGTACACGACTATAACATTAACATACAAGTACCACCACCTTTGTACACGACTATAACATTAACATACAAGTACCGCCACCAGTACACGACTATAACATTAACATTACAAGTACCGCACCAGTACACGACTATAACATTAACATACAAGTACCGCCACAGTACACGACTCTAACATTAACATACAAGTACCGCCATCAGTACACGACTATAACATTAACATACAAGTACCGCCACCAGTACACGACTATAACATTAACATACAAGTACCGCCACCAGTACACGACTATAACATTAACATACAAGTACCGCCACCAGTACACGACTATAACATTAACATACAAGTACCGCCACCAGTACACGACTATAACATTAACATACAAGTACCGCCACCAGTACACGACTATAACATTAACATACAAATACCGCCACCAGTACACGACTCTAACATTAACATACAATACCGCCACCAGTACACGACTATAACATTAACATACAAGTACCGCCACCAGTACACGACTCTAACATTAACATACAATACCGCCACCAGTACACGACTATAACATTAACATACAAGTACCGCCACCAGTACACGACTATAACATTAACATACAAGTACCGCCACCAGTACACGACTATAACATTGACATACAAATACCGCCACCAGTACACGACTATAACATTAACATACAAGTACCGCCACCAGTACACGACTATAACATTAACATACAAATACCGCCACCAGTACACGACTATAACATTGACATACAAATACCGCCACCAGTACACGACTCTAACATTAACATACAAGTACCGCCACCAGTACACGACTATAACATTAACATACAAGTACCGCCACCAGTACACGACTATAACATTAACATACAAGTACCGCCACCAGTACACGACTATAACATTAACATAAAAGTACCGCCACCAGTACACGACTATAACATTAACATAAAAGTACCGCCACCAGTACACGACTCTAACATTAACATACAAGTACCGCCACCAGTACACGACTATAACAATAACATACAAGTACCGCCACCAGTACACGACTCTAACATTAACATACAAATACCGCCACCAGTACACGACTCTAACATTAACATACAAGTACCGCCACCAGTACACGACTCTAACATTAACATACAAATACCGCCACCAGTACACGACTCTAACATTAACATACAAATACCGCCACCAGTACACGACTATAACATTAACATACAAGTACCGCCACCAGTACACGACTATAACATTAACATACAAGTACCGCCACCAGTACACGACTATAACATTAACATACAAATACCGCCACCAGTACACGACTCTAACATTAACATACAAGTACCGCCACCAGTACACGACTCTAACATTAACATACAAGTACCACCACCAGTACACGACTCTAACATTAACATACAAATACCGCCACCAGTACACGACTCTAACATTAACATACAAGTACCGCCACCAGTACACGACTCTAACATTAACATACAAGTACCGCCACCAGTACACGACTATAACATTAACATACAAATACCGCCACCAGTACACGACTATAACATTGACATACAAATACCGCCACCAGTACACGACTCTAACATTAACATACAAGTACCGCCACCAGTACACGACTATAACATTAACATACAAGTACCGCCACCAGTACACGACTATAACATTAACATACAAGTACCGCCACCAGTACACGACTATAACATTAACATAAAAGTACCGCCACCAGTACACGACTATAACATTAACATAAAAGTACCGCCACCAGTACACGACTCTAACATTAACATACAAGTACCGCCACCAGTACACGACTATAACAATAACATACAAGTACCGCCACCAGTACACGACTCTAACATTAACATACAAATACCGCCACCAGTACACGACTCTAACATTAACATACAAGTACCGCCACCAGTACACGACTCTAACATTAACATACAAATACCGCCACCAGTACACGACTCTAACATTAACATACAAATACCGCCACCAGTACACGACTATAACATTAACATACAAGTACCGCCACCAGTACACGACTATAACATTAACATACAAGTACCGCCACCAGTACACGACTATAACATTAACATACAAATACCGCCACCAGTACACGACTCTAACATTAACATACAAGTACCGCCACCAGTACACGACTCTAACATTAACATACAAGTACCGCCACCAGTACACGACTCTAACATTAACATACAAATACCGCCACCAGTACACGACTCTAACATTAACATACAAGTACCGCCACCAGTACACGACTCTAACATTAACATACAAGTACCGCCACCAGTACACGACTCTAACATTAACATACAAATACCGCCACCAGTACACGACTCTAACATTAACATACAAGTACCGCCACCAGTACACGACTATAACATTAACATACAAGTACCGCCACCAGTACACGACTATAACATTAACATACAAATACCGCCACCAGTACACGACTCTAACATTAACATACAAATACCGCCACCAGTACACGACTCTAACATTAACATACAAGTACCGCCACCAGTACACGACTATAACATTAACATACAAGTACCGCCACCAGTACACGACTATAACATTAACATACAAATACCGCCACCAGTACACGACTATAACATTAACATACAAGTACCGCCACCAGTACACGACTATAACATTAACATACAAGTACCGCCACCAGTACACGACTCTAACATTAACATACAAATACCGCCACCAGTACACGAATATAGTATTAATACACTAGAACCGCCACTTTTACACGACTATAGCAATTCAATATTTATTGGCTATATCGACAAATATTGTCTATGGGCATTTACAAAGATATAACGCATGGCAAAGACGAAATACAAATAACAAAAAACATTAACAAATACAAATATACAATATGAATGCTGTTCAAAAATTATGTTCTACATTTAAAGACATTATACTATCATTCGAATATAATCTTAAAAGAAACAGTTATTGGTTAAGGGTATTATCACGAATCTTAAAAGCATCTCTTAAAAGCAAAGCAATTTTATGAATATATTTTGTTTTAGATGTTGACATTATATTAATAAATTTGTTTAAAGAGGGCCAGGATATCCCATTGAAGTATTGTCTTCTTAAATGGTAATATTTTTTGGACAACACATAATGAAATGATATTCCGTTTCTACTAAATTACTATAACAAAGTCTACAGAGTCTATTATCTCTACCACCACTAGTACACGAATATAGCATTAATACACTAGTACCACCACTAGTACACGAATATAGCATTAATACACTAGTGCCACCACCAGTACACGAATATTGCAATAATACACTAGTACCACCACTAGTACACGAATATAGCATTAATACACTAGTACCACCACTAGTACACGAATATAGCATTAATACACTAGAACCGCCATTTGCACACGACTATAGCATTAATACACTAGTGCAACCACTAGTACACGAATATAGCAATAATACACTAGAGCCACCACTAGTACACGAATATAGCATTAGTACATTAGTGCCATCACTAGTACACGAATATAGCATTAATACACTAGTGCCACCACTAGTACACGAATATATATCAATAATACACTAGTGCCACCACTAGTACACGAATATAGCATTAGTACATTAGTGCCACCACTAGTACACGAATATAGCATAAATACACTAGTACCACCACTAGTACACGAATATAGCATTAATACACTAGTGCCACCACTAGTACATGACTGTAGCATTAATACACTAGTGCCACCACTAGTACACGAATATAGCAATAATACACTAGTGCCACCACTAGTACACGAATATAGCATTAGTACATTAGTGCCACCACTAGTACACGAATATAGCATAAATACACTAGTACCACCACTAGTACACGAATATAGCATTAATACACTAGTGCCACCACTAGTACACGACTGTAGCATTAATACACTAGTGCCACCACTAGTACACGACTATAGCATTAATACACTAGTGCCACTACTAGTACACAAATATAGCATTAATACACTAGAACCGCCACTAGTACACGAATATAGCATAAATACACTAGTACCACCACTAGTACACGACTATAGCATAAATACACTAGTACCACCACTAGTACACGACTATAGCATTAATACACTAGTGCCACCACTAGTACACGAATATAGCATTAATACACTAGAACCGCCACTAGTACAATGCTATAGCACTACAAAGTAGTACCACCACTAGGACAGGACAATAGTATTTATACACTAGTACCATCACTAGTACACGGCTATAGCACAAGCACACTTGTACCACCACTTGTACACGAATATAGCAATATTACACTAGTGCCACCACTTGTACACGAATATAGCATTACTACACTTGTACCATCACTTGTACTCGGCTATAGCACAAGCATATTGTACCAACACTTGTACACGAATATAGCATTATTACACTAGTGCCACCACGAGTACACGGCTTTACCACAAGCACACTTGTACCACCAATAGAACACGGCTATAGCACAAGCACACTTGTACCACCACTAGTACACGGCTATAGCACAAGCACACTTGTACCACCACTAGAACACGAATATAGAATTATTACACTAGTGCCACAACTAGTACTCGACTATAGCATTAATACATTAGTGCCACCACTAGTACACGAATATAGCATTAATACATTAGTGCCACCACTAGTACACGAATATAGCAATAATACACTAGTGCCACCACTAGTACACGAATATAGCATTAGTACATTAGTGCCACCACTAGTACACGAATATAGCATTAATACATTAGTGCCACCACTAGTACACGAATATAGCATTAATACACTAGTACCACCACTAGTACACGACTATAGCATTAATACATTAGTGCCACCACTAGTACACGAATATAGCATTAATACATTAGTGCCACCACTAGTACTCGACTATAGCATTAATACAATAGTGCCACCACTAGTACACGAATATAAAATTAATACATAAGTGCCACCACTAGTACACGAATATAAAATTAATACATTAGTGCCACCACTAGTACACGAATATACCATTGATACACTAGTGCCACCACTAGTACACGTCTATAGCATTAATACACTAGTGCCACAACTAGAACACGAATATAGCATTAATACACTAGTACCACCACTAGTACTCGACTATAGCATTAATACATTAGTGCCACCACTAGTACACGAATATAGCATTATTACACTAGTGTCACCACTAGTACTCGACTATAGCATTAATACATCAGTGCCACCACTAGTACACGAACATAGCATTAATTCATAAGTGCAACCACTAGTATACGAATATAGCATTAATACACTAGTGCCACCACTAGTACACGACTATAGCATTAATACATGTACACTAGTGCCACCACTAGTACACGAATATAAAATTAATACAATAGTGCCACCACTAGTAAACGAATATAAAATTAATACATTAGTGCCACCACTAGTACACGAATAAAGCATTGATACACTAGTGCCACCACTAGTACACGTCTATAGCATTAATACACTAGTGCCACAACTAGTACACGAATATAGCATTAATACACTAGTACCACCACTAGTACTCGACTATAGCATTAATACATTAGTGCCACCACTAGTACACGAATATAGCATTATTACACTAGTGTCACCACTAGTACTCGACTATAGCATTAATACATCAGTGCCACCACTAGTACACGAACATAGCATTAATTCATAAGTGCCACCACTAGTACACGAATATAGCATTAATACACTAGTGCCACCACTAGTACACGACTATAGCATTAATACATGTACACTAGTGCCACCACTAGTACACGAATATAGCATTAATACATCAGTGCCACCACTAGTACACAAATATAGCATTAGTACACTAGTACCACCACTAGTACACGAATATAGCATTAATACACTAGTACCACCACTAGTACACGAATATAGCATAAATACACTAGCGTCACCACTAGTACACAAATATAGCATTAATACACTAGTACCATTACTAGTACACGAATATAGCATTAATACACTAGTGCCACAACTAGTACACGAATATAGCATTAATACATTAGTGCCACCACTAGTACACGAATATACCAATAATACATTAGTGCCACCACTAGTACTCGACTATAGCATTAATACATTATTGCCACCACTAGTACACTAATATAGCATTAATACATTAGTGCCACCACTAGTACTCGACTATAGCATTAATACATTATTGCCACCACTTGTACACTAATATATCATTAATACACTAGTGCCACCACTAGTAAACGAATATAGCATTAAAACATTAGTGCCACCACTAGTACACGAATATAGCAATAATACATTAGTGCCACCACTAGTACACGAATATAGCATTAATACATTAGTACCACCACTAGTACACGAATATAGCTTTTGTACATAAGTGCCACCACTTGTACACGAATATAGCATTAATACATAAGTGCCACCACTAGTACACGAATATAGCATTAAAACACTAGTGCCACCACTAGTATACGAATTTAGCAATAATACACTAGAACCGCCACTAGTACAATGCTATAACACTACTAGCTAGTACCACCACTAGTACACGAATATAGCATTAAAACATTAGTGCCACCAGTAGAACACGAAAATAGCATTAATACATTAGTGCCACCAATTGTACACTAATATAGCAATAATACATAAGTGCCACCACTAGTACACGAATATAGCATTAAAACACTAGTGCCACCACTAGTATACGAATTTAGCAATAATACACTAGAACCGCCACTAGTACAATGCTATAACACTACTAGCTAGTACCACCACTAGTACACGAATATAGCATTAAAACATTAGTGCCACCAGTAGAACACGAAAATAGCATTAATACATTAGTGCCACCAATTGTACACTAATATAGCAATAATACATAAGTGCCACCACTAGTACACGAATATAGCATTAAAACATTAGTGCCACCAGTAGAACACGAATATAGCATTAATACATTAGTGCCACCACTAGAACACGAACATAGCTTTATTACACTAGTGCCACCACTAGTACTCGAATATATCAATAATACATGAGTACCACCACTTGTACAGGAATATAGCAATAATACATTAGTGCCACCACTAGTACACGAAAATAGCATTAATACACTAGTACCACCACTTGTA
The DNA here is from genome assembly GCA_007844125.1 of Sinonovacula constricta. NCBI lineage: Eukaryota > Metazoa > Mollusca > Bivalvia > Cardiida > Solecurtidae > Sinonovacula > Sinonovacula constricta. The sequence goes on from CM017564.1 coordinate 39,124,860, forward strand.
CCATAATATAGCATTAATACACTAGTACCATCACTAGTACACGAATATAGCATTAATACATTAGTGCCACCACTAGTACACGACTATAGCATTAATACACTAGTACCACCACAAGTACACGAATATAGCAATAATACACTAGTGCCACCACTAGTACACGAATATAGCATTAAAACACTAGTACCACCACTAGTACACGAATATAGCATTAATACACTAGTGCCACCACTAGTACACGAATATAGTATTAATACATAAGTGCCACCACTTGTACACGAATATAGCATTAATACACTAGTACCACCAATAGTACACGAATATAGCATTATTACATTAGTGCCACCACTAGTACACGAATATAGCATTAAAACACTAGTGCCACCACTAGTACACGATATAGCAGTAATACACTAGAACCACCACTAGTACAATGCTATAGCACTACTAGCTAGTACCACCACTAGGACAGGACATTAGTATTTATTCACTAGTACCATCACTAGTACACGGCTATAGCACAAGCACACTTGTACCACCACCTGTACACGAATATAGCATTAATACATTAGTGCCACCTCTAGTACACGACTATAGAATTAACACACTTGTACCACAACTAGCACACTACTATACATTTAAATGACTAATATCACAGCTAGTACTCGGCTCTATCACCACTAGGACAGGACAATAGTATTTATACACTAGTACCATCACTAGTACACGGTATAGCACAAGCACGCTTGTACCACCACTTGTACACGATTATAGCATTAATACATTAGTGCCACCACTAGTACATAATATAGCATTAATACACTAGTACCACCACTAGTACACGAATATAGCAATAATACACTAATACCACCACTAGTACACGAATATAACATTAATACACTAGTACCACCACTAGTACACGAATATAGCATTAATACACTAGTACCACCACTAGTACACGAAAATAGCATCAATACATTAGTGCCACCACTAGTACACGAATATAGCATTAAAACACTAGTACCACCACTAGTAGACGAATATAGCATTAATACACTAGTACCACCACTAGTACACGAATATAGTATTAATGCACTAGTACCACCACTAGTACACGAATATAGCATTAATACACTAGTAGCACCACTAGTACACGAATGTAGCATTAATACACTAGTACCACCACTAGTACACGAATATAGCATTAATACACTAGTCTCGCCACAAGTACACGACTATATAATTAACATACTAGTACCACCACTAGTACACGACTATAAAATTATCCACTTAGTGACGCCATTAGTACACGACTATAACATTAACATACTAGTACCACCACTAGTACACGACTATAAAATTAATCCTCTTAGTTACGCCTTTAGTACACGACTATAACATTGACATACTAGTACCACCACAAGTACATGACAAAAAATATAACGAATAGTATCGCCACTTGTATAGGACAACAGAATTAACACATTCTCCGTTCAAGAACGTTACAACCAAGGGTAGCCTACCAACCCACTCCGTGGACCGCTGGCTCTCTGGCAGACGCATTTCAACCGCACTGACACCCGAACAGGCGTTCAGCAAGTGTCCGGTTGAACCGCTCTACCATTCCCTGATCACAGTGAATGTTCACACGACCGCGTCTGACCTCAACCCCGCCCAGGATCGACTTAAAGCAATTTCGGCCACCGCAGCGGATGCCACTGGTAGATCCGCTCGAGTGCAGCGGTGACCTCTTTAACCTGCTTCGTAGTAGCGGTTCAGCGGCTTTGAACCTGCTGGTCACATCGACAGAAGCCAGGACATACTTGTACCTCTTCCGACGAACCGTGTCTTGTGGTAAGAATAAGAGACCGGCCTGGTGAACTTCGTTTGGTACTGAAACGTCAAACTTGGGCCTCAGTATATGGCGCGGAGCAGGAAGGTAGATTTGTCAGATGGCCTGCTTTTTAAGGACGGCCCGGGCCTTGGCCTCAGAAAACCATGCCGAGGTCGTTTCGTAGTCGCCGTTAGCCCCTTCCAGTAGTCTTTGATGCTGTAGTATAGTCTTGCGAGCATCTGATCCATGGAGATATTTAAAAAGCGTGATCAGCCTCCAACACGCAGAAGCCACAGGCTCGGATAGCTGCCCAGTTGCTGCCCAAAGGTTAGTCGGGCACCCATCCTCAATTCGCAGACAGTGGGAGGTGGTGGGGTGCAGCCGCTAAAGGATTCCAGCTAGGGCTACTACTACGACTCCAGGGATCATCAGCCATTGAGGCGTTGCTGAAGGTGGCGGGGATTGTGCACGTCTAACGGAGTGGATGGCTCGTTGGCGTTGACCGCTAGCCGCTCCACTGTGCGCTCCGCCTTCGCCGCTCCCGCTTGAAGGTGCCTCAAATCATCAGGAGCTTTTGTTGGTTCTTTTTTCTTGCATCTGTCCTCGCCCGCCCAGCAGCGACCTTTTAGGGTTCTTGCTCCTGGTCACTTTCTCTTGCGGCGCCCCATCCTTCTGCTCCGATCAAACATCGGTTTCAAACCCATATCCCCTCCTGTGATAGGTTCCGTCATCTTTCTCAGTAGATACTTGCTTGAAGGTTTGCCAATGTTTAAAAGTGCTTAGCATTGCCGTGATGGGAGCTAAGTACGAGCCATAGCGGTGGTTAGCTCGCAGATGATGGTCTTTAGGGCATGCCCAACGAACGGATATGCCTCGAGGTCAGCGACCAGTAAAGCCTGCCGATTAGTCGGAATCGGAAGCAGCAGGCCAACCACCATGGTGTAAGTCTCAGCTGCGGTGCCAAGAGTCTAGGTCATACCAGTCCCCAGTCGCGCCTCATATCGGGCGTAGAGCTTGCCGATCTCTACATCGGGGAGGCGATCGATCTGATCTGCAGAAATGTATTGACGGCGCCAATGTATAGGCGTTTCATGTTAACACGGCATAGCTTTTTCACGTGTTTCATTTTGGCGAGTTGTTCACGCACGGCAGGCCTGTCGGCTTCGGGGATGATGTCCTTTTCACGCAAGCACTTGTCGAAACTATCCCGATCCTTACAGTGGAAGACAGCAACCCAACTCGTTTGCTCTCGAAGGTCTTTGAGGACGGCTTTGTACCTCTGAGTCAGGACCCAGACCGATAGCTTGGCATGGCTGCCGCTGAATGCCACCTAGAAGAGCGTGTCTTTTTCTTGGTTAGCTGTTTGCTAGTGGCCATATCATCAATAACAAACAAAGTCGGCTGACCCAGAAACACTCGTAGGGAGCACGCAACAAGCCATGAAGCCGTTCGCTTTGATTTAGAACCTAAACCTCCTCTAGGATTACGACGTGATCGAAACGGCCACGGAATGGACCCCCGAGGAGGTCAAGCACGAATTGCGTTTTCCCACAGCCAGTCTTGCCGCAAATTATTGCCGAGTGGGGCTCTTCAGTAATTAGCCGTGACGAATCGTCAATTCTCGATGTTGAGCTGCGCGTCCATAAGGACGAAGAGGTTTATGTTCAATGCTTCCCAGTTAAAAGACCCACCCAACTCTCAGACTATATAATACTCCCCGCAGGTAATTTGTACACCCAAAATCAGGCAAGTTTATACTCTCTAAGCCCAAAGTATAGCCATCTCAGACACAACGTCACCCATAGACATCTAGTAAAGGGACCGTTGACTCGTGACGTCAAGCTATATACTCTATATACGAGGAAAGAGCTAGGACATCCAAGTCGCCGTAGAGAGCATGCACTTTAAACAAGAAGATGACTATCCTGGGAACTAAACAGTCGCTTACACCATAGACATATAATAGCGGGACCGCTGACTCGTGGCGTCATGCAATATACTCTATATAAATAGGTTGAATCCGTCGCAGCGCCATCACCGGGAGTCAAAGAAAACTTCCGGTGTAAACTAAAAAAATAGATAGAAAGCTGAAAGTTGTGGTTAACATTAATAAAGAAACGCGTAAATCTCGTGTTAATGGGGGTACTAGGATGTGAAATGATAACTTTTACCAATTTAACCCAATAATTTTATTCTAAGACTAGTATTGTATAACCTTCAGTTTGAGTGCTGTCAAGAAATTGAACTACAAAATGTATATACCACTGTTTAAGGTCACATCTTAGGATCAAGCTTTTAACTTTGAGCGCCCTCTTTCTGGATTGGATGTGCTTGACACAAATATAGCAATATAGCAATACTTTCCTTTACTATCTCACAAAAACATTCAATTTCAGGTTGTCATTGTAATATATATATGCCTCATTAATGTGATTTTTTACATAATACGCAATTTTATTTACAGTTCCTGCAAAATGAATTCCTTCCACACATAAACACATGGTTAGAGGGTGTCAAGCCACCCAAGGCATTTGCAAGGTAATGCAGACAAATCTATACCTTAAATAATTTACCTCATTAAAATTTATTTTGAGACAGCTAATCTGTATTTTACTGAACCCAAGCATATGTTTTCATTTGTTGTTGTGTTTTTTTGTTGTTGTTTTTTATTGTTGTTGTTGTTGTGGGTGGGGGGGGGGGGGGGTTCACTACATTGCACTGACACAGTTAGGATTATATTGGTGACGTCCCGTTCATTATAGGTGAAGGAAAACCCTAGATTTATGTTTGGGCAGAACCATCAGCACACAGCAGGTTAGCTGGAAAACCTTCCCACCTGATAGTTCTTGTCCTGACCAGGACCCAAACCCATGCATTGAAGTGCTATTAGAGGTTATATGGTTTACTTGAACACTAAAATGTACATGTATTTTGATGTCATGTGCTGTGTCTCTATCAATTTTGTCTTACTAATATCTGACATTAAATATAAGCATTATTTTTCAATCTTGGCATGTAAAGAAATATAAAAAAGAAATTGTATATAATAATGTTATGAATGCATATTTTTATTATATTTAAAGCCTTCATAGTCTTCTGTCTCACTCCTCTACTTTCAGACCTTTTGCCAAATCTTGAGAAAGAGCTTTTCGGTCCACATAAAGGTATTTTGTTTTGACAGATTAAACCTACTACCAAGAGTTTCCGGTAATGCAAAGAAACATCTGAATGTAAAAATCTGATACATATTAAACATTAATACACCTATTCGGAATTTCTTAGTGCTAAAAAATGCCATTTTACTAAAAAAAGTATGAATATACTGTCAGATAATACAATTATACTTGAATTCAAAGTTAGTCAGTTAGTTAATAAATGTTGATACCACTTTGCTATTGAATGGCATAAAATAACATTTTTCAAAATAGACATTTGAGATAACTATTATATTATATTGTATTATTATATTATTAATAAAAATATGAGATGTTTATATATAAAAGGTGATATCCGACTTTGTCTAAATAAAATATATGTTATATCTCACCCACAGTTTTGGGAATTTGACAAAACTTTTTTGCATTAACTCACTCTTTAATCCAAGTGAGAACAAATTTTGAAACTACCTTAATTATTAGTAAATGCAGTCTCTCAGGTAGGAAATGCATGTTTGTAATGACTAGTGGGGTGTTGTGCTTCACATTTCACTTGGCTAGAGGACATCAGTAATCTTCAACATCATGGTTATTTTCATATCTGGTTGTTTGAGAAAAAATAGTCAAACTTTTGGATACCACCATTAATTGTATTGTCAAAGAGGTTTTAATAACAATAAACCATGATAATAATTATAGGTCGGATTTACCCTGCAAAGATTTTTTGTGTGTGACAACTGGCACATATATCTAGGACATTTTGATATTTTCTTCTCACTTTGTATGTTTTGTTTTATATTATTATTGGTGAATGAATAATAAATGTATTTGTCCAGACTAGGAATGGAACCAAAGAGGTTAGGCGGGTGCAACTTTTCACATAACGCTGAAACCTGTATAGCATACTTTTTTCAGCTACAATGACATGAACCATTTCTTCAGAGACAGTTATGAGAAACAACTTTAATAAATTATTTGACCTTTATTTCTATTAAAAAGACAATGGGGTTGCAAAATCATTGTCTGCATATTTAAATTTATATGTATCTATCTGTCATAAATGCATTTTTCATTCCACATCAAAATATTTTCTGCACATTATAAATCTGTGTTCTTGCTTAAACACCTTAACATAAACGAAATGGAAAAAGAATAAAAATGATTAGTAATACATATTTGTTCTTGTTTGTTCTGACAACATTAATTAACAAGTATGCTAAAAGCCAGTGCAAGTAAGAGTGTCATCTATGGATGCAAGATTTAATAGTTTTAAACTCTTGAACCATGTTGACAGTTTTCACACTGTAAGAAAAAATGTTATACTATATAAAGTAGAGACTTATGCAGGTTGTAAACTAATACAGACACTTGTAAGTTTTAAATCATGGACCCAATTATTTCTCTTATTAAGTATTAAATAGTTTTTGAGTTGGGCCTTGGTTCTGTACTGTTACCTATCCAATGTCTCTTAACTGATTCAGTTTAGTTGATGAATAACCATACTGCAAATAAAACATATATCATTTGATAAATTGGCATGTTTGTTATTTTAGCTAATTGCTTTATGTTTTAAAAATGCACACTGAATCAGAAAAACAAATATAGCTTTTTCCCAGTCAATACAAATATAAAACTAAAACTATATATGTTTTATTTATTAATTTGTTAATACTTAAAACATACATGTATTGTTGTGACTTGTTTAACTCCGAACTTATGCAAGTTACTCGTCCTGCAGTGTTATTACTCGTCCTTAAATTTATGTTGTTTAAATATTAGTGCAATCTTATAATAATAAGACTAGTCGAAATTGTTTATTTTATAAAATGTCCTAACATAAGAAGTAAACATCATCATGTAAAGTACACTTTACTATTGCTCAGATAGGTCGCGGGTTCAAACCCCGGCCAGATCAAACCAAAGACTTTAAAGTTGGTAGTAGTGGCTTCCATCCTAACGCTCGGGGCTAAGAGGACAGCATTGCGCCTGACTCGTCGGTGTCAGTATAATGGACCGGCCCTTTTCAGTCCCTGGGCACCTCATAAGTGCCCCTGTGCTATAATGATAGAAATGTCGCTGCACAGTATCGGCAAAAATGCCGGAAAACCCCATCAAATCCCATTACTTAGACTGAATGTCCACTGCCTTTCCCCTCACTAGGTTTGTTTGGGCCTATGGTTACTGTGCACTTGTGGCCTTTGGTATGCCTGGTGCCTTTACAACTTCCAAGCCACTTTAAAACACTGTCAGTGGGGTTGAACTCCTCTAAGTCAGGGCCATCAATGTTTTTTCTCATCAGAGAAGACAGTGTGTCTTGCTTTAATGTTCATCTCAAAGGGTTCTTGATTAAATTCATGTGACTGAATCCCCGCTGACATTCAGCAGTTGTTGGAGATATTGTTCACATAATGTTAACAAGTGGCAGAATGTTCTTGATGGTTTCTATGTCTCTGTTTGTAAGAAGACCCTCTTCAACAAGGCTCCTATTAATATTTCTGCTCACATACATTTTAAGTTCCAACCATTTTTCGGCTGCTTTTCTTTCTCATGGTCTGTCAGTGCAGTGCTGTAATAAACAATAACAAACTTCTCAATTTTTTCCTGCCCATATTCTGCCGGACTTGTTTATTTATTTGGCCACTGGTGGAAGTCAAATATCGGCCCAGATCCTGGATAAACCTTTCCTCAAGGAAAAACTCAGTCGCAGACAACAACTTGTCAATGTCCCCATTTATCTGTAAAGATGTGTCATATTCAGTACCTTTTCTGGGTAGCGAAACAGAAGGTAGCGAAACATCTGTAAATCTCTGTTTGTCTGTGTTATCTCCACTCCTCTAAACTGATCATCAGTGGACTGGCTGAGAAACTTTCTCAGGACTTTACCTCTCCGACTTATCATCTGTAGGACCCTTTCCTTCAGCTCACTTACACGTTTCCCTACCTCAGACACTAGAGCTTTCTTTTGCTGGAATAGGACTTGAAAGTTTCTACATACAACACAGTATAAAATACCATCTTCGAGCTTGGCTATTAGCGGACATAGAAATGTGCAGTCTGTGTTAACATACAGTCAAATGTCGGAAAAAGAGCATAAATCATGCTCACGAATCCTTTCCTCAACGGATTCTCATTCAGTTAGTGTTAGTCACAATGATGACCTCACGGTCACTAATGATCCGCCTTTGTCTTTGGCCCCTACCTCCATCATAAATAGGCCTACAAACACATCTGTTGAACAAAATTCACAAATAAACATGTCGGCCAGCCTTGCACAGTCCCTTTTTGCAGGAGCAACAATGCACATAAACACTCTCCATGTCCATATGAAGTAGAATGGTAACTTGTTGACACACACGGCTTTGTTTCGCGCTTGCCAGAGTTGTTGTCGCGAATACTGGTTACAATTTCACATGAGACTGAGTTGTCGTATCTTTTACGTTATTATTCATATTTATACAATCTATCGTTATATGATTAAAAACATATACTGTATGTTCTCAATTCAAATGATATCTTTTCTTTTTGATGACTTACTTTTATAAAAACAGCAATGACTTATGGGACTCTTTTTTATGTGGTACTTCGGCCGTTAGAAACTTTTTGAGGAAGCAGTTATTATTTTTTTTAAAAATTACAAAACAACAACATATGATTTATATGCATAAAGTTTAAAAGTGTTATTTAAAATTGAAAAGTGACGGGATAAATGGAATAATAAGTCAGTAGCAGATATGATTATAGTTTATTCGGCTCGCCAAGGCTCGACAAAAAGTTATTTCTCCCTTGCCGAATAAACTATAATCATATCTGCTACTGACTTGTTATTCCCTATTTATTCGACAAACATTTGATTTTAATGATTGAGCATATCACTAGAATTATACTTTTATACTTTTATCATCGATTTAATTTATGTTTAATTGATAGAAATTGATAGAATTTTATATCTTGAAAACTTTAAAAGGTATGTCTAGTAAGTAGTTTAATCAGTTTCATTTTATTTTTTGAAAGGCCTTGGATATTTTCATTTTGTTAAAAACAATAAATCCCAGTTTAGTGGTACCGGATATAGGTGCTGGGATATAATGCCACGTTTTAACTCATCGGTTGCATCTTCGTTTCGATTTACACTGAAGTCAGGGTTAAATTCAACACATTTTCTACATGGACAAACAGCATTGTGAAACAAAAGTTTTCCAATTTCCCCCTGAAAAATCTTCTCGTCCTGCAGGACGACCTAATTGGAAAACTTACTCGTCCTGCCAAATATCTGGTCGTAAATACGAGCGGACGAGTGGAATTTCTGATCCTTTCTTTGTTACAATTTTATTGCAATTCTTTCTTGGTTTTATAGCTAAAAAAGTTATATTGCAAATCAAAAATCTGAAAATAAACTTAAGATATATCTTGTGTGAAGTTTTATCACATTTTTTTTCTAATTAAGTTTCGTATCATATCACGAAAGACAGTGACAAAAGCCACATTTTTACTAATTTAAATTTACAATGGAGTACTACTTCTATGTGAACGCCTTTTAAAATGTGGCCTCTTATTATCAGCATTTTTTTGTTGTTATTTATATTTACATTTTTATTGAAAGGAATGCACTTATTGCAGCAATTATTTGATAAGGACTAGAATTATTGCTAAGAAAACCATTCAATCTGACGTTCATTTGTGGGATTTTGTTTAATGGTTACAAGGGAAGGACAACTAGTGAGACAAAATGAGTTAAGTTCGACAGTTATCTTTCTTGTTTGTAGCAAGCGATATTTCAACAACAACAAGGATGTGAGTCATCCAAAGCAGTAAATAAGATGATTCTGAGATCTTAACACTCCCGCTGTCGACAATAGAGACTGTGTTGTTGTTGATGATGATAATGATGATGATGGTGGTGGTGGTGGGGGTAATTATGTTGCTGCTGAGGATGATAGAAATGAGGGGGAGAAAGAGGTGGAAGACAGCGGCATGAAAAATTTGACTACGAGTTTATTTCTTAAAGGTCCAAAAAAAAATTTCTCAAATGACCAAATAAGTCATTGGTACCTGAAAAGGTCTTGCAAAATGCTCAAGATCTGTGTGAACAGTCAATGATAAATCCCCTCTCGTCATTGCAAACAGGTGTTTCCTATCTGAGCCACACTGCAGAGATAGCAATTTTTAACTTAGAAAACCACGTGACCATTTACTTCTTTAAAGCTATTAGGGTAATCCGCTCTGACGACGATATCTATTTTTAGAAGAGACCACTCTCACGTTTTTATAGTGTTGGAAAAACTGATATTTAGAGTATTTTTGTGATTAGTGCAGTCTATTAATGACGTTAGTGTTCAAAATCGTCATTTTAACGAATCAATAATGGTTTTATGTAAAAAGTATTCTCGAATTCCCCAAAGCATTGATCTGACATTTATATGTATATTTAATATAGGCAAACTGTATGATACAATCATTAATGTGATGACATCATAACACCATTTCAAGTTATATGTTAACGTTAACATCAGTAACTGAAAACTTCACCCAGTAGGTATTATTCATAAACATGAAAATCCTTGTACGCTATGTTTACGTATCTATTAAAACCCTAGGTGTCTTACCTAACTGGGCGAAAAGATATTTTTACATCCACTACCACCAATCGCAAGCGAAATGTACCCGGAAGATAAGTTGTGTGCGAATTATCAGCCAGTGTATCACACGGTAAATAGCTTCAGTTGCCGTGTTTCGTTGTGCAGCTTGGATGTGGTCAATATAGCGGAGCCGTTCTGAATTCATTACAGGTAGGCTGTTCAGATCCATTCACTTTTATATGCTCGGTGTCAGTGTTTGAATTTGTTCAACTTAAAATGATTTAAAAAGTGAAAATACAAGTTTGGAGTTTACAAGTACTTGTAATAAGAAATATTTATTCATTGTGCATTTATACGTACTGGAAATATGAAAGTACAATGTTGGTACGTAATACTTAGTGAAATTATAAGTTTTAGAGTTTACAAGAACCTAGTTGTAAACAGGTGTGTGTTTGTTTGTGTTTTTTATCTATTGTACATGACTAAGTACTAGGAGTATGAAAGTACAATGTCCGTACGTAACATTTGTAAATAGTATACCAAGGAGCTCTATATAGGTATAAATTCAGGACATGGGCATCGACATAATTTGTTAACAACTTGATAGCAGTCAAATGCCTCTAAGTTTATGATGAATCCACAGATGCATCGGTTTTAGGAAGTGAGTCCGTGTTCGTGCGATCACTTATAAATGTGGTGAGAATCCGAGAGATCTTTCGTCTTACCAGCGGTGCGCCGGTGGATCTACCCAGACATTGTTCTGGAGTTATCCTTTACCATTACTAGCTGGACGATGCCACTCTAATCATAATTATGTCCCTGCTATATACCAAATCATAAACAGTCATTCTAATCTTTTATGCACTTTTGGAGCGGCACAACTTCTTTTTAGTGTTGATTCAATAATGTCGGCGTAATCGGATTTTAGAACTTCTTGGTCACTGTTTGCGTAATGGCATGTCACATCGAACCCCACGACCCACATTACAAGTACCCAACCGAGTGTGTATTTTTTAAGTTCTCGGGTCTCTTTTGAGCCCATACAGCCTATTGCTTATGCCTGGCCTATACACATTACGTATATTATCGCATGCGAAGTTGGAAATAAACCATGCTATAAGAAGTTGAAAAGACTGGCATATTCATTGTAATGTAGTAAGCAGAAGTAATTTTTATATTTTGTTATTGATTGTGGTTCAGCAAATCATTGCTTTTTTACCAATGTGGCCACGCCGCTGGAAATCTGTGTATCTGGTACATTTGATACTTGCTTATGTATTCATGCGCATGTATTTTATTCCATACCTCCACCGTGTTATATCCAAATATTTACCCTTGTGAATTTCTTCAGTGTGCATTTGTGCACGCTCTATTCAACAGGCATACATGTAAAGACAACTCAAGTCCTCTTTAAGGTTCGGGACTTTCCCCTGGACTTTAAAAGCCTCTGTTTATTCAAGCTTATAAACGCTAATAGTTTGTGTACGACTAGCGTGATATCTTAACATAAAGGGTCAAGGAATATGAGTTTTTCATGTTTATCTTTAAAAATGGGAGCATTCAGGAAGAGAAATGATTTTACAGTCTACTAGGTCATGTTTTTTCTTCCTTAACCATCATTTGACATATCAAAGTAGTTGTGACTATATCATGCCAAATATGGTATTATCCGTCTTATCCATTGAGGATTGTACTAGCAACCGTACCAAGTACACGTAAACCCGCGCGACTACGGCACAGCGACTTGCCATTCGGAACAAGTGACTAGATATAGAGACACTATATACAAGACTAAAAGGCATCCACATCGCTTAAAAAAAGGTTGCAAGGAGGAATCTCTATAGCACGCCACCTATAGGTGTACCAAGTCGAAATTCAAACCATTTGCTATTAGCCATAAGTACAAGTTGGACAACAATTTAGGATTTATATTTACTTGTTGGCGACGCGCTGGAGCGCGACGTCTATATATGGAATGCTCACTGATCATGAACTTTCTTGACCTAAAATACGAGTCCTAATTCGGTAAACGGTGTTCTATTTTATTTATTCATTTTTATCTTTATTTTTCTGTGTCTGTAGCTTTCAATATTATTTTGAAAATAAACAATAAGATACCGAGAAAGAAAAACATGTACTATGCTCAAGAAAAATACTATCAGAACAATAACTGTTTGTGTGATGTGAGGTTGTTGCACATGTGAAATGTCTGACCTTACACTTTTGATTTATAAAGATAATTTTGCAACGTTTTTCATCTTGGAAAACCTTTTATATGGTGTTGGGTTTCGCTTTTTAATTTTTCATTTTTCTCAAAATTTATAGTATACTGAAAACTTTTAAATAAAAACATTACTTTTCAAAACATTACTTTTCAAAACATTACTTTTCAAAACATTACTTTTTTAAATATGCTTGTTTACATCTTTCACTTTTTGCGTTGCCTTTGACGCTTCGCATCAACGACTTTTCTCGTTATCATTGGAATGACCAATTAGAATTGATACATGTGTATGTTAATTTAAACACTTGTTACTATCAATCACAGGTGGACCGAGTGCTGAAAATTGGTATGAAGTGGATGTGAATGTCGACATTTTTTTAAGTAACCAAGTGACGATATCAACTATTAAGTTTTAACCAGTAATGCTTATGAGTTTACCACGAGTTGAACCATTAAGGGAAGAGAATACACTGTGTAGTATAATTAGTATAAAAGCTGCCGCAGATGTGGTTCTACCCAGTTGTCTGTATGGTGTCTTCCTCAACATTGACCCTGGTTATTTGATAAACACCATGTTAACACTAAGTATTGGGCGCAACTCTCTTATATATAATCACACAGTTCAGAACAAGAAACGTCGTTGATGCAAAAACTGGAAGGTAAACTGAAAGGTAAACAGGTTAAAGCAATATGAGAGCAGTTAATAAAGACATATTTGGAAAGTTTTTATTTAAAGGTTTTGAATATCAGTAAAATATTAAGTAAAATATTTTTTAAAAAAAACTCGAGAAAAAGTATGTATAACGTATAAGCCTATTCCTGAGACCATAGAATGGTTTAAAACAAAAAAAGCAAAACCCAACACCATTTAATAGGTCTATCAGGTTACATATGTAGAATAAAGTGCCAGAATTAGTATAATTAACAATGAAACTAAAGTGTACAAGCAGAAATTGCACATATGCAGGAGCCCCACATTGCACTAATAATTATTGTTGAGATAGTATTTTTCTGGAACACAGTATTTTGTATAAAAAGAACAATGTTTAATATTTCCTAAACTTAATAGTATTTTTCTGGAACATAGTATTATGTATACAAAGAACATTGTTTAATATTCCTAAACTTAACATACTTCTCACATTTAAAGTGAAATAGATTAAACAAACTGAGAGAATCAGTAAAGACATAACGATCTAGTATGTCTTTAATCCCGATGGAATAAATGTTGCAACAAAGCAATGTAACTACCTAAGTACCAAAGTATTCAATAGAGGAAAGAGATAACTGCAAAAATAATTAATCTTATTAACCAAGAAGGATATTACTTTCTAGTAAATATGAGTGTAGGGACATAATAATTAGTCCGAACATATTCTGTTATTTTTTGGCAAAATGTTCGTGTACTAAAGGTTTTAACAAGAAATAAATCTCATTTAGGTCTAGAATTTGAACCCAGAACCCTCCGATCTCGAGTCCATTTAACGTTTCTCGTATGCCAGTAAATTAAACATCCGAATCTTTAATAAGATTCTTTTGAAAATTTATCGTGACGGAGCAAGGGATTGAATTTGAAATCCTCCTATTCAGAGTTTTAAACTCTTGACCACAAACGCTTCAGAGATGCTATAAAAGCATTCATGCACACTGGAAGCACTGTAAATGCTATTTTTAGATGTGCGGGACTTTACAGAAATCGTTAATGTTTCTTTACATTGTATTTAGGTCATATTTTACCATGCATACTCATTAGACCGTTCAGAACCAACTTTTTCTGGCTATAGACTGTTTCGTTGCTAATAGGTAATCTCAATTTGTAAGCATGCAGTCCGAATATAGAAGGATGTACCGACGAGCATTCCTATCTACTTTCGTAAGTAAAGGCGTAGAGAGTGTCTATGTACATCTACGTTAACATTTTTTATATTAAAAATTACGGTGCGTGTTTTCCGGGGAGGATATTCGTCTTCGCGATACATAATATATTAGCAGAGGCCCTGTTATTAGATAATACATTGTTCTTTCTCACAATGTATAATTTTGGGGTTCCTAAAGAAACGGTTTGCTGTTAAATTGCTTCCGAAGTTGTGACCTTTACTATGGAGTAAAGAACAAATTCACTAAGTGTCCTGCAGCCTAGAAGGTCCGCAAAATAAACTTTCTCCACGTGCAAATTTCATTGAGCATTCCATATATAGGCGTCGCGCTCCAACGCGTCGCTAATAATTGTATTCTATTCAACCACCACGTTCTGCTTCTCGGACTCTACACAGGTCATTTGGATGATTCACTTGAGTCCAAACCTCGAGTCCAGCCCCTCACTTTGGAATGTGGCGTATGGATAAATTATATTTCGGCACGTTGTGCTGTGAAAAGTTCGTGAGGATGCAAATCAGTTTCACCTAGTGAACACTGACTCACAATGACCATGTATTCTTGTTATATTAGTCCCTGGCTGGTGTTTGTGGTTGTGTTTATGGCATGGTTAGTGACAGGGCTCGTCAATATATGCATTCACGGAACAACCAGAGTGTTGCAATTCAATCATTTGTAACTGATATATACGCATACACCATGTAAACAGTAAATCAATAAGTCCATAGATCCACTCAGAAGTGAGAGATCAGACTAATCAATTAGATCTAAACAGGGGCGGATCCAGAAAACTTTGGTGATGGGGTGGGCTGGGGGTATGAATCAAGCTCCGTTTAACTTTTTCGCAGTAATTAGTATATATATACACAGTAAGGGGCCCTAACTTCGACCTAAGCAGCCAACAGACAAAATTTGCTTTTACCTGGTTGGTGGTTGGGGATGCGGAAGCCCCCCCCCCCCCCCCCTCCCTGACCCCCACACACTCCTACCCGGATTTATCCCTGGATCTAAATATTTTTGTCACAGTGAAGGCAACCCTTTATCAGCATATCGCGGCCAACATATCTTTATAACTGAAGAATTTTGAAGAAACGTTTGGCGAAACTAACTGTTGACATTTACTGTAAATGCAGTTTTACTCAACGTGGTGGCCTATGCTTGACATGTATTTATGTTTATGACATATAATATCTGTCCAGTCAGGGCAGATACATGTGTATGGTTATAACAATGCAATTATGATATCTATTTTACATACATAAAATCATTTATCGTCAATATAGTTCAAACCCAGATCAACCAGCTCGTCGCCCTGCCCAATCATGATTCACATTATTTGTTACTAAGTCATAAAGTTCAAACCCAGATCAACCAGCTCGTCGTCCTGCCCAATCATGATTCACATTATTTGTTACTAAGTCATAAAGTTCAAAACCAGATCAGCCAGCTCGTCGCCCTGCCCAATCATGATTCACATTATTTGTTACTAAGTCATAAAGTTCAAAACCAGATCAGCCAGCTCGTCGCCCTGCCCAATCATGATCCATATTATTTGTTACTAAGTCATAAAGTTCAAACCCAGATCAGCCAGCTCGTCGCCTTGCCCAATCATGATCTACATTATTTGTTACTAAGTCATAAAGTTCAAAACCAGATCAGCCAGCTCGTCGCCTTGCCCAATCATGATCTACATTATTTGTTACTAAGTCATAAAGTTCAAACCCAGATCAGCCAGCTCGTCGCCTTGCCCAATCATGATCTACAGTATTTGTTACTAAGTCATAAAGTTCAAAACCAGATCAGCCAGCTCGTCGCCCTGCCCAATCATGATCCATATTATTTGTTGCTAAGTCATAAAGTTCGAACCCAGATCAGCTAGCTCGTCGCCCTGCCCAATCATGATCTACATTATGTGTTGCTAAGTCATAAAGTTCAAACCCAGATCAGCCAGCTCGTCGCCCTGTCCAATCATGATCTACATTATTTGTTACTAAGTCATAAAGTTCAAACCCAGATCAGCTAGCTCGTCGCCCTGTCCAATCATGATCTACATTATTTGTTACTAAGTCATAAAGTTCGAACCCAGATCAGCCAGCTCGTCGCCCTGCCCAATCATGATTCACATTATTTGTTACTAAGTCATAAAGTTCGAACCCAGATCAACCAGCTCGTCGCCTTGCCCAATCATGATCTACATTATTTGTTACTAAGTCATAAAGTTCAAACCCAGATCAACCAGCTCGTCGCCCTGTCCAATCATGATCTACATTATTTGTTACTAAGTCATAAAGTTCAAACCCAGATCAACCAGCTCGTCGCCCTGTCCAATCATGATCTACATTATTTGTTACTAAGTCATAAAGTTCGAACCCAGATCAACCAGCTCGTCGCCTTGCCCAATCATGATCTACATTATTTGTTACTAAGTCATAAAGTTCGAACCCAGATCAACCAGCTCGTCGCCCTGTCCAATCATGATCTACATTATTTGTTACTAAGTCATAAAGTTCGAACCCAGATCAACCAGCTCGTCGCCTTGCCCAATCATGATCTACATTATTTGTTACTAAGTCATAAAGTTCAAACCCAGATCAGCCAGCTCGTCGCCCTGCCCAATCATGATTCACATTATTTGTTACTAAGTCATAAAGTTCAAACCCAGATCAACCAGCTCGTCGCCCTGCCCAATCATGATTCACATTATTTGTTACTAAGTCATAAAGTTCGAACCCAGATCAACCAGCTCGTCGCCCTGTCCAATCATGATCTACATTATTTGTTACTAAGTCATAAAGTTCAAACCCAGATCAGCTAGCTCGTCGCCCTGCCCAATCATGATCTACATTATTTGTTACTAAGTCATAAAGTTCAAACCCAGATCAGCCAGCTCGTCGCCCTGCCCAATCATGATTCACATTATTTGTTACTAAGTCATAAAGTTCAAAACCAGATCAGCCAGCTCGTCGCCCTGCCCAATCATGATCCATATTATTTGTTACTAAGTCATAAAGTTCAAACCCAGATCAGCCAGCTCGTCGCCTTGCCCAATCATGATCTACATTATTTGTTACTAAGTCATAAAGTTCAAAACCAGATCAGCCAGCTCGTCGCCTTGCCCAATCATGATCTACATTATTTGTTACTAAGTCATAAAGTTCAAACCCAGATCAGCCAGCTCGTCGCCTTGCCCAATCATGATCTACAGTATTTGTTACTAAGTCATAAAGTTCAAAACCAGATCAGCCAGCTCGTCGCCCTGCCCAATCATGATCCATATTATTTGTTGCTAAGTCATAAAGTTCGAACCCAGATCAGCTAGCTCGTCGCCCTGCCCAATCATGATCTACATTATGTGTTCCTAAGTCATAAAGTTCAAACCCAGATCAGCCAGCTCGTCGCCCTGTCCAATCATGATCTACATTATTTGTTACTAAGTCATAAAGTTCAAACCAAGATCAGCTAGCTCGTCGCCCTGTCCAATCATGATCTACATTATTTGTTACTAAGTCATAAAGTTCGAACCCAGATCAACCAGCTCGTCGCCCTGTCCAATCATGATCTACATTATTTGTTACTAAGTCATAAAGTTCAAACCCAGATCAACCAGCTCGTCGCCCTGTCCAATCATGATCTACATTATTTGTTACTAAGTCATAAAGTTCGAACCCAGATCAACCAGCTCGTCGCCTTGCCCAATCATGATCTACATTATTTGTTACTAAGTCATAAAGTTCGAACCCAGATCAACCAGCTCGTCGCCCTGTCCAATCATGATCTACATTATTTGTTACTAAGTCATAAAGTTCGAACCCAGATCAGCCAGCTCGTCGCCCTGCCCAATCGTGATCTACATTATTTGTTACTAGGTCATAAAGTTCGAACCCAGATCAGCCAGCTCGTCGCCCTGTCCAATCATGATCCATATTATTTGTTACTAAGTCATAAAGTTCAAACCCAGATCAGCCAACTCGTCGCCCTGCCCAATCATGATTCACATTATTTGTTATTAAGTCAAAAAGTTCGAACCTAGATCAGCCAGCTCGTCGCCCTGCCCAATCATGATTCACATTATTTGTTATTAAGTCATAAAGTTCAAACCCAGATCAGCCAACTCGTCGCCCTGCCCAATCATGATTCACATTATTTGTTATTAAGTCATAAAGTTCAAACCCAGATCAGCCAGCTCGTCGTCCTGCCCAATCATGATTCACATTATTTGTTACTAAGTCATGAGGTTCGAACCCAGATCAACCAGCTCGTCGCCCTGCCCAATCATGATTCACATTATTTGTTACTAAGTCATAAAGTTCAAACCCAGATCAGCCAGCTCGTCGTCCTGCCCAATCATGATTCACATTATTTGTTACTAAGTCATGAGGTTCGAACCCAGATCAGCCAGCTCGTCGCCTTGCCCAATCATGATTCACATTATTTGTTACTAAGTCATAAAGTTCAAACCCAGATCAGCCAGCTCGTCGCCCTGCCCAATCATGATCTACATTATTTGTTACTAAGTCATAAAGTTCGAACCCAGATCAGCCAGCTCGTCGCCCTGCCCAATCATGATTCACATTATTTGTTACTAAGTCATGAGGTTCGAACCCAGATCAGCTAGCTCGTCGCCCTGCCCAATCATGATCTACATTATTTGTTACTAAGTCATAAAGTTCGAACCCAGATCAGCCAGCTCGTCGCCCTGCCCAATCATGATTCACATTATTTGTTACTAAGTCATAAAGTTCAAACCCAGCTCAACCAGCTCGTCGCCCTGCCCAATCATGATTCACATTATTTGTTACTAAGTCATAAAGTTCAAACCCAGCTCAACCAGCTCGTCGCCCTGCCCAATCATGATCTACATTATTTGTTACTAAGTCATAAAGTTCGAACCCAGATCAACCAGCTCGTCGCCCTGTCCAATCATGATCTACATTATTTGTTACTAAGTCATAAAGTTCAAACCCAGATCAACCAGCTCGTCGCCCTGTCCAATCATGATCTACATTATTTGTTACTAAGTCATAAAGTTCGAACCCAGATCAACCAGCTCGTCGCCTTGCCCAATCATGATCTACATTATTTGTTACTAAGTCATAAAGTTCGAACCCAGATCAACCAGCTCGTCGCCCTGTCCAATCATGATCTACATTATTTGTTACTAAGTCATAAAGTTCGAACCCAGATCAGCCAGCTCGTCGCCCTGCCCAATCATGATCTACATTATTTGTTACTAGGTCATAAAGTTCAAACCCAGATCAGCCAGCTCGTCGCCCTGTCCAATCATGATTCACATTATTTGTTACTAAGTCATAAAGTTCGAACCCAGATCAGCCAGCTCGTCGCCCTGCCCAATCGTGATCTACATTATTTGTTACTAGGTCATAAAGTTCGAACCCAGATCAGCCAGCTCGTCGCCCTGTCCAATCATGATCCATATTATTTGTTACTAAGTCATAAAGTTCAAACCCAGATCAGCCAACTCGTCGCCCTGCCCAATCATGATTCACATTATTTGTTATTAAGTCAAAAAGTTCAAACCCAGATCAGCCAACTCGTCGCCCTGCCCAATCATGATTCACATTATTTGTTACTAAGTCATAAAGTTCAAACCCAGATCAGCCAACTCGTCGCCCTGCCCAATCATGATTCACATTATTTGTTATTAAGTCATAAAGTTCAAACCCAGCTCAACCAGCTCGTCGCCCTGCCCAATCATGATTCACATTATTTGTTACTAAGTCATAAAGTTCAAACCCAGCTCAACCAGCTCGTCGCCCTGCCCAATCATGATCTACATTATTTGTTACTAAGTCATAAATTTCGAACCCAGATCAGCTAGCTCGTCGCCCTGCCCAATCATGATCCACATTATTTGTTACTAAGTCATAAAGTTCAAACC
Source organism: Sinonovacula constricta (assembly GCA_007844125.1). Taxonomy (NCBI): domain Eukaryota; kingdom Metazoa; phylum Mollusca; class Bivalvia; order Cardiida; family Solecurtidae; genus Sinonovacula; species Sinonovacula constricta. The sequence goes on from CM017564.1 coordinate 39,145,420, forward strand.
CAGATCAGCCAGCTCGTCGCCCTGCCCAATCATGATCTACATTATTTGTTACTAAGTCATAAAGTTCGAACCCAGATCAGCCAGCTCGTCGTCCTGCCCAATCATGATTCACATTATTTGTTACTAAGTCATAAAGTTCAAACCCAGCTCAACCAGCTCGTCGCCCTGTCCAATCATGATCTACATTATTTGTTACTAAGTCATAAAGTTCAAACCCAGCTCAACCAGCTCGTTGCCCTGCCCAATCATGATCCACATTATTTGTTACTAAGTCATAAAGTTCAAACCCAGATCAGCCAGCTCGTCGCCCTGCCCAATCATGATCTACATTATTTGTTACTAAGTCATAAAGTTCGAACCCAGATCAGCCAGCTCGTCGCCCTGTCCAATCATGATCCACATTATTTGTTACTAAGTCATAAAGTTCGAACCCAGATCAGCCAGCTCGTCGCCCTGTCCAATCATGATCCACATTATTTGTTACTAAGTCATAAAGTTCAAACCCAGATCAGCCAGCTCGTCGCCCTGCCCAATCATGATCTACATTATTTGTTACTAAGTCATAAAGTTCGAACCCAGATCAGCCAGCTCGTCGTCCTGCCCAATCATGATTCACATTATTTGTTACTAAGTCATAAAGTTCAAACCCAGCTCAACCAGCTCGTCGCCCTGTCCAATCATGATCTACATTATTTGTTACTAAGTCATAAAGTTCAAACCCAGCTCAACCAGCTCGTTGCCCTGCCCAATCATGATCCACATTATTTGTTACTAAGTCATAAAGTTCAAACCCAGATCAGCCAGCTCGTCGCCCTGCCCAATCATGATCTACATTATTTGTTACTAAGTCATAAAGTTCGAACCCAGATCAGCCAGCTCGTCGCCCTGTCCAATCATGATCCACATTATTTGTTACTAAGTCATAAAGTTCGAACCCAGATCAGCCAGCTCGTCGCCCTGCCCAATCATGATCTACATTATTTGTTACTAAGTCATAAAGTTCAAACCCAGATCAGCCAGCTCGTCGCCCTGCCCAATCATGATTCACATTATTTGTTACTAAGTCATAAAGTTCAAACCCAGCTCAACCAGCTCGTCGTCCTGCCCAATCATGATTCACATTATTTGTTACTAAGTCATAAAGTTCGAACCCAGATCAGCCAACTCGTCGCCCTGCCCAATCATGATTCACATTATTTGTTACTAAGTCATAAAGTTCAAACCCAGATCAGCCAGCTCGTAGTCCTGCCCAATCATGATTCACATTATTTGTTACTAAGTCATAAAGTTCAAACCCAGATCAGCCAGCTCGTAGTCCTGCCCAATCATGATTCACAGTATTTGTTACTAAGTCATAAAGTTCGAACCCAGCTCAGCCAGCTCGTAGTCCTGCCCAATCATGATTCACATTATTTGTTACTAAGTCATAAAGTTCAAACCCAGATCAGCCAGCTCGTAGTCCTGCCCAATCATGATTCACATTATTTGTTATTAAGTCATAAAGTTCGAACCCAGATCAGCCAGCTCGCCGCCCTGCCCAATCATGATCTACATCATTTGTTACTAAGTCATAAAGTTCGAACCCAGCTCAGCTAGCTCGTCGCCCTGCCCAATCATGATCTACATCATTTGTTACTAAGTCATAAAGTTCGAACCCAGCTTAGCTAGCTCGTCGCCCTGCCCAATCATGATCTACATTATTTGTTACTAAGTCATAAAGTTCGAACCCAGATCAGCCAGCTCGTCGCCCTGCCCAATCATGATCTACATTATTTGTTACTAAGTCATAAAGTTCGAACCCAGATCAGCCAGCTCGTCGCCCTGCCCAATCATGATCTGCATCATTTGTTACTAAGTCATAAAGTTCAAACCCAGCTCAGCTAGCTCGTCGCCCTGCCCAATCATGATCTACATTATTTGTTACTAAGTCATAAAGTTCGAACCCAGATCAGCCAGCTCGTCGCCCTGCCCAATCATGATCTACATTATTTGTTACTAAGTCATAAAGTTCGAACCCAGATCAGCCAGCTCGTCGACCTGCCCAATCATGATCTACATTATTTGTTACTAAGTCATAAAGTTCGAACCCAGATCAGCCAGCTCGCCGCCCTGCCCAATCATGATCTACATCATTTGTTACTAAGTCATAAAGTTCAAACCCAGCTCAGCTAGCTCGTCGCCCTGCCCAATCATGATCTACATCATTTGTTACTAAGTCATAAAGTTCAAACCCAGCTTAGCTAGCTCGTCGCCCTGCCCAATCATGATCTACATTATTTGTTACTAAGTCATAAAGTTCGAACCCAGATCAGCCAGCTCGTCGCCCTGCCCAATCATGATCTACATTATTTGTTACTAAGTCATAAAGTTCAAACCCAGATCAGCCAGCTCGTCGCCCTGCCCAATCATGATCTACATTATTTGTTACTAAGTCATAAAGTTCGAACCCAGATCAGCCAGCTCGTCGCCCTGCCCAATCATGATCTACATTATTTGTTACTAAGTCATGAAGTTCGAACCCAGATCAGCCAGCTCGTCGCCCTGCCCAATCATGATCTACATCATTTGTTACTAAGTCATAAAGTTCAAACCCAGCTTAGCTAGCTCGTCGCCCTGCCCAATCATGATCTACATCATTTGTTACTAAGTCATAAAGTTCGAACCCAGATCAGCTAGCTCGTCGCCTTGCCCAATCATGATCCACTCTACTTGTTGCTTACTTGTCTTAGTCATATACATGAAGTTTTGATTAGATAGTTAGTTTTATATTAACTGAAATTGGTTATAACATGTAAAAGTATATGAAAATGTTACATGCAACACTGCATGTTACAGAACCTTCATACATTTGCCACGGAAATTATGAACGGGCCTAGATAATGTAAGCTTAAATTGGACACGTGCATTGTTGAAGTTATACCAATACGGTGACTGCGTACATCCTTCCCTTTATGGTAAAGAATAATAACTTTCTACAGAGTCATAATTGTGGGATGATTTCTATGCATAATGATTTAACCTACTTGCATACTCATATTCAGGTTTTCGGATGATTGGATGAGGGAATAAAAACAAAGATTAGATTTTTTATTTGTGTATGTTTTTTTCATGCTCCCAAAATGTTCAGTATAGAACAGGCTAACATTATATGAACGAGTTGAAGTATATGCAATATAATCAAAGGGTGGAAAATATTTTCCGGATCTAGAAAAATACACAATATAATAGATTCGCAGAATTTTACAGGGGGCTAAAGAAACGCGAAAGAAGGAAAACCGGCAAAGTATTCGATTGTCTTCTAGGAAACGTATAACGCTTTCCATGTCTATATTTAGGAATTCCTGTATAATTCTACTACGGTTGGTTTATGTTTTCGTTACTTTTCTTTGTTGTTGCTGTTGCTGCTACCGTTGTTGTTGTTGGCTGCAAATTGTTCACCCACCATTACTTTGTCAAGAAGAGTCATCATATTTATTTTATTTCCGCTCTTTGCATTAGGATGGTGTGCAATCTAACATACGTGCGATTTTATAATATTTTTCTGTAAACAAACCAGTCATTTAAGTAAAAAATATCTCAGAAAGGGCCCAAAAGAACATACCGGGAAGTTTTAATAACAAAATACGATATATTTGCTCATCTTTCAAAATGTCAGTGATAACTTTCGTCCATCTACCTGCGTTTGTTAAAAATCTGACCAGTAGTCAATAGTCCGATGACGTAAAAAGATAAAGATTGAATAAAATGAAGAAAGCGCTGTGGTTAATAATCGTTATGCTAGCAATTCACCCGATTCGATCGAGGTTATGCTGTTAAATAAGTACTGGGTTAATCGGGGTTAACCTACATTACTATGTACTACCATTACGCCATATGGTATGGGGTTGTTGCACGATTTGAAGTACGATTCTTTTTACTTGCGGAGGTTTCTTGGCAAAATGCAATCTTTTCTTGTTTAATAAGTTAGTTACATGTAATAGAAAATGGATGATGCTGCAATCCGCACATACCGGTACACAATTTGTACGCATACACCGTAAACGCGTTATCTCATTGCTCAATACCAAACTCCCCGCAGTGATTACTTCCCTTGACAGTACATTATATCACTGCCACCAGCAAGTTTTTCGCCAAAATACAAGCGGATAGTTTTTTTGTTTTTTTTTTGTTTTTGTTTTTTTTTTTTTTTTCTGGACTTATCTCCTCAAAATATAGTATCTTTCCTTAAAAAAATATTAATTTATCATATTAAAAAAAAGATAATGAAATAATATAAGATAAAGATAATGAATGTATAGATAATGAAAGTACAGGAAGTGCACGTCTGAAAAACTGTTATTATTCTTGCATTTCTTAATAAACTATCTTAAACAAGTGTGTTAACTTTTTTAATGTTGAAGTAATGTAGACTAATACATTTAATAATTTAATTCGTTAAGAGGATGTTTCCATATGTTACTCATTTTCCTTCTGCTATCACTTAAAATATGTCTTGTAAACAGTATATCCTAATTAATTAAACTTAATATTGTATTTATCCTGTTATATCTATCTTATGACCTACAACTATATACTCTTGCAGCTTAATGTGTTTATATATACCACACTTTTTAAAATTACTATTTACATTTAGCCAAAAGGTATTAACAAAGCTGCATGTTAAGAAAAAGTGAGTATAATCCTCTACTTTTGCCATCTTTTTTGTATTTGCAAGTTAAAGTTAACATTGGAATACTTGATTTTTTTTTTCTTAAACAACACGTCACCAAACAGCTCCAATTTTGCAATATTTTCCAATATTGGTTTATTTAAGATGACATCTGCGCTGTAAAAAGTCTGTGAGTACTTGATTGTCTTCTTGGAATAAAAGATCTCGGTCTAATTTTTATATCAAATTCATCTACGGTAGAAAAGGGACACATGTCCGTATTGAAACTAAATGCATGAATGAGCGGGATTTATTTCGTTGAATCAACGGTCTATGGTGTGTGCATGTTACCATATTAAAGGCAGAACTAAATATTGCCTTTTGTTGACACGTTCTGAGGTGTGCTTGGTTTGTTATTAACCATAAGAACCCTTACTTATATTTATGTATATCATATAGTTTGTGTATTTACCAAACAACACAGTCGAGTCAGTTTTATAATGAAGTACATGCGCATAAATCTTTCAACATTAAAGCTGAAACTTCATTGTGCGCAAAACCTAGTCGGGAAGATGGTGTTGTTTTCAAAGACCAATGCATTTTAGGCATCGTGCAAGAATTATATAAATTGTGGTTTTACCGAAACCTGTTGTAGCGATTCATTGCATAATACAAAATGTTGCATATTTCGGTGAAGAAGGATCCTGCAATTGTTATATAAACAACAGAATTTACGTAAAGGGAATTGCACCGTGATATAAAGAGGGTTACGAGCGTGCAGCCGTCTTAATATAATACCTACTAAACACTTCAGGCATTTGTCCTGATAACAGTTGCATTTTCAGTTCTTCTTTCTTTACAACATACACTAAAACTTCAATGTGTCTTCTGCATTACTGGTTCGGATATTCCTAATGTTTTGCTTCGAACAGATCCAGTGCTGCATCGCCTCTCATAGCGCGTCATAAACATTGGACATATTTCCACACACAGTCACATATTGACACATGGCCAACCAGTTGTTATTTGGCAAAAGATGCTAATTTCGTTATTACGATATAAAATCTATGTTATGTCGAGATAATATTTTGTTTAATAAGGCATGATTCGGCGTCTGTATACAACAGAATATATTAAATAAACCTAATTGTTTTAAATTGGTATGTTTCAGCCAGGTGTTGAACCTGTGGCTGAACAATACCTCGTTCAGAAACTTGACCTACAGGCGAAGGACCATGGGCCACAGGGGTCTCCACCGCGGACTCGTTTTTTCAACAAGCTGCGGTCCCATAAGGACTGTTTAAATAATTTCATTATTTTGATTATTAATTATGTTATAAATAACATTTGGATACCTAAAAGACAAGGTATCAATTTTCGTTAAAGAGTGCCAGGAGTTTATCAGTAAATAAGCATAGTGCGCTGATTTTATAAGTTATCCTCGACCCCGAGAGTCCGAAGCTTTTTGTCAGTTGTTACATGGTGTCAGATACGCTAATTTTAGCATACATGTAACTATCTCATGTCAACTATACACCATACATGTAAGATGAAATACGCATGTATGAAATGAAATTTTAAACGAACCAGGAAAATTGTTGTTACAGGTACAAGTTTTGGGGGAAAAAACGCATGTATAGAAGTATAGAAAACGTTTATAAAAACCTCATACTCTATTACGTGTATATATGCATTTAAACAAAACATAAATGATTCCCTTCTTGTTCTTGTTTAAATAAGTGAAACTTAGGCCTATCAAAGAAACATTTGGACTTGGGTCCTGCCTACGCATGGGTTTTGAGCGGCAATACCTCGAATAGTATAATTATTGTAATTAACGTCTCCATTACTTGATATATAAAGTTGTTATTGTCCACTTCAATGCATAGAGTAAAAGCAAGAGTGATTAACTCCAGTGTCTGTATTTATATGTAAAATTGTATTTTTTTAAACTTTATGTTGAGATAAACATACAGGTGCAACTTTTGTTTCAACGAATGTAAACTCGTTTTAAAACGATTTCGATCAAGTTTTCTCGTATGTATCTACACCATCTGCCTAAATCCCATATAATATACTTTGCAAATATAAGATCTCCGAGAAGCACAAACTATACCTAATTTATGCATTACTTTATTGATGTTATTTTATAGAATGGTGAAACTTTTCATAAGTTGTCTTAGTTTTCTTCCTCCTTTTATATTTTCTTCCTCTTTTTCAGGGTTTTAACCACAACAACTATGAGGACATAAATATTGTGTCTCACGAGGAAGGACGATAAGTGTTGTGATTTGTGTTTCATTCCAATACTAGGACAACTCGTCATCATGGCGCTTTCAGGCGTCGTTGTAAACTGTTTGCCGTCAGATGGGCAGCAATGGGCGTCCTACATTTGTGAAAAACTCAATGAATACTCAATTAAAGCTGAGCTGTGTGAACTCAAAGACACTGGAATGAATGTCCAACCTAATCTTGATGTACTAAGCGTATTTATGGTCACGCCAGACTTTCTAGATCTGTCTTCGTGGGAAATGTTAAAAAACTTCGATAAGGAAAATTCCCTGCTGGTTCTAACCGGAACAGAGTATCAGGACCTGCTGGCTAAGGGACCTGAATACGAATTTCTACAACAGTGGAACATTCACGAACTAACACAATCGGCAGAGTCCGTAAATGACATGTTTGTGATGATCATCGGGTTGTTCGAGGAGCATGAGTACAAATCGTCCAGCAGCACTCCTGAGAGACCAGCCTCTATGGAGAGACCGTGCTCTACTGATGAACCTTCCGGTGAGGGGTCAACATCCACGGAAATACAACCCAACGGAGGGCGATCGCATTCATTTTCTGAATTCGAAGGTGGGGATGACCCCTACGACCAGATTCCATTCGACAAAAAGGCGCGTCAGGTCAACGGGGTGTTCGATGTAATGTACAAGGTAACAATTGTTTGCTCTATTTTAACTAAGCGATTCCTCTTTTTTGATTACCACAACACAAGATATTTAAAATGATAATTCCTTCATTGGCATTTTACATTTTAGCTTAAGCCGTAAAATAGATATTAGATAAATATATTTCACCTTAAACCAATGGCGTTCCGCAAGACAAGGAAATAAGTATCACTTGCGAAAAACAAAATTACCAAAAGGAGGGTTACAGCTATCATTTTTGGGGCGGTTGATATAAAAATAACATTGCCTCCATATACAGGGTGTTTATGAGGGAGCATTATGATGATGCGACTTGGTCACAGCTGGTCAAATGTGCATGTTCTTTCAATAAAAGCAAAGCCTTTGTACAACCACAAAGAATGATGATTTATATATTACCTCTGATCGCTGATTATATACGGACATGCCGTTCTGATCACTGATTATATACGAACCTGCCGTTCTGATCACTGATTATATACGAACATCCGTTCTGATCACTCACTATATACGGACATGCCGTTCTGATCACTGATTATATACGAACATGCCGTTCTGATCGCTGATTATATACGAACATGCCGTTCTGATCACTGATTATATACGAACATGCCGTTCTGATCACTGATTATATACGAACATCCGTTCTGATCACTGATTATATACGAACATGCCGTTCTGATCGCTGATTATATACGAACATGCCGTTCTGATCACTGATTATATACGGACATGCCGTTCTGATCACTGATTATATACGGACATGCCGTTCTGATCACTGATTATATACGAACATGCCGTTCTGATCACTGATTATATACGAACATCCGTTCTGATCACTCACTATATACGGACATGCCGTTCTGATCACTGATTATATACGAACATGCCGTTCTGATCGCTGATTATATACGAACATGCCGTTCTGATCACTGATTATATACGAACATGCCGTTCTGATCACTGATTATATACGAACATCCGTTCTGATCACTGATTATATACGAACATGCCGTTCTGATCACTGATTATATACGAACATGCCGATCTTCAAGAGACTTGCCATTAGGCTGTGAGACATAAACTCTCCGTGACGCTTTCAGACGCTATTCACCTATTGTTTTGAGTTTTTTTCTATTATTTTGCCGTTGTTGTTTTTCTTTAAACTTTTGTTTACTTACTCGTGTCCCATCTAAACAAGAATGACCAAAAGTAAAGACCCTGATTCTCTACTGATTCATTAGCAATAGGTCTAGTCATCTGTGCATGTACATGTAGATGCATACAGGTAGCGAAGAATTAGCATGGGTTAATAGCCAAATGTATGGCGATAACAAATGCAATCGTGTTTATGTGTTCGTACTTCTCCCTTAAGACGTGTATAAAATTAAACAAAAATAACGAAATGATTGGTCTGTCTTTTTGAAACCTATAGGATGGTGTTGTGTTTTTGCTTTTGGATCGACCGGCAGAAGGTCACATGAAGGTCTTTCTTGGAGATCAGCCCGTGACACACGTACGGCAAACTGAGATCGCTGTCTATACATTCCCATACACAGGTAAATGGTTTCAGTATTGATTTAAACATGTTATACTTTGCTTGATGACGCTAAACTTAGCAATAAAACAAAACTAAAACAATCACAAAAACACATTGCAATCATGTTTTGTTATATGTGACATTAAGTGATTGCGAATTTATTGTTCTACTGATTCTATTCCGTAAAACGAGATGACAAGTTGTGTGTTTAAACAGTTATTTAGATAAAAACGAATGAACGAATATGTACATTTGAATGAACGGATTGGTAAATATTACGAATACTTTGAAGAACAGAGTTCTCAGCTGAAAAGATATCGGATGTGAATTTTAAACATGCAAAACTAAACCTTATATGATTACAAATCAACAATGACTCCTGAAACAATTGCGGTTAAGCAGGGAAACTGAGGAAACATCAAATACCGCAAAACACAATTCCCCATTCTTCATAAAACACGAAACCTGACCTGCTAACTTGTCGGTTTGCTCACTGTAGTACAAAGTGATTTGTAATTCAATAGGAAAGTGAGAGGATGGCGTGTGAATATAAAAACTTAAACCTAACAATGAGTCAACATCGCACACGGAAAAAAAGCCAATAAATCATTTGTTTCGCCCATTATTTTAATTTATTAGGCTTTCTTCTTTGTAATTTTAAGGAAGGACTCCATGTTTGCTTTAATGCTTACAATTTTAGTCATAGTCACGTTTAAGTCCGTTTTGATGAAAAATGCTTTGCAACATTTCATGTTAAATGGTGACCTTTTCCAGCTCTCTGCTTTCTTCCATTTTAAAAGATAATAACCCCCCCCCCACCCCCCCCCCCCCCCCCCCCCCCCCCACCCCCTCCACTTGCTGGCTATATAACCATTATAAAATTCACATTTTACTTTCAATTCAAGTGTTTCGAATCAACGAATATAAAATGTTTGACATGTATCTCAATGGGCCATTTTTTCATGTTGATCATTGGAAGTCTTGACAGGAAATATGCTGTGGGAAAGTGTATCCGATCCGTATCAAATTACGTTGTATTATTGAGTATCCTAATTTAAATGTACATGACAGCCTTTAAGTCCCAACAGATATAACTGTTTCGGCCTAGACCACAGTAGTCGCGAGGAAATGGACCTAAAAAAACTAATTGGTGAAATAAAATTTCATATTTCATTTATACTTCAACGCGTCCATGTTGATAAATAAATAATAATAAAGAATAAAACTATGCAACATATATAATAACTTTGTGGCTCTTTTCGACAACTGTTGAACGTTGCGTCAAATCAATGTTTGCGTTTGTCCAGAAGTAGTTCAGATTTAAATATCTGTGGTAATTAATTAAGGACATTTTATTTTATTCCTAGTTAAAACTCTGTGAAAGTGGTAGGAAAACTGACACCTTATGGAGACTGAAAGATGAATTATACTTCGCACGTTTATGTCAAATTAATTACAAGCACTAAGCATAAATACATGGAAGAGTGCTGCTTCAATCATAAGTAGATGTGATACATAGTATACTAGCTGTAGTAAAATTGATCGTGATTAAAGTAATTCCGTATAGTTGCCTAACGCTTTGAGGCAAATATATTAATGTTAAATGTGTTTAGAGATGATACGTTTGAAGATCCGTTAGTTGTTATCAAATCCATAACTTAATAATATACTCCTTCCTCCCATATTCAAGTCCATTTCCGAAATTACGCGAGTGGAAGTTGTTCACTGTATATTACTTTTTTTCTTAGATATCACTCTCTTACTCTGACGCTTAATAACATTTACGTAAAAAAACGATTACTCTGCATAGGGAGATGGTAAGATACAAACTGAATATTTAATTTGTCTGGCCTCGCCCAGGCATACAAACATTCAGTGTCTGGTATAGCTCCTTGGTTTACTGTCAAGCAAATTTTAGAAAGTTGCATGTGGGTCTGATCGCTCTCACAATAATGTGACTTGGTGTGTTATGCCAGGTATTAACATCGTTTAAAAGACTGTAAAGGCAGCACTACATCTTCTCAAAGTTACCTCATCTCGTTCAGCTAGGTGATTGATGGTTGGTCGATAAACCCAACACATTTTTACACACAATATGGTTATAACAGCTTTTATATAGTGCACAAGAAACATCTCTAATGTGACATGATAGACAATCTGCATTATTACCACAACCCAAATTTACTAAAGAGTGTTGCATATTTCTACCATATGACCATATAACTTCTACTTGCTAGTTAGTCACGCTGATCCCGCTTGTTTGGGTTTTCAGTTCCATTTTATACTGCGGTGGGTTTGTAGTTCTATTCAAGCAAATCTTAAAAGCTTCTCATGCTTTTGTAGATATTTGAGATTCTCCGGACCTTTTATAAAAACCGAAACTTTTTATAAAACTCATGCATGATAAGATATATGACTTGGGTTTAAAACACGTTTTTTCAACTAACAGCTCTCTTTTTCTAACTCCAGACAGTGGTGTTCACAACATTTCTGTGTCCTTGGACTCCCATCCCATTGGAAAGATCTCAGTTAGCGTTCCGGAACCTGATGGAAAGATTCGGCCTGATCTCAACAACAAAACAAACTCAGTTTCCATAGCAACACAGACTGGTCCTCCTATAAAGAAAAAGCCAGACAGACCTGTCAGTACAGAAAGTTCATTAACTCGTGGTGATTCGGGGAATAGACTCAGCTCGTGTCGGAGCTCTTCGTCGGAGTCTAACAAAATTCCCACTGGGACAAATAAGTTGGAACTTTTACGCGGGATCCTAGAAGAGGAAGCAGACCCACTGGTATTAATGTGCAAATGTTTTAATCTGGACACCAATAGTGATCTTTTGGATGATAAACTAGCAACGATGATGGAGTCAACAATAGCATTCAGTCACATTCCATTAGTTGGGAGTCTTGACTGCAAGGACGGTAAGTTTAATGTCACTGTTTTTGTTGTTGTTTTTTGTGTGTTGTTGTTTTTATTACATCGCACCGGCACAATAATGGTTATTTTGGCGATGTCCAGATAATTATTGGTGGAAGTAGACTCTAAACTTATGCCTGGTTAGAACCACCAATGCACCACAGGCACCTGTCTGTGATGGTAAATATATTCATGATTAAGTTAAACACAGTCTAAACAAGAAAAAGTTCGTGTATTCCCATTTTAATGTTTCTTATTAAGTCCTTAACACTTTTACGTTTGATTCGCTATGTGAGTATGTTCATTCTATCATCATTATTATCAATTATTACCGCTCAATATCTCTGACTGGGCTTCGAACATACGCGGTACCTGGTAGTGGTGTTGTTGTAACTTGTACAATCTCACGTCACAAATATGTGCAAAAGTGAAAATGGTAATGGTATTTGTAATAAAGAGATCATGCAAGCAACCTAGAGTATTTACATCAGCCAAATGACAGCTGATATCCAGCTGACATGCATCATCATAGCGTAATTACAAATCAAAACTCTCACGATATTTCTCACGTTTTAATAGGCGATTTTGAAGGGAGTTTTTCAAACATGATGCAATTTTAAAAAGCAAACAAAAAAGCAACAAAAAAACTTTTCTAATACTGATCACGTTTGTGTAGTATATAATCCTCCAGTTCATTCCATACCATCCAACTGTTGTTGAGGTCACGTCTTGGGTTGACAGTTGACAGTGAAGGGTAGAGAAAAATAATTTTAAAAATGACAGAAAGAGGAAGTGAGTGTAACGTTGACTTCCTCAACCCACCTCGTCTTCGCAGAAAAATGGGCATTTTCACACCAACAGGAAAATAATTACAACGTCTTTACTTGTTAATGTGTTCTTCTTAAACATTCCTATTATTAACATATATTAGCAGAATTATACTTTTGCACATCGCAAGTTACCAAATGGTTGAGTTACCATTTTGTGGTATTAGTTGTTTCACGTGAATACATATGTTTGCATCCTTGTCATGTTAACTCGTTCCCATAGTGTTGCTTTCTAAGAATACTCACATATGGGTATAACGTCTCCCGATGTCACTGTTATAATCGCTTTTCGAATTCTACTTATCTTTGGGGAAAAAAGACTAATTAATAATAATTCCAAAATCAACATTTGACCGCAGCCGGGAATTCGAGCCACGGATCATCGTTGATTACAGGCCAAGCGCGTGGTTTTCGAATAATACTTATTTGTATTCAGGTAAACTCATTAACATAGGCATAGAGTTTAAGGTGAGATTTAAAGAAAATACAACATGAATTACAACATAATTCGTTTACGGAAGTAAAATTATATGCAAATCACGCGCAGTGCACATGCTTAAATTTTGTTGTTGTTGTTTTTTTCTTGTTTTTTTTTTTTTCTTTTTTTTTGTTCAGTGCTGTTTTGTTTTTCCGTGCATGAATCCACTTAAGTTTAAACTTTTAGTTATATGTTTTGAAACAAATCCTTTTGACGAAGATTTATCCGGTTTATATTCCAACTGCAACTATCGACGTGCTGCGTCTGGTAGTAGTTAGGGGCGTGGCGGGGGAGGGGGCGGGGCCTGAGGAATCCGTTTCCCTGCTTTGGGCTTTGTCCAACATATTGTGATATTTGCTCATTTCCGGAACAGTGATTTTCATAGTCCACATTAAATTACTTCCGACCACGGACGCAGAAGTTGAACTTATGCCCTCAATTTAACAAAAGGTACACCTTTTCTTTGTTTCTTATGTTGTAACTTGACTTCTATGATTCCAGAGGGTCAGGACACAAAATGGCCGACGTTGTTCCATTTTGCCGCCACGTATAATCTGCAGAAGTTCTGCCGGGCACTAACGGCCAACCGGCTATTCTGGAGGTTGTCAGTTGTGCGAAACTCTGAGGGCAAAACAGCTGGGGATCTGGCCCGTGACTGTGGGCACACAGAGCTGGCACAGACCCTTCGGGGGTTGGAGACGAAATATAGAGAGAGTATGAAATACTGTGTATTTTGTTAGCTCACCTGAGCACAATTTTGTAATACCGCATCTTCCGTCGTCCGGCGTCCGTCGTTCGTCGTCAACATTTTACCATGTGAACACACTGGAGGCCACAATTCTTATCCAATCTCCATCAAACTTGGTCAGAATGTTTGTCTGCATGAAATCTTGGATGAGTTCATTATTGGGTCACCTGGGGTCAAAAAGTAGGTAACGAGGTCAAATTTTAGGAAAAACTTGTGAACACACTAGAGACCACATTTATAGCCCAATCTTCACCAAACTTGGTCAGAATGTTCGTCTACATGAAATCTTGGATGAATTCGTAACTGGGTCACATGGGGTCAAAAAGTAGGTCACTAGCTCAAATCATAAAAAAGTTAGTGAACACACTAGAGGCCACATGTATAGACCAATCTTCACCAAACTTAGTCAGAATGTTTGTCTGCATGAAATCTTGAAAGAGTTCGTAACTGGGTAATGTGAAGTCAAAAAGTGGGTCACTAGGTCAAATCTTAAAAAAAGCTTGTGAACACACTAGAGACAACATTGATCGCCCAATCTTCACCAAACTTGGTCAGAATGTTTGTCTGCATGAAATCTTGGATGAGTTCGTAACTGGATCACGTGGAGTCAAAAAGTAGGTCACTAGGTTAAATCTTAGAAAAAGCTTATGAACACACTAGAGACCACATGTATAGCCCAGTCTTCACCAAACTTGGTCAGAATGTTTGTCTGCATTAAATCCTGAATGAGTTTGTAACTGGGTCACGTGGGGTCAAACAGTACGTCACTACGTCAAATCTTTTTTAAAAAAAAGCCTGTGAACACACTAGAGGCCACATTTATAGCCCAATCTTCACCAAACTTGGTTAGAATGTTTGTCTGCATGAAACCTTTTATGAGTTCGTAACAGGGTTACGTGGGGTCAAAAAGTAGGTCACTACGTCAAAGCTTAGAAAAAGCTTGTGAACAATCTAAAGACCACATTTATAGCCCAATCTTCACCAAACTTGGTTAGAATGTTTGTCTGCGTAAAATCTTGGATGAGTTCGTAACTGGGTCACGTGGGGTCAAAAAGTAGGTCACTAGGTCAAATCTTTAAAAAAGCTTGTGAACACACTAGAGGCCACATTTATAGCCCAATCTTCACCAAACTTGGTCAGAATGTTTGTCTGCATGAAATCTTAAAAGAGTTTGTAACTGGGTCATGTGGGGTCAAAAAGTAGGTCACTAGGTCAAATCTTTAAAAAAGCTTGTCAACACACTAGAGGCCACATTTATAGCCCAATCTTCACCAAACTTGGCCAGAATGTTTGTCTGCATAAAATCTTTGATGAGTTCGTAACTGGGTCACGTGGGGTCAAAAAGTAGGTCACTAGGTCAAATATTAGAAAAAGCTTGTGAACACACTAGAGGCCACATGTATAGCCCAATTTTCATCAAACTTGATTAGAATGTTTGTCTGCATGAAATCTTGCATGAGTTCGTAACTGGGTCACGTGGGGTCAAAAGGTAGGTCACAAGTTCAAATCTTAGTAAAAGCTTGTGAACACACTAGAGGCCACATTTATAGCCCAATCTTCACCAATCTTAGTCAGAATGTTTGTCTGCTTAAAATCTTAGATGAGTTTGCAACTGGGTCAAGTGGGGTCAAAAAGTAGGTCACTAGGTCAAATCTTAGAAAAAGCTTGTGTACACACTAGAGACTACATCTATAGCCCAATCTTCACCAAACTTGGTCAGAATGTTTGTCTGCATGAAATCTTAAATGAGTTCGCAACTGGGCCACGTGGGGTCACAAAATAGGACACTAGGTCAAATCTTAAAAAAAGCTTGTGAACACACTAGGGGCCCCATTTATTGGCCAATTTTCATTAAACTTGGTCAGAATGTTTGTCTACATGAAATCCTGAATGAGTTCGTTATTGGGTCATGTGGGGTCAAAAAGTAGGTCACTAGGTTACATTTTAGACAAACCTTGTGAAAACACTAAAGAGGCTACAGTAATGGTCCAGTCTTCACTAAACTTGACCAGCATGTTTGCCAGTATGAAATCTTACATATATTTTGAAGTTAGTCATGTGGATTCAGTAGGTTACTTGGTAAAATTCTAGAAAATATTATCTACCCAGGCTAACTAATGGTCCAATCTTCACCAAAGATTTCTTAAGTAAATAACTCTTAATTACTTGATGTCAGATTTGTGCCTACTTAAAGCCTGTGTCATCAGGTGAGCAATTAAGGGCCATCATGGCCCTCTTGTTTTGATTTTTAATAACACTACAGCGGTTGTAAAAATGGCTTTATATGTTACAAGCACCATACCTTATACCAACTATACACATCTTGCACCTACCATATATATCACCCATCGTATCTTACACCCATCATACAAATTTTACACCTACCATATCTTCAACCACCATATTTTAGACCCACCATATCTTAAACCCACAATATCTTACACCCACCATATCTTACACCTCCCTATCTTACACCCACCCTATCTTACATCCAGCATACCTATCTTACACCCACCATACATATATTACACCCACGATATCTAACACCCACCATATTTCATACCTATCATACATAACTTACATCCACCTTATCTTACACTACCCTATCTTACATCCACCATATCTTAGACCCACCATCTCTTACACCCAACATCTCTTACACCCATCATATCTTACACCCATCATACACATCTTACACCCACCATATCTTACACCCATCATACACATCTTACACCCACCATATCTCACGCCCACCATATCTTACACCCACCATATTTTACACCAACTATACATATCTTACACCCACCATATCTTACACCATACATATCTTGCACCCACCATATCTTACACCCATCATACAAATCTTACACCCACTATATCTTACACCAACCATAGCTTACACCCACCATATCTTACACCCACCATATCTTACACCCATCATACATATCGAACATCATCATATCTTACCCACACCATACATATATTACACCCACCATATCTTACACCCATTTGAAATATATTACACCCATCATATCTTACACCCACCATAAATATCTTACGCCTACCATACATTGCACCCTACATATCTTACACCCACCATGTCTTAAATACACTATATCTTTAACCCAGACTACTTATCTTCGACCCGCCATAGATATCTCACAACCACCAAATCTTACAGCCTACATATTTTACAACCACCATATCTTACGCCATACACATGGTACACCCACCATACATACATAACGCCTACCATAAATTACACCCACCATATCATACACCCACCATATCTTAAAGCCACTATATCTTTAACCCACCATACATATCTTGGACCCGCCATATTTATCTCATAACCACCAAATAATAAATCCTACATATCTTACACCCATCATATCTTAAACCCACTATATCTTAACCCACCATACACATTTTTCACCCACCATATCTTACACCACCCTATCTTATACCCACCATATCTTACCATCCACCATACATATCATACACCCATCATATCTTACACCCAGCATATTTTACACTCATCATATCTCACAACAACCAAATCTTAAATTCTACATATCTTACGCCCATCATATCTTAAACCCTCTATATCTTTAACCCACCATACATATTTTACCCACCATATCTTACTACAACCTTATCTTATACCCACCATATCTTACACACCATACATATCATACAACCACAATACATATCATACACCCATCATATCTTACACCCACTATATCTTTAACCCACCATACATATCTTAGACCCGTCATGTATTTCTCACAACCACAAAATCTTAAATCCTACATATCTTGCACCCACTATATCTTACACCCACCATATCTTACACACCATATCTTACACCCATCATATCTTACACACCATATCTTACACCCATCATATCTTACATCCACTATATCTTACACCCTACATACAGAATACATATATACATATCTTAGACCCGTCATGTATATCTCACTACCACCAAATCTTTAATCCTACATATCTTACACCCATCATATCTTACACCCACCATATCTTACACATCATATCTTACACCCACCATATCTTACACCCACTATATCTTACATCCTACATACAGAATACATACAATAAACTCCGCCTACCTTACATTGCCTCCCTGTAACCCACATGCCTAATGTGTTCACTACATATATACACTACTTATAATATTATGCTTTATTCTGCCATTGTTATTTACATGCTTTTTTATGCAATCTTCAATACATAAGTTGAATGCTTACAATATTATGCAAATCTGCCAAGTAATTCCCTGCTGGATGTATACAAATGTATTATTTATGCAATCTTCAATACATACAAACATTTTTACAATATAATGCGATTCGGTCTCTGAAGTTTTAGTAATACACAAATGCAATATTGTAATACAAGACATACAAGACATACAATATAGCCTAATACAGCAAATATCGTAGACTCAGATCAGAAAGGCACGCCTGGAGACTGTCAGATCAAGATCTACACGAATTGGTTCTCTGAGATTGTCAATAGACATATGGTCTGTTGTATACAGATGTTGTGCGGGGTGACAGTGGTTATGTCAGGGACTCGATATCCGAGGGTGTCCTGCCTCCACCTGCACCGCACGGTTACTACACAAACATCGCGAGCAGAGACGAGCCGGAGGAGTTTGGTACTATAGAAGAATCTGACGACGATGCTGACTGTGACTACATGAACCAAGGTAAAAACAAAGTGGTTTGTGTGATACGAGCTCAGCATAATAATGCACAGCTCTACTTGAAGTAAATCTTTTGGCCAAAGAAACTCACTGCAATATAGTTGTGTCTATGTTATTGGTTGTAAAAGTAGTGGGAATATATTAAACACTTAATATGCTAATATCATATTAAATATTTCTCTGTATTTAACTAATATCTAAGAAAGTAACGGTATCGGCTTCACACTTGACTGAAGGTTCGAGTTATTGAAACATTTTATTGCCCTATATCACTGAACCATATCTTCGAACCACATCACTGAACCCTATCACCGAACCATATCACTGAACCATATCACCGAACCATGTCACTAAAACCATATCATTGAACCATATCACTGAACCATATCATTGAACCTTATCACTGAACCATATCACCGAACCATGTCACCGAACCATACCATTGAACCCTATCACCAACACATATCATTGTACCATATCAACGAACCCTTTCACCGAACCATATCACTGAAACCATATCATTGAACCATATCATTGAACCCTATCACCGAACCATATCACTGAACCATATCACCGAACCATGTCATGGAAACCATATCATTGATCCTTATCATTAAACAATATCATTAAACCATATCATTTAACCATATCACTGAAACCATATCATTGAACCATATCATTGAACCCTATCACCGAACCATATCACTGAACCATATCACCGAACCATGTCACTGAACCATATCACTGAACCATGTCACTGAAACCATATCATTGATCCTTATCATTAAACAATATCATTAAACCATATCATTGAACCCTATCACCAACACATATCATTGTACCATATCAACGAACCCTTTCACCGAACCATATCACTGAACCATATCACTAAACCATATCACCGAACCATGTCACTGAAACCATATCATTGAACCTTATCATTGAAAAATATCATTGAAAAATATCATTGAACCATATCATTGAACCATATCATTGAACCATATCACCGAACCATGTCACTGAAACCATATCATTGAACAATATCATTGAACCATATCATTGAACCATATCACCGAACCATGTCACTGAAACCATATCATTGAACAATATCATTGACCCATATCATTGAACAATATCATTGAACCATATCACTGACCCATATCATTGAACCATATCATTGAACCATATCATTGAACCATATCATTGACCCATATCATTGAACAATATCATTGAACAATACCATTGAACCATATCATTGACCCATATCATTGAACCATATCATTGAACCATATCATTGAACCATATCATTGAACCATATCATTGACCCATATCATTGAACCATATCATTGAACAATATCATTGAACCATATCATTGAATAATATCATTGAACCATATCATTGACCCATATCATTGAACAATATCATTGAACCATATCATTGAACAATATCATTGAACCATATCATTGACCCATATCATTGACCCATATCATTGAACCATATCATTGAACAATATCATTGAACCATATCATTGACCCATATCATTGAACCATATCACTGAACAATATCATTGAACCATATCATTGACCCATATCATTGACCCATATCATTGAACCATATCATTGAACCATATCATTAAACCATATCATTAAACCATATCATTGCACCATATCATTAAACCATATAATTGAACCATATTATTGAACCATATCATTAAACCATATCATATTGAATAACTTGTCCATTATTTTGTAAAGATGGGATAGAGGGAATAACTAAAACCGGGCTGCAGTGGCGATGTAGCGAATCTTCTATCGAGACCTTAGACACTGCTGCAGCCCAAACACCAAGTAAGTACTTAAACAAACTCGACAATTTCCTAGTTTCAAGATAGTGATTCTGAAATTGTATTATAACGCTTAGATTCGGGTTTCTTATTAAATAGTGGTGCAGTCCTGGTCTCGTTAAGGAACAGTTGATATAGTAAGTGTAAGTCATGGTGGGTGTAGTATATGATGTGTGTAGGATATGATGTGTGTAGATATGATGTGAAGGATATGGTGGGTGTAGGATATGGTTGCTGTAGTATATGGTGGGTGTAGTATATAATGTGTGAAGGATATGATGTGTGTAGGATATGATGTGTGTAAGATATGATGTGTGTAGGATATGGTGTGTGTAGGATATGGCGGGTGTAGTATATGATGTGTGAAGGATATGATGTGTGTAGGATATGGTTGCTGTAGGATATAGTGGCTGTTGTATATGGTGGGTGTAGGATATGGTTGCTGTAGGATATGGTGGGTGTAGTATATGATGTGTGTAGGATATGGTTGCTGATATGGTTCAATGATATGGGTGTAGGATATGATGTGTGAATGATATGGTTGCTGTAGGATATGGTGGGTGTACGATATGATGTGTGTAGGATATGATTTGTATGAATATGGTGGGTGTAGGATATGATGGCTGTAGGATATGATGTGTGTATGATATGGTGGCTGTAGGATATGGTGTGTGTAGGATATGATGGCTGTAGGATATGGTGTGTGTAGGATATGGTGGCTGTAGGATATGGTAAGTGTAGGATATGGTGGCTGTAGGATATGATGTGTGTAGGATATGATGTGTGTAGGATATGGTGGGTGTAGTATATGATGTGTGTAGGAAATGATGTGTGTATGATATGGTGGCTGTAGTATATGATGTGTGTAGGATATGATATGTGTAGGATATGATGTGTGTAGGATATGGTGGGTGTAGTATATGATGTGTCTAGGAAATGATGTGTGTAGGATATGGTGGCTGTAGTATATGATGTGTGTAGGATATGATGTGTGTAGGATATGGTGGCTGTAGTATATGATGTGTGTAGGATATGGTGGCTGTAGGATATGGTGGCTGTAGTATATGATGTGTGTAGGATATGGTGGCTGTAGTATATGATGTGTGTAGAATATGGTGGGTGTATGATATGGTGGCTGTAGTGTATAATGCGTGTAGGATATGGTGGCTGTAGTATATGATGTGTGTAGGATATGGTGGCTGTAGTATATGATGTGTGTAGGATATGGTGGCTGTAGGATATGGTGGCTGTAGTATATGGTGGGTGTAGTATATGATGTCTGTAGGATATGGTTGCTGTAGGATATGATGTGTGAAGGATATGGTTGCTGTAGGATAGGGTTGCTGTTGGATATGGTGGGTGTAGGATATGGTGGGTGTAGGATATGATGTGTGAAGGATATGGTTGCTGTAGGATATGGTGGATGTACGATATGGTGGATGTACGATATGGTGGGTGTAGGATATGGTGGCTGTAGTATATGATGTGTGTAGGATAGGGTTGCTGTAGGATATGGTGGGTGTACGATATGATGTGTGATGGATATGGTCGCTGTAGTATATGATGTGTGTAGGATATGGTGGGTGTTGGATATGTTGTGTGTAGAATATGGTGGCTGTAGGATATGGTGGCTGTAGTATATGATGTGTGTAGGATATGGTGGCTGTAGGATATGGTGGCTGTAGTATATGATGTATGTAGGATATGGTGGCCGTAGGATATAGTGGCTGTAGTATATGATGTGTGTAGGATATGGTGGCTGTAGTATATAATGTGTGTAGGATATGGTGGCCGTAGTATATGGTGGGTGTAGGATATGATGGCCGTAGGATATGGTGGCTGTAGTATATGATGTGTGTAGGATATGGTGGCTGTAGTATATGATGTGTGTAGGATATGGTGGCTGTAGGATATGGTGGCTGTAGTATATGATGTGTGTAGGATATGGTGGCTGTAGTATATGATGTGTGTAGGATATGATGTGTGTAGGATATGGTGGCTGTAGGATATGATGTGTGTAGTATATGATGTGTGTAGGATATGGTGGCTGTAGTATATGATGTGTGTAGGATATGGTGGCTGTAGTATATGATGTGTGTAGGATATGGTGGCTGTAGTATATGATGTGTGTAGGATATGGTGGCCGTAGTATATGATGTGTGTAGGATATGGTGGCTGTAGGATATGGTGGCTGTAGTATATGATGTGTTTAGGATATGGTGGTTGTAGTATATGATGTGTGTAGGATATGGTGGCTGTAGTATATGATGTGTGTAGGATATGGTGGCTGAAGGATATGATGTCTGTAGGATATGGTGGCTGTAGGTTATGATGTGTGTAGGATATGGTGGCTGTAGTATATGATGTGTGTAGAATATGGTGGGTGTAGTATATGATGTCTGTAGGATATGGTGGCTGTAGGATATGATGTGTGTAGGATATGGTGGCTGTAGTATATGATGTGTGTAGAATATGGTGGGTGTAGTATATGATGTGTGTAGAATATGGTGGGTGTAGTATATGATGTGTGTAGAATATGGTGGGTGTATGATATGGTGGCTGTAGTATATAATGTGTGTAGGATATGGAGGCTGTAGTATATGATGTGTGTAGGATATGGTGGCTGTAGTATATGATGTGTGTAGGATATGGAGGCTGTAGGATATGATGTGTGTAGGATATGGTGGCTGTAGTATATGATGTCTGTAGGATAGGGTGGCTGTAGTATATGATGTGTGTAGGATATGGTGGCTGTAGTATATGGTGGCTGTAGGATATGCTGGGTGTAGGATATGATGGGTGTAGGATATGATGTGTGTAGGATATGGTGGCTGTAGTATATGGTGGCTGTAGTATATGATGTCTGTAGGATATGGTGGCTGTAGTATATGATGTCTGTAGTATATGGTGGCTGTAGGATATGGTGACTGTAGTATATGGTGGCTGTAGTATATGATGTGTGTAGGATATGGTGGCTGTAGGATATGGTGGCTGTAGTATATGATGGGTGTAGGATATGATGGGTGTAGGATATGATGTGTGTAGGATATGGTGGCTGTAGTATATGATGTCTGTATGATATGATGTCTGTAGGATATGGTGGCTGTAGGATATGATGTCTGTAGTATATGATGTCTGTAGTATATGGTGGCTGTAGGATATGGTGGCTGTAGTATATGATGTGTGTATGATATGATGTCTGTAGGAAATGATGTCTGTAGGATATGATGTGTGTAGGATATGGTGTGTGTAGGATATGGTGGCTGTAGTATATGATGTGTGTATGATATGATGTCTGTAGTATATGATGGGTGTAGGATATGATGGGTGTAGTATATGATGTGTGTAGGATATGGTGGCTGTAGTATATGATGTCTGTAGTATATGGTGGCTGTAGGATGTGGTGGCTGTAGTATATGATGTTTGTAGTATATGGTGGCTGTAGGATATGGTGGCTGTAGTATATGATGTGTGTATGATATGATGTCTGTAGGATATGATGTCTGTAGGATATGGTGGCTGTAGTATATGATGGCTGTAGGATATGGTGGCTGTAGTATATGGTGTCTGTAGTATATGATGTCTGTAGTATATGATGTCTGTAGTATATGATGTCTGTAGTATATGGTGGCTGTAGGATATGATGTCTGTAGTATATGGTGTCTGTAGTATATGATGTGTGTATGATATGGTGGCTGTAGTATATGATGTCTGTAGTATATGATGTCTGTAGTATATGATGTCTGTAGTATATGGTGTCTGTAGTATATGATGTCTGTAGTATATGGTTGCTGTAGGATATGGTGGCTGTAGTATATGATGTGTGTAGGATATGATGTCTGTAGTATATGATGTCTGTAGTATATGGTGGCTGTAGTATATGGTGGCTGTAGTATATGGTGGGTGTAGTATATGATGTCTGTAGGATATGGTGGCTGTAGGATATGGTGGCTGTAGGATATGATGTCTGTAGTATATGATGTCTGTAGTATATGATGGCTGTAGGATATGGTGGCTGTAGTATATGATGTCTGTAGTATATGATGGCTGTAGGATATGGTGGCTGTAGTATATGGTGGCTGTAGGATATGGTGGCTGTAGTATATGATGTCTGTAGGATATGGTGGCTGCAGTATATGAAGGCTGTAGTATATGATGTGTGTAGGATATGGTGGCTGTAGTATATGATGTGTGTAGGATATTGTTGCTGTAGGATATGGTGGCTGTAGGATATGGTGGCTGTAGTATATGATGTCTGTAGGATATGGTTGCTGTAGGATATGATGTGTGTAGGATATGGTGGCTGTAGGATATGATGTGTGTAGGATATGGTGGCTGTAGGATATGGTGGCTGTAGTATATGATGTGTGTAGGATATGGTGGCTGTAGTATATGATGTGTGTAGGATATGGTTGCTGTAGGATATGGTGGCTGTAGGATATGGTGGCTGTAGTATATGATGTCTGTAGGATATGGTTGCTGTAGGATATGATGTGTGTAGGATATGGTGGCTGTAGGATATGATGTGTGTAGGATATGGTGGCTGTAGGATATGGTGGCTGTAGTATATGATGTGTGTAGGATATGGTGGCTGTAGTATATGATGTGTGTAGGATATGGTGGCTGTAGGATATGGTGGCTGTAGGATATGGTGGCTGTAGTATATGATGTGTGTAGGATATGGTGGCTGTAGTATATGATGTGTCTAGGATATGGTGGCTGTAGGATATGGTGGCTGTAGTATATGATGTCTGTAGTATATGATGTCTGTAGTATATGATGTCTGTAGTATATGATGTCTGTAGAATATGATGTCTGTAGTATATGATGTCTGTAGTATATGATGTCTGTAGTATATGATGTATGTAGTATATGGTGGCTGTAGTATATGGTGGCTGTAGTATATGGTGGCTGTAGGATATGGTGGCTGTAGTATATGATGTCTGTAGGATATGGTGGCTGTAGGATATGGTGGCTGTAGGATATGATGTCTGTAGTATATGATGTCTGTAGGATATGGTGGCTGTAGGATATGATGTCTGTAGTATATGATGGCTGTAGGATATGGTGGCTGTAGTATATGGTGGCTGTAGGATATGGTGGCTGTAGTATATGATGTCTGTAGGATATGGTGGCTGTAGTATATGATGTCTGTATGATATGGTTGCTGTAGGATATGATGTGTGTAGGATATGGTGGCTGTAGGATATGATGTGTGTAGGATATGGTGGCTGTAGGATATGGTGGCTGTAGTATATGATGTGTGTAGGATATGGTGGCTGTAGTATATGATGTGTGTAGGATATGGTGGCTGTAGGATATGGTGGCTGTAGTATATGATGTGTGTAGGATATGGTGGCTGTAGTATATGATGTGTGTAGGATATGGTGGCTGTAGGATATGGTGGCTGTAGTATATGATGTGTGTTGGATATGGTGGCTGTAGGATATGGTGGCTGTAGTATATGATGTGTGTAGGATATGGTGTCTGTAGGATAGGGTGGCTGTAGTATATGATGGCTGTAGGATATGGTGGCTGTAGTATATGATGTCTGTAGGATATGGTGGCTGTAGTATATGGTGGCTGTAGTATATGATGTCTGTAGGATATGATGTGTGTAGGATATGGTGGCTGTAGGATATGATGTGTGTAGGATATGGTGGCTGTAGGATATGGTGGCTGTAGTATATGATGTGTGTAGGATATGGTGGCTGTAGTATATGATGTGTGTAGGATATGGTGGCTGTAGGATATGGTGGCTGTAGGATATGGTGGCTGTAGTATATGATGTGTGTAGGATATGGTGGCTGTAGTATATGATGTGTGTAGGATATGGTGGCTGTAGGATATGGTGGCTGTAGTATATGATGTGTGTAGGATATGGTGGCTGTAGTATATGGTGGCTGTAGTATATGATGTGTGTAGGATATGGTGGCTGTAGGATATGGTGGCTGTAGGATATGGTGGCTGTAGTATATGATGGGTGTAGGATATGATGTCTGTAGGATATGGTGGCTGTAGTATATGATGTCTGTAGGATATGATGTGTGTAGGATATGGTGGCTGTAGTATATGATGTGTGTAGGATATGTTGGCTGTAGTTTTTGGTGGCTGTAGTATATGGTGGCTGTAGGATATGGTGGCTGTAGTATATGATGTCTGTAGAATATGGTGGCTGTAGTATATGGTGGCTGTAGTATATGGTGGCTGTAGGATATGGTGGCTGTAGGATATGGTGGCTGTAGTATATGATGTGTGAAGGATATGGTGGCTGTAGTATATGATGTCTGTCGGATATGGTTGCTGTAGGATATGGTTGCTGTAGTATATGATGTGTGTAGGATATGGTGGCTGTAGTATATGATGTGTGTAGGATATGGTTGCTGTAGTATATGATGTGTGTAGGATATGGTGGCTGTAGTATATGATGTCTGTAGGATATGGTTGCTGTAGGATATGATGTGTGTAGGATATGATGGGTGTAGGATATGATGTGTGTAGGATATGGTGGCTGTAGGATATTGTTGCTGTAGTATATGATGTCTGTAGGATATGGTTGCTGTAGGATATGGTGGCTGTAGGATATGATGTCTGTAGGATATGGTTGCTGTAGGATATGGTTGCTGTAGTATATGATGTGTGTAGGATATGGTGTGTGTAGGATATGGTTGCTGTAGTATATGATGTCTGTAGGATATGGTTGCTGTAGGATATGATGCGTGTAGGATATCATGGGTGTAGGATATGATGTGTGTAGGATATGGTGGCTGTAGGATATAGTGGCTGTAGTATATGATGTCTGTAGGATATGGTTGCTGTAGAATATGGTGGCTGTAGTATATGATGTGTGTAGGATATGATGTCTGTAGGAAATGATGTCTGTAGGATATGATGTGTGTAGGATATGGTGTGTGTAGGATATGGTGGCTGTAGTATATGATGTGTGTATGATATGATGTCTGTAGTATATGATGGGTGTAGGATATGATGGGTGTAGTATATGATGTGTGTAGGATATGGTGGCTGTAGTATATGATGTCTGTAGTATATGGTGGCTGTAGGATGTGGTGGCTGTAGTATATGATGTTTGTAGTATATGGTGGCTGTAGGATATGGTGGCTGTAGTATATGATGTGTGTATGATATGATGTCTGTAGGAT
The DNA here is from genome assembly GCA_007844125.1 of Sinonovacula constricta. Lineage (NCBI taxonomy): Eukaryota > Metazoa > Mollusca > Bivalvia > Cardiida > Solecurtidae > Sinonovacula > Sinonovacula constricta. The sequence goes on from CM017564.1 coordinate 39,173,246, forward strand.
ATGATGTCTGTAGGATATGGTGGCTGTAGTATATGATGGCTGTAGGATATGGTGGCTGTAGTATATGGTGTCTGTAGTATATGATGTCTGTAGTATATGATGTCTGTAGTATATGATGTCTGTAGTATATGGTGGCTGTAGGATATGATGTCTGTAGTATATGGTGTCTGTAGTATATGATGTGTGTATGATATGGTGGCTGTAGTATATGATGTCTGTAGTATATGGTTGCTGTAGGATATGGTGGCTGTAGTATATGATGTGTGTAGGATATGATGTCTGTAGTATATGATGTCTGTAGTATATGGTGGCTGTAGTATATGGTGGCTGTAGTATATGGTGGGTGTAGTATATGATGTCTGTAGGATATGGTGGCTGTAGGATATGGTGGCTGTAGGATATGATGTCTGTAGTATATGATGTCTGTAGGATATGGTGGCTGTAGGATATGGTGGCTGTAGGATATGATGTCTGTAGTATATGATGTCTGTAGTATATGATGGCTGTAGGATATGGTGGCTGTAGTATATGATGTCTGTAGTATATGATGGCTGTAGGATATGGTGGCTGTAGTATATGGTGGCTGTAGGATATGGTGGCTGTAGTATATGATGTCTGTAGGATATGGTGGCTGCAGTATATGAAGGCTGTAGTATATGATGTGTGTAGGATATGGTGGCTGTAGTATATGATGTGTGTAGGATATTGTTGCTGTAGGATATGGTGGCTGTAGGATATGGTGGCTGTAGTATATGATGTCTGTAGGATATGGTTGCTGTAGGATATGATGTGTGTAGGATATGGTGGCTGTAGGATATGATGTGTGTAGGATATGGTGGCTGTAGGATATGGTGGCTGTAGTATATGATGTGTGTAGGATATGGTGGCTGTAGTATATGATGTGTGTAGGATATGGTTGCTGTAGGATATGGTGGCTGTAGGATATGGTGGCTGTAGTATATGATGTCTGTAGGATATGGTTGCTGTAGGATATGATGTGTGTAGGATATGGTGGCTGTATGATATGATGTGTGTAGGATATGGTGGCTGTAGGATATGGTGGCTGTAGTATATGATGTGTGTATGATATGGTGGCTGTAGTATATGATGTGTGTAGGATATGGTGGCTGTAGGATATGGTGGCTGTAGGATATGGTGGCTGTAGTATATGATGTGTGTAGGATATGGTGGCTGTAGTATATGATGTGTCTAGGATATGGTGGCTGTAGGATATGGTGGCTGTAGTATATGATGTCTGTAGTATATGATGTCTGTAGTATATGATGTCTGTAGTATATGATGTCTGTAGAATATGATGTCTGTAGTATATGATGTCTGTAGTATATGATGTCTGTAGTATATGATGTATGTAGTATATGGTGGCTGTAGTATATGGTGGCTGTAGTATATGGTGGCTGTAGGATATGGTGGCTGTAGTATATGATGTCTGTAGGATATGGTGGCTGTAGGATATGGTGGCTGTAGGATATGATGTCTGTAGTATATGATGTCTGTAGGATATGGTGGCTGTAGGATATGATGTCTGTAGTATATGATGGCTGTAGGATATGGTGGCTGTAGTATATGGTGGCTGTAGGATATGGTGGCTGTAGTATATGATGTCTGTAGGATATGGTGGCTGTAGTATATGATGTCTGTATGATATGGTTGCTGTAGGATATGATGTGTGTAGGATATGGTGGCTGTAGGATATGATGTGTGTAGGATATGGTGGCTGTAGGATATGGTGGCTGTAGTATATGATGTGTGTAGGATATGGTGGCTGTAGTATATGATGTGTGTAGGATATGGTGGCTGTAGGATATGGTGGCTGTAGTATATGATGTGTGTAGGATATGGTGGCTGTAGTATATGATGTGTGTAGGATATGGTGGCTGTAGGATATGGTGGCTGTAGTATATGATGTGTGTTGGATATGGTGGCTGTAGGATATGGTGGCTGTAGTATATGATGTGTGTAGGATATGGTGTCTGTAGGATAGGGTGGCTGTAGTATATGATGGCTGTAGGATATGGTGGCTGTAGTATATGATGTCTGTAGGATATGGTGGCTGTAGTATATGGTGGCTGTAGTATATGATGTCTGTAGGATATGATGTGTGTAGGATATGGTGGCTGTAGGATATGATGTGTGTAGGATATGGTGGCTGTAGGATATGGTGGCTGTAGTATATGATGTGTGTAGGATATGGTGGCTGTAGTATATGATGTGTGTAGGATATGGTGGCTGTAGGATATGGTGGCTGTAGGATATGGTGGCTGTAGTATATGATGTGTGTAGGATATGGTGGCTGTAGTATATGATGTGTGTAGGATATGGTGGCTGTAGGATATGGTGGCTGTAGTATATGATGTGTGTAGGATATGGTGGCTGTAGTATATGGTGGCTGTAGTATATGATGTGTGTAGGATATGGTGGCTGTAGGATATGGTGGCTGTAGGATATGGTGGCTGTAGAATATGATGGGTGTAGGATATGATGTCTGTAGGATATGGTGGCTGTAGTATATGATGTCTGTAGGATATGATGTGTGTAGGATATGGTGGCTGTAGTATATGATGTGTGTAGGATATGTTGGCTGTAGTTTTTGGTGGCTGTAGTATATGGTGGCTGTAGGATATGGTGGCTGTAGTATATGATGTCTGTAGAATATGGTGGCTGTAGTATATGGTGGCTGTAGTATATGGTGGCTGTAGGATATGGTGGCTGTAGGATATGGTGGCTGTAGTATATGATGTGTGAAGGATATGGTGGCTGTAGTATATGATGTCTGTCGGATATGGTTGCTGTAGGATATGGTTGCTGTAGTATATGATGTGTGTAGGATATGGTGGCTGTAGTATATGATGTCTGTAGGATATGGTTGCTGTAGGATATGATGTGTGTAGGATATGATGGGTGTAGGATATGATGTGTGTAGGATATGGTGGCTGTAGGATATTGTTGCTGTAGTATATGATGTCTGTAGGATATGGTTGCTGTAGGATATGGTGGCTGTAGGATATGATGTCTGTAGGATATGGTTGCTGTAGGATATGGTTGCTGTAGTATATGATGTGTGTAGGATATGGTGTGTGTAGGATATGGTTGCTGTAGTATATGATGTCTGTAGGATATGGTTGCTGTAGGATATGATGCGTGTAGGATATCATGGGTGTAGGATATGATGTGTGTAGGATATGGTGGCTGTAGGATATAGTGGCTGTAGTATATGATGTCTGTAGGATATGGTTGCTGTAGAATATGGTGGCTGTAGTATATGATGTGTGTAGGATATGATGGGTGTAGGATATGATGTGTGTAGGATATGGTGGCTGTAGGATATGGTGGCTGTAGTATATGATGTCTGTAGGATATGGTGGCTGTAGTATATGATGGGTGTAACGTATGGTTGCTGTAGGATATGATGGGTGTAACATATGGTTGCTGTAGGATATGGTGAGTGAAGGATATGGTTGCTGTATGATATGGTGGGTGAAGGATATGGTTGCTGTAGGATATGGTTGCTGAAGTATATGATGGGTGTAACATATGGTTGCTGTAGGTTATGGTGGGTGTAACATATGGTTGCTGTAGGATATGGTTGCTGTAGGATATGGTTGCTGTAGGACATGGTGGGTGTATGATATGATGGCTGTAGGATATGGTTGCTGTAGGATATGGTGGGTGTAGGATATGGTTGCTGTAGGATATGGTTGGTGTAGGATATGGTTGGTGTAACATATCGTTGCTGTAGGATATGGTTGTTGTAGGATATGGTGGGTGAAGGATATGGTTTCTGTAGGATATGGTTGGTGTATGATATGGTTGCTGTAGGATATGGTTGCTGTAGGATATCGTTGCTGTAGGATATGGTTGGTGTAGTATATGGTTGGTGTAACATATGGTTGGTGTAACATATGGTTGCTGCAGGATATGGTTGGTGTAGGATATGATGGGTGTAGCATATGTTTGCTGATGGGTGTAAGATATATTGGGTGTAAGGTGGTGGGTGTAGGATATGGTGTGTAGCATATCGTGGGTGTATGATATGATGGGTGTAAGATTTGACGAGTTTTAAGTATGGTGAGCTTACTATAAGGTTGGTATAAGATATGGTGGGTGTAAGATATGGTGGGTGTAGGTTATTGTAGGTGTAATATATGATGGTTATAGGATAGGGTGAGTGTAGGATATGGTAGGTGTAGGGTATGGATGGTGTATGATATGGAGAGTGTATAATATGGTGAGTGTAGGACATGGCTAGTGAATAATATGTTGCGTGAAGGATATGGTGCTGGTAGGATATGATGCGTGTAGGATATGATGAGTGTAGAATATGGTGCGTGTAGGATATGTTGAGTGTATGATATGGGCGTTTAGGATATGGTGCGTGTAGGATATGATGAGTGTAGGATATGGTGCGTGTATGATATGGTGAGTGTAGGATATGGTGCGTGGAGGATATGGTGCGTGTAGGATATGTTGAGTGTAGGATATGGGCGTTTAGGATATGGTGCGTGTATGATATGGTAAGTGTAGGGTGTGGTTGTTGTATGATATGGTTGTTGTAGGGCATGAAGGATTTATGACATGGATGCTGTATGATATGATGGGTGTAAAGTATGACACGTGTAAAATATTGTGTTTGTAAGAAATTGTGGATTTAAAACATAGTTGGTGAATGATACGTTAAGAAATGGTGGTTGAAGAACATGGTTGCAGATGGATATTATGAGTGTATGGTGGGCGCAAAATACCGTGGGTGTAGGCCAGGGTGTGTGTAAGATGTGGTTGGGGTAGAATACCGTGGGTGTAGACCAGGGTGTGTGAAGGATGTGGTAGGGGTAGAATACCGTGGGTGTAGGCCATGGTGTGTGTAGGTTGTGGTAGGGGTAGAATACCGTGGGTGTAGGCCATGGTGTGTGTAGGATGTGGTAGGGGTAGAATATCGTGGGTGTAGGCCATGGTGTGTGTAAGATGTGGTAGAAATAGAATACCGTGGGTGTAGGTCATGGTGTGTGTAAGATGTGGTAGGAATAGAATACCGTGGGTGTAGACCATAGTGTGTGTAGGATGTGGTAGGGGTAGAATACCGTGGGTGTAGGCCATGGTGTGTGTAGGATGTGGTAGGAATAGAATACCGTGGGTGTAGACCATGATGTGTGTAGGATGTGGTAGGGGTAGAATACCGTGGGTGTAGGCCATGGTGTGTGTAGGATGTGGTAGGGGTAGAATACCGTGGGTGTAGACCATGGTGTGTGTAGGATGTGGTAGGGGTAGAATACCGTGGGTGTAGACCATGGTGTGTGTAGGATGTGGTAGGGGTAGAATACCGTGGGTGTAGGCCATGGTGTGTGTAGGATGTGGTAGGGGTAGAATACCGTGGGTGTAGGCCATGGTGTGTGTAGAATGTGGTAGGGGTAGAATACCGTGGTTGTAGGCCATGGTGTGTGTAGGATGTGGTAGGGGTAGAATACCGTGGGTGTAGGCCATGGTGTGTGTAGAATGTGGTAGGGGTAGAATACCGTGAGTGTAGGCCATGGTGTGTCTTAGATTTGGTAAGGTTAGAATACCGTGGGTGTAGGCCACGGTGTGTCTAAGATTTGGTAAGGATAGAATACCGTGGGTGTAGGCCATAGTGTGTCTATGGTGTGGTAAGATAGAATACAGTGGGTGTAGGCCATGGTGTGTCTATGATGTGGTAAGATAGAATACCGTGGGTGTAGGCCATGGTGTGTCTATGATGTGGTAAGATAGAATACCGTGGGTGTAGGCCATGGTGTGTCTATGATGTGGTAAGATAGAATACCGTGGGTGCAGGCCATGGTGTATCTAAGATTTGGTAAGGATAGAATACCGTGGGTGTAGGCCATGGTGTGTCTATGATACGGTAAGATAGAATACCGTGGGTGTAGGCCATGGTGTGTCTATGATACGGTAAGATAGAATACCGTGGGTGTAGGCCATGGTGTGCCTAAGATTTGGTCAGGACAGAATACCGTGAGTGTAGGCCACGGTGTGTCTATGATGTGGTAAGATAGAATACCGTGGGTGCAGGCCATGGTGTGTCTAAGATTTGGTAAGGATAGAATACCGTGGGTGTAGGCCATGGTGTGTCTATGATACGGTAAGATAGAATACCGTGGGTGTAGGCCATGGTGTGCCTAAGATTTGGTCAGGACAGAATACCGTGAGTGTAGGCCACGGTGTGTCTATGATGTGGTAAGATAGAATACCGTGGGTGCAGGCCATGGTGTGTCTAAGATTCGGTAAGGATAGAATACCGTGGGTGTAGGCCATGGTGTGTCTATGATACGGTAAGATAGAATATCGTGGGTGTAGGCTATGGTGTGTCTATGGTGTGGTAAGATAGAATATCGTGAGTGTAGGCCACGGTGTGTCTATGATGTGGTAAGATAGAATACCGTGGGTGTAGGCCATGGTGTGTCTATGATGTGGTAAAATAGAATACCGTGGGTGTAGGCCACGGTGTGTCTATGATGTGGTAAAATAGAATACCGTGGGTGTAGGCCACGGTGTGTCTATGATGTGGTAAGATAGAATATCGTGGTTGTAGGCCATGGTGTGTGTATGATGTGGTAAGATAGAATATCGTGAGTGTAGGCCACGGTGTGTCTATGATGTGGTAAGATAGAATATCGTGAGTGTAGGCCACGGTGTGTCTATGATGTGGTAAGATAGAATATCGTGGGTGTAGGCCACGGTGTGTCTATGATGTGGTAAGATAGAATACCGTGGGTGTAGGCCACGGTGTGTCTATGATGTGGTAAGATAGAATACCGTGGGTGTAGGCCACGGTGTGTCTATGATGTGGTAAAATAGAATACCGTGGGTGTAGGCCACGGTGTGTCTATGATGTGGTAAGATAGAATATCGTGGTTGTAGGCCATGGTGTGTGTATGATGTGGTAAGATAGAATATCGTGAGTGTAGGCCACGGTGTGTCTATGATGTGGTAAGATAGAATATCGTGAGTGTAGGCCACGGTGTGTCTATGATGTGGTAAGATAGAATACCGTGGGTGTAGGCCACGGTGTGTCTATGATGTGGTAAGATAGAATATCGTGAGTGTAGGCCACGGTGTGTCTATGATGTGGTAAGATAGAATACCGTGGGTGTAGGCCACGGTGTGTCTATGATGTGGTAAGATAGAATACAGTGGGTGTAGGCCACGGTGTGTCTATGGTGTGGTAAGATAGAATACCGTGGGTGTAGGCCACGGTGTGTCTATGATGTGGTAAGATAGAATACCGTGGGTGTAGGCCATGGTGTGTCTTTGATGTGGTAAGATAGAATACCGTGGGTGTAGGCCACGGTGTGTCTATGATGTGGTAAGATAGAATACCGTGGGTGTAGGCCACGGTGTGTCTATGATGTGGTAAGATAGAATACCGTGGGTGTAGGCTATGGTGTGTCTATGATGTGGTAAGATAGAATATCGTGGTTGTAGGCCATGGTGTGTGTAAGATGTGGTAAAATAGAATACCGTGGGTGTAGGCCACGGTGTGTCTATGATGTGGTAAGATAGAATACCGTGGGTGTATGCCATGGTGTGTCTATGATGTGGTAAGATAGAATACCGTGGGTGTAGGCCACGGTGTGTCTATGATGTGGTAAGATAGAATATCGTGGTTGTAGGCCATGGTGTGTGTAAGATGTGGTAAAATAGAATACCGTGGGTGTAGGCCACGGTGTGTCTATGATGTGGTAAGATAGAATACCGTGGGTGTAGGCCACGGTGTGTCTAAGATGTGGTAAGATAGAATACCGTGGGTGTAGGCCATGGTGTGTCTAAGATTTGGTAAGGATAGAATACAGTGGTTGTAGGCCACGGTGTGTCTATGATGTGGTAAGATAGAATATCGTGGTTGTAGGTCATGGTGTGTGTAAGATGTGGTAAGATAGAATACCGTGGGTGTAGGCTATGGTTTTGTGTAGGATGTAGTAGGGGTAGAATATTGCGGGTTTATACGCTACCAATCTGTGTTTAATCGATGTTTTTGCTGCATCCACTATTCCACAGTTTTGTTCACTTCAACACATAAACACATGACGCACACGTACGCACGCCCACACACACGCCCACGAACGCACGTACCATTTCTTGCTTGCCGTTATGTATTTATGAATGCCAATATTTATACAGCCTACGTGTCTTTGTTAATTTTATTGCATGTTATTATTCAAATAATCTATTTCACACAATGTTACAGCTTGCAAAAATAAGGTATACAAACAAGTTCTATTTTATATTAATCTTTCATTTCATTTCATTTCATGATATATTTTAAAGTGTCTATAACAACCCGCTTTGTCACAAAGTTGTCTTGTACTGACAATATGCATGCAATGTTAATTGTATGACACCTCTCTGCTATACTATATTTCATGCACTTTGTACCCAGGGCTTTATACCAGTAAATGTCCCCAACAAATGCACGATTCTACTAATAATGCATGCTTTCTAACTTTCAGATGAAGAATCAACCGAGTATGTGCAAATGGCACCCAAACCTCGTAAGTGTTAAAATTATTCCGATCGCATCATTTTTACGAGCTGTGGAAAAAATGCTTTTATCCAGTCCCCCGCGCAACTATATCCTATTACTTGATATTAATATGCTGATGAAACTTGTTTAATGGTTGTTTTAAAATAGAATGTTAAATACAAATATCTACAAGTGTGTGCAAGAGCAATCTGGGCACCCGTTCATATATATTCCGTATCGGACACTACAATGTAAAAAGATATTTTTATTCTTTATCCATGTAGTTTTCAAGATTTAATTGTGTAGAATTAATAATTGTAAAAAAAAAAAAACTTTAATAAAAATAAATCAAAGGAGAAATCTAACACGATCAGCAAAATATGTTTTTATATAAACAAGCCGATTTAACTACATTATCCCCCGTACTCCATAATCTATAAATATATTATTAAAGAAAAACTATTTCATGCTGACGCATTATGACTCAACATTATTTTGTCATGAAAACTGATAATGTAGCATTTACTGAGACATTGAACAAAACTTAATGAAAATGACGTCACATATTGTTTAATGGCGTCATTAATACAGTTGATATAAATAGAATAAAGCGTTCAGGTAATTAAATAAAAAAGTTTGCATCATTTTAATACTACAGTCAATAAACCGATTTAGAATAGAAATAGATTTGATTTATTGCATTATAATACAAGGTGGTTTCTCGTATTTGATGTTGTGGTTAATGTTTAATATCATAATCTTTTTGAGTACAGTCCATATAGTCATAAAAAATAATAGGTAGAATAATTTCATCTACATTATGAGATAGTTATACAGATCTTTCTATGATCAAGACTTACGCATGGATAGTGTTTTACACAGGTAGCTGCCGACCTAGCAATTAAAGACAATGCCTGTCTCCTGCGCGACAAAAAGTAGTTCTAATAATTCTTTTTTTCTTTCTTTCTTTTTCTTTTTTTTTTCTTTTCTTTTTTCGTTTTTTTTTTCTTCTTTTCTTTTTTCGTTTATTTTCTTTTTTATTAATAATTCGTATAGTAATTTTTGTATTTTTTATCATTCGCAACATCTTGGTCTTTTCAGTACAAGTTCGGAAAAGAGCTTTGAAATTAATAATATGGACACACCTAAAATCTCTGTACGTGCAACAGTCTTCCTACACAGCTGAGTTGCTCCTGCGATTATATAGGAAGGTTGCTTGTCAAATGTAAACCTCCCTTTCTCGCTCGCTCTCTCTCTCTCTCTCTCTCTCTCTCTCTCTCTCTCTCTCTCTCTCTCTCTCTATCTTTCTCTTTTTCTTTCTCCCTCCGTTTCTCTTAACTAGATTCATATGTGCAACACTAAATTAACTACAAAGGTATAAATAAATCCCTGTGGCGCGGTTCGTTTCAAGCTTGTGACGATATTAAAATACTTTCTGTTGATGATATGGGTCAACCGGTTTTGGTTCTAATCTCGTTAACCTTCTGGGGAACCTGAGGTCCACATGTGAAGTCACGAACTTGAAACTCCTCTGACTAGTCAGCCTCTTACCGGATTCAAGTGTTGAACTTTATGTGTCAATGTCTTCCAGCTGACGTTCGCCGCTGGTTTTATTGGACACCAAAATAGCTGAACTTCGCTTAAATGACCATAATTAAGTGTTACGATTTATTTCTAAAACATAAACAAATACTTAAAACATCTAGATCTACTTATATCCACTAAATTGAAAGTGGAATTGTATAGTTTGAGTTTATCTACATGTTACACAAGAATGGTATTAAGTTAATTTTCTGGTTCATACATTTGTACCGACAGAAATGTGCTCGTATAAGCAACGTCCAACTATTTATGGTTGACAAAGACCATAAAAAATGTCTGGGTAGAACAAGTGGCTTTTTGACCTGCTTGAACCAATTGTACGTGGATGATATTCACCTCAAATTGACAAATCAAACTTTCATTAGATAAAATGGTGTAGGTACAGTTACAATGTATGTTCCGCATGTCATTTTCTGGCCTATAAAGTTTTCTTTTTTGTCTGCGAGACTTCATTTAATATTGCACTTGCTATCCCTTATATACAGTTTAATTTACATATTTTAATATTTAATGAAAGTTAAATTCAATTCACTTCTATATATAAAAGCCATATTTTTAAATTCTAGATTAAAATCTCCCTCTTTTTCCTACATAAAGGTCGGTTCTTTCTCCTGTAAGTCACTTCTATTCTTCCATAGGAAGGGTCCAATACGTCCACTAGTAGGAAATATTAACATTGTATTCCTTTAAAAAGTAACATATTGTACACCTTCGCAAAATATTTTACTCCTGTGCATGAGTTATTTACTCCTATATTAAAGTCCCGTTTTTACGTTTGTACAAAAATTACTTTTTACTCCTGTAAGAAAATTACATTCTTTTCGCATGTGTATATTACAGTCTATAAAATATATTTTTTCCCCCAGACGATTACACAATATTTTACTCCTATACAAAAGTTACATCTTTTACACATATATAACAGTTTCAACTTTTAACACTTCCAGAAAATGACAACTCCTTCTCCTGCAAAGAAGTTACATCATTTGGTCATTTATTTTTTCCGCTTCTTAAAAATTGACTATTTCATAAATGTTACACACATGTCTGTTATATTTCAGACCATGTCCCCCAGAGAAGGCCTCCGCCACCTTGTCCAAAACCCGACAGCTTAACCTCGACAGGGACGCCGCCTTTTGAGCTCGCCGAATGGTCCGGTGCCAGTGAGTACACATGATAATATTTCAATAAAACTGCTTTACTATACTTCAGTGAACATGTTTACTGAATGTATGTCATATTGTATGTACATTTGTACCACCCCGTTTGTGTAATCAGTACAACTGGATTGTATCCAACAAGGTATGCAATTTATTAAAATTATGAGGACCCGTTAACTGTCACATAGGAATACTAAATCACATTATTTTATTAGTGTATCAGTTACATCCCTACAACAATTAGGTAGACTTTGAATGTAATGTCTAAAGCACTGGACAACTCGTATTCACCAGTTCAAACAAGTTGAATACGTGATAATGGTTATTAGACACTATTCACAGGAACCATTGGCTTGCTTCATTTGTTAACAAACCACATTCATTTTGGTCATGCAGAGATGCGTAGAAATCATGCTAGAGACTGAGCAGCAAATAATGTAGGTCCTGATTAGACAGCATCGGCAGTGGCCTTAGTATCTAACCCTTATCTATATATGTACACTTTTCTTTTTTTCTTTGAACACTAAGAGTTACCAAGCGACTTTATTGATAGTCGAATTGATACTCGTGGGATTTGTTAGATCGTCTGGATATATCTAGATATGAAAGCCATTCTTCCTTTCGTTATTGTGTCATTGTTGAAATTTAACGTCAACTTTTATATTATATATTTATGTAATGCAAAACATAAAATTTGAATATTTTTATTTATAAAAGTTACTGTGACTTTCATGCGACCAGGCGGATGGGTGACATTATCATCAAATTACAGACTGTGAACATTTTAATAGATTCCTTTTTTATCTTGTTTATTAGCAATGAGTCGTAAATATGAGGTACGTTTTAGCCTTAAAATTGCGATAGCAATATGGGATATCGTATAATACGCGACCGTCCTCAAACGGAAGCATATATTTAGTATTTACGTGATTTCGCGGTTACGAACCATATACGACTGTTCGTGAAACCAGTACTATAAATGCATGTTCAGACACTAAGACTATGGTATATTTTGTAGGTATCAGGACTAAAGCCCCGGTCTGGTTACAGCGATCCGGAAGTATTGTATCTAAAGCCAGCGACACATCTTTAGATAGTTTATCATCCGCATCCGAGGCAAGGGACAAGCCTTCCGGCTTCAGACACAAGAATCTAGCGGAACATCTTGGCATGGAGGTGAGATACTATACCAGTCAACTGTCCCTTGTCTACTGAATCTTGGCATAAGGTTCATATATTATACCAGCCTAACGTTCCTTAGTTACTTCTCGATACAGGGATAAGACTACATACACGCCTACTGCTTCTTAGTTACTGGTTCTTGTTACAAGGAAAAGACAACATACACGTTTACTGTTCCTTAGTTACTGATTCTTGGTACAGGGATAAGACAACATACACGTCTAATGTTTCTCAGTTACTGATTATTGGTATTGGGATAAGACAACATACACGTATACTGTTGCTTAGTTACTGATTATTGGTACAGGGATAAGACAACATACACGTCTACTGTTCCTTAGTTACTGGGTCTTGTTACAAGGATAAGACAACATACACGTCTACTGTTCCTTAGTTACTGGTTCTTGGTACAGGGATAAGACAACATACACGTCTACTGTTCCTTAGTTACTGATTATTGGCATAGGGATAAGATAACATACACGTCTACTGTTCCTAAGTTACTGATTATTGGCATAGGGATAAGACAACATACACGTCTACTGTTCCTTAGTTACTGATCTGATTCTTGTGACAGGGATAAGACAACATACACGTCTACTGTTCCTTAGTTACTGGGTCTTGTTACAAGGATAAGACAACATACACGTCTACTGTTCCTTAGTTACTGGTTCTTGGTACAGGGATAAGACAACATACACGTCTACTGTTCCTTAGTTACTGATTATTGGCATAGGGATAAGATAACATACACGTCTACTGTTCCTAAGTTACTGATTCTTAGCATAGGGATAAGATAACATACACGTCTACTGTTCCTTAGTTACTGATTATTGGTACAGGGATAAGATAACATACACGTCTACTGTTCCTTAGTTACTGATTCTTGTGACAGGGATAAGACAACATACACGTCTACTGTTCCTTAGTTACTGGGTCTTGTTACAAGGATAAGACAACATACACGTCTACTGTTCCTTAGTTACTGATTCTTGGTACAGGGATAAGACAACATACACGTCTACTGTTCCTTAGTTACTGATTATTGACATAGGGATAAGATAACATACACGTCTACTGTTCCTAAGTTACTGATTCTTAGCATAGGGATAAGATAACATACACGTCTACTGTTCCTTAGTTACTGATTATTGGTACAGGGATAAGATAACATACACGTCTACTGTTCATTTGTTACTGATTCTTGGTACAGGGATAAGACAACATACACGTCTACTGTTCCTTAGTTACTGATTCTTGTGACAGGGATAAGACAACATACACGTCTACTGTTCCTTAGTTACTGATTCTTGGTACAGGGATAAGACAACATACACGTCTACTGTTCCTTAGTTACTGATTCTTGGCATAGGGATAAGACAACATACACGTCTACTGTTCCTTAGTTACTGATTATTGGCATAGGGATAAGATAACATACACGTCTACTGTTCCTAAGTTACTCATTCTTAGCATAGGGATAAGATAACATACACGTCTTCTGTTCCTTAGTTACTGATTATTGGTACAGGGATAAGATAACATACACGTCTACTGTTCATTTGTTACTGATTCTTGGTACAGGGATAAGACAACATACACGTCTACTGTTCCTTAGTTACTGATTCTTGTGACAGGGATAAGACAACATACACGTCTACTGTTCCTTAGTTACTGATTATTGGTACAGGGATAAGACAACATACACGTCTACTGTTCCTTAGTTACTGATTCTTGGTACAGGGATAAGACAACATACACGTCTACTGTTCCTTAGTTACTGATTCTTGGTACAGGGATAAGACTACATACATGTCTACAGTTCCTTAGTTACTGATTATTGGTACAGGGATAAGACAACATACACGTCTACTGTTCCTTAGTTACTGATTCTTGTGACAGGGATAAGACTACATACACGTCTACTGTTCCTTAGTTACTGATTCTTGGTACAAGGATAAGACAACATACACGTCTAATGTTCCTTAGTTACTGATTATTGGCATAGGGATAAGATAACATACACGTCTACTGTTTCTTAGTTACTGATTCTTGGTACAGGGATAAAATAACATACACGTCTACTGTTCCTTAATTACTGATTCTTGGCATAGGGATAAGACACCATACACGTCTACTGTTCCTTAGTTACTTATTCTTAGCATAGGGATAAGACAACATACACGTCTACTGTTCCTTAGTTACTTATTCTTAGCATTGGGATAAGACAACATACGCGTCTACCCTTCTTTAGTTTCTTGGCAATGAGGTTAGACATCATAAAAGTCTACTGTTCTATTCTTGCCTATGCTACAAATCACAGCTAACATAATGCTGTGCTGTCTGATTGGTCGAAAAATCACAATCAACAGGTGCATTCAGGTATATATATATATGTCATCTAAATTTATGTTTTTATTTGGAGTCTGTCTGATTTTAATTAAGGTTAGTGCTAAGTCGGTTCTAAAGATTCGGGCCTTTTAAACCCAAAGGTATTGTATAGAATTTGGTCTTTAATAAGAGGACTTATTAAAGAGCTTATCTAACGTGTTGCTATTTAATGATTTTATTATTTATTTCAATAAATAATGAATGGACAATGAGAGTTGTACGAAATAAATAATGGTCTTTTCACAGGAATTTAGATGTGACTGCTTGCATTTTATGGTTATTCAAACTATGGTCTTTATAGCAAGGCGATCTTTATCATACAGTCGTCGAAAGAGTAAAATCCATGAATTCAATTTTACTTATTTTTACGTATTCCAAGTCTGCCCAAGAATGTATATGTCTTAATTTGTTTGAAACTACTTCAGAACGAGGCTATCTAGAGTATTATTGCTTAATGCACACAGAGTCATTGACAATCCTTATGGTTATTATTGGGAAAACCTTATTTTAGTTTACACCGTAAATTCAAAGTGGAAGTATTGTAAAACAATTGTTAAGCCCCTTTGAATGACTTTCGGATTGGTCGTTGTATATAAAAATGTATATTCATTAGTGTCTATTGTTGTCTTGTTAAAAAATAATATATTTTCCGCAACATTGTTTGATATTGTGTGTGATCATCATTGGTGTTTTGGGAATTTTACTTCCTTGGTTGTTGTACATTTTCCTTATTGTCAAATCTGGTCTGCCAATTGCGTACCGCATTCGTTAACTTTAGGGTAAAATCAAAGAATAAGCCATGGAACGTGGAAATTTATTCTGGCAACATGAAACCAACAACTGTTTAGGAAAAAAAGATACTGACAAGATGCAACTCTGCATTGATCTTTATTTTAAACAGCCCTCGGGGCAGACTCGAAAAAGCATTAACATGTTTTCAACTACACTATGGGGTGTCCGTGGATCTACCCAGCCATATAGTCAATCGTCGTTCATAACTTAAAGCAGCAGCCGCAGTTGTTGATGTTTTTGTTGCAGCCATAAAGGTGGTTTCCGGCCCATTTATTGTCTGTCAGAATAGATGTAACCAAATTAATGATTGTTTCCTGAAAAGATTAGCGAAAATCTGTTAATTGATGTTCTACATCTATGTGAAAAGTAAAGCATAACACACAATAGTCATTACTCACATGTATTTCCTATCTGAGCCACGTTGCACGGTTGGCAATATAAAACAAGAAGACCACGTGAACATTTACTTCGAAATCCTGGTAATCCGCTATGACGTCGATATCTTTTATATCAGAAATCCCCATTGTGCATATTTATATATTTGGAAAGAATGAACATTAAGAACGGTTTAGTTTACTTTTTGTAATGTCTGACAATTGGATGTTGTGTTTAAAATCCTCTTTATTTAGTCATAAGTACGAATGTATGAAGAAATTATGCCAAAATTTCCCAAACCAGGGGTGAGATATTGTTACTAGTATTTGATGTATGCAAACTGTCTGATACCATATTTAAACTTCTACATACAATAATAAAGTACTTGATATATTTAATACGAAATTCGCTTCTATTAACTAACCTGTATTATAACAGTAAAATAGCAATGTGAAGATACCCGAAATAAGTCCAGCAGTCCTACGTGTACCTCGTTCAGTTGGATTTCGGGACACATATCTTTAACTTTTTATAAATTATAACTTTAAAACTAGACTGACTTTTCCACGTCGGTAACTGTTGGTTTTATGAGTAATATCTCTTGTAAGTGTTATTGTCACTTTTACATTAACCCGTGTGCGTATGTGTGTGTGTGTGTGCGTGCGTGTATGTGTGTGAGTCTGTGTCTATTAGTGGCGAAGTTTTTGATATATATATAGTAATTCTAATAGGACCTATTTATAGTTTCCTGCTCATGATGTCATTTTGCTTTGAAGTAAAAAACTAATGCCTCTAAACAAATGAAACTGACTTCTTTACTGTGTGAAATAGAAAGCCTTGTTGCAATAATTTGTAGTTTAAACTAATTTCTAGCATTGACATCATGAACTTTAGTACACACTTGTTGATACATAGTAATATCATAAGATGTAGCGCAGGTGAATCACCATCAAGGTATAGATAATAAGTTAACATTATTATATGATATTTATCAAGTCTTAAATTTTAGTACAAACAGTAAAACTGGAAATGGTGGTCTCGATGTCTAGTAATGCTGTTTTTAAATGTCAATCACTTGCTTTGTTTAAATTAAGTTCTGGAATGTGGATTAAAGGTAGATCATTTAAAAGAATGCATAATTATCGGTAGAAGAATAAGACAGCGTTACGGTAAATGTATTGATTCTATAATATGGCTTAGGGTAAAAAGGGGATACCAGAGTATAAAATAAGGTCACGCTAAAAGCAGCATAAAAGCCTGCGGGCACACAGTTTGTTCCAATGTGAAAACCAATCACTTGTCTAAATAAGTTCACCATTATTTAATAAAAAGGTTATGGAGAATAAAGCTTTACAAACATCAAAACAATGCAACATCATGCAATAGTCTAAGAACGAAGTGGTGAAAAGAACCTTTCAATCGTTACAAGCAAGATACTTTTTGTTTTATTATGTTTTTAATGTATGTTAACAAGTTCATGTTAATTAAATTATGACATAAAGAAGTTAAGACCAGTTAATCATGTTGGGCGATTTCAATGCAAGAATTTGATCAAATCACACTGCTTGGACAGGTACAAGACTCCTGTTGTCTCTCTGCTCCTAGCGTAATCTTTCGGTCACAAACACCTTCTTCAAACTCAAAGATGCATACAAGACCACATTGATGCACCCGAGATAAAGCTAGACTTCATCATATGCAGGCAACGTGACATTCGTGACTTTCATATCACAAGAGTCATGAGAGGTACGGATTGCTCAACAGACCATCTACTTCTCAGATCCAAAGTGAGCTTTCAGATTCAAATGAAAAGAAGGTCGCAGGGCAAGAAACCGCTAAGAAAACTAAACGTCATACAAACTAAACACCCAGACGTTGTATCAGCCTTATAAAGAGAACTCTCAATACGCCTCGAACATATAACTTTCTGTTAAGGTAAAACAGAAGAAAACATGGCCTAGTTTAGATGTGAAGGTGACTCGGCTGTAAGGGAGACTATAGATGTATGGAAAATGCATTACTGGTTTGGCGACAATGACAGAGAGATTCTAGAACAAGTTTCACTCTCTCAGAGGAAAAGTTCAAAGGCAACTGCGCTGTATGAAAGACGAATGGTGAAAAAGAAAAGCAGAAGTAGTTCAGGGTTATGCTGACTCAAAGAAAGCAAAGCTTTTTTTACTCAAGCCTGAAAGAAGTATATGGACCATCACAACAAAATGCAACCCCAATACGGAACCTATACAAGGCGAGCTTCTCACTGATAATGAGGCTATTAATAAGAGATGGTAAGAACTATTCCAGCAGCTTCTCAACAGGCCTTCATCAATAGACTCAAGTGTCAACAAAGAGATCCCTGAGAGACCCCTTCACATACAACTGGATGATCCACCAACAGAAAATTACGTGGAAACGGCAATCAAAGAGCTACAGTGTGGCAAAGCAGAAGGCTCCGACGGCATTCCACCTGAAGTATTTAAAACTGTTGGCCAGTCGCTGGTAATGAAGCTCACTGATTTTTTTGCATGTGTTGGGAGGATGGAGGTCTGCCCCAAGATTTGAAAGATGCTATGAGTGTACATTTGTACAAGGATATGGGTGACAAGTCCAGCTGTGACAACGACCGTGGAAATGGCGCAAATAATACGGTGTTTCCATGATGGCGTGAAAGCTGGATTAGTTAATGGAAAGAAAGAAGACGATTTCCATGTCTCCAATGGTGTAAAGGAAGGATGTGTACTCGTCCTCAAGCTCTTGAGCCTTCTGTTTAGCATTTTGCCTTTAATGACACAGACCCATGCATTCAGAAGTCATACATAACAGATGGTTCTGCAATGTTTGCATGCAAAGACAAAAGCCACATTGGCTCTTGTTCGTGACCTGTGGCATGCTGATGACTGCGCCATTGTGGCCCACAGTGAGCATGATCTCCAGCAACTGGCAAACTCACTCTCACCCGCCACCAAGCGGTTCGGGCTGACGATCAGTACCCGGTATCAAGAAAACTGTGGTGAGGTTTCAGCCTGCAAAAGGCTCCATAGCCAGTATACTTAAGATCAAGATCGACGGAAAGATTAAGATCTGTGTTTATTCTTTAACATATCTTGGAAGCAGCCTGTCGTCCACCAACTCCCTTGACAAGGACATATCTGCCCGAACGGCAAAGGCAAGTGCCTCCTATTTTAGATTGCAGAAGCGAGTTTGGAGTGAGAAGGGGCTAAGCATAGTGACAAAGTGTGCAGTGTACAAAGTTGTTGTTTTGAGCGCGCTGCTGGATGGTTGCGAACCTTGGACACTACCGAAGACATTTTAAGCTCCTAGGCCAATTCCACCAGCGCTGTCTGCGACGCATCATGAATATCAAATGATTCAACAAAGTATCAAACGTTAGAGTGCTACAAAAAGCCAACATCCAAAGCATTGGTACTTTGATAACACTCTCCCATTTGAGATGGGCACGGCACCTGGTGCGGATGTCTGACGACAGACTGCCAAAACAACTGTTCTACAGCGAACTTTCAGAAAGGCACAGGCTAAGAGGAAGACCAACGCTTCGCTTTACAGATACCCTAAAAAGGTCGCTCCAGAATTGCATGCATCGACACGGCCTTCTGCGAAACCATCGATAGCAGGTGCGTCTAGAAGTATTCTCGGCATGTGCCCTCCGCTTAGCCTGTTCGTAAGTAACTGCTCCCTTACTGGTACGCTGTCTGTAGACGCACCTGTTAGAGGCGGTGGTTTCCCAGAAGGCCGTGTCGATGCATGCAATTCTGGAGCGACTTTTTCTGGGTATCTTTGAAGCGAAGCGTTGATTTTCCTCTAGCTTTTACCTATCAAACTGAACAAACAGAACATAATCAGACAAATTATGTTGTGCTGAAGGATTGGACACAGGCAGATGTCACCTGATATTACGTGCAAACCTATCCCGATAAAACAAAAATCCTTCATCGGTGACGAATATATAGCCATGTATATTTTCCTCACAACTGTTTGAATAATAATATATAAACTGTCTGTGGAAACTAATCCTGTTAAAATAGTTCATGAATTAACCGCACTGTCCTGCTGTGTAACTTTTTTGTGGACATCATGTGTCATTCCCTATGGATTCCTCTGACACACGCAGGTAAATCTGACACACGCAGTTATGCCTTAATGGTACTTTGCTGCTGCAGCCTTTACTAATCTTGCCGTTGCTCTAGTTAGTGGCCTCTAAGACAAAACCTTTATTAAGCCCGTATGAGCATCATCAGTTGCGACTATTTCAGATGACGACACCTTTGGACAGTCAGAAGAAGCCACACAAATTTAAGCTGTTCAAGAAGAAGAACCGCAGTAATTCGGAACCGTGTGTTCCAAATGTTGAGCAACTCCGAAAAATGACAAGGAGACAAGTAAGTGTTATTCTTATTGTTTTCTGCATTGTGAATATGTCACCTGCGTTCATTAATTATGCTATCTTCATATTATACATTACATTTTGTTTCTTGAACATGTCTTTATGCTGTTATGTTTTTTTAACAAAACCTTATTTAGTTTCAAAGTGTTATACATAACAGTGGGTTAAATTGCAGTTTTCATTTTATTTTGGTCAAAAATGTGATTTTTAAGGATTATATTTATTTGCATTTATAATCTTATTTAGACTGTTTTATATACACTAATATGAAATTAAAAAGTTTGGTGATGTGTATTTATTTTGCTAAGAATTAGCTATGTTTCTTATAATTCAGTATATATATAAACGAGTAAATAAGTACATACATATACGTACATATTAATGTAACGCACACAACCCATTTTTTAACAGGCGTCCGATGCCTATAAGTTCAAACCAGACTCTGCTAGAACAAGTAAGTATCCGACTTTGTATCGACCTTTATTGGATTGGTATTATCGTCGGAACCCATGTTCACACGTATCGCTTTGCTTCATGGTGACAGAGGGATATTCAGCTGGTAAAATGTCGTTTTCTGGAATATTATTGCTTCCACTAGTACAATAGAAAAAAACACATCGACACTACTGTTCAGTTAAAGGTAAAAACAACTTGTCAGTGTCAAAATGACCGCACTAACCTGCGGCGTCTGTTGTTTACAAATTGTAATCATTGTGTTGGCTCAATTCAGGAGAACGAGGTTTTTTATTAGCCGGGTAACCCACGGTATAGGTATGTAGTGATAACGGAATGTATACCGTGGGTTCTGACGATGATTTTATTAGTATATGCTTACTTCTAGTCCCCTAAAAAATGTGAGTCGATAATTCGATTTAATAATCAATGACCAAATTGATATTATGATATTTGGACCAATTTTAAATAGCATGCTTACATATAATCTAATTATTAGAGCTTATATTTATATATTATATTCAAAATCGCCTGTGATACAATTCTTTCATGTTGATGTCTTTTCTGGTTAATTTGTTTGCATTAGCGAACAGGTCATGAACAACACCGACGCACAATACAGAAAACACAACTGCTTATCAATGATTAGTGCTGATTTATATTAACTACATGTATAAG
Source organism: Sinonovacula constricta (assembly GCA_007844125.1). Lineage (NCBI taxonomy): Eukaryota > Metazoa > Mollusca > Bivalvia > Cardiida > Solecurtidae > Sinonovacula > Sinonovacula constricta. Next base: position 39,194,790 of record CM017564.1, read on the forward strand.
AATAATTTTATTCATCCGTTTTTAAAAACGCTCTGTTTCAAAATGGATATAGATATATAACTGACAAAATGCTTATTGACAAATGGGTGGAACTAAAGTGTCCAAAACTCCATCAAGGCCTAGACGTATTATGTACTTAAAAGCAAACACATTATAACTCAATTAGCGGCAGTGGCCACGTGTCAGCGGTCAGCCACGTTCTCGGAGCCCCGCCGACCCCCACAACTACCCGTTCGATCACACGAGTATCACGCTTACAGGTCGGCTAAGACGGACTCGGGTGGTCAGTACACCAGCTGTGTGTCATTGCCGACTATAGAGATCCGGGTTAGGGGAGACATATATCAGAAAACTATAACAAAATTGTCTCATTTGCAAAAAAAGTGTACAAAGAGTATACTCCCTTAATCCGGAGGTATCTGGCTGTATATGTTTTCCCTGAAGACATCCACATTTCCCAGGACATATTTCTTCGATTTATGCCGTTATTTTAGGGCATACATGCACTTTAAAATTTGCTGCGTTAAAATTTGCTGCGAGGAAGATATGTCCAGGGATTCTTTAGATATGTGCTAACACTGTTTTGGTTAACCTTTTATTCTGTGTCTTCATTCTGAAAAATGATAAATGATTTCTTTCACATATCTCCATTACCAGCTATTCTGATCAAGAAATTACTGACACCAAAATATCAACAATCTCATGTATTGTTCCTGAAGAGAAAGATATGGACTCGAAATTGTAGCATGTCGACTGTAGAATATGTAGAAGTTATCTGGTGTTGTTGATTTTGAAGTGGTGTCTCTGGTAACCATTTAAATAATATAAGTATCACTTTTAGTTGTATCATTTTGTTTTTGATAGGATTTGCAAAACGCGCTGGTCCTTTTACTCTCTGATGGTTTAACTTCATTAGACAAGGGGATCAACCGGAGAGAGCAGGGGTGTAATCGCTTTTATCTTAACATCCGGGTACAGAAATAACCGGGCCAAATGTTATATCAAATATTAATAATTGAGCAAGTTCTGCGTTGTATTGTATTTAAATAGACATTATGTAAAAGAGTATATAATCATCTTTACTGCGAGGAAGGATAATTGCTAAATGTACATGTATTGCCAGTTAAACACACCTCATTATTAGTGTATATACTAGGGATGTTAATGATTACTCGAGTAATCCGAAGATTATACTCGAGTATTTAAATCACTATTAGAGATTGGGGAAATAGAATTAAGTTGACAAAAATAACCTGAAAAGAACAACAACAAACAAATTAAAAGTTGTGTTCTCGGTAAAACTGAACCTTCGCCAATAGCTGCCAGTCGCAAGACCCAGTTCCTCACTACCACCTGATTGCCTTATTGGGAATACTCAATATACTGTCCCAGCAGGCACTCCATTGTCTGTCACTTCTTTACAAATAAGTCCCTGCCAACTCAGCACCCCTAACCCCCCTTTCTCTTTACAGTTTGTGGCATGTTAATCATACGTTGATTGGCATGCCTCAGAACATGTCACAGAACCGCCCACCAATTGTTTTGATTGCCTGGTAAATAGCTAATCAACTACTGATTAGTCGTTACGTTGAGTTCTTATCGGACACGAAATGCCTTTGGCACCGCTTGCTTAGCATATTTGATTGTGGCGAAAGGCGAGAGTAAATAAAACCAATAGACCAATCAGTCATTGTCATTTCATTGCCGTCTTACTTTTACTTACAACATGCCACACTATTCTGATTTGTCTAATCCGCGTAAACAGTGCCGCCATGTTAGCCAATCCTTTGTAAGCCTTGCAAGTCCGTGAAATGTTCACGATGCGAGTCAATATTAGTATTTTAAGATGGGGCCCCTAACATGCCCAACAATCAATTCAATTCAATATTTTATTGCTATCAACAAATACATGTTTTTAGCAAGAAGAACATCAGACAACAATCAGACAATTGGCGAGAGAGAAACAATCGCTACTGAACGTGTGTCGAGCTAAAAAATAGAACACATGTAAGTCTGAACGGAACAATAAATACTCTTTGTTTCGTTGCGTGGAAATTACACAAAATGACAATGATAGAATATGTATATGCGAACTTTTAAATATTTTAAGTTGCATATATGTTCTTGGTAAGTTTATGCATTTTACCGATATTTAAAACCATTGTCGATTTTTATACATTTACATCTTCCGACCAACACATGTTTACGTGGCAGTGTCACCAGACTTAATGTATAGCCTATGTAAGAGATATACTTGTATTTAGTATTGTAGCTGTTGCCGATAAGAAACTAGGTAACATGGAGTGAAAACTACATTTGTATTAAGAAAACGACCGAGTAGCTCGAGTACTCGAGCGGAAAAACGACCGAGTAGCTCGAATACTCGAGCGGAAAAACGACCGAGTAGCTCGAGTACTCGAGCGGACAAATGACCGAGTACTCGAGTACTGATTAAAGTACTCGTTGACATCCCTAGTATATGCATAGTGTAATTTCCGCTAACAATCTACTAACCACTTTACGCTTTGACGTCATTGTATTGCTGTTCGTCAGTAAGGCTCATGTTCCATTACTTTAATTGTATTAAAAGTGTAACAAAAAAATTTTAAGTCACCACAGACATTAAGGCTGTAGGAACATCATTTTTTACTTTAAGGACAAAAAACACGCAATAATTAAAATGCTTGGTCACTTTGGTTAAGTACCATTAAGTGAAAACAAAACTGTTACCTAACCGTTCTAACACTGTTGTCTTTTAAGACTAAAATTGATGTAAGTAGCTATTTTTGATAATCCACTCACCTCAATGAACTATTCCTTCATGTCGCTTCTTTCTATTATCTGCAAATGCAAGTCTCCACGCAGTTCCCGTTGTTGCAGTTTGACATAGCGTTTAAACTAAAAGTAATAACAATATGTATATGTATAATGGACAGACAAGTATATAGTTTTACAACGGCGCAATTGATCCGAATTTCAACAATATCCTTATATATTACTAGTATGTTACTAGTTAAATAGTTGTATTAATATAAAAATATGTATAAATAATGGTAGTATAAAATTACAAAAGACGTTTCATTTTTCAGAAGGTATAATGAAATATGAGTTAATTTTCTTAATAACTTGCGTTTTAATCGTGATTAAAAACAGGAGGAACCTTAATTACTGTATGCTGAAGCATACCTTTAGACATCAAAAGGTGAATTAAAGCAGAAAATTATTTCTAATTTTATTTATTTTTTAAGCTTTCTTTTATATCTGAAGAGCATTTTTTTTCTTGCCTGACTTCAGCTTCACAAGTATTCAAGACACGTTTTGGGTCATATCGGTAATATATAATACTGGTCTATATATCAACTTCATTGACCTGGCTATTTGGGTCATATCGGTAATATATAATACTGGTCTATATATCAACTTCATTGACCTGGCTATTTGGGTCATATCGGTAATATATAATACTGGTCTATATATCAACTTCATTGACCTGGCTATTTGGGTCATATCGGTAATATATAATACTGGTCTATATATCAACTTCATTGACCTGGCTATTTGGGTCATATCGGTAATATATAATACTGGTCTATATATCAACTTCATTGACCTGGCTATTTGGGTCATATCGGTAATATATAATACTGGTCTATATATCAACTTCATTGACCTGGCTATTTGGGTCATATCGGTAATATATAATACTGGTCTATATATCAACTTCATTGACCTGGCTATTTGGGTCATATCGGTAATATATAATACTGGTCTATATATCAACTTCATTGACCTGGCTATTTGGGTCATATCGGTAATATATAATACTGGTCTATATATCAACTTCATTGACCTGGCTATTTGGAAAAAGTCTAACAGCTAAATTACTTGCATTTTACTTTAAGACGCTTTGAAAACTATACATCTGCTAAATAACTTGCGTTTACTTAAAATCTGACAGCATTTTAGTAGTTCTGGTCTGATTTCTTGTAGGGTATAGTTCTTGTAGTCTGGTATGGGAGGACCGTTTTGTTGATTACATCTGCAAAATATTTGTTGCTTAGCTCGACAACATTTTTTGAACAGATGAATGTTCGGGATTTATCGTTAGTCTGCGCCCTCCGATTCTGACAAAACCAACCAGTAAATTGTCTTCAGAGTATAAAATTACAAACCAGTTTCATTTTCCAAAAGGTGTAATGTATACTTGCGGATCATTCGCAAAATAACATTAAATGTTCATAATAATCATTTAGGTTGTATCGTCCGACTACGTCTTAAAATGACAACAACATATCAGCATGGTACTATTTGAATTATGTGACTGTTTCTTTCTATTTTCTGCGAAACCATGCTTCCTTCTAAATGCTTACTTGCCAAGTAAATAACATTTTGACTCTGCTGTCTTTTAATGTATTAATACCAGTTTATGCAAATCACTTAAGTACTTTGAATTTGTTTTTACTTTACATGTAATTTTAGATGAAATAACGAAAAATGGCGAAGTGTTAAAGCTTGCTTACATTCATTTTTTATTTACCTATAACAAGCGATAAGGACAGATATCACTATAGCGTTAACCCAATTTGCTTAAGCAACAAAAATAATCAAGGCATTTGCACTGCACTGGTACCGACCCTACAATTCACCTGCCAACGCTGTACGTTATTTCTAAAGATACGGTCTGCTTAGTTTCTGTTTCCTATGAGATTTAATTGTAAACATTATACGTTGTAGGTTCCAGCAGCAGTGGTAGCAATTCCACATATTTGGAGATCAGCGAAGTAAGTAAAAGTTTGTCTGTTTCAATCGTTTTCAAAAATTGCATTCGAAAGTTTGTCAATATCAAATTTATGTAACAATATGTTCCCTGTTTGAGGAAAATTTAAGCATAATTCCGACATAAACTCAAACTGTAATCTAAGCAAAAGGACGGATTGTTAACACATCCTTAATTGTAAGACAGTTCAAACCATGAACAAACCGCTCTCCATGTTTATTCATTCCAAATCTATAAATAAGAATGATTAGAAATCGACGTCACAGCGGTTGATGATATGTCGTGACCTCAAAAGTGAGCGATGGTGTAGTTTTGTTAGTTAAGAAGAAGCTAACTGTGCATCTTGGCTCAGGTAGGATATACATGTTTGTAATGACGAGGGGCGTGCTTTGCTTTACTTATAACTTAGATGTAGGACATCAATAAACAACATCGACTGGGATCCTTTCATGTAACTATAGCCTAATTTATTGGATGTTTGAGAAAGAAAAGAATGGGTCTGATCAGTCGAATGCAACCTTTCATTGGTATGGGTTACATGTGCGTGTGTTCCGATGTTATTGTGCGTCTGACTTTTATATTCAAATCTAACAATAACGGTGATAAGAAGGATGGCATAGTGGTACTGATAAAGTTATGGTACTAATACAGATATGGTAATGATACAGTAGTGTTACTGATACAGTTATGGTACTGGTACAGTTATGGTACAGATACAGTAGTGGTACTGATACAGTTATGGTACTGGTACAGTTATGGTACAGATACAGTAGTGGTAGGTCTACTGATACAGTAGTGGTACAGATACAGTTATGGTACTAATACAGTTGTGTAACAGATACAGTTATGGTACTGATACATTTATGGTACAGATACAGTAGTGGTACTGATACAGTAGTGGTACTGATACAGTAGTGGTACTAATACAGTTGTGTTACAGATACAGTTATGGTACTGATACATTTATGGTACAGATACCGTAATGGTACTGATACAGTTATGGTACAGATACCGTTATGGTACTGATACAGTTATGGTACAGATACCGTTATGGTACTGAAACAGTTACGGTACAGATGTAGTTATGGTACTGATACAGTTATGGTACTGATACAGTAGTGGTACTGATACAGTTATTGTACTGATACAGTTATGGTACTGATGCAGTTATGGACTGATACAGTTATAGTACTGATACCGTTATGGTACAGATACAGTTATGGTATAGATACCGTTATGGTACTGATACAGTTATGGTACTGATACAGTAGTGGTACATATACCGTTAGGGTACAGATACCGTTATGGTACTGATACCGTTTTGGTACTGATACAGTAGTGGTACTGATACAGTTATTGTACTGATATAGTTATGGTACAGATGCAGTTATGGACTGATACAGTTATGGTACTGATACAGTTATAGTACTGATACCGTTATGGTACAGATGCAGTTATGGTACTGATACAGTTATGGTATAGATACCGTTATGGTACTGATACAGTTATGGTACAGATGCAGTTATGGACTGATACAGTTATGGTACTGATACCGTTATGGTACTGATAGAGTTACGGTACAGATGCAGTTATGGTACTGATACAGTTATGGTACTGATACAGTTATGGTACATATACCGTTAGGGTACAGATACAGTTATGGTACTGATACCGTTTTGGTACTGATACAGTTATGGTACAGATGCAGTTATGGTACTGATACAGTTATTATACAGATGCCGTTGTGGTACTGATACAGTTATTGTACTGATACAGTTATGGTATTGATACAGTTATGGTACTGATACAGTAATGGTACTGATACAGTTATGGTACAGATACAGTAATGGTACTGATACAGTAATGGTACAGATACAGTTGTGGTATTGATACAGTTATGGTACTGATACAGTTATGGTACTGATACAGTTATGGTACTGATACAGTTATGGTACTGATACAGTTATGGTACTGATACAGTTATGGTACTGAAACAGTAATGGTACTGATACAGTTATGGTACAGATACAGTAATGGTACTGATACAGTAGTGGTACTGATACAGTTATGGTACAGATACAGTAATGGTACTGATACAGTAATGGTACTGATACAGTTATGGTACTGATACAGTTATGGTACTGATACAGTTATGGTACTGATACTGATACAGTTATGGTACTGATACAGTAATGGTACTGATACAGTAATGGTACTGATACAGTTATGGTACTGATACAGTTATGGTACAGATACAGTAATGGTACTGATACAGTAATGGTACTGATACAGTTATGGTACAGATACAGTAATGGTACTGATACAGTAATGGTACTGATACAGTTATGGTACTGATACAGTTATGGTACTGATACAGTAATGGTACTGATACAGTTATGGTACAGATACAGTAATGGTACAGATACAGTTATGGTACTGATACAGTTATGGTACAGATACAGTAATGGTACTGATACAGTAGTGGTACTGATACATTTATGGTACTGATACATTTATGGTACAGATACATTTATGGTACAGATACAGTAGTGGTACTGATACAGTATTGGTACTGACACAGTTATGGTATTGATACAGTTGTGATACAGATACAGTAGTGGTACTGATACGGTATTGGTGCTGATACAGTAATGGTATTGATACAGTAGTGGTACTGATACAAGTATGGTACTGATACAGTAATGGTACAGATACCGTTATGGTACTGATACAGTTATGGTACTGATACAGTTATGGTACTGATACAAGTATGGTAGTGATACAGTTATGGTACTGATACAAGTATGGTATTGATACAGTTATGGTACTGATACAAGTATGGTACTGATACATTTATGGTACAGATACCGTTATTGAACTGATACAGTTACGGTACAGATACAGTTATGGTACAGATACAGTTATGATACTGATACAGTTATGGTACTGATACAGTTGTGGTACAGATACAGTAGTGGTACTGATACAGTATTGGTGCTGATACAGTTATGGTACTGATACAGTTATGGTACTGATACAGTAGTGGTACTGATACAGTTATGATACTGATACAGTTATGGTACTGATACAGTTGTGGTACAGATACAGTAGTGGTACTGATACAGTATTGGTACTGACACAGTTATGGTATTGATACAGTTATGGTACAGATACAGTTATGGTACTGACACAGTTATGGTACTGATACAGTTATGGTACAGATACAGTTATGGTACTGATACAGTAGTGGTACTGATACAGTTATGGTACTGATACAGTTATGGTACTGATACAGTTATGGTACAGATACAGTTATGGTACTGATACAGTAGTGGTACAGATACAGTTATGGTACTGATACAGTTATGGTATTGATACATTTATGGTACTGATACAGTTATGGTACTGATACAGTTATGGTACTGATACAGTTATGGTACTGATACAGTAGTGGTACTGATACAGTTATGGTACAGATACAGTAGTGGTACTGATACAGTTATGGTACTGATACAGTTATGGTACAGATACAGTATTGGTACTGATACAGTTATGGTACTGATACAGTAGTGGTACTGATACAGTTATGGTACTGATACAGTTATGGTACAGATACAGTTATGGTATTGATACATTTATGGTACAGATACAGTTATGGTACTGATACAGTAGTGGTACTGACACAGTTATGGTACTGATACAGTTATGGTACTGATACAGTTATGGTACTGATACAGTAGTGGTACTGATACAGTTATGGTACTGATACAGATATGGTACTGATACAGTTATGGTACAGATACAGTTATGGTACTGATACAGTAGTGGTACTGATACAGTTATGGTACTGATACAGTTATGATACTGATACAGTTATGGTACAGATACAGTTATGGTACTGATACAGTTATGGTATTGATACATTTATGGTACTGATACAGTTATGGTACTGATACAGTTATGGTACTGATACAGTTATGGTACAGATACCGTTATTGTACTGATACAGTTATGGTACTGATACAAGTATGGTACTGATACAAGTATGGTACTGATACAGTTATGGTATTGATACAGTTATGGTACAGATACAGTTATGGTACAGATACAGTTATGGTACTGATACAAGTATGGTACTGATACCGTTATGGTATTGATACCGTTATGGTACAGATACAGTTATGGTACTGATACAAGTATGGTACTGATACAGTTATGGTACAGATACAGTAGTGGTACTGATACAAGTATGGTACTGATACAGTTATGGTATTGATACAGTTATGGTACAGATACAGTTATTGTACAGATACATTTATGGTACTGATACAGTAGTGGTACTGATACAGTAGTGGTGCTGATACAGTAGTGGTACTGATACAGTTATGGTACTGATACAGTTATGGTACTGATACAGTAGTGGTGCTGATACAGTAGTGGTACTGATACAGTTATGGTACTGATACAGTTATGGTGCTGATACAGTAGTGGTACTGATACAGTTATGGTACTGATACAGTTATGGTACTGATACAGTAGTGGTGCTGATACAGTAGTGGTACTGATACAGTTATGGTACTGATACAGTTATGGTACTGATACAGTTATGGTACTGATACAGTAGTGGTGGTGATACAAGTATGGTACTGATACAGTAGTGGTACTGATACAGTTATGGTACTGATACAGTTATGGTACAGATACAGTAGTGGTACTGATACAGTAGTGGTACTGATACAGTTATGGTACTGATACAGTAGTGGTACTGATACAGTAGTGGTACTGATACAGTTATGGTACTGATACAGTAGTGGTACTGATACAGTAGTGGTACTGATACAGTAGTGGTGGTGATACAGTAGTGGTACTGATACAGTAGTGGTACTGATACAGTTATGGTACTGATACAGTAGTGGTACTGATACAGTAGTGGTACTGATACAGTTATGGTACAGATACAGTAGTGGTACTGATACAGTAGTGGTACTGATACAGTTATGGTACTGATACAGTAGTGGTGCTGATACAGTAGTGGTACTGATACAGTTATGGTACTGATACAGTTATGGTACTGATACAGTTATGGTACTGATACAGTAGTGGTGGTGATACAAGTATGGTACTGATACAGTAGTGGTGGTGATACAAGTATGGTACTGATACAGTTATGGTACTGATACAGTTATGGTACTGATACAGTAGTGGTGGTGATACAGTTATGGTACTGATACAGTTATGGTACGGATACAGTTATGGTACAGATACAGTAGTGGTGCTGATACAGTAGTGGTACTGTTTCAGTAGTGGTGATGGAACATAAATGACGGAAATACAGTAGTGGTTATGATGCAATAATCGTGGTGATACAGTAGTGGTGGTGATATAATAGTGGTGGTGATACAGTAGTGGTGGTGATACAGTAGTGGTGGTGATACAGTAGTGGTGGTGATACAGTTCTGGTGGTGATACAGTAGTGGTGGTGATACAGTAGTGGTGGTGATACAGTAGTGGTGGTGATACAGTAGTGGTGATACAGCAGTGGTGGTGATACAGTAGTGGTGATGATACAGTAGTGGTGATACAGTAGTGGTGGTGATACAGTAGTGGTGGTGATACAGTAGTGGTGATGATACAGTAGTGGTGGTGATACAGTAGTGGTGGTGATACAGTAGTGGTGATACAGCAGTGGTGGTGATACAGTAGTGGTGGTGATACAGTAGTGGTGGTGATACAGTAGTGGTGGTGATACAGTAGTGGTGGTGATACAGTAGTGGTGATACAGCAGTGGTGGTGATACAGTAGTGGTGGTGATACAGTAGTGGTGGTGATACAGTAGTGGTGGTGATACAGCAGTGGTGGTGATACAGTAGTGGTGGTGATACAGTAGTGGTGGTGATACAGTAGTGGTGGTGATACAGTAGTGGTGGTGATACAGTTCTGGTGGTGATACAGTAGTGGTGGTGATACAGTAGTGGTGATACAGCAGTGGTGGTGATACAGTAGTGGTGGTGATACAGTAGTGGTGGTGATACAGTAGTAGTGGTGATACAGTAGTGGTGATACAGCAGTGGTGGTGATACAGTAGTGGTGATGATACAGTAGTGGTGATACAGTAGTGGTGATGATACAGTAGTGGTGATACAGTAGTGGTGGTGATACAGTAGTGGTGATGATACAGTAGTGGTCGTGATACAGTTCTGGTGGTGATACAGTAGTGGTGGTGATACAGTAGTGGTGATACAGCAGTGGTGGTGATACAGTAGTGGTGATGATACAGTAGTGGTCGTGATACAGTTCTGGTGGTGATACAGTAGTGGTGATACAGTAGTGGTGGTGATACAGTAGTGGTGATACAGCAGTGGTGGTGATACAGTAGTGGTGATGATACAGTAGTGGTCGTGATACAGTTCTGGTGGTGATACAGTAGTGGTGATACAGTAGTGGTGATGATACAGTAGTGGTCGTGATACAGTTCTAGTGGTGATACAGTAGTGGTGGTGATACAGTAGTGGTGGTGATACAGTAGTGGTGGTGATATAGTAGTGGTGGTGATATAGTAGTGGTGGTGATACAGTAGGGAAGATGTAGTGGTAATAGTGAAGTCCTTCAAGATTTCATGCCGACAAACATTCTCACCAAGTTTGGTGAAGATTGTCTTATTAATGTGGCCTCTAGTATGTTCAAAGGGCCTTTTTTATATTTGACCTAATGACCTTCTTTTTGACCCCACGTGTCTCAGTTCCGAACTCATCCAAGGTTTCATGCAGGCAAACATTCTGATCAAGTTTGATTTGGCCATAAACGGGGCCTCTAATGTGTTCACAAACTTTTTCTAAAATTTGACCTAGTGACCTACATTTTGCCCCCACGTCTGCCAATAGCGAACTCATCCTAGTTTTTACACCAAGTGACCCAATAGATTTCATGCAGACAAATATTCTGACCAATAATGATGAAGATTTGATAGAACTGTAGCCTCTAGCGTGTTCACAAGCTAAATTGTTGACGCCACACGACGGATGAGTGGGTATGAGAAAATCTCACATTGAGCACGTTGTGCACAGGTCAGCTAACAAAAACAACAAAAATAGAAAAAACAATGTTTCATTAGCTGTATATACCAAAAAGAAACAGAAGACAGTACAAACATCTGTAATGTTTAAAGCAGTAATCATGCACTGTTTGCGAATTGATTTAGGTTGAGATGCGAGGTGACCAGAAGAGTAACAGTAAACTGAACTTCTTCAAGAAAACAGCAAAGGTAATAATCAAAGTCATGCAGCCTCTTAATAACATTTTACTAAACTTACTTAAATGATATATCAGTATTTTATCTCACAAACCATTTAAAGCCACCCTATTCACCCCAAAAATGTTTCTTTGTTGTTGTCTTTTAAAGACTGTTTTACTTAACTTACCGGTATTTGTATTGTACCTAAAGATTGCAATAATACAACAATTATGAAAAATGCCAATTTAAATGAAAATGACAACTGAACTCTTCTTAAAATAAGCGTTGGTGACGCTTTTTCTCGTTTTGGACTTTTATTTATGACTCCAAAGAAAGTTCAAAGGAGCATAATGTTGATATTTAGTGTTAACAGTAACATATATCGTTTTCTTCAATCTCACAATGAAAATAAGACTAAAAACATTTTACACATAAATTGGTGGAGTCTTTGAGATATGGTTATTGTTACCTGCCAGTCCGTGTTTTATCGACGATAACTTAATTACTTATATTACTTCTATTTTGAACCACATGACTTCTGGTTTTTGTTTGAAATCAGTACATATGACTTATTTGCGAGTGTTGATTACTTTTCTAGCGGAAATCCGTGCGTCTGACCAAAGCCTTAACAGCCGGTGGGGATCGGGCACCCTCGTTGCCAGGTAAACGCACCAACGAAGTTTTCTGATTAACGGGGATGGCTGGAGTAACGTTACAATTGGATGTATACTGGGATGGCTGGAGTAACGTTACAATGTGAGATTGGATGTATACGGGGATGGCTGGAGTAACGTTACAATGTGAGATTGGATGTATACTGGGATGGCTGGAGTAACGTTACAATGTGAGATTGGATGTATACGGGGATGGCTGGAGTAACGTTACAATGTGAGATTGGATGTATACTGGGATGGCTGGAGTAACGTTACAATGTGAGATTGGATGTATACTGGGATGGCTGGAGTAACGTTACAATGTGAGATTAGATGTATACTGGGATGGCTGGAGTAACGTTACAATTGGATGTATACGGGGATGGCTGGAGTAACGTTACAATGTGAGATTGGATGTATACGGGGATGGCTGGAGTAACGTTACAATGTGAGATTGGATGTATACGGGGATGGCTGGAGTAACGTTACAATGTGAGATTGGATGTATACGGGGATGGCTGGAGTAACGTTACAATGTGAGATTGGATGTATACGGGGATGGCTGGAGTAACGTTACAATGTGAGATTGGATGTATACTGGGATGGCTGGAGTAACGTTACAATGTGAGATTGGATGTATACTGGGATGGCTGGAGTAACGTTACAATGTGAGATTGGATGTATACGGGGATGGCTGGAGTAACGTTACAATGTGAGATTGGATGTATACTGGGATGGCTGGAGTAACGTTACAATGTGAGATTGGATATATACTGGGATGGCTGGAGTAACGTTACAATGTGAGATTGGATATATACTGGGATGGCTGGAGTAATGTTACAATGTGAGATTGGATGTATACTGGGATGGCTGGAGTAACGTTACAATGTGAGATTGGATGTATACGGGGATGGCTGGAGTAACGTTACAATGTGAGATTGGATGTATACGGGGATGGCTGGAGTAACGTTACAATGTGAGATTGGATGTATACTGGGATGGCTGGAGTAACGTTACAATGTGAGATTGGATGTATACGGGGATGGCTGGAGTAACGTTACAATGTGAGATTAGATGTATACGGGGATGGCTGGAGTAACGTTACAATGTGAGATTAGATGTATACGGGGATGGCTGGAGTAACGTTACAATGTGAGATTGGATGTATACTGGGATGGCTGGAGTAACGTTACAATGTGAGATTGGATGTATACTGGGATGGCTGGAGTAACGTTACAATGTGAGATTGGATGTATACTGGGATGGCTGGAGTAACGTTACAATGTGAGATTGGATGTATACTGGGATGGCTGGAGTAACGTTACAATGTGAGATTGGATGTATACGGGGATGGCTGGAGTAACGTTACAATGTGAGATTGAATGTATACTGGGATGGCTGGAGTAACGTTACAATGTGAGATTGGATGTATACTGGGATGGCTGGAGTAACGTTACAATGTGAGATTGGATGTATACTGGGATGGCTGGAGTAACGTTACAATGTGAGATTGGATGTATACGGGGATGGCTGGAGTAACGTTACAATGTGAGATTGAATGTATACTGGGATGGCTGGAGTAACGTTACAATGTGAGATTGAATGTATACGGGGATGGCTGGAGTAACGTTACAACGTGAGATTGGATGTATACGGGGATGGCTGGAGTAACGTTACAATGTGAGATTGAATGTATACTGGGATGGCTGGAGTAACGTTACAATGTGAGATTGAATGTATACTGGGATGGCTGGAGTAACGTTACAATGTGAGATTGGATGTATACTGGGATGGCTGGAGTAACGTTACAATGTGAGATTGGATGTATACGGGGATGGCTGGAGTAACGTTACAATGTGAGATTGGATGTATACTGGGATGGCTGGAGTAACGTTACAATGTGAGATTGGATGTATACTGGGATGGCTGGAGTAACGTTACAATGTGAGATTGGATGTATACTGGGATGGCTGGAGTAACGTTACAATGTGAGATTGAATGTATACTGGGATGGCTGGAGTAACGTTACAATGTGAGATTGGATGTATACTGGGATGGCTGGAGTAACGTTACAATGTGAGATTGAATGTATACGGGGATGGCTGGAGTAACGTTACAATGTGAGATTGGATGTATACGGGGATGGCTGGAGTAACGTTACAATGTGAGATTGGATGTATACGGGGATGGCTGGAGTAACGTTACAATGTGAGATTGGATGTATACTGGGTTGGCTGGAGTAACGTTACAATGTGAGATTGGATGTATACTGGGATGGCTGGAGTAACGTTACAATGTGAGATTGCATGTATACTGGGTTGGCTGGAGTAACGTTACAATGTGAGATTGGATGTATACTGGGATGGCTGGAGTAACGTTACAATGTGAGATTGGATGTATACTGGGATGGCTGGAGAAACGTTACAATGTGAGATTGGATGTATACTGGGATGGCTAGAGTAACGTTACAATGTGAGATTGGATGTATACTGGGATGGCTGGAGTAACGTTACAATGTGAGATTGGATGTATACTGGGATGGCTGGAGTAACGTTACAATGTGAGATTGAATGTATACGGGGATGGCTGGAGTAACGTTACAATGTGAGATTGGATGTATACTGGGTTGGCTGGAGTAACGTTACAATGTGAGATTGGATGTATACTGGGATGGCTGGAGTAACGTTACAATGTGAGATTGGATGTATACTGGGATGGCTGGAGTAACGTTACAATGTGAGATTGGATGTATACTGGGATGGCTGGAGTAACGTTACAATGTGAGATTGCATGTATACTGGGATGGCTGGAGTAACGTTACAATGTGAGATTGGATGTAAACTGGGATGGCTGGAGTAACGTTACAATGTGAGATTGGATGTATACGGGGATGGCTGGAGTAACGTTACAATGTGAGACTGGATGTATACTGGGATGGCTGGAGTAACGTTACAATGTGAGATTGAATGTATACTGGGATGGCTGGAGTAACGTTACAATGTGAGATTGGATGTATACTGGGATGGCTGGAGTAACGTTACAATGTGAGATTGGATGTATACTGGGATGGCTGGAGTAACGTTACAATGTGAGATTGGATGTATACGGGGATGGCTGGAGTAACGTTACAATGTGAGATTGGATGTATACTGGGATGGCTGGAGTAACGTTACAATGTGAGATTGGATGTATACTGGGATGGCTGGAGTAACGTTACAATGTGAGATTGGATGTATACTGGGATAGCTGGAGTAACGTTACAATGTGAGATTGGATGTATACTGGCATGGCTGGAGTAACGTTACAATGTGAGATTGGATGTATACTGGGATGGCTGGAGTAACGTTACAATGTGAGATTGGATGTATACTGGGATGGTTGGAGTAATGTTACAATGTGAGATTGGATGTATATTTAAAAAATGACGCACCCGATTGATCCACATGTTTTATGCAACTTCATTATTTTAAGTCACTGGGATGTTTTCACTAACGGATAAAACGGACACAAAATCTGTACCCGTACAGTGGAAGACTTAAGCTCCATTACCACAGATTACGGGAACTTTCAAAAGTTTACTCTATGAAAATAGTATATAAAGTTTGAACTTGCAAAACATGTGCATTCAGAAGAAAACCAATCAAGACTTCGCAAATGTGATAAGCACTTAAAAATTAGGGGTTTTTATAGGGAGTTTTCTATCATTAGCGGAATATTTCATTGTGAATGACATTATACTGGGAATAAAACTCGCATTTAAACCCTGCCAGCATACGAAATGTTCCATTCAGCATCGTTTAATTGATGTTTTTCAGAGGTTTGAACGATAGTAAACACTGCTAGAAAAATTGAATTATATGATACCATTCTTTAAGAACTGTTTACTTCTATGCAGTGAATGTGTCCTATTATGTTCGTTTTGAGTTTTGTTTGTGCATAAAACGATAAATTTGTGCAATATTAATTGTATGAAAAAATACTTTTTTGTATTTTACATTTGCATTTGTAATATTTTAATCAGGAATTCCATGTTTATCAACGACTTTAAATGTATTATTTTCACAAAATAACTTTTTAAACAAAAGTAGTGTATTTTCGCATTTTAAACAAACATGTAAAATAAAAAAAAAAATCATAAAAGAAACAGTTTTACTCTTAGTTCACATTTTGTTCTACGTAAAGCCATGTTGAAAAAATGTAACCCCCCCCCCCCCCCTCCCACAAAAAAAATAAAAATAAAAAGGTTAGTTTATATCTAAAAACTATATCTAAAACACTTTTGTTAAAAATGAAGAAAGAATATTAGCTTGATAGCACTGCAATAATTTAAATCCATATAAAAATGTAGATTATATGGTTCTATGTATAATGTGCCTACTTAAAACCACGCCACTTTTATGTTAAATCATATGCCACTTTTATGTTAAATCATATGCCACTTTTATGTTAAATCATATGCCACTTTTATGTTCAATCATATTTAAACCTTTTATGTTAAATCACATGCCACTTTTATGTTAAATCATATGCCACTTTTATGTTAAATCATATTTAAACCTTTTACAATTTATTTAAAATAAGTATGTTCCTAGTTCAAACAGTGAATGTTTCGATATTTTATTTATATTTTGATGTACATAAAGAACATAATGCTTATTTTGTGTGTTTACTATTAATGGTAACATATTGTTTATTTTGGTGTTGTTGTTTTTTTCATTTTTCTAAAGTTGTATTTATATGTTAAATAAAAAAAAATGAAAGTTATTCTGTCTTCTGTCCATACATGTTATTTAAACTACATAATATTATTTGATAATTTACACAATTTAAGTTTTTCATATGATTTATGTACGATAAAGATTTGCATCATTATAATTTTGTTATCATCTCTTGAAAAAAAAAGCTTTAGAATCATGTTATCACCAAATAAATTCTGTTCATGATTGTATAAGTTTTCGACTTATAGTTACTTGTTATATACATTTTCATGTACAGTACTGAAAATTACGAAATTGACAATTTTTCCGTTTTTACTCCGTTTCGTTTCCGTTTCAGTTGGAAGCGTTCGCCGCTCCGTTTCCATTCCGCTTCCGTTGCGTTTCCATTTCGTTTTATTTGTTTCCAGCGCTGCATTTCAAACGCTTCCAGCGTTTCTATCGTTTCTTCCGTTTCTATCGTTTCTTCCGTTTCTATCGTTTCTTCCGTTTCTTTCGTTTCAATTGTTCCATTTCGCTCCGTTGCGATTTTGATTAAAAAAATTCGTTTAATAAATTTCTTAATGTAAAGTACTTCCGGTGTGTTTGCAAAATGACGAAAGAAGTAAACATTCTGGGGAGAGACAAAAGTCTTCCATTACATATAAAGGAATCGGCAATAGATTGATTGCGACGAGGCTATTCAGTGTCAGCCACCCGGAGGAAAATTGCAGACACATAACTACCCTCCTGAATCAGCCGAAACAACAGGAAACTGCGCTTTAGTTAATATTAGGCTAATCACGATAAAATGTTTCACTACTAACCTGTTTTACGCAGAAAAACTCAAATTTCAATTATAAAACACCAGGTAAAGATTCAGTGAGTGCATACATTTCCCATCTAGACTGACCAACAAAAACGTTGAACACGCTTTGTATTGTTGTCATTCATTTTCGCGATATTTATCCAAACACTGATGCTAAAAAACGAAAATAGTTCACAAACACAATTGCAGCTCTGTCACAATTGTGTTGTCCAAACACTGAATCACCGAAGATAGTCAAATAAAACACAAATCAAATTACAGCCCTCTAAACCGTTTAAGAAGAAATATTACTTTTTGATTCAAACATAGAACGAAATAAATATTGTGGCAATTTAACAATTTCGCACGACTTTTTCGAAGTTTTAATTGTTTAACGAGAAATCTCGCGTTGATTAATTTTATTGGATATAAGTTAATTTGACGAATTTGTCAATATGACGTATTTTAACACCTTTACCCATAGCCCTTACCTGGCCTACTTGTCTTTGTCAGACGTCATATCCCGGAATAAACAAACTGTCAAATGTGGTCCACACACATCCAGTATCCTAAAAAGTAACTTCTCTGGGATGTGTTAATCCGCAAAAAAGCGTAATAGTGATACGATCTTAGAATTTGTACAATGACACACACAATTTTGGCAAATTGTGGCATTTGCCCCTTTGATAATTGCCCCCACCCCCCGGACGTTTGCTCCCCCCCCCCCCCGCCCCTGTAAGTGCAGACCGGACGTTTGCCCCCCACCCCCACTGCCAAAATGAAAAGGCAAACGTTTGCCCCCCCCCCTCCCATATTTGTTACATGGCGGACTTTAGTTTTAACGTTTTGCTGACAGTTACGTGTAATATCCAAGAATTTAAGGAAAGTATTACTCACTAGAGTCGCATTTCATCGTTAACATATTTTCTCATATAAACATGAACAAACGCTGTTTTTTCCGAAAACAGGCACATAAAAAGTCGCATAAAATACAACTTTCTAAGAAAACAAGCGTGTGTTATTTTTGCTTTCGGTTTGCTCATATAAGCGCTAATTAACGGCTATTCAATACATTGTTAACGCACTTAAAACATGGAGTCGCTAATTAAATCACTGTGATTTGAATTTATCCAAGGTTGTAACAAAATAAATGTGGTGTTGTTTCTTTTTGGCGCGGCGGGCTCTCTGGCCAACACTGCAACATCAAAGAAAAATCTGGGAAACAATCGCCAGTCACAACCATTTGAAGTCACCGAAAATAAAAAAAAATCGTTTCAAATTGACCGACCCATTATTTCTCTCAAAACTGTTTAACATGATATCGATCGATAATTGTTTTCAAGCTGCCATGATGATAAGTTCTAAAGTAGTGAGAGGGGAGGGAGGGGGGACTGTACTATGTAGTAATGTTTCAGAACGCATATCCTTTTACTTATATAAATGTCCTAACAAACTTCTTTTGTCCATCGAATGATCATAAACTTTTTTTTATAAAGGAACTATTTATATTTAAGGTATGGATTAACTATAAAATAATAGACGAGCCATTGAAATAATATATTTGGACCAAACACGAGATGAAAATATATATCAGACTGTTCCTTTAAGTGTTTTGTCTTCTTAACATTATTTACAAAAAATAAACGACAAGTTATGTGGTATTTACTATAAGAAATCCCCCATCCACGTTTCCTCTTCCTCAACGAAAAAAGAGTGGGGTGGGGAAAGGGTGCATCATTGTGGGTACTGCTAGATATAGCGTTAGGTCCTTTTATGAGCCAAAAAAGATTTTGTAGACCTAAGTGTTTTTTTTTAATTTTTGTTGTCCTTGTATAAGTCAATGCATATTGGTCTTTAAAAGGTGAAGGTCATAAACCACACGACTGCCACATGGTGACATTTTCAAACACAGCTGCATAGAGGATGCATGTGTTCTTACAAAGGGGAAAAGGCGCCAAAACACGGTCACACTTCCTGTCCACTAGACAAACAAGGTGTCATAAATCTGCCAATTAGCTTTATTAGTTGGGTGTCCGCTCATGTATTAAAATTGGGGATTGAGTTAGAGTAATACTTTATGAAGGTATGAAATGGACCCATGCGCATGAAGAAACATAATATGAATTTAGAAAAAGATATACTTTAAATTAATACATTTCCATCCTTAAATGGGTACACAAATTAAGTTCCCGGTAGGGCCCACTTTAGACCACCAATTGGCATAGAACATTTAAGCCATGAATGGGAAAATGGCGGGGTCATGAAATAAGCCGTAGACAGGCGTGTAGCCCTTCATTCAAATAGTTGCAAGTCAAATAAAGTAAAAAGTTTTATGCAGATTTTTAATCGCGGTTCCGATTAATCATATATACATAATAGCGCATTATGTGAACTATGCATTTAGAAATGGGAATTTTGACACCAATGTTCAAATTTACACAATTCTTCTTTATAAAGATGTATAACAATTAAGATTAGAAGCATAAAAAACTTTGCTTGACAAAAAGGCAAGATAAAATAAACTACATATCCATACCCCTGTAACTAAAGAAATGATGATGCTGATGACGGTGATGCTGCTACTGCTGCTTCTGCCGATAATGATGACGGTGATACCGATGTTGTTTATGATTTTGATGAAAATGGTAATAACGGTTACGGTGATGTTGATGCTAATGACAAGTAGGATGTAGATCGTGACGGCGGTGCTGCTGCTGCTGATGATGATTAGTGGCGATTATACAGGTAATATGGGATCATAATGATGATCATGTGAATTTAATGGCGGTAATGATGATTATTTCTTTGATATTTATCATGTAAATGGACGTGATATAAGTTCGTTTTTATGATTGTTTTTCATTTAACTGTCATCGATGATTGTATACGTGCACTATTTGGAAATCTATCGTTATTCCGACGTGGCACATTAGGATTATACCAGTCATTGGCTCTGAGTGCCGGGGAGGATGTAATTGGTTCTTGATTGGGTTACACCTTGCAATTATGCATAGCCTTGTTTGTTTGTTTAATGTTTAGTTGTTTTATTTTTTTGTGTGTTATATGAGATATTTACATTCTTTGTTTGTTTAATTTTATTAAGTAGCTTTAATTTGTATCACGCAATGCATTCTTTGTAAATGACAAATACTTTAAACAGTATTCTCACAAAAAATGATAGGCGAAGTTAATCCGGGAACGGACCATGCAGCTATCAAGTAATTATGCGAAAATTCAAACTCGGGCTGCGACATTGCGCGCGCATACGTGTAAAGTCAGCTGTGTACACACTATCTTCATATGCAAAACGATGAAGACTAAGAATGTCGATCCAATGCGGATGTTAAGCTTTTCATTGGAATTAAAATATCAGTTTCGACAGAAAGGCAATTTTATAGTTAAATTGTGTGTTTTATCGTGCGGAGTGATTTTTAGTGCAGTTTCTGTTTTGACGATACACAATGACTTGGACAACTTGTGCGGTTTCGGAACTGTAATGTACGAGTTTGATTAATACGATTTTTTGATAATAATTAAGATTTTTTTTGTTATTTCTTTCTGCAGATAACACAAAGTAGCGCGTTTATGTTGATAAATTGAAACCAGTTATTGTGTTCGTTTAAATTTATTTCGTACAAAGAAATGGTTGGAATGTTACTATAAATAATCAGGTGACCTAGAAACGTTTGAAGCGGTAGTGAAAATAACTCTTCCGTTACTAGCATTCCAATTTTTGCGTTTCTACCGTTTCTAGCATTCCAAGCGCTCCGGTTATAGCGTTTATACCGTTTACACCGTTTCAAGCGTTTGTAGCGCTCCGTTGCATTTCCATTTCCACTCCGTTCCGTTTCCGTTTCAACAGGAAACGAAAAACGTTTCATTTCCATTTCCCCTCCGCTCCGTTTGTCAATTTCATGATTTTCAGTACTGTACATCATGCAAATGTAAATGCCACGATTTATATTATTAAACCTGTGTTCCATGATCTTTTGTTTCCCAATAAACTATTATGTGTTTTCCAATTACAGATATGTTTTCACTTAATTCCTTAATTTTGTAAGATAAAATCTTAAGCAGTTCATTTCAAATTTTAACCTGCTTGAACATTAACCTTTCAATCTTTTCAGATAAATAAAACATAAATATTAATTTAAAACCTAAGAAGTTTGTAATTTTGGTCTGACAATACATAACAGACATCGTATTGAATAGAAATACCTTACAGCAAACCCAGAAAGTGGTTAAAATTATATAAGAAAGCTTTAATAAAACAGACTAGTTACTTAACATAAATATAACTAAGTCTTGTTTGGTTGTATTTACATCCCATTGACACTTTTAGAATCTAAATAGTGATACCCAGTTACAACTGTCAGATAAATGTACAGGTACCGCTGGTGATACCCAGTTACAGCTGTCAGATAAATGTACAGGTACTGCTGGTGATACCCAGTTACAGCTGTCAGATAAATGTACAGGTACTGCTGGTGATACCCAGTTACAGCTGTCAGATAAATGTACAGGTATTGCTGGTGATACCCAGTTACAGCTGTCAGATAAATGTACAGGTACTGCTGGTGATACCCAGTTACAGCTGTCAGATAAATGTACAGGTACTGCTGGTGATACCCAGTTACAACTGTCAGATAAATGTACAGGTTCTGCTGGTGATACCCAGTTACAGCTGTCAGATAAATGTACAGGTACTGCTGGTGATACCCAGTTACAGCTGTCAGATAAATGTACAGGTACTGCTGGTGATACCCAGTTACAGCTGTCAGATAAATGTACAGGTATTGCTGGTGATACCCAGTTACAGCTGTCAGATAAATGTACAGGTACTGCTGGTGATACCCAGTTACAGCTGTCAGATAAATGTACAGGTACTGCTGGTGATACCCAGTTACAACTGTCAGATAAATGTACAGGTTCTGCTGGTGATACCCAGTTACAGCTGTCAGATAAATGTACAGGTACTGCTGGTGATACCCAGTTACAGCTGTCAGATAAATGTACAGGTATTGCTGGTGATACCCAGTTACAGCTGTCAGATAAATGTACAGGTACTGCTGGTGATACCCGGTTACAGCTGTCAGATAAATGTACAGGTACTGCTGGTGATACCCAGTTACAGCTGTCAGATAAATGTACAGGTACTGCTGGTGATACCCGGTTACAGCTGTCAGATAAATGTACAGGTACTGCTGGTGATACCCAGTTACAACTGTCAGATAAATGTACAGGTACTGCTGGTGATACCTAGTTACAGCTGTCAGATAAATGTACAGGTATTGCTGGTGATACCCAGTTACAACTGTCAGATAAATGTACAGGTACTGCTGGTGATACCCGGTTACAGCTGTCAGATAAATGTACAGGTATTGCTGGTGATACCCTGTTACAGCTGTCAGATAAATGTACAGGTACTGCTGGTGATACCCAGTTACAGCTGTCAGATAAATGTACAGGTACTGCTGGTGATACCCAGTTACAGCTGTCAGATAAATGTACAGGTACTGCTGGTGATACCCAGTTACAGCTGTCAGATAAATGTACAGGTACTGCTGGTGATACCCAGTTACAGCTGTCAGATAAATGTACAGGTATTGCTGGTGATACCCAGTTACAGCTGTCAGATAAATGTACAGGTATTGCTGGTGATACCCAGTTAAAACTGTCAGATAAATGTACAGGTACTGCTGGTGATACCCAGTTACAACTGTCAGATAAATGTACAGATACTGCTGGTGATACCCAGTTACAGCTGTCATATAAATGTACAGGTACTGCTGGTGATACCCAGTTACAACTGTCAGATAAATGTACAGGTACTGCTGGTGATACCCAGTTACAACTGTCAGATAAATGTACAGGTATTGCTGGTGATACCCAGTTACAACTGTCAGATAAATGTACAGGTACTGCTGGTGATACCCAGTTACAACTGTCAGATAAATGTACAGGTACTGCTGGTGATACCCAGTTACAGCTGTCAGATAAATGTACAGGTACTGCTGGTGATACCCAGTTACAACTGTCAGATAAATGTACAGGTACTGCTGGTGATACCCAGTTACAACTGTCAGATAAATGTACAGGTACTGCTGGTGATACCCAGTTACAACTGTCAGATAAATGTACAGGTACTGCTGGTGATACCCAGTTACAACTGTCAGATAAATGTACAGGTACTGCAGGTTAGCTGGAAGTCTTACTCACCGAGACTCAACCACTACACTGCAGGTTAGCTGGAAGTCTTACTCACCGAGACTCAACCACTACACTGCAGTTTAGCTGGAAGTCTTACTCACCGAGACTCAACCACTACACTGCAGGTTAGCTGGAAGTCTTACTCACCGAGACTCAACCACTACACTGCAGGTTAGCTGGAAGTCTTACTCACCGAGACTCAACCACTACACTGCAGTTTAGCTGGAAGTCTTACTCACCGAGACTCAACCACTACACTGCAGGTTAGCTGGAAGTCTTACTCACCGAGACTCAACCACTACACTGCAGGTTAGCTGGAAGACTTCCCCATGAAGAAGTCGTTGCTCAGACCAAGACTTGAACCCGTCTAGTTAGAGGACTGGCAAGTCTGTGTTAGGTTTAAACTTAACTGATTTTTAAATTTACTTCTTAATGAATAAAATGTTCTAAAACACTGCTTTAGGTCATATTTTACATCATAAATATTTGAATCATATGTTTTAATATGTATCTAAGTGGGGTGCCTGTGGCTTAGTGGTCGTCGATTTGAAACGCCTCGGATTGCTTAGCCGCTCACTACGTGGGTATGAGTCCCATTCGGAGTGTAGGACTTAATGTGGGAAGGTCCTCCAGCTGACTTGCGATGCACCAGTGGATCTTTACAAATATTTGTCTAAGGCCTTCTTCCACCAAAAAGCTGGACATTGCTATAGTGATCATAAGTGGCCGCTGCAATATATTTCAAAAACAAAACTTGATATGTATCTCACAAATTTCCCAGTGAAATTATTACTCCAGTAACGTTTCTCTAGAGTTTTTTTTCACTGTGGGACTGCGACATGTCCTTTTTCTATTGTGCCACAGTGCCCTTTGACTAGCAGCTGTGCGTCCTACTGCCCTTACCTCCCACGTGGCCCTAGTCTCTGCCCCACGGGCGACATTTTCTGCGGAGAGGTCACCAGATGCCTGTATAAGCAGCTGCTACTTAGCTGCGGCGTTACCATGTCATCTTGACTTTAAAATAGATAGTTTCCACGTCAGTGAAAATCCCTCATCTTGGCAGCCATCTTTGATGGTAACTTCAAGGAATTTTCATATGAATTGTATAGGATAAATTTTATTTTCTTTTAATTTCTTCATTTTTCATTAAAAACTATACCCCATCGGAAAGCTCTTGAAATTCATATTTTTAGAAAACAATATTTTTTACAATTGATAAATGCACTGAGAATTAATACACAGAAATAAATAAAACTATTGGCTCATACTTAAAACAAAATAAATAGTGTATCATTTTCGGTTGTATTTCTTTAACCTTTTAAACTATCAAAATATAGATTTGATATTTAAAATACTTTATAAAAGCTGTTAAATGTGATATAAAATTCAGTAAAATAGACTGAAAAATAAAAACACAGTGGTGAGTTAAATACAGCAAATATTTCCCGATTTCGGCCTGCATTAGCTTCTGCCCACAAAGATGGCTGCCTTAAACTGTCTTATCAGTGTCGATGACATCACATGGAAACTATGTATACACAATCAAGTTGCGTAATGCGTGCATTGCCTTCATCTAACGGCATTGATTACCACCGAGCGCTTCACCTAATTCCTCCTGGCCAGTTACATGTACTAATAATTAGCAGAGCAAAGTTTTGTTTTGTCCAAATGTTTATCACGATAGCCAGGGTAAAATTATCGTTATCGTGTTAGTTGTTACGAAGCGCCTAAACTATTCTAATTGTCCCCTCAAGTTTTTGAAACGCACTTCCTGCCTGCAATCTATATTTAGCATGACGCCGGGTCAAATACTCTGGCAAACCAGGAAAACGTCATTGAAAACGTCATCGGCATATGCCTGGGAAGTCCCTTTCACCAGTCATGGTCAAAAAGCAAGTCTTGCAATTTGGGTTTTCTACATAAAGGATAAGACCCGCTTATCGAACTTAACAGAGTTTCACATTCGCGGCTAAATGTTGATGAATCCAGGAATTACCACAAAGAAAGGTACATTAAAGTTTCAAACGCTTTTAAGTTATTGTTATCGAGCGTTAAAAAAGATGCCACATTATGTTAATTATATGCGACATAGTTTATGGCGTAATCGCGTCTCTGGTAGTCGCTGATTTCAAAGGGAGGCTACTCGCCGCTGACCCACTGGGGACTAATTAAAAAAGATGGCGGAAACGGATAAAGAAATCAACGAAGCGCGAGTAAAGAATAAATAATTTGACCATTTCAAATTAACAGATTTGAACATGTACTTAGCAGTCGTAGATTGAATGCGCTAATCGAGCGAATTATCGGCGCTCACTGGCTAGCTATTACTTACAAATATGAATTGAAAAGGAGAGACCAATAGATAGTTTCCATGTGATGTCATCGACACTGATAAGACAGTTTAAGGCAGCCATCTTTGTGGGCAGAAGCTTATGCAGGCCGAAATCGGGAAATATGTGCTGTATTAAACTCACCACTATGTTTTTATTTTTCAGTCTATTTTACTGATTTTTATATCGAATTGAACAGCTTTTATAAAGTATTTTAAATATCAAAACTATATTTTAATAGTTTAAAAGGTTAAATACAACCGAAAATGATACACTGTTGTTGTTTTTTTTAAGTATGAGCCAATAGTTTTATTTATTTCCGTGTATTAATTCTGTGTGCATTTATCAATTGTAAAAATAATTGTATTCGAAAAAATATGAATTTCAAGAGCTTTCCCATGGTGTATAGCTTCTAATTTTCGGACCACTAATAAAAAAAATACAAGAAAATAAAATTTACCCTTCTATACAATTCATATGAAAATCCCTTGAAGTTACCATCAAAGATGGCTGCCAAGATAAGGGATTTTTACTGATGTGGAAACTATCTATTGGAGAAGACGAAGAGGGGCTCTGATCGGTTTATTCTTCCTTCCGGAATTCCACCTCCTTGGACATGAATTAGTGATTCACCGTCCTTTCACACTTCGCCTTCCCTTGATTGGTCACAGTTTGCCCTGATGAAAGGAGACGAGATTCACGGTTCGTCCCTGTTTGGCAAAAAGATGTTCACACTTCGCCATTTTTCTTAAAATTATTCATGAATGAGAACAATACTTAAATTGTTCAATTTTGTTTACTTTTTTTAAACTTTAATTAAAAAATCTACTTGAAAGACATTTGAAATAATACTTAAATCATAAAACGTACTTATTGTTTCTTGCAACGGGGTTTTAATAAACGTTTAAAGTGTTAAAATCAGAGAACACAAACCATGACATTAGAACAGTGATTTAACGCCGATAGAATCATTCATATAACTTCAACCAATCTCTGTTGACAGTACGCGGCAACTAGAGATTTGTTTTAGAAATAACAACAACTATTCCCAACTCTGTAATTTACTCCTGAATAAGAACAAATTTAAATATAAACACCAGATTATTTATTTATTTATTTTTATTTTTTTTTGGGGGGAGGGGGGGGGTAAATATTAACTTTAGCATTGAAATGATTTTAAACAAAAGATAAAGTTATTAATTTTATTACTTTGCATGATTAAATCAATGTAGATGTATTTTAATTGAAGACATACAGGTTTTTACAAAGTAATTTAATAAATAATATAGACAACTGCATATTTCTTACGCATAGTGAGACTCTTTATTTTTTCCAAATATTTAGCTTGACCTCAGTTCAAAAAAAACATCTCTAGTCTTATTAAAAAAAGAAGAAAAGTAAATGGTGCCCTTGTTATGGAAATGGCTGAATAAATATAACTTGCAAGTTTTAAGGCATGTTATATACAGTGAATTTATCATAAAATTAACTTAGAATTATGATTTGTTAAATTATCAATTATTATTTAGATAAAAAATGCAGATCCAGCCAACTTTAATT
Organism: Sinonovacula constricta; assembly: GCA_007844125.1. NCBI lineage: Eukaryota > Metazoa > Mollusca > Bivalvia > Cardiida > Solecurtidae > Sinonovacula > Sinonovacula constricta. The sequence goes on from CM017564.1 coordinate 39,223,053, forward strand.
TTTACATTTGGTGGTAAACAAACAATCGGTATGTTAAAGCTTAGGTATTAGAATGTTATCTTTTGTGCTTGTTGATGGCCATATGGACATTAACAGCTGGAAAAATGATCTATATTGCAACAATTCTACGGATGGTTTATATAAAACGTTTAACGAAGCCTGTTAATACATGCATACTTTCAATATATATTTATATATGCCCTTTATGTAGAACCTGTCGCGCTTTAAGTGCCCTTTTCTAGAAAAAAAAATACCACGCACTTGTTGACGTCTGGGGGAAACATTACTCCAGGGTGTTTAATGTCAAATAATATCTCACATCTCACTCTCAGTGGTCACCTGCTAGTTTACACACACAAAGATGATGTTCTAAGTCCTCACCGTTTTGGGGCTTCTCACAGTGTGCTTTAACTTTGAATAATATTTAGTCGAAAATAGTGGACAGTTATCGAGAAACAGTGGGGGTTTTTTTTGTTCAGCAATATTTATTTGCATCAACAAGTCAAGAATTGAGGAGCTGTGAAGATTTAAGCTGGTGGAGTTACAGTGCTGTAACAGCTTTTGTTTTAATGATAGTCATGTGGATGTGCCATTGTAAATAATGTTGGTGTGCATTTAAAAGCATACTGCTATTCATTTATCAGATGTACACAATTATTCACTTAATGAGTAAATGTTCACCTTATTAGCTTTATATTTCGGTCCATGTAATAAATTAATCTTATATGTAAAGTCTATTCGATCACTACATAAAAAAACTGTGGCATTTTCATTTTTTAAACTTAACAATAAAAACTATTTCAAAAACAATGTTAAACAGTTCATATTTTCCTCAGGATGTTTTCAACACATCTGTCTTCTGATCTTTCTCTTTTAATACAGCTATTGCTTCTTCTGGGGTTCGTAAAGTGAAGACGATGGGAGTTTTATCAAGGTTTGGATTTGACTCCTTAAGATAGCGTATCCAGGCAATGAGGGACTCCTTGCTACTGGTTCCAGTCACACACATAGCCAAAATAGTACCATCCTCTTGCTCATGGTCACTCTGGCGGACAGCTACCTGAGTCTTTGGCTCCTCAGATTCAAATATAGTCTCAAAGTTAAACAAATCTGAAAAAGAGTAAAGAAGTTATCAAGTGCCAAAATGAAAAGTTATCTTGATGTGAAAAATATTAAAAGTAAGAATAGAAATGATGGAAAAAGCCAAAGAAAAGAAAAACAACTTTTACTAGAATCTAAAAAAATGACCTTTATGCAGGCAAAACCAAGAAATGTCACTAGAACTGATATATGCAATGAAGATACAATAACCTTAAACATGATCTTCACCTTGTAGATGTCCTTGACCTACATGGCTGTCCTTGTAAATGCTATCGGTAACACACCTTTAAGTGTATCAATGTCAGATGTGTTAGATCGTTTCAATTACCAATACTGAAATACTATGGAAGTTATCAGGGGAATGAGATGGAGAAACAGATGCATGGACAGTGTAACTGTTACAATGTACGTGCCTCCCTTTGAAACCATGCAAAGGCGGAAGTTTACACTGCTGCTAAAATGTAAAAACTCAAAACAGAATAAAAATAATATAAGGCATCTACAATAGCTGATATTTCTATTGGGTCTCTTCAAATCGTTCTCATATCACCAGAAAGTTGTAATTGGTTTTGCTCTATCACGAAGCTAAGTCATGACTGTTTTTATTTTTTAATTTTACAATAATTATAGTCATTATCATGCTTTGCATCATCTATGATCCTATTCAAAAATAATTTTTAAAAAAAAATCTGATGTTAACTAAAACATTTCCTTGAAAATTGCTGCTTGAAGAAAATTGAAAATTAAAAAAAATTCAATAGTTATATTTAATAAGTTCTGTAAAAAGATGTTAGTCATTTTGTACCTAGCTTTTTCTTGTTTTGTAATGTTTAAGTGAAAACTGGCTTTGCAAGAAGTAGAGAGAGGGGGACTTTGTGTCTGTGTAATATCTTGTTTATTGTTACAAGATATTAATTTACAATAGGCAATTCTGATTAGTTGTAGGCTCAACTTTAAACAAAGTAGTAACCCTTACATTGACTTTTAGCTAACGAATTGAAAAGAAATACCAACCAGGATGCAATTTTCTTACCTTCATCTTTCTCTTTTGACTGTTCATCTTCTTGTATGTTGACTGGGTCTGTGCGCAGTATAAAGTAGGTGACGGGTACATTACGTAGCCACACCTTAAACTGTCCCTCTACGTACAGTGGGACATCGGTAGGATGTCTCGCCAACAGTTCCTGCTGATCAGGACTCTGAGCCGAGGTGATGAATGTCTCCCGTCCAAGCTCCTTCTCATCATCTTTGATCTGACAACAAGTGTCATATAGGTAATTACTGATCATCATCTCTGATCTGACAGCAAGTGTCATATAATATGTAATTACTGATCACATGACCATTGAATACAAGTTGAGTTTTTAATACAAAATAGCAAGCACCAGACAAGGAGAACCAAATGTGACATCCATTCAATTACACGAAACTCTTCAAGCAGCAAACTATCTACATGTAAAGTCACTTCTAAAAAGCCATTTGAATCTATTATGTAAGGTACAATGTTTATGAATGTGTTTGTTTTTGCTGCTTTATTTAGATACATGTTTATTACAGCAACACAATTACGGTCACCATAGCAACATGCACCTATTTTTTGGTGAAAGAAGACCCCTGACTAGTTTTGAGGTAGAACATCAGGTCACCACAGGTCAGCTAGAAGACCTCCCCACATGAAAGTTTTCACCTCAAATGGGTTTTATGCTCCACCTTACACCTTTTCAGACCATGGGGGCTAAGTTCACTGAACAAAATTTATTTCTTTTTCAATAAAGCCTGAAACATAACTTATATGCTAAGAAGATACCATGTTAACTTTTTTCTCCCAATGTCTAACTAGCAACTAAAACTGATCAATCAAAACTGAATATAAGTGGACATTTTCTTCAATGCTCAAACAGTGCAGGCTTGTTTTCAACACAAACTGGGCTTTTTTTTACAAGGAATAGAAATACAGGCCTCTAGCAGGCATCAGTAAACATAAAGGCTTTAAGTGATATTTGCTAAAAATTAATGAGCAAAAAGACTGCTCTAAGGTTACACATTTCACATCGGTTACATGATATCTGAGCGTAACAGAAAACATTTATAGACAAATTAACGATCACCAATTATATGAGTTGACATAAACCAATATTGGTCAGAAGAAAATTACAGCCATAAAATTCGAATATTGACCAAAAAAAAGGAAAAAATAAAGTCCTGAAGCAAAAACTGGGTAAAAAGGTTTTTTGAGTAATAAATGACAGTTTTAAGTTAGAAAAAGAGAAGTTTTTAGAGGTTTCACCTAATTGACAGAAAGTTGTACTGTTACATTTTTCAATTAGTAAATAAATGGCCAAATAAAACATTAGCAAAGAGGATCATATTCACCTTCCACACTAGTATCTTATTGTTGACATCAATGGCCATCTTCCTGAGGGCCAGTAGAGCCAAGGCTATCTGACAGTCTGGCAACTCATGAGGCAGCTTGTATGGGTTGGCATTACTGAACTTGGGCATCCAGTAGATCATTCGCCGGTACTTCAACATCACCTGAGACCGGGGACCAAAGGCCTTCATAATTATGTCACGGAACTCACGATCAGGGACTACAGCTGTGAAAATACACCAGCTTATTTACAAAGTAAGTCAATATTAGCAGATTTAGAACAAAAGTTAACACAGTTCTTCATGCAAAAGTTAATTGTGTTTTGTGCACATTTTCGGTTATATCATTACTTTATACTTATTACTTAATACATTACTTTATTACTGATCTTGTACTGAAAATAATTGAGGCTTGTTTCAATAATATACCTTATTTCATTTATTTCCACATACAGTATATAAAAGGCCTACCATAATAAGCTGTTTATCATAGATATTTAGTAAGAGAAAAAAGGACTTTTGGACATTTTAATTTAGTATTCACCTCTTTCTAAAACTATTTTTAAAACTGTGCAGCCATTTGTTTACAATTATACAACACAGACAAACAATTTGACAACATTTTGATACAAATTCACTAATGGTTACCATTTCTCTCCATTTGGTCCATGACATTTATAGCACAGTCCTGCTGCTTCGGGAAGTGATGGAGGTGGGCCTGCCATGATGACTTGGCAACCATTTTTCCTTCAGGAAACACCTGCACAGTAAAGATACAGACCAATTTATCAGGTGTCATTCATTTCCCTTTTTATACCCTTACCTTATGTCTTAAAAAAAGGTGCATGTATCCATTTAAAGCAGACATGGTATGTTTTAACTGTGATGCTATATTAATGACTTGATGCCACACCCAGCCAAATACTCCAGAATTGATCCATCTAAGCCAGGTGCAAGCAAGAAAAATATTTAAATATATAAGGACCCTCAAAATTAATCAGCTAAAAATAGAACCAGTAACTTTCTGTAATCAGTGTTCTAAATTTTAACAAGAGCACCACAAGATAGAGCAAAAGGTGCTTGACATTTCTGCCAGGTTATTTTAAAATCCCTCAGGAAATGACAGAGTAACTGAGCAGACACGACCACCAGTGCACTACCAGGGTTTATGTCTTTGACCTTCAACAGTGACCTTGACCTTCAAGTAATTGACTGGAGTCTTTTGCGTGACATGAGTTTGTCTTCTTGTACGTCTTCATGAGTGTGACATTTCTGCCAAGTTATTACTATGCCACTATATCTCAGCCTTCGAGGGCATAAAAAATCTTTATTCTGCCAAACTGCTGTGCACTGGTGTGCAATACATTCTGGCATGACCGTGGACTACAATTTGAGTAAGTGAAAAAAAAAATCAAAGGGAAATAACATCAAATATTCACAAATTTACTTGAGAGTAATGACATTTGTGTAGAAAGGGACATAACTCAAAAATAAGAAGGGCAGGGTGACATTAACTTTGATAAATGTAGGAGTATGGTCCAGACACACATCAAGTATGAAAATTGAACTAAGGGGAATAACTCCAAAATCATGAAGTGTACAGTGACAGTTCTTGTGCACTACACTCCATCTCAATGAGATCTATCCTCTTGTGAAGTTTCAAGTCAATAGCTTTGATAACGTAGGAGTTATGCTTCGGACAAGAAAATTAAACAAAGGGGCATAACTCCAAAATCATGACATACAGTCAGATTAACTGTTCCTGTGCACTGCACTCCTCAAAAAGAGCTATCTGCTTATTAAGATTCAAGTCAATAGCTTTGATAATGTAGGAGTTATGCTCCGGACAAAAGAAAATTAAACAAAGGGCAATAACTCCAACATCATGAAGTACAGATTTACTGTTACAGAAATATTTGTGTTGCATTGGTACCAAAAATGTCAACCATGTAAATAGTTTATCTGGCATTTTTTTATTATCTGCAACAGCTTTGCCATTATCAAACAAATCAAGAATTTAAAAAAAAAATACAATGAAGATGTGCTGTTTTAATTGACAAAAGGGTATAAATACAGCGTTTTATTAAATTGTTGCATTCAACATACATGTAGAACTTTAGTCATTTTTTACAATACATACCCTCATCACCGACTTGTAGCATTCTATATTTCTCTGAACTCCAAACTCCTTCATAAGGGATAAGGCTTCATCAATAAACTCAACATGTCTTCGTCTGTTGGGATTCTGTTTAATGTAAAGATCTATCACTTCACGGAATATCCAATGGTTCACAGCCCTCTGGGGATCAATCTTCTGTGCTTCCATTAACCTTTTCAGTTCAATAAGTCCTTTTTTATTTTGGGATTTTTCAACATCATCCTTGACAACACTATAGAACTCTTGAAAATACGACTTTGCTTCTTTTTTCTCCTCTTCATAGGTTTTTATTTGTCTGTTTACATGGCTTGATGAAGCAAACCAAACGTTTTGTTGTAATGTTGTTTTCAGCTGGCCTTTTAGATGACACTTCTGTAAATGATAATGGATGCCAGTGCATAATCTTGATGACGTATGAAGTGACCCAGAGCCACGACAAGCACTAACTGCCAAATGATGCAGATAATTATATTGTCTCATCTGTAAGAGAAAGAAATGCAGTTAAAGTAATAAAAAGTTTCATAATACTTAAATTCATACACTAACTACTACTCAACTTAAAGCCGTTGCAGTCATTAAAGTTGCCATTTCTTGTAGCCGTTTGTAATATCAGTACTATATCTTCAATAACATGCAAGCACCATATTCTACATTAACATTTTTTCTTAAAATGGAAACGTGCAGGGATTCTTCCAGATCACATGGATGATGTGTCCTTGATGTTCAACCTTTCAGGAAGCAAAAATTTTTCAGTGAAATTCAGAAGTGATGTAAATTAAGAATAATATAATATGCTTTTATACTGTTAATAGTTATAACTGTGCATTGCAGTCGTGTCTTGCAACATTTAAGATATGCAATGAAACAAATTTATTGCGACAGAAATAAAAAACAGTGTTGAAAAGGCAAACATTCTGTTACTGATGATGAAATGATTTTGTGACAATTTCAACGTAGATAGTATGTTTCAAGAAAAACTCAATCTGACATTTCATTTATTTTAAACCTTCTCATACATACAATGTGGAATCTACACAACACAAATTGGGATATTGGTGTCAGGCATTATTGATCATAGGTTGGAATTGGTTGCCACTTCCAACCATGAATGTGATTATATATGGCTTATAAATAAGCTTCAAGTAATGTTTACAAATCATGATTAGTAACTTACAAAATTACTCCTAACTACATTTATTGTGTGCATGCTGCTACTTTCTTTATTAAAAGGTAATTTGAAAGACAAAAGAAAAATCACTAGTTAAACTGAGTTCCCTTAACAGACTGCTGTCTTCAAAATTAACTTTCAGCTTTCAGGCCTGAACTATTTAGAAATGTTACAGGCCTAGAACTTAATTTACAGACACTATTGTTTACAGTTAGAAATAAAAACAAAGTAAATTCCTTTGTTCAACTAAGAAGGTGATGACAATGGTAATAAAATCTGTAACTGGCTAAACTTTACCAAAGTTTGACCAGTTAACTATTAATAACAAAAGAATATTAGGACTATGTAGAATCAGATACATCCACTTACTTATGCAGTTATTATTTGCACTGCAATTTTAATTTTGTATATCACTTAAATGCCTAGAACAAAAATTATTGAAAAATTGCAATAGTAAAAAAGGAGGATAGTCATGTATTTTTTTATTTAATTGACAATAACAGAGCAAAAATAAAAGTTAAGAAACTATGCCATATTTACTGAAACAGGACCTAGCTTATTTAATTTACATGTTTTGTTTGTTTCAAAATTAATCTAGGCCAGTTTATTAGACTGTATGATCGGACATTACTGTACTCTTTACCTGTACAGTTTGGTTTAACAGAACATATTATAGACGTCTTTTGACCATTTAAACCATAACAATTTCTTTAAGCATCAACAGAGCATCCATTAAGATAAATTGATACAAGTTTCTATGAACCCTTAGTTATTGTTTAAGCTTGTTGCCACTTTCTTGTTATTTATTCTGCTTTGATACAACATAATAGTGCATTTTTTTTTACTCTGTTCTATGTCAGAAACTATCAAGAAGTTGTGATCCTAAACATACATGCGTTTCTTACAAAGAAAATCTGCAGTACACAGATCTGGCCATGGAATTTTGGCAATGTCCCCCAATCATGGTGGACTTTTTTAGCACAGAAAGCTGCATATTTTCTACCCCAACAGCAAGGATTTTCCACTCGCAGCTGCAATACTGGTGATTTTCAGCTAGACCCAGAACTTTTTCACTGACCCCTCACGTATCATCTTAAAGAATGAACAAACTGGATTTAAAACGGAAATTACATTAATAATTTAATAATTTTCAGAATAGCACAATCACAAGAAACAATAGTATTTTATCTGTCAATACTTTTATATTGATCGTAAACTAACAAGACTGTTTCAACTTTGTGCAATATTCATCCTATTACTGATGAATCCTGAAATATCACTTAGAAAAAATTGCATTTGAATTCCTTACACTAAGGTCAACTTTTTGTTTTTGTCACAGTATTGCGAGGAACAAAAACAGAATGAAGCCATTTTAGACCCCAAGAAGAAATGTCTTAGTTACACCTGTTCCCAGCGACTCATGGCGTTTTGACCCTGTTGAGTTCAGAACATTTTATTTCCCTCCCCGCTGTCAGTGTCATTTGATCTTGCAGCAAGAATGTTTTCTGCTCTAACTTTAAAATCTGTCTGTGATTGACTAGCAGAAAAGGCAAAAATTGCATGGCCTGATTTGTATATAAAAACAAACTTGTTTGCTTCTTTAATCGTTTTGTACAGTGAAAGTCTTCTTCATATCTTAATTTACTCAGCTAGTTGACAGGCAAGATTCTAGCCAATCAAATAAGTGGATTTCTCCACTAGTTACTGATGGCAAGTCCATGGTTAAGCAGATGTTAGGGAGGTGTAGGAAATGTCTGTCTGTTTCAGCAAATTAATGCTCATATCACCAATAAAATAAATGTGAGCTTATTTTGGAATATTATTTTTATTGGGTAAGAAGAATTGTGCATTTGATGCACTTACTGTGGCAAAATTGTTTCTTTTCATGTAAAAAATAATACACAAAACAGACATTTTTTCTGATAATGTTGCTTACGTTCCCTCAATATATTTTTAATTTTATTTATTCATCAGCTAAACGTGCATTCATTCATTTCTAGTATTGGCTTTGTTTTTATCCTTTATACATATGATGTCCTGTTGAAATTTTACATCAATTACAAAATCATTTTTTTCCTGAAAAGTTAAGCTGTTTTTAATGGTATCAGTCAGCAATGTTTGAAGAGTCGATTGGTCTGCAACTCCATGCTTTTGAATAGTATGCCCAGAGGTCCTTGTGAAATAATTTAGTATCTGTGTAGGAGATGGTCATATATGACAATTTCACATGCATGAGTTGTAAAGACGAAAGAGACTTCATCTATCATTACTGAATTGATTTGAGATAATACTTAGAAAAAAATGCATTTGCAATTGATGTCATTGTCAATCTTCCTTTTTGGGGCAAATAGAAGATGACATTCTGCTGTGGGCCCCTGCGATACAGTCATTACCACTACAATTTTACAAGTGTGCGTTCAAAACCATTTCTGCAGAAATATAGGTACATATAGGTACAAAATTTTATGTCTGCCAGATCGGGCAGGGTCAAGTCCTCCTCAGATCCCTGGTGAATCCGGGCCTAAGTTCATTTAGTCACAAAACTGATAATTTCGGATGGATCCATCCGAAATTATCCGTAATATAGTGGTTTACAGTCACTTAGGTAAATGACCACTTCGGTAAATTGATCTTATATTGGCATTAATCCTGTCGTTTCGGTAAATAGGTAAACATATAGTATAACACCTGATTAAGATGGAGAATTTGGTATGTCCATGTGTAAAAAAGATTTTCACACCTCAACCCGAGACAGATAATTTAATCATTTATTTATGTATTATGGGCAATCGTATCTGTAATGTTTAAAATTAGGAAGTGTATATTTTATGTAATATTGTTGTTATTTTTTGCAATTATTGAACTGAAATATTTCCTCAACCTAACTGTTTGTGTGTGTATTGTAGTGCATATAGGCACTTCCAACAGCCTTGCTGTTGGGGTAACCCTTTAGCGACTGGATCTAGTGAATCGTCCAGTTGCAACTCAGCATCTCCTCCTAGCGTGATCATTTGGTACATCTCCTTCAGCTCAAATGTGATCACATTGAAACCTGCCATGAACTCGTCCAGGTGCTGCTTACGGAAATCCTCGTGGTATTTCCGCTGTTTGTCACGGAATTCTGTAATCTAATCCAACTCAGCCACCCTTTGTAAGTACAGCTCTTCCTTTTTCTTGTATTCTGCGATAGCTGCCATGTTGGGTTTCATATGGGACAGTTTCTCTTCAAGAATTTACTTGAATTTATTTCAGATTTACTTTAATGGTGTCAGAAGTAAACGGAAGCCTGGTGTGGCTGTTCTGAGTTGGGCTTGGGCCCAGAAAAAAGTAAAGGGGGAGGAGTGTAATGCATATTGCCACTTCCAACAGCCTTGCTGTTGGGTTAACCCTTTAGCAACGTGGTTGAGTGTCAGCCTACTGATCTGAAGGTCCCGGGTTCGAATCCCCATTAGGGACAGGATTATTTTCTCCTCACAGATTTACTTTAATATTTATACTAGGGATGTCAACGGATATCCGGATATCCGGATATCCGTCCGAATCGTCGGATATCCGAATCGACTTTGGTATCCGGATATTCGCTTAAAAATGAAATATTTTGAACATTTAATTAAATGTTTTGGCCATTTTGCTAAGTTATCTTTCTGTTGTCGTGTCAGTTTGCATTCACACATACGCAGGTGTAACGGATTATCGACAGGTGGTGACAGGTGGTGACACGCAGTATTGTATATTTGGCTTCACAGTTTTAGAAATGTGCTAAAGCATGATGGTATGTATAATAACATGCTAATTAGCCGCCAACGTTTAAAGCTTCTACTGATCCATTTTGTTTAGCGAATACTATCTTTAATTTTCTTAATGAACTTCACAGTTTTAGAAATGTGCTAAAGCTAATGTATAATAACTTGCCAATTAACAGCCATTGTTTGAAGCTATTACTTATTTATTCATTTTGATTAAGGATTATTATCTTTAATTTTGTTAGTTCGGCTTTATTAAGAAGAGATAGAGCTACAATTACGTAGACAATTAACAGGTTTGTCGGCAAAGATCAGTTACTCATGTTTAATTAAGTCCGTTTGGATTGTATAAATGAATTGATGAATTTATTATGTTTTCATTCTATCACGGTGATCTGCAAGTTGATGTGACGCATGTACGCATGTTTTCCTTGATCAGATATATGTTTGATGTATTCATTTTATTGTGAATTAAAATTACTTAACGTGTTTTATTGTTCGTATTTCATTAATTATTAAAATGATGAAGTGCCTATGCCTATGAAAATTTTGATTTAATTATTTCCATTAAAATGACGATTAAATTATGTCAATGGAAACGTTAGTAACCCCCCACACATCCGACTGCAACATCAGAATTAACTAAGATTTATATCCGGATATCCGAATATCCGTTCGGATCGTTCGACGGATATCCGGATACCAAATATAGTATCCTTTGACATCTCTAATTTATACCTGTTATGAAGGAAAATAAAAAGTGATAATAAAAGTGTTCACATTTCTTTATTTATCAGTTCTTTATATACCCCGCGACAAGCAGTATTAACAAACATCAAGATTGTTATTACCAAGTAGATATGTGCAAATCTTTTCATATGGGGCCATACCAAATTCTCCGTCTCAATCAAGTATTGTATTATATGTTTACGGTTACCTATTTACCGAAACGACCGTACTCAACTCAACTCAACTCAACTTTATTGAACTCGTTATCGCTTTAAGCGATCAATGAGCAATTTAGCATACAATACATGTACAAAAACACGGGAAATCAATGAAAAAGACTATAACATCTATGACGTCACGTGTAAACAATGCGTCTCATGATCATAGTTAAATTTAACATGTTTTGTGCAATATGTAAACCCCGTTTGTTGACATTTGTTTTATGAATGAAGGTGGTTCGAAATATTTAAAGCATTGTGAGTGATGTGTTATAGACTTCACCTTTTTTATGATTCAGGACAAAATGTGCAACAAAGATAGGATTGATGATTAAATCCAGAAAAGGTAATACGTTATTATAAGGATAATATTATTAAATAATTTTGCTTTTGTCGATGGAATTGTTTGTCAGTAAAGCATTGTGTAGAGAAAAAAAAAATCTAAAATTGGTAGCTAGAAGTCTGAATGATAATTGATGATGTATCTATTTGCATGTTAAAAAATGCTATTATAGAATCAAATCGAAACTGACACGATGAGACATAGAATCATTTGAAAACAATTTTAAGAAACTGGTAAGATTAACATAGTTTGGAAAAAAAGATAAGAATTAGTGTCTCACAATTAACGGTTACTTATATACAATAGCATATATAACATAAGGAAACAATTTGACCCCCACCCCTGCAAAAACAACAACAATAACAACAGTCAAAAAAAAAATATATATATATATATATATATATAAAAATAGCATACACTGTAGTACTTAAAATAAAATGTGACTCTAGTTGGTATCTTATAAGTTAAGACAATTGTCAAAGAAGTTAAGACTGTAAAATACAGCTAGTAAAATAATCAGGGAATATGTCATTTGTCTTTAAATTAACTTATTATTAATTATGGATGTATCAAAAGAGAAAAAAAGTTCTTATTAAACACTCACAAGTGTGAATTATAACAGGCAAGAATTTTTCTTATGAAAATGCATAATTTTTTAAGTATTTTGATATTATGGTTGTCTTATCCCTATATAAGATCAATTTCCGAAGTGGTCATATACCGAAGTGACTGTTACCCAAAATAGGAGATATTTGACATTTCAGTTATACACCCTATTATTTAGCAGCAATACTTCACGTACTTTTTATGACAATTCCCTGTGTTAATTCATATTAAAAAATATTCATCACAAGGGTGTTGTGTGTGATTTCTTTTCATTTTGTAACAAGGTTGTAAGGCGTTTTCGTGACTAAGACTTACGCACCTAATGCACATATACAGAGTAAACACATCTGTATCTCTGAAAATTATAAAATATTTTCTATAATATTTAAAAATCTCAAGTTACATTAAATCACTTCAAAGTTACAGTAGAAAGGTCTTTCTTGGTAACAATTAAACAAAAATTCTTGTACATTGAGTATAATCGTTTGACTAAACAGCAAATAGTCAAAAATAGTCACAAATATACACAAATAGTCGAATGACTAAACAGCGTATTGTCGACTACAGGCTGATGTAAAGGCATAGGCTCCATGTTTTGTATATTATAAATGTTCTTTTGCATTAGAAAAATGTCATTTCGTTGGTTTGGACCAAAATCTAAATAAAAATTTGCATAAATAACGCAAAAACGGTGACAAAAAGACTCACGAATAGTCTAAACAGCGCATAGTCGATTTCAGGCTGTCATGTTTTCATTTATCATAAATATATTTATTATAAATAAATAAATAAAGGTTCTTTTGCATTAGAAAAAGGCCATTTCGTTGATTTGAGACCGAAATCTCAACAGAAATGTGCATAAATAACGCAAAAACGGTGACAAATAATCACAAATAACAGCGTAAAGTCGATTTCAGGCTGTTATATAGGCATAAGCTTCATGTTTTCATTTATCATGAATATATTTTTTATACATAAATAAATAAAAGTTCTTTTGCATTAGAAAAAGGCCATTTCGTTGGTTTGAGACCGAAATCTCAACAGAAATGTGCATAAATAACGCAAAAAAAACGGTGACAAATAGTCACAATTAGTCAAATAACTAAACAGCGTAACATAAAACAAGACAATTTTATATAAACAAAACGTGTACTGTTGACCAATCACTCAAAGAAAACACAGCGTCTGAGACAATACGAGTAATAAAAGTATGTATAGTGCGCTATCATCTGTACCTGGCATATGCCATCGGGCATAGGTATGAATGGTGCGCTATCATCTGTACCATATGCCATCGGGCACAGGTATGAATGGTGCGCTATCATCTGTACCTGGCATATGTCATCGGGCACAGGTATGAATGGTGCGCTATCATCTGTACCATATGCCATCGGGCACAGGTATGAATGGTGCGCTATCATGTGTACCTGGCATATGCCATCGGGCACAGGTATGAATGGTGCGCTATCATCTGTACCTGGCATATGCCATCGGGCATAGGTATGAATGGTGCGCTATCATCTGTACCATATGCCATCGGGCACAGGTATGAATGGTGCGCTATCATGTGTACCTGGCATATGCCATCGGGCACAGGTATGAATGGTGCGCTATCATCTGTACCTGGCATATGCCATCGGGCACAGGTATGAATGGTGCGCTATCATCTGTACCTGGCATATGCCATCGGGCACAGGTATGAATGGTGCGCTATCATCTGTACCTGGCATATGCCATCGGGCACAGGTATGAATGGTGCGCTATCATCTGTACCTGGCATATGCCATCGGGCACAGGTATGAATGGTGCGCTATCATGTGTACCTGGCATATGCCATCGGGCACAGGTATGAATGGTGCGCTATCATCTGTACCTGGCATATGCCATCGGGCACAGGTATGAATGGTGCGCTATCATCTGTACCATATGCCATCGGGCACAGACCATGAATGGTGCGCTATCATCTGTACCTGGCATATGCCATCGGGCACAGGTATGAACGGTGCGCTATCATCTGTACCTGGCATATGACATCGGGTACCTAGCTGGCTACTGCCAGGTCTTATCACGCTGGATGCAGCGGGTTGCGATTTGTAACTGGGTAGGGTCGTAACTACCTGACCAAACACAGAAAAAAATGTGTATTTATATATTAGCTGCACGTAATTGGTTGAGGTATAAAAAGTACCTTTTATAGATAATATTAATGCTCATTTGACATTTTTTAGAGCGTTTTTGTTACATAATAGTGTATTGTATGCCATGTTCATGCATCCAGACCATACCACGTGGAGGCGCTCTCGTCATGGTCCATTAGGTTAAACAAACTATTTACTTGTTATATATTTTAAAATTGCTTTACACAAAAGCCAGCACTTAGACAAGAAATTAGCTAAATAATACTGTGACTTAAGGTGTCATAAAATGTACTAAGCCAATTACAACAGCTCATTAAAGATTGAAAAAGAAATCTTGCAAAAGTAAACATGATTGATAAAATGTGGGCAAACAAGTTAATGGGATAAATATACTATGATTTAGCAAAAATGTTTAAAACATAAAAAGCAAATGAGGCATAATAATAGTTAAAGTGATTATATGTTACAGAAAATCTAAAAGTCACTTACAAAAACTTGCTCCTCAAACATACGTCCACACATGCACTTGTCATAATAAATACAAACATCGAAAAACAATGAACATAAACACACAATTTAATATCCAAAATGAAGAATTTGCATGACATAAATTATTTCATTTAAGTAGAATAACAAAAGAAGGTCCAAAACGAAGGGTCATTTACATTTTCTTTAGTTTTGATACAAACGCAATCGACCAATACAGAAATTTTACAATAAGAACAATCGTACAACCTTAGTTAAGCTTATATCTGAACAACTGCAGCAATGGTTAAGTAGAAAGTTAAAACAAAAAAAAATACAAAAAAATCGCGTTTAGTCTTCCTTTATTTCCGTAAATAAAATTAATACATGTCCAATATTAGATACAGATATAATGCGGTAATGACATTTAAACCTCATATAAGAGGCCTCGCACTTTCGCAAACACCCAACAGCACTAACGCTAACAATACATCAAAATTAACAAATTAATACAACTAATAGAAACTAATATATAATCACAATTATCAATACATGTATAAGACTCACTATCTCTCATTTAATATTGAATTCAACAGTCAATTATAATCTCGTAGACTCCAGCGCTATTCTTTTTACTGTTGTTTTTGCTGACGTTCTTGATCGCTCTGCACGCTTTCGTTTCGCTTGGTGTGGCTTTCTTCCGGCAGATGGTAGTCTGATTACTGTACGTGATCCATCATGCGATACCATTAAATTGGGATTAAAGTTTATCGCAAAAGCTGCTTGGAATTTTTTAATTTTCTTTTCTTTTGTTCCACGGTCAGTCGAGACCACGTATCAATGTCTGTCAAATGGTGTATAAATTCAGCTGATAGTGAAAAATTGCCTATTCCTCTTATCGCGCGACTTCGTTCATGTTGTTCGCTTGTTACGATGTGTTTAAATTTGTTTATTAATGTCGCCAGCTCAGTAATTTCCATTTAGTTGCTGTTTTAAGAATGTGATTTGCGCTTTCGGAATTGTTGTTTGTCCAGTTAAATTTTAACTTTTCCCTGCCGTACAGGATGAATGACATATGCATAAAGAATAGGATAAAATCTGTCTTCAAAATATGGCATTTGTTTCTTCTCAGAAATCAAGCTGTCTTTGTCATTAATTGAATCTTTGATTGTCTGAAGACGATGATTAGGAGTGTCTTCGTAGGTTATTTCTGTAAGGCCTCCTTTTCCGAAAACATCTTCCAATAATTCTGATCTGTTCTATCTGATCATACGATATCCTCTATGAGAACAAGAGACAGGCCAGAGCGGTAGAGATGGGTGTGCAGGGAGCATGGACAACATGGGAAACCATGGACAGGAAGCTGACCTGGGAAGACATTTGGAAGTATGAACCACTTCGCCTATCCTTCCTCCTCAGGTCAGTTCATGACCTCCTGCCATCTCCAGCTAACCTCTGCCGATGGGGACTTATCACAGACCCAACATGCAGTCTGTGCAAGAAACCAGGCACTCTGGAACACGTTCTATCTTCTTGTTCCACAGCACTGACGCAGGGCAGATATCGCTGGCGACACGACAACGTCCTCAGAGAGGTTGCCGATTGGCTGGAAGGGGAGAGGAAGAAGCCACGCAAAAGTAACCTACAAGCAGGCCACACCAACTTTGTGAGACCAGGTGAAACTGCGAAGACAGAAGCTCCACAGAAGAAATCAATCCTTGACGGCGCCACAGGATGGAATATGGCAGTCGACCTAGGAAAGAAGCTCGTGTTCCCGGGTATCGTCCAGACCAACTTGAGACCAGACATTGTACTGTGGTCCGAGACAGGCAAGAAGCTCGTTGTCATCGAGTTGACAGTACCTTGGGAGACGAGATGTGAAGAGGCCTATGAGAGGAAGAAGGCCAAGTACACTGATTTACTTGAGCAGTGCCGACACCGAGGTTGGCGGACATGGCTCTTCCCTATCGAAGTAGGCGCTAGAGGGTTCTGTGCGCAATCTGTATGCAGATTGATGACAGCTGTTGGCACCACTGGCAGAGACAGGCGCCGGGCAATCCAGAAGCTGAGCCAGGCTGCAGAGCGGGCGTCTAGCTGGCTGTGGCTACGACGCGAGGAGACAAGCTGGATGCGATCAACCTCCACACCGTAAGACGGTGGGCCCACCCGCCATTACAGATGTACTTGGATAAGGGCCGAAACATCTGGCGGGCACCAAGCTGACGATGGAGGTTGATCTGCAGTCAAGAACCGACCTTAGTAAAAGGGCGGTTAAGACTGTACTATCCACATAGACCATCTGGTTTACCAGTGACTTCTAGGAAAGACTAGATGGCAAGCAGGAATAGATTGGTGACACTGGAGAGACAGTTGACCCCAGGAACAGACTGGAACCGGGGCACTAGGGGTAGCATCCCGACGTGCAGCCTTCGTGAGAAGACACCCACAGACAAGCTACAGACTCCAAGAATGAAAGATACCCCCAGAGTCTTCCGAGAGGGGGGGAGGATGAAAGACTCACATGGACGGATTTTATGGAATCGACACGGCCTGCCCAATCGACTATGAACCCAGCACCAGGGACAGCAACTTGCCCTTGTGGCAAAGTCTGCAAAAACCAACGAGGGTTACGCATTCACCAGGGGAAGTCTGGTTGCCAGCGCGTGAGGCCACTTGAGCAGCGCATAGCCAGTATGGCTAGTGAGACGCGGGAGTACTCCAGTCAGGAGACTACCCACAGTACTGTTGAACTCTCCGCTCAAGAGACAGCGCGCGATGCCACCCGGGATCCAGTGATGGATGAAGACGACCCCCTCCTAGAGTTACTGAATTACTCGCAGGACACTAGCAGCCAACCACCAGAGCAAGAAGCCATCCCTGACAGACCACGCCCAATGCCTACCACAAGAACACCCAAGATCAAGTGGCCCAAGGCATCAGAAAAGGCACCATGGAAACAGTTTGACGAGGACCTAGACATCATCCTCGAATCATCCATGCAAGGTCCAGTACACCGGAAGTTACACACCCTTACTACCCTTGTCTACTCTGTAGCAAAGGAGAGGTTTGGGATTGAAGAAGCAAAGAAACGCAAGGAGGCTCCAAAACCGAACCGGAGGCAACACCGCATAGAGAACCTGAGGAAAGAAATCAGACAGCTGAAGAAGCAGTATCGAGACAGCTCACCAATGCAGCGCCTTGGTCTGTCCCAACTACGTGACACACTGCGCACACAGCTGAAGTCTCTGCGGCAAGCCGAGAACACGAGGAGAAAAGCGAGGGAGCGAACACGTAAGAGAGCTGCGTTCACAGCCAACCCATTCAAGTTTGCCAAGACTCTGCTTGACAAGGAGCGTTCAGGAACACTAGAGACCCCACTAGAAGAGGTTGAGAAGTACCTACATGATACGCACTCAGATGTCAACAGAGAAGACGCCCTAGGGGACTGTGATCGGATAGATCCTGCCTTACCACCAAAGACGCCACTAGTAATCACTGAACCCACACTGGGAGAGGTGAAGGACGTCATCAAGAAGGCTCGATGGGGCTCTGCTCCTGGTCCAAACGCCATCCCGTACAAAGTGTACAAGATGTGCCCACTCCTACTGAAGAGGCTATGGAGACTCCTCAAGGTGGTTTGGAGGAAAGGGGATGTACCTGAAGCCTGGAAGGAAGCAGAGGGAATATTCACACCCAAGGAAAGGAACTCCAAGACAGTCAACCAGTTCCGGACCATCTCGCTACTAAATGTCGAGGGGAAGATATTCTTCGCTATCCTTGCCAGAAGACTCACCTCTTTTCTGACGACCAACGCGTACATCGACACTTCAGTCCAGAAGGGTGGAGTACCTGGTTTCTCCGGTTGTGTAGAGCACACCAGCGCCATCAGCCAACTAATCCAAGAGGCGAAGACGGGGAAGAAAGACCTGACAGTAGTTTGGCTCGATCTTGCCAATGCATATGGATCTATTCCCCACCAACTGATCTACACAGCCCTCCAACACTACCACGTCGACAACCATGTCCAGAAAATCATCACCAACTACCTTGACGGCATCAAGCTTCGGTTTTCTGTTGGTGACCAGTTGACGAAGTGGCAGAAGTTGGAGAAAGGTATAGTCACCGGATGCACTGTCTCTGTGGTACTCTTCGTCATGGGGATGAATCTGCTCATAAATGCTGCCATTAGAGAGACCCGCGGACCAAAGACAGAGTCAGGTATCTATCTCCCATCCAGCCGAGGCTTCATGGATGACCTCACGTTGACGACACCAACACACGTCCAGGCTAGATGGATGTTGACAGCCTTGACAGATGTCGCTTCATGGGCCCGAATGAAGTTCAAGGCCGTAAAGTCCAGGTCCCTCATTATCAAGAAAGGCAAGACAACAGACAGATTCGTGCTCCGAGTACAGAACGAGGAGATCCCATCCATCACGAAGAATCCAATCAAGTGCCTTGGGAAGTGGTTTGATGCCAGCCTAGCAGACAAGGACAACGTCAAGAAGCTAGAGAACCAGGTAGAAGACGGGCTGAAGAAGATAGACCGAAGCAACCTACCTGGGAAGTTCAAGGCCTGGCTGTACCAGCATGCCTTACTACCAAGGCTGATCTGGCCAATGATGCTGTACGAGGTACCCAGCTCAACAATAGAAGCCTTAGAGAGAATCACCAGCCGACATCTCCGCAAGTGGCTTGGAATCCCACCCAGTTTCTCCAGTGTTGGATTGTACGGGAAAACCAACAAACTGCAGCTCCCACTCTCTTCACTGGTAGAAGAATTCAAGACTGCCAAGACAAGACTGGTGCTTACCCTAAGAGACTCCCCAGATGAGCAGATCCGGGAAGCAGGGATCGTTACCCGTACTGGAAGAAAGTGGTCAGCGACAGAGACGGTCAGCCAGGCAGAGAGCTCTCTCATGCACAAGGACATCGTCGGTGTAACGGCTGTCGGACGACAAGGTATTGGTGCGACCAAGACACTCCTATGGAGCCAAGCCAACCAGACTGAGAGGCGAGCCCTGATACAGTCAGAAGTACGGAAGGAAGAGGAGAACAAGAGACAGGCCAGAGCGGTAGAGATGGGTGCGCAGGGAGCATGGACAACATGGGAAACCATGGACAGGAAGCTGACCTGGGAAGACATTTGGAAGTATGAACCACTTCGCCTATCCTTCCTCCTCAGGTCAGTTCATGACCTCCTGCCATCTCCAGCTAACCTCTGCCGATGGGGACTTATCACAGACCCAACATGCAGTCTGTGCAAGAAACCAGGCACTCTGGAACACGTTCTATCTTCTTGTTCCACAGCACTGACGCAGGGCAGATATCGCTGGCGACACGACAACGTCCTCAGAGAGGTTGCCGATTGGCTGGAAGGGGAGAGGAAGAAGCCACGCAAAAGTAACCTACAAGCAGGCCACACCAACTTTGTGAGACCAGGTGAAACTGCGAAGACAGAAGCTCCACAGAAGAAATCAATCCTTGACGGCGCCACAGGATGGAATATGGCAGTCGACCTAGGAAAGAAGCTCGTGTTCCCGGGTATCGTCCAGACCAACTTGAGACCAGACATTGTACTGTGGTCCGAGACAGGCAAGAAGCTCGTTGTCATCGAGTTGACAGTACCTTGGGAGACGAGATGTGAAGAGGCCTATGAGAGGAAGAAGGCCAAGTACACTGATTTACTTGAGCAGTGCCGACACCGAGGTTGGCGGACATGGCTCTTCCCTATCGAAGTAGGCGCTAGAGGGTTCTGTGCGCAATCTGTATGCAGATTGATGACAGCTGTTGGCACCACTGGCAGAGACAGGCGCCGGGCAATCCAGAAGCTGAGCCAGGCTGCAGAGCGGGCGTCTAGCTGGCTGTGGCTACGACGCGAGGAGACAAGCTGGATGCGATCAACCTCCACACCGTAAGACGGTGGGCCCACCCGCCATTACAGATGTACTTGGATAAGGGCCGAAACATCTGGCGGGCACCAAGCTGACGATGGAGGTTGATCTGCAGTCAAGAACCGACCTTAGTAAAAGGGCGGTTAAGACTGTACTATCCACATATGTATTTATTTAAAGTTTGTTTCAAGTGTCGAGTACACATGAGTTGCCACTGGAAGACATCGCTTAATTGCATTTTTTGTAGATTTTTCCTCGTCTATCCCGATAACTAAGTTTTCAATTTCACTGTCTGTTAGGTTATCCGCGATATCGTGGAGAATTTAGTTGTAAGTTTTTGTAGTTGAGTTCGTATGTATGATTGTAGGCCCGAAACAAATTGAATGACCAAGAGTCGATCGGCGAATGACAGACAGGTCTTTGTATACGGTTGGTGTGACGTAAAAATCTCCTAAGTTGTAAGTTTTATCCATTCCAACTCCAACATCCCGAACAGGCAACCTGAGAGGTCACTACCGACTTCATGGTCTTCCATTACGGTTTCAGTGTTGTGGTTCATAACATTAATAGCAGACGCCGTCGGTGAGCAGTGCGCCAGAGCATGAACAGGCGAACCCGACATGTCACTACCGACGTGTTTTTGGTAAGGTGCCCATTTCATTGTTGTGGTCCATTTCATCTAAAACAGCCGACTTCAGAGTACAATGCGCGGCAGAAACTAACAGGTCACTGTCGACTTCATCGTCACCGTGTACTGCCTCCGTGTTCTTGTTCATGGCACATGCTGCCGGCGACGTCGGTGCGCAAGGCCTGCTCTGGCGAACCTGACAGGTCACAATCGACAATTTTCTGTGTTATATATTGTCTTAGATATGTAGAGTATGTCTCCTTTTCTTCCACAACGTCTTCATTCGAATCACCTTATAAGTATTTTGCGACGCGAAAGATAGACTTTTCCATGGCGTTTTGCTACCGATGGATTGGCTGGAAGCCAGTATGGGTCCACGTTCGAGGTTTTCCACCAGAGGGACAATGTGGTTGACGCTCCAAGACCCTGAGGTAGTGGTCATTGCTAAAGTTTACCACATTAACCATACTGGAGTATCTTCCCATTTCTGGACAAGCTAGAATTTCTTGTTCAATTAGGTCGCAAGTCAGATGAAGTTTTTTGTATTGCGGATGACGTTGAATAGAATCGGTATTACTCGCGAGTCCAATAGCGCACCTATATCTCAATTCTACACTGCACGATTCATTTCCGGATAGCAATATCGAGATCGCGTTAAAAAAAACAATCACCATACGGTGTACTTGTAAGGGCTGCTTTATTTGAAAAGTGATATCGAGCTAGAATGTTATTAGCAATTTGGTCTTGTTTAATCCCACCGAAATCAGTGTGTAAACTTGTCTCTACCTTAACGGGATTGAGAAACAAAATTTCTCTGTCTACAGCTTGGCGGAGACTTTTTATGCCTGATCTGGCCGACTGACTCATTTTTTGTAAACCCATGAGATAATCAAATCCTTGACCGACTTCAGTGCTTCCACAGGGGATGCATATGTAAGGTAAAGGGATTAATTTTTCCATACTTTCCTTTCTTCGCGCTCTATGCCTTGACAAGCGAAATGGCTCCAAGTTCCACATGTCTGCAAATGTAAAGATTATTATCATTATTAGACACGAATAACAAATAATGCACAAATCCTTAAGTCACTAATTAGTTACCCAATTTCGTCACTAATTAGCTCGCGCGACAAATTGTTATCAGGGTGGTGAGAGTACGTGTCAGTTGTTAAATTAATGAATGAGCAGTAATCAATACATGAGCTACCCTCTGTTTGAGAAAACGTTGTCGAATCGAGATGTTGTATATAAATAGGTGCAAGAGTTTAGCACACACAACCAAATCAAAACTTGGTACACAATGGCGTTTGCGGTTTTAGGTGACATCTATGTGTCTAGACCAGAAAGTTCTTTCTGTCAAGGCAAAGGAAGAACTATCCCGAAGAAAAATGAAGACGATGTTCGAGAAACTCCCAACCAAGGTATGGACTATGACTCTATAATAGATTAGATTAGTATAGAACATATAAATACAGATAATGTAATGAAATTTGTATACATTGTTTGATAAAAGGATAAAAATCATTAATCCAAAGAACTCGTTACCGCAAGAATTTTCTATATTTCCAGGTTAATGTTCATCATATTGGGAGGCAATGACATTAACAAACTCTGCAAACCACAGAAAGTTGTGGACGAACTGAAAGAATCGCCGACCGGGTTGACGTGTCGGGCGTAGAGAGGGTTTTTGTTAGCTCCATTCCGGAAAGAGGGCGGTTTAAGGAATGGACCGGCCTAAACAGAAAAAAGGTTTAACACCATACGGCGCTCAATAAATAAGAAGCTTAAAGTCATCTTCCCCGGCGACTTCATCGACGTGAGCGCCCGCATGAAGTTTCCCAGGCAATACGACCGGGATTTGGTTCATCAAGCAGCGTGCGATCCGCCGAGCCGGCTCGAGCACAATCCGGGTATTGCACAGCCACAGAGCATATTTTGACTTATTAACCCTAACTCATTTTGTCTATACGCTACTTAGTCATTTGACTGTTTTAAATATTAGCTCAGGTTCAAAAAGTGACTATTTGTGAGCAGCCATGTGCTAGCTCGATCGACTATTTGAGGCTGTTAAAGCCCTTTTTTGGATTAACTTAATAACATTTTCGTTTAGGTCATGTAAATGTTCAGCAAGTAAATACGTTAAAATTGTAAGTACATTCTTTAACTAATCAAAAGGTATAGTTTGACCAATGAACCTATTGACTATAGTAAAATATATAAAATATAAATATAAATTGACTAACGCTATTTAGTCATTTGACTATTCGTGACTATTTGTCACCGTTTTGCGTTATTTATGCACATTTCTGTTTAGACTTCGGTCTCAAATCAAAGAAATGACCTTTTTCTAATGCTAAAAACAGTTATTTATTTATAATAAATGTTTTTATGATGAATGAAATCATGAAGCCTATGCCTATATAACAGCCTGAAATCGACTATATACGCTGTTTAGTCAATTGACTATTTGTGACCATTGGTCACTTTTTTTGTACATTTAGACAGACTTCTGTTGAGATTTCGGTCTCAAACCAGCGAAGTGACATTTCTTATGCAAAAGAACATTTACAATAAATGAAATCATGGAGCCTTTGCCTATATAAAAGAATTTTAAATATTAACACAGGTTCAAAAAGTGACTATTTGTGAGCGACCACGGGTCAGCTTTTGTGGCTGTTAAAGCAATTTTTGGATTAATAACATAACATTTTCGTTTAGGTTATGTAAATATATTTATCAAGCAAAAATGGTAAAATTGTAAGTACATTTTCAACTGATCCAAAAGGCATAGTTCGACCAATGAACCTACTGAAATTTAGGCATTTGACTATTCGAGACTATTTGTCACCGTTTTTGCGCTATTTATACATATTTCTGATTTCTGTTTGGTCTCAAACCAACGAAATGACCTTTTTCTAATGCAAAATAACAATTACAATAAATGGGAAAATGGAAGATATGCCGGTAATCGACTATACGCTGTTAAGTCATTCGACTATTTGTGACTATTTGCTTTTTAGTCATACCTGTTTGGGTGACTAAGATCATAAACCCCCATAAAAATTGCACGAAGTAGATGAGGTCATCTTTCAGAAAAGAAAATAGTTTGAACGAGTGTTTTATTATTGCTGATTAATATTGAAGATGAGCACAGGTAACGCGATCATTCTTTTTGTTTATTTACTTTTTGCCATTTCAGCTAAAGTGTATTTGATGATTCTTTATCGTCACGTTACCAAAATTCGACGTTCTCCTAAATTCGGAGGTAGTGATATTTTTCACTGGTTTCAAAATATTTTCTCCTTAATGGTCAAAAACTGGATGTTGTTATTGAAGTAAATTAACTTTATACTTTCATATATTGGAACTCTTTCTGAGTAAGTTTTACCTGCAAACTTAAAGATTTGTTATTTTCGGCTCATCGACTATAGATAGTTTCCGTGTGATGTCATCGACACTGATAAGACAGTTTAAGGCAGCCATCTTTGTGGGCAGAAGCTAATGCAGACCGAAATCGGGGAATATGTGCTGTATTAAACTCACCACTGTGTTTTTTATTTTTCAGTCTATTTTACTGAATTTTATATAAAATTTAACAGCTTTTATAAAGTATTTTAAATATCAAAACTATATTTTGATAGTTTATAAGGTTAAAGAAATACAACCGAAAATCATACACTGTTCATTTTGTTTTAAGTATGAGCCAATAGTTTTAGTTATTTCTGTGTATTAATTCTGTTTGCATTTATCAATTGTAAAAATATCATATTAAAAAAATATGAATTTCAAGAGCTTTCCAATGGTGTATAGCTTTTAAATTTTTAGACCACAAATGAAGAAATTACAAGAAAACAAAATTTACCCTTCTATACAATTCATATGAAAATCCCGTGAAGTTACCATCAAAGATGGCTGCCAAGATAAGGGATTTTCACTGATGCGGAAACTATCTATTCGACGCCTCGACTATTCGACCCCATGATTATTAACACCACAACTATTCGACCCCTAGTAAAATGTTAGCATAATATTATATTATCTTTGCATTTTATTGTTTGTAAAGTATGGTAAATGCTGTGTTATGATATAATATTGAGTGTATTTATTAAATAGTAACTGGGGCTTACGATTGTGATGGCTAAGTTGTTAGTTGTTTAAGTTGTTTAATTCAAGTTGTTGAATTAAAAGGTGTGTTAAAATGGGAGGTGTGTTAAAATGGGAAATAAGTTGCTATTTCGTAACCTAAGTTAATCTAACTTGTATTAGATTTGTATATGCTCATTTTTTTGTTATATATATAAATATTATATATATTCAGACCTGTATCATTGTACTATGAAGTGACGGCCAGCATGTGAGGCATGGAAAATGGATCTTTGTGTCCCTTCTATAAAATAAAACATGTGCAAAATTATGGAAAAATGTATTGGAACCAATTTTGTTGCAAAAATGTATTTTTTAATAAATGTAACGGGTTAATCCTATACCGGTACCACAGATCCTGTGTTGCCATCTCTCACATGCGTCACAGGAGAATCTGTGCTTTGGTGCAGTTATCACTCTGCCACTCCCACACTCAAATCCGACATCACAACACTATTAACCTAAATATACTTATCGAAACATTTATATTCTTAATATCAAACCATTATATTCTAATTATACACAGATTATCAGACAGACAAACAATATGTTTGTTACGTGTCAGGTGCAACATTGTACAACATAAGGCAAGTTATATCATTCCAAAATTGATACATAACTTTTAGTTCAGGTCCAAAAAGAATAATGTATCTGAATACAAAATATGTTCAGAAAAAGACAGTGTAAAGAGGAGGGAGCAGACAAACAGGGAGGGAGGGAGTAACAGTGAGGAGGGGGAACACACTTAGTGCTCAAGATTTAACTTGTTTTTTTTCTGCATCTCAGTTTTGACAATCAAATAAAAAAACATATCAATTAACATTGTTAAATTGTCACCGTTAAAAATAATATTGCTTTCAAAACAGACGTCACTCCAAAACCAATTCTAAATGTAAGAGTCGACGTTCTTGGCCACCCAATAAGGCATATTTCCTAACTAAATATATCTAAAGGCACCATCAGGCAAGACAACAAGAACCTGGTTTTCAGTACAAAATGTACTGTGTCAAACTGTAGTCTGTGCCTAAAACTAATTTTGAAATATCAAAACGTCAAACAATGTAATTATACAATGCCTACAGTCGTCTTTAATTGCTTCTGATGCATCAGGATGCTACAAACATGTTTTACGAGTAAACAGATGCCGATCAATTAAGATTTATTGCTTTTCTACACCTCTGTCAAAACGCCATATTGAAATTAGCCACGCACATGAGCAAACATGTCATCGGCAGAATTAGAGCACCTGTTTCTTATTAATTATGCTGGCTCCGCCTACTGTATTGTTTTTCTCCTGGCAGAAGGTAATCGATGCGCGGGCGTGTGTGTGTGAATCTGTTCTCATTATTATGCAGACTTCCCCCATTGTCGTCTTTTCTCGCTTCGTATGAAGCTGTAGATGATTTGACCGACGCACGGGAAGAAATTGGCAAGGGTCAAAATGACCCCCTCCACTTTATTGATGTGCGTATTTCCGAAATTTTCGTGTGTCAAAACCCGGGAGCTCGGGTCAACCGAACACCCTGTAAATATATTTAATTTGCTGCTAATTTGTTTAAATGAGCTTTATACATGTAAACATAAAGATGTATAGTTAACTGTGCAATAATTATTTGTTTCATACTGTGCTATCAACACTTTAATTGAACACTAGAAAAATACTAAAATTAATACTTTAACAATTGTGTTAACCCATTCATGTCCAGAGGTGCACCACAGCAGTCCTCTAAGTCAATCTTCATACATGTTATCATATATTACAACCATACATCACAAAAAAGGTCGTGCTGACTAACACATTGCCTGTTTTATTTCTTACTAAGCAATATAAATGTTAAGATATCTTATAATAAATAACATGCAAAGGTAACAATATCTGGATCTACAGAGTACAATAGTCCAAACAGTTGTTTAACTAGTTTACTAGAATTGATATTATGTTCCACTGTAACTTGTATATGAGTTTGCAATGTCTCTTCTCAAGAAACAACAAAATACATGTAAATAGAAATCACTAAATAAGAAACAATATTTTTTCCTCAACTTTACCTACGTAGACTTGCTTATTTATGTTGCAGTGTCATAATTTCCATAATGATTTTACTCGAAGCATTATCCCACTGGATTTTTCTTGTGCATCATATATACCAGGTACATGTATTCACTTTTCTTCCCCCCCTCCTCCGTGTTGTATACTTTGTATACCTAAAGGAATAAAGATCTGTTCTGTTCAGTTGTTCCATTTTATTTCATTTTGATAATATTCACATCATCCTCACATTTCATTTACATAAATCTATTCTAAATTATATTCTGAAAAAATATTACACACAATTAAAAAAATGTCAAAATATGATTCTTTACAAAGATCATTCTCTCACACAGATTTAACTTAGAATTGCTGCCAAAGTTGTTGTTTTTCAGTTACTTCGGGTATTGTGTATTGTATTAACAATAAAGATGGAAGAAACGAAAAAGAAACATTCAATCCTGACATATATATATATATATATATTATTATCATAACATAGTCAAATAACAGAAAAAAACATTAAACAACAGAACTGTTCTGTTCTAAACAACATACCGCCATATTACTTAATTAGGGTCGAATGGTTGTTTTAATTTTTTGAGCTGGGGTTGAATAGACAAGGGGATGAATTGGCGCCTGGAACAGGTAGGGGTTGAATAGTCATGGGGTCGAATGGTCGCGTACCCGCTTTGGTTTATGTAGTTTTGAAATTGAAATTCTGAATTTAAACCCATGTATATATTTTAAGTTATATGCCTGTTATAGTTTTAAACTATTATATTATATTTAAAAAGTTTATTTCATAAAATAAATTAGTAACTCTTTTATAAATCTGGAACACAAGATACACTGATAAATTTGACAGTACATTTATTATTTACAACATGAATAGAATATAATCATCATTCACCCACTAACAGTATACAAAACAGCATAATTTTGATTTTTAAAGATAATACTTTGTTAGTTTTGTTGGTTTTATATTAATAAGATAATAACTTATCCTTTGTTTTGTTAAGTGTTATTTTTTGTGAAGGAGGAGACATGTTTGTTGTCATTTTACCAATTAAATACAAGGCCAATAAGATAAGCTAATAATCAGTGACTGTTTTATCTTTTTATTTTTTGCACCAGGTATACTTATACACACCTTCTTAATCGATTCACTGTACATCATTTTTTAAATGTTATAAGATGCAAAATTACAATAGTTTGACACTTATAGAGGAGCTCAAGAGGCCACTGCACAGTGCCAGTTTGACATTTTTTTCACTGAATTGGGACCAGCAATATTATATAGAACTGGCAACATTCAGAGGGCAAGCATTATGCTTCAGGTTAGCGCATAGTGCTAAAAAAGACAATTTTTAGGGCAAAAATAACCAATTGAAAAATTATTTTGTTCTGTTCATTTTTCTCGCCACTTCTTATTAGAGGGTTGAAGCAATTTCAGGAAAATGTCAGATATTTTTTAGCCTGCTGAATTCATAAATTTGGTGCGCATTATACATCCAAAAACGCGTTTTCATGCAGAATTTCCTTAAAAGTTGGCGTGCGCAATATAATATATGCACGTTATACACAGCGGAATAGGGTGGTCTCAGTCCTCACTTAATTTTTTCAAACCACTTGCCACTTTGGGCAAGCCACTGGGAAAAATGTCTTGCCCAAAGTTGGTTTCACTAGCCCGAAACTTCAACTGTTACAATTGAAAAAAACACACAGAAGTAATCAATTTAAATCTTTACTCTTTCCATATCTTGTTTCTCATTTCTACTGACTTCATTCCCCACCAACTCTCATGCATGATGTTCCTTTTATAAAGACCAATTCTCTCTCTCTCTCTCTCTCTCTCTCTCTCTCTCTCTCTCTCCCTCCCTCCCTCCCTCCATCTCTCTCCCTCCCCTTTTCCCTCCCCCTCCGTCCCTCTGTGTGTGTCTCTCTCTTCTCTCTCCCTCTCTTCCTCCTCTCTGTCTCTCTCTTTTCTCTCTTCTCTCTCTCCCTCCCTACCCCCGTCTCTTTCTCTCTCCCTCTCCCTCCCCCTCCAACCATCCCTCTCTCTTCTCTCTCTCTCACATGCGCGCGTCAATAAGGATTGTTACGTGCTCAAGATAAGCTTTTCCGATACCCCTTTGTCCGTCATCTGGGGTATGGCGTCAACAATTTAGCTTATGCACAAGCTAGAGGCTACAGTTTTTATCCAATCAGATTAGACAACAACACAATTAAACTTACGATTTGTAACACGAGGTTTCATTGATTGTTACCTGACTGTTCATCCAGTCAGAAAAGCCGCAGCTCAGGAGTTTTGATGGCAACTGTTTACAACTAGAAAATTATGGTGGTAAAAAAAAACAAAATGTCGGATTATTGAACATATGAAGGATTCTCACTTAGCGAGAGATGTAGATGCGGAATGTAAAAACAAATTCAGATGGGAAGGGTTAGACAGTAGGGATATAAATTGAATCCAAAATTGATATTTGAATATTCGTTACGTATATTTGAATCATATTCGAATATTTGGAACAAATTTATATCATAGTGGCACATAACACGCTAATTTTCCATTACCTTCAATGTGTATATTCATTGTAAAATGTTTATTTCTGGCCATAATTTACATTGCTAGCCTTACTTATTGTAGAAGCGGTGAAAGATTTATAATATTAGCATAGCATTTGATTTTAAAACGACGGTTTCTTCTTTTTGAAATACAAACGGCAATATTATCAATCCGCCATTATCCTGTTTATAGTGAAGGACCAGACAGGGTGTTCTTTTACTCGGTCAGCGGTAATTTGTTAGAGAATACTGTCAATGAAGAATGCCAGTAAATGCGTAAACAATGTCATTGTTACTTAACAATTATTATTATTATTAACATTGAAACTCTTACAAAAACTATACAGTAACCAATTAATGTTAAGATGACCTGCAAAGTCCCGTATGATAAATACGTCATTAATTAGTCACCTTAAACTTGGGTGTCTTTGTTACGTGTTGTACTTCGTGCAATAATCTTTACAATTTAAAGACATTTTGCATACTTAATTACTTATTTGTATTAACATATGACGTATTAAAAGAACTACTTAAGCTCCTTTTAATGTTAACATATCGATTTAATTTGACCATATCATATTTTATTAGATGAACTGTACAGCTCATGCAAGAAGCTCACAATTTCAATATTTTACTCTACTAACTGCAAACAATGTATAACCATAAACAGTTATGTTTTGTGATTTAATCTTATTAAATACATTAATGATTAAAGGAGGCATTTTCAAAAGGACAAAATGCGGGTGATACTGGATCGACTATAAGACAATTAGGCAAAACCACGAAGCTTTTATGAAGGGAAATCGCTCAAGTGTACAGCCATTTAAAGGTCTTGATTGGTTGGGGTCGGATTGATGGTTAATTGTGATTGGCTGATATCGCTAAGGGCGTTAATCCGAAGCCATAACATGTCAGTTAGGGACATTTCGTTACAAATACACAAGTGACAATTACGAACCATTTGATGACAACAATTACTGTTGCTCGTTGTCAACAATTTAGCTTGTGAACACACTAGAAGACACAGTTTTTATCCAATCTTTATCAAACTTGGTCAGAATGTTTGTCTACATGAAATCTTGGATGAGTTCATTATTGGATCACCTGGGGTCAAAAATTACGTCACCAGGTCAAGTTTTAGGAAAAGCTTGTGAACACACTAGAGACCACATTTATAGCCCAATCTTCACCAAACTTGGTCAGAATGTTTGTCCGCATGAAATCTTGGATAAGTATTTAACTGGGTCGCGTGGGGTCAAAAAGTTGGTCACTAGGTCAAATCATAGAAAAAGCTTGTGAACACACTAGAGGCCCCATTTATAGGCCAATCTTCATCAAACTTGGTCAGAATGTTTGTCTACATGAAATCTTGGATGAGTTCGTTATTGGGTCACGTAGGGTCAAAAAGTAGGTCAAATTTTAGAAAAAGCTTGTGAATACACTAGAGACCACATTTATAGCCCAATCTTCACCAAACTTGGTCACAATGTTTGTCTGCATGAAATCTTGGATGAATTCGTAACTGGGTCACATGGGTTCAAAAAGAAGGTCACTATGTCAAATCTTAGAAAAAGTTTGTGAACACACTAGAGGCCACATTTATAGCCCAATCTTCACCAAACTTGGTCAGAATGTTTGTCTGCCTGAAATCCTGGATGAGTTTGTAACTGAGTCACGTGGGGTGAAAAAGTAGGTCACTAGGTCAAATCTTAGAAAAAGCTTGTTAACACACTAGAGGCCCCATTTATAAGCCAATCTTTATCAAACTTGGTCAGAATGTTTTTCTACATGAAATCTTGGAGGAGTTCATTATTGGGTCATGTGGGGTCAAAAAGTAGGTCACTAGTTCAAATCTTAGAAAAGCTTGTGAACACACTAGAGGCTCCATTTATAGGCCAATCTTCATCAAACTTGGTCAGAATGTTTTGTCTACATGAAATCCTGGATGAGTTTGTTTTTGGGTCACGTGAGGTCAAAAAGTTGGTCACTAGGTTACATTTTAGAAAAACCTTGTGAAAACACTTAAGACTGCTACATTGATGGCCCAGTCATCAACAAACTTGACCAGCATGTTTGCCAGTATGAAATCTTACCTATGTTTTGAAGTGAGTCATGTGGATTCAGTAGGTTACTTGGTAAAATTCTAGAAAATGTTATCAACCCAGTGGCCACACTAATGGTCCAGTCTTCACCAAAGATTTCTAAAGTAAATAACTCTTAATTACTTGATGCCAGATTTGAGCCTACTAAAAGCCTGTGTCATCAGGTGAGCGATTAAGGGCCATCATGGCCCTCTTGTTCCAATCTGTTAGCTTGAAATGGTCCAATTCTTTGTTATTTACACGCTCTTCGTTTATCCTTTTCCATCATCTTTTTTAATTAGTCTCCAGAGGGTCAGCGGCGAGTAGCCTCCCTTTGAAATCAAGGGAAGTAACCAAGTTATCGGAAAGCCCAATACCACTTGCAAGCAGATATTTGAAGGAGGCAGAAGTCATTTGTTTTTCACTTTGTCAGGAAACAAGCCTTGTCATGTATTTTCAAGTTGATACTTACAATCTAACTTTCTTGATGATTATTGTTATATAGCGGTTCTCTTGTCAAAAGAATTTTATGATTTAACTCCTTTTAAAAACTAAGAGTCGCCATATACTTGAAAATCAAGTTGTCAGGGTTTTTTTTCTCTATTTTTTAAAATACAATAACTAAGTTGATAGTCAATATCAGCTTTTGGAAACGTACAAAGATAACTTCAAACACGTAGTCTGTTAATATTCACTCTTCTTTCTTAATAACTGACAACTTACGATTGACTCTGTTCACATCTTCATATATAGTACATTTGCTCACTTTGGCCCTTCAGGCCTTTGATTATTATTGTCATAAACCAGTATGTGAAATAACTACAGTGGTAAAAGTTATTCTTTTTTTATAAATTTTGTCACTTATACAGTGTAGATAATTTATATATATAGGTTTCTTGGGATAAATGTAATAGAAATCTTTAAATTTTTAGCTGGAAAATCACCCATTTGAAAATAGTGAAAAAAATCACTTGTGTTTTTAGGATGATGTTCATAAAAAATCTATTTTGCCTATTTTCTGATGGAATAAATCCAAATAAAATGTATTATTCCATTAAAGCAAATGTATATGTACTCTGTAAAGAAAATGTTGTTGTCAGTTGTTGTCATTTTCAGGTCATATCGGAAACGAGGGGTACAATCTTAAAATCCTCTAGTTAAAGCTGGTAAAAGTTGTCTAAACTTTTTTTTTATATGTCTTATAGAATACTTAACAAGAAATAATAAAGACGATAACCAATTTCTAACATGCATTTCAGAGTCTGTAATCCTTAATATGTTTATAAATCTTATAAAAACTATAGGTTATTCATTTAAAATTTACTATTTTCTCTATTTCTAAAAAGAAGATTGATAGGGCCTGTAGTGACACGTTCGGAAAAACATCAATTTTACTCACAGACAGATGACAGTCATGGAATAGTGCAGTGGTTATGGACTTGTTCTGATGTTAACAGTCTCCAGTGATCGAATCCTGTCGCAATGAAATTTTTTTTTTTCTGTGACTTTTTTCTTCTTTGTTCTTTACAATAAATATAACAAACGAAACATTTAAACAGACAAAAAATATTGATCAATTACAAATGTTAATTATTTTTATTATTGATTAGGATCATTGAACAGTTATTGGCGACGCTATAACAATGCACTTGCAAGCGGTTCTCCTTGGCCACTCTCGTTCTCGCTAGAGAATAGGGGAGCGAAAATGGGCGAGGTGTTCCAAATTTCCGCCATTTACACGTTCTTAACATACGAGTCCTAATTCGGTCAATGGTGTTCTTTTATTTATTTGTATTTATTCTTTCTTTGTAACTTCCACGGAAATGAGGTATTTTTACTTTTTAAATTTCTAAACACTAATGTACATCTGACAGTTATACTTGTTAATGAAGACATTTTTGTCCCTGTTTTAGGATTGTTCATATAAGTAACCTTATAAACCAGAATTAAATTATTCCCGTGATTTTAATGTTTACTTAATAAGTAAAATCTGTCATCTCTAAATTTCTAATAAATATTAATTTTCATTGTTGCGTTGCCCTTTAATGCTTCGCATCAATGCTTTTCTTGTTTTTCTTAATAGGTGATCTAGACCATTTGCTGATGCATCTCTGTGTCTTTTTAACTCAGTCCTTTGAGAAAGTTTATAGTAGATAACTGAGTTGTATTAAGGATTTAAAGAAATTGTAGCATATAAGTCTACTGGCTAGTGGCCAATGTTAAGGCACATGTTTCCTCCGAGGTCAATGCCCATGGTAGGCCTTAGCATGCTTAGTTTTTAATAACCTGTAATAGGTTTTAATTTTGGGCTCTAAACTAGTTGCACACATAATTGCACACATAACAAAGTCTTGTTACTAAGAGATATGGGAGCGAGTTGATCTGGATCTACACTACTGACCTAAGCCTGATCCATTAACAGGCCATAAGCAGGTGAGGGAACCTTACTGTGGTGCTAATTTCAGGTTAACACATAACATGATTGATCAGTGGTCACTAACTTGCCTCCCTAGCTACCTAGCCTGTTGTGTGTCTGTGTTGTGCAGCTCACCTGAACACTGGGGTCAAATACCTATAACGTGGTATTTGTTATTCTTTATTCATAGCAAGGTGTGATGTAACAAAAAAGTGAATTGTGTGATAGACAGAAACAATGTCAGAGGAGACAAATGGCTTGTTGAAGAAAGAGAACAATAATATAAAACAGACTGATAGAGAAATTATTGTAATGCTCAGTCTTTGAAAACACATTTAGATAAACATGTGCATTTTTTTTGTTCCTACTTACTTTAGATGACAAGTGGTTAGAGTTACCAACTTGGAACTGTGCAGATGTTTATATAAAATATGTGTACATGTATCTTAACATTCCATGCTTAATTTGCAGTAATTATGTTGTTATTGTCCTAAGACATAGCTAGCTAACCTAGAAGGGAAAGGAATTATCTTCCATCTACCCCTATTTTGCCATCTACCCCTATTTTGCTTTGAGGTCTAGGAAAACTAGATGATAAGCAGCTGTATCCTGTATTTCACAGGTAAAACAAGTGGTAGTGGGCACATATTTTGTCTGATCAAGACAAATCATTTATGGTAAATAGCATTAGCCTAGAGCACTCAGGGAACCACAAGAGTTGACAATATTCTAACTTCAGTTGGAACATTTTTGCACTACTGAAATGACTAAGTTATATTACAGTTGAATTTTCAACTGTTCTAAGTTAAAAGATGCAATAGTTTACCAGTTAAAAGGTTCTGCTACTTTGCACTAATGAACTCTTTCCTATCTTGGGAGAAATATATATTATGACATGTTTAAAATTAGAGGCAAAACTATTATATGAACAAAGAAGCAATACAAATTATGAAACGTGGCCTTATAAGTAAAATGTCAAAAGAGTTTTAATAAATGCAAGAAAGAATAGTTCTTATTATGTCAAGTAAATACGACTTAACTTATTAACTTCTGTAAAAAATGAAAAACCTAGTTACAATAATCTTGTGATGACTTGTCATTGTATTTTTAGCCGAAATCTACATTATGCTTATTTAAAGATTTGGAAAGTATAAATATTGAGAGCATTTTTTTTCCGATGATTTGTATTTTCTAAGATTTAAGGTAGTGTTCAAAATCTTCTTTACCTATCTTATAATATGAGTTTATGCAGGCCCACATATCTCTTCAGATAGATATTGTTACATGTATTTGATAGAGGAAAACTGTCCGATGCCACCTTTTACGCTTATCATGCTACAGTTTGTAAACAATAATCCATTTCTTAACCAGTCATCTTTAAAAATCTACATATAAATGTGTAGAAATATTTCTAGGAATGTGAGAGCAGATGGTGTCTATCCTGATGAGACGGCCCCCAGCAGAGACTGACTGATTGAGATTAACCCTATTTACTTAAGCTCTATCAATTAGTACTAAGTAGATTAAGAGTAAAGCTAATAACCTTCAATTGACCTGCCAATGATACCTGAATCTATTGGAGCCAGTCATAAAATCATGATTAAGTTACAGCTGCTTATTAAATTATACACTACTCTGCCAGATTAATTATCAGTGTATTGAACCCTTGTTTAGCTGTAATATTTTATTGCAATGTTTCTAGAACATGTATGATATTTTGTATTTGATAGGGTGGGGGAATGCAATCATGAAAATCTCATCACATGTAATCTGCAATCAAGTAAGTTGCATGCTTTGACTTCAAGATAATACTTAAAAGACTTAATTTTATTCTTAACATGTAAACAGGTATTTGTGTGAGTGCATATTTTTTTGTACACATGGTAGTATTTTGAAGTCATCATGTTTTTAGAATGGTTATCATATCTGTTAATTACATCATTTTTGTACATACACTCTTTAATTTTGGCTTTCTAAATAACTTTTTCACTGTCAAACATATATACTGAAGTTTGATGGTTGGAGCATTTGAGCATTTTGCCCAGCTCCATACTGAATATCATACATTCAGTCATTTTTGTCATATTTACAAAGCATTGCCAAATTATAAGACAGGCTTTATATAAAAAGGCTCAAATTTCATCCCAAGAATTGTTATTGAAGATCAGATTTTTTAAATTTTAAGTTGGTGGATCTTTAAAAGAAGGTAATTGTTTTCTAAAGTCTAATATTTTGTAAATCATGTATGAGTTACTCTTAAAAAAGTTTCTGTAATTAGAATTCTATGCACAAAAACAATTGTTCATTAATAAAAAGTGCAAGTCCTGAAAGTATTGTCTGGAGTCTTAATTATGTTGTAAAAAAGTCTATTGAAGATTCATTTTGTTACCTTTTCATGAGGAAAGAGCTTTTGGCAATGGGACATTAGAGAAATTTTGTAGCGAAATCATTGTGACATTTTTTTAAAGGAGTGTCACAATTTCTAAATAATGAATACAAAGGGTTTTTAACAAAATTTGATATATAATATAATAACTACAAGCATATGTTTTCAGTTGTGAAGCTGATTTTAATTAATTATGAACTATTTTTCACTTAAATAATCTGATGTTGCATTGATATTTAATACTAAAATAGGGATAGATATGATTTTAAATGCATGTATGTATAATGTAGATGATCACAAGAAGTGCTTTTAATTCAAAGGAACAATTAGGGGAACATCTTTTTTAATATAAGGAAAAAAGGTTAATGGTTCTGTTAGTAGGTCAATACAGCCATAACAAATGCAATATTAAATAGCTGTGTCATAGGATAGGAGTCTGGTCATATTTTGAATTTGTCCCATGAAATTAATTAAGGAGACACTCACATTTTCACATAAACATAAAACTGTTTAAAAAAAGATGTGCCAGTTGTATGTACTAAAACTAATTTTTAGGATGTATGAATATTTTTAAAAAAAAAAACACGATATCTAAAGCAAAATTTGTGCAATACTATTTGAAAACCTTAGATTGTCAGAATACAGAGCAGAATACAATATATGCATTGCCCTGTAATAAAACTTTTGCAGTCTAATTACATAAATACATTGATAGATGGTACTTTGATGACAGATAAATGGCAAAATGTCATATAATGTATTAATTTTGAGAGCAGCTAGTGGTATAGTGATGATTTCTCACATCACATTAATCAGCACCTATTAACTTCAGGTCCTGTTCTGTTGAGATAGATTCTGTTCTGCCAGATAAAAGTTATGCCTGAGCAATTGCAGGTAATTGGCTCTCATGAACAGATATGCTAAGTAATTTGGGGATATCTGTCAAACCAGCTAGTCTTAGTATAGGCAATTTTGTGCAGCTTACTAAGCAATAACATCCAGACTTCTCCTTAAAATTCAAACATGAACATAAAGCATGTACTCCTAGTTGACCTGTGATCATTTGTGTGTGATTGAAAATTTACGTGACTGTAAAGCTTGTAAAGTTGCATATTTTCATGGTCACTTAGTAGAAGAATGGGGTACCAAACAGGGAGGGGTCCATATTTAATTTAATTTAAACACAACACACACAGAAATAAGCAACGAGTTTCTGTAGAATTCGAAAGGACAGAGTGGCAGCGTTTTTTTCTATGTGTCAGCAATGGTGAGAATGATCAAAAGGAAATTTCAGTCTTTGTTGTGGGAGGTGTGGTAAATCAGAGAAATATCTGCAAAGTGCATAACAGAGAAAAGACTGTTGGATACCACCTTTTAGATGTTAATGGAGCATGATTTAAGGCTAAATGCTACCTCCAATATATTAACACCTAACATGCTGAGCACATTCATCCAATTAAGGTAAAATGTGTTAATCCCTTGAGCCAACAACCACTGGAAGCAGTCTGAACAGTATCTGCACTATTTGCTGCTGAGTCTCTCATCACATATCATGTTACCTTCACATGTCTTTCATAGCAAATAAGTATGGTTCTGTATTTCTTTTTTGAACTTGTCAAACATATCCATTTCCCATATAATCTTAATTATGTTTTAATATTAAACTGTGGAATTACCCCTGTGTCACTGACCGAACATTCAAGCTGGTCAAATGGTCAGTGCTGTCCACACTTATACCAATTGTTGACAATCAACTGACCAACCATAATAACATGTACTATTGAACTCACACTGAGGTAATGTGTCTTAAAATAGACATTTGTAATAATGCCCAGTGGTACAATATTGTTGTTTCCCATACTGAGTAAAGCAGTTGAATGAAGTTTCAATCGGTGTTAGCTTACTTATGTTTACTGTGGAGAAATACACAACTGGAAACAAAATCTTAATCAGTAGATGAAAACATTGCATACTGACAATAGAGAGATAGTGACATATAAAGTTAAAGAATATTTAGGTCAGCTATTCTATGTTTTAATTATATTTACTAGTAACCTGACAGGATATGACATCGAAAGGTAATTTTTCAGTCATAAACTTTTGACTTCTGCTCACATTTTGTTGCATACTTTGTTACTCTCATCAATACAATGTTCAATGTTACAGTGTAGAGTTACTTGTACATGTACATTGTATTAATGGTACTTGAGTTAGTGGTTAGAAGTAATGTGTATTGTCAGTTTGCCAATGTCAAGTAAGCCTTTAAGTGTGGTTATGATTAAAAACTAGTAATAGTTTAATAATGCACATTCAAGATCTCATTATCTTAAAATTCACTTTTTGTATAAAGATAAAGGAAAATGCAGTCATAATTTTAATTTTGTTTAATTAATTTTGGGTAAAAATGGTGATTACTTTATTTAAATGAAGCAGAAATGGTGGAAGATTTCTACAAATCAAAATTTTGAACTCCGGATTATTTTCTATACACCGATTATTTTCAGAAGAATCTAGGCCTTGCTGTATTTGCTAAATTGATTTTTTTTATGTTTACTGCCAATATTCATCAATCATTCCAAGTTCTTTTCTGTTCTTGACTCAAAACTATTTGCCATTTTTGTGTATAAGATTTAAAGAATCAATTATAATAATGGATGTAAGAAAAGGATATGGGCCATGGCGAGTATCTAGTTAAATAGGTCGACCTAGTGTTGAGATCTCATGACCTCACGTCTAATTTTATGATTGCTTTTTATGTTTGCTCTTTGACATCAAATATGTTGTTTAATGGCAGAAGAAAATGACATAATCAACTATAACATACCTTTGCACTATTTCTATTCACTTAAATTATTTATGTTACTCATTTATTTCCTTGAGCCAAAGTGACATTTTCTGCAACATCCTAAATGTCAGAGTTTTATATAATGATATAGTTACTCAAGCCAGTATTTATACAATATTTAAGTGCTTAA
This sequence comes from Sinonovacula constricta, assembly GCA_007844125.1. NCBI lineage: Eukaryota > Metazoa > Mollusca > Bivalvia > Cardiida > Solecurtidae > Sinonovacula > Sinonovacula constricta. The sequence goes on from CM017564.1 coordinate 39,263,209, forward strand.
TAAAATATTTTTACACAATGTTTTCTTGTGTGTGTGTGTGTTTTTTTTAACTTTAAACTGTTCTATCCAGTTAGTGAGACAGTTGTAAGTACATTTACAACTTTCATTTTAGTATAAAAATGATGAAACTTGATGCATTAAAGGATGAAGTATACTTACTTTCAGCAGAAAATGAAATCAATATTTTGGTACATCTTTGTTGATTTTTTTTTTCAATTTATAATCAGTTTTGTTACTTGCCGTATTTGCTAAATGGATCTTTGAATGATCAAACCTTACGCTAATTAATTATCAAAAAGACTGTTTACATAAAACTATATTATCTACATTGAATATAATCCAGAAGATCTTGTCTGATTTGACTTAGATTTGGCAGTTATGGTACATAAAGGTGTACATGGTATTTTGCATTTGTGTATCTGTTATATTGGTATACATTATAAATAAGTGAAAAGTTGCACAGTTGCCCAGTTTGTTTGAATGAAGAATCAGTTTTTGTTTCTTTATATGTTAAGTTTGATATTAGCCCAGTTATTGTAGGGTTAATGTTCTTTCTTTTACAAAAATATATATATTTTATATTCTAAAAAAAATAAATCATATTCATATGAACTCTTCTAATTTGTGGTCAATAGTCTTAATATAACCATTATTTCTCAATGTATCAGTAATAAAAATAAATAAAGGTTTTACAATTATACAATCACAAAAAATTGTTTAAGTGTTTCTTCTTGCTCGTCACAAAAGGTACATACATTGTTAGATACTATATTCATTTTGTATAATAATGAATTTGTAGCCAATATTCTGTGTAGTGTCCTTATTGAAACCATTGTAAGTATGTATCATTTGTACATCTAAATACACAATTATTAATCATTTTCCATTTTATAGAAACTCCAGAAAATATTTGATTCCATTTTAATTGAGAACTTGGTATAATATTAGTATTAATCAGAATATTGTTGACGGATTTGTTGTTTAAAACAATGAACTTTATATAACAATTAATGCATAGATTATACAGGGAATATTGTTCAATATCTATAGTGTGCTTATGAATGAAACGTTTTATTCCAGTAGTAAGTGTATGGTACTGCAGAAAATCTCCTTTTATATTAAATTTACTTGCAATTTCTTCTCTTTTTAAAAAAGTATCATTTTGTATCATAATGTCGTGTACAAAAAAAATTTTTTTGTCAAATATAGTTTTTATGAATAACAGGGTTCCCACAGAACCAGGAAATCGAGAAAAAGCCGGGAATTCGAAAATAAACATTCCCGGTCGGGAAAGACCTTAAATTTGACATGCTAGAAAAAAACCGGGAAATTACCGGGAAAACTGTTTGTGCATTTTTTAGTGCATCGTAAGGCATTTTAACTGAATTTGATTTTAAAAATCAAATATTTGTTGGCATACATTTGTATACTCCCGTAAATATTTACCGCAAAACTCTTGAATGTTCACATTCATAGACCTTGAAAATGGACAAAATACCTGGAAAAAACCTGGAAAAGACCTTGAATTTTTCCCTTCAGAAATTGTGGGAAGCCTGTGAATAAAGAGTTTTCCATGTTTGCACTAAATAATTCATTGTAAAAGAAAGGCAGGTTTAAAAAAATCTTCAGTCGTATGGATAGGGTATTTTTTTACAAATGTAAAATATGCCTTTAAGACATCCTTCCAGAAAGTATTTTTTATATTTTTTATACAAATTTGGCTGTATAGTGGTTCCTGTAGTTAATATCTTTTGAAGGTTTAATTGGGTCTCAATACTCTTAAGAATACCTACTGTTATCTGCATATGAGTCATTAGCTCACCTGAGCACAAGGTGCTCAAGGGGAGCTTTTTTGATACCCCTTCGTCCGCCGTCCGTCAACAATTTAGCTTGTGAACATGCTAGAGACCACAGTTTTTATACAGTCGTCATCAAACATGGTCAGAATGTTTGTTTGTCTGCATGAAATCTTGAATGAGGGTCAAATGGGGTCAAAAGGTAGGTCACTAGGTCAAATCTTAGAAAAAGCTTGTGAGCACACTTGAGACCATATTCATAGCCCAATCTTCAACAAACTTGGTCAGAATATTTTTTCTGCATAAAATCTTGGATGAGTTTGTTATTGGGTCATGTGGGGTCATAAAGTAGGTCATTAGGTCTAATCTTAGAAAAAGCTTGTGAACACAATAGAGTCCATATGTATGGCCCAATCTTCAGAAAACTTGGTCAGAATGTTTGCATGAAAGGAGTTTGTAACTGGGTCACATGGGGTCAAAAAGTCGGGGACTAGGTAAAATCTTAGGAAAAGCTTGTGAACACACTAGAGGCCACATTTACAGCCCAATACTCACCAAACTTGGTCAGAATGTTTGTCTGCATGAAATCTTAAATAAGTTCGTAATTGGGTCACGTTGGGTGAAAAAGTAGGTCACTAGATCACATTTTAGAAAAACCTTGGGAACACACTAAAGACCACATTTAGGGTCCAATTTTCATCAAACTTGGCCATAATGTTTGCCAGTATGAAATCTTAGATATGTTTTGAATTGGGTCGCATAGATTGAGTAGGTCACTAGGTAAAATTCTAGAAATTGTTATCAGTCCAGTGGCGACACTAATGGTCCAGTCTTCACCAAACATTTCCTAAGTAAATAAGTATTAATTACATAATGTCAGATATGAGCCTCCTAAAAGCCTGTGTCCTTAGATGAGTGATTAGGAGCCATCATGGCCCTCTTGTTATTACTTTTGTATGTCATTACCCTATTTGAGTTAATGCCTCCAGTACCTGGAGCAAACACTTTAACTACCTGTCTTGAGATATCAAAGTTGTGTAAAGTGAAAACAACACACAAATATGAAAACATTGTCATTTCAGATGCTACCAAGAGTTCTGATGCTGTGGATGCCAAGCCATTTACAGGTGGACCAAGCCTACATCCAACACATCCCACAGGGTATCATTTTTATGAATTGTCTAGTATACTCTGGGTATTGTCTCTCTATATTGTCTAGTATACATGTACTTAGGGCATTGTCTCTATGTATTGTCTAGTATACTCTGTGTATTTCTCTATGTATCATCTAGTATTCTCTGGATATTGTCTATGTATTGTCTAGTATACTCTGGGTATTGTCTGGTATACTCTGAGTATTGTCTCTGTATTGTCTAGTATTCTCTGGGTATTGTCTCTATGTATAATCTTATATACTCAGGGTATTGTCTCCATGTATTGTCTTGTATACTCGGGGTATTGCCTCTATGTTGTATCTTGTATACTCAGGGTATTGTCTCTATGTATTGTCTAGTATACTCGGGGTATTGTCTCTATATATCATCGTATACTCAGGGTATTATCTCAGGATATTGTCACGTATACTCAGGGTATTGTCTCTATGTATTGTCTAGTATACTCAGGGTATTATCTCTATGTATTGTCTAGTATACTCAGGGTATTGTCTCTATGTATTGTCTAGTATACCCAGGGTATTGTCTCTATGTATTGTCTTGTATACTCAGGGTATTGTCTCTGTAATGTCTTGTATACTCAGGGTATTGTCTCTATGTATTGTCTTGTATACTCAGGGTATTGTCTCTATGTATTGTCTAGTATACTCAGGGTATTGTCTCTTTGTATTGTCTTGTATACTCAGGGTATTGTCTCTATGTATTGTATTGTATACTCAGGGTATTGTCTCTATGTATTGTCTTGTATACTCAGGATATTGTTTCTGTGTATTGTCTTGTATACTCAGGGTATTGTCTCTGTATTATCTTGTGTACTCAGGGTATTGTCTCAGGATATTGTCACGTATACTCAGGGTATTGTCTCTATGTATTGTCTAGTATACCCAGGGTATTGTCTTTATGTATTGTCTTGTATACTCAGGGTATTGTCTCTATGTATTGTTTTGTATACTCAGGGTATTGTCTTTATGTATTGTCTTGTATACTCAGGGTATTGTCTCTATGTATCATCTAGTATACTCTGGGTAAATTGTCTATGTATTATCTTTTGTACTCAGGGTATTGTCTCAGGATATTGTCACGTATACTCAGGGTATTGTTTCTGTGTATTGTCTTGTATACTCTGGGCATGTCTCTATGTATCATCTAGTATACTCTGGGTATTGTCTATGTGTAATTGTCTATTATACTCAGGGTATTGTCTCTATGTATTATCTAGTATACTGTGGTTATTGTCTTTGTCTATTGTCTATTATACTCAGGGTATTGTCTATGTGTATTGTCTAGTATACTCAGGGTATTGTCTCTGTGTATTGTCTTGTATTCTCAGGGTATTGTCTCTGTGTATTGTATACTCAGGGTGTTGTCTCTATGTGTTGTCTAGTATACTCTGGGTATTGTCTCAGTGTATTGTCAAGTATAATCTAGGTATTGTCTCTATGTATCATCTAGTATACTGTGGGTATTGTCTCTGAGTATTGTCAAGTATACTCAGGGTATTGTCTATGTATTATCTAGTATACTGTGGGTATTGTCTCTGAGTATTGTCAAGTATACTCAGGGTATTGTCTCTATGTATCGTCTCGAATACTGTGGGTATTGTCTATGTGTATTGTCTATTATACTCAGGGATTTGTCTCTGAGTATTGTCAAGTATACTCAGGGTATTGTCTCTATGTATCATCTCGAATACTGTGGGTATTGTCTCTGAGTATTGTCTATTATACTCAGGGATTTGTCTCTGTGTATTGTCTAGTATACTGTGGGTATTGTCTCTGAGTATTGTCAAGTATACTCAGGGTATTGTCTCTATGTATCATCTCGAATACTGTGGGTATTGTCTATGTGTATTGTCTATTATACTCAGGGATTTGTCTCTGTGTATTGTCTAGTATACTGTGGGTATTGTCTCTGAGTATTGTCAAGTATACTCAGGGTATTGTCTCTATGTATCATCTCAAATACAGTGGGTATTGTCTATGTGTATTGTCTTGTATACTCAGGATATTGTCTCTATATATTTTCTGATATACTACGTGTATTGTCTCAATGTATTGTCTAGTCTTCCCAGGGGTATTGTCTAGTATACTGTGGTTATTGTCTCTGTGTATTGTCTAGTATACTGTGGTTATTGTCTCTGTGTATTGTCTAGTATACTGTGGTTATTGTCTCTGTGTATTGTCTAGTATACTCTGGTTATTGTCTCTGTGTATTGTCTAGTATACTGTGGTTATTGTCTCTGTGTATTGTCTAGTATACTATGGGTATTGTCTCTGTGTATTGTCTAGTATACTGTGGTTATTGTCTCTGTGTATTGTCTAGTATACTATGGGTATTGTCTCTGTGTATTGTCTAGTATACTGTGGTTATTGTCTCTGTGTATTGTCTAGTATACTATGGGTATTGTCTGTGTTGTCTGCCTACAACAAATGCAATAAATCATGTTGCAATTTTAATTTGTGCGACTTTCAGGATGTAGAGAAATGCATTTAACATTTTAATACAACAGAAGCATATTTTTCATGTGCTGTTTATTGATCAAATGTATTGGGTACAATTTCTTTTATTTGAAAAAAAAAAAGAACAACTTTAACTCATGTGACAACCAACATTTTTTTTTTTTTTTTTACCCACCGAATTATGTGATCAAGTTTGTATAAACTGTCTGTTACTTTCACTTTAGTGTATCAACTATATCTCAATAAAATCATTGTGCATCTCTGTGCCAACAAGTTTTATAAACCTGTTCATTTAATGATGAATGGAAACTGATAACTGTTATATGATTGGTGTCTGTCACCAAGTGGAACAATGCTAGAGGTAAACTACAAAACTAATATTACATGTAGTAGTACTAGTAAGAAGGATTGATTTCTTTCAAAATGCATTTCTCTAGGTATAAATAACATTAAAAGTTTAACTTACAGCAAGACCCTTGTCAATAATGTTTAAATACACTATTTGCCCCCATTTCTCAAGCAAAGTGTAAGCAGTGTTATTCTTTTTAATAGGGTACATCTAGGGGACACAGATCTCTGTCTGGTAGACACTTATCTTGGAAGTGCTATTAACATTAGCAATTAAATACAATTAGTTGTCCTTAATGTACTTAGTGTCATTGTCCCTGTGCCAGTTGATTTAATTTTCTTCTACTGATCCTGGAAGTGCAATAGATTGCTGGATCCATGTAGAGGAGGCTCCAGGTTCAAACCCAGGAAGAGCATATACAGTCACAAAATGATATTGCCGTATACATCATTTGCTAATGATCAAGCAAAAACAAAAAGTTCCAAACCTGTTTGACCCATCATATACATAACTTGCAACTTGTGTGGTATTGTTGTCTACAATGTTCAAGGGAAAATGTTGCATCTGATCAAATTTTAAATCTGCTTTAAGTGAACACTGTCTCCAGATAACCAGACCTGGTAGGCAATTTGTAGATCATTGGCTCCAAACAAAAAGGCCTTGGTTCAAATCCTGGTTGCAACTTGCCAAAGTTGTTAAAATTTGCTGCAGTATTGCTCTCTTGCTAATGCTCATGCAAATATGACTGGGCAGCCTGGTATAAGGATAATGTGACTGACTGGGTGTGGTACCATACCAGGGGTTCCCAGGGCAGTCGACATAGTGCCAGAATAATGTGACTGACTGGATGTGGTATCATGCCAGGTGTTCCCAGGGCAGTTAGCATAGTGTCCAGATAATGTGACTGACTGGATGTGGTATCATGCCAGGTGTTCCCAGGGCAGTCAGCATAGTGTCCAGATAATGTGACTGACTGGATGTGGTATCATGCCAGGTGTTCCCAGGGCAGTTAGCATAGTGTCCAGATAATGTGACTGACTGGATGTGGTATCATGCCAGGTGTTCCCAGGGAAGTCAGCATAGTGTCCGGATAATGTGACTGACTGGTTATATTATCATGCCAGGTGTTCCCAGGGCAGTCGACATAGTGTCAGGATAATGTGACTGACTGGATGTGGTATCATGCCAGGTGTTCCCAGGGCAGTTAGCATAGTGTCCAGATAATGTGACTGACTGGATGTGGTATCATGCCAGGTGTTCCCAGGGCAGTCGGCATAGAGTCGGGATAATGTGACTGACTGGATGTGGTATCATGCCAGGTGTTCACAGGGCAGTCGACATAGTGTCAGGATAATGTGACTGACTGGATGTGGTATCATGCCAGGTGTTCACAGGGCAGTCGACATAGTGTCAGGATAATGTGACTGACTGGATGTGGTACCATGCCAAGTGTTCACAGGGCAGTCGGCATAGTGTCAGGATAATGTGACTGACTGGATGTGGTACCATGCCAGGTGTTCACAGGGCAGTCGACATAGTGCCTGGATAATGTGACTGACTGGATGTGGTATCATGCCAGGTGTTCACAGGGCAGCCGGCATAGTGTCAGGATAATGTGACTGACTGGATGTGGTACCATGCCAGGTGTTCCCAGGGCAGTCGACATAGTGCCTGGATAATGTGACTGACTGGATGTGGTATCATGCCAGGGGTTCACAGGGCAGTCAGCATAGTGTCAGGATAATGTGACTGACTGGATGTGGTATCATGCCAGGTGTCCCCAGGGCAGTCGACATAGTGTCAGGATAATGTGACTGACTGGATGTGGTACCATGCCAGGTGTTCCCAGGGCAGTCGACATAGTGCCTGGATAATGTGACTGACTGGATGTGGTACCATGCCAGGTGTTCCCAGGGCAGTCGACATAGTGCCTGGATAATGTGACTGACTGGATATGGTATCATGCCAGGGGTTCACAGGGCAGTCGGCATAGTGTCAGGATAATGTGACTGACAGATATATTATCATGCCAGGGGTTCACAGGGCAGTTGGCACTGTGTCAGGATAATGTGACTGACTGGATGTGGTACCATGCCAGGGGTTCACAGGGCAGTCGACATAGTGCCTGGATAATGTGACTGACTGGATGTGGTATCATGCCATGGGTTCCTAGGGCAGTCGACATAGTGCCTGGATAATGTGACTGACTGGATGTGGTATCATGCCAGGTGTTCACAGGGCAGTCGACATAGTGCCTGGATAATGTGACTGACTGGATGTGGTATCATGCCAGGTGTTTCCAGGGCAGTCGGCATAGTGCCTGGATAATGTGACACTAGATTTGGTATTATGCCAGGTGTTTCCAGGGCAGTCGACATAGTGCCTGGATAATGTGACTGACTGGATGTGGTATCATGCCATGGGTTCACAGGGCAGTCGACATAGTGCCTGGATAATGTGACTGACTGGATGTGGTATCATGCCATGGGTTCACAGGGCAGTCGACATAGTGTCAGGATAATGTGACTGACTGGATGTGGTATCATGCCATGGGTTCCCAGGGCAGTCGACATAGTGTCAGGATAATGTGACTGACTGGATGTGGTATCATGCCATGGGTTCACAGGGCAGTCGACATAGTGCCTGGATAATGTGACTGACTGGATGTGGTATCATGCCATGGGTTCACAGGGCAGTCGACATAGTGTCAGGATAATGTGACTGACTGGATGTGGTATCATGCCAGGTGTTCCCAGGGCAGTCGGCATAGTGCCAGGATATTGTGACTGACTGGATGTGGTATCATGCCAGGGGTTCCCAGGGCAGTCGACATAGTACCTGGATAATGTGACTGACTGGATGTGGTATCATGCCAGGTGTTCCCAGGGCAGTCGACATAGTGCCTGGATAATGTGATTGACTGGATGTGGTATCATGCCAGGGGTTCCCAGGGCAGTCGACATAGTACCTGGATAATGTGACTGACTGGATGTGGTATCATGCCAGGTGTTCCCAGGGCAGTCGACATAGTGCCAGGATATTGTGACTGACTGGATGTGGTATCATGCCAGGGGTTCCCAGGGCAGTCGACATAGTACCTGGATAATGGGACTGACTGGATGTGGTATCATGCCAGGTGTTCCCAGGGCAGTTGACATAGTGTCCGGATGATGTGACTGACTGGATGTGGTATCATGCCAGGTGTTCCCAGGGCAGTCGACATAGTGTCCGGATAATGTGATTGACTGGATGTGGTATCATGCCAGGTGTTCACAGGGCAGTCGACATAGTGCCTGGATAATGTGACTGACTGGATGTGGTATCATGCCAGGGGTTCACAGGGCAGTCGGCATAGTGCCTGGTTAATGTGATTGACTGGATGTGGTATCATGCCAGGTGTTCCCAGGGCAGTCAGCATAGTGTCTGGATAATGTGACTGACTGGATGTGGTATCATGCCAGGGGTTCACAGGGCAGTCAACATAGTGCCTGGATAATGTGATTGACTGGATGTGGTATCATGCCAGGTGTTCACAGGGCAGTCGGCATAGTGTCTGGATAATGTGACTGACTGGATGTGGTATCATGCCAGGGGTTCACAGGGCAGTCGACATAGTGCCTGGATAATGTGACTGACTGGATGTGGTATCATGCCAGGTGTTCCCAGGGCAGTCAGCATAGTGTCCAGATAATGTGACTGACTGGATGTGGTATCATGCCAGGTGTTCCCAGGGCAGTCGGCATAGTGCCTGGATAATGTGACACTAGATTTGGTATCATGCCAGGTGTTTCCAGGGCAGTCGACATAGTGCCTGGATAATGTGACACTAGATTTGGTATCATGCCATGTGTTTCCAGGGCAGTCGACATAGCGCCTGGATAATGTGACACTAGATTTGGTATCATGCCAGGTGTTCCCAGGGCAGTCGGCATAGCGCCAGAATAATGTGATTGACTGGATGTGGTATCATGCCATGGGTTCCCAGGGCAGTCGGCATAGCGCCTGGATAATGTGACTGACTGGATGTGGTATCATGCCATGGGTTCCCAGGGCAGTCGGCATAGCGCCTGGATAATGTGACACTAGATTTGGTATCATGCCAGGTGTTCCCAGGGCAGTCGGCATAGCGCCAGAATAATGTGATTGACTGGATGTGGTATTATGCCAGGTGTTCCCAGGGCAGTCGGCATAGTGCCTGGATAATGTGACACTAGATTTGGTATCATGCCAGGTGTTTCCAGGGCAGTCGACATAGTGCCTGGATTATGTGACACTAGATTTGGTATCATGCCAAGTGTTTCCAGGGCAGTCGACATAGTGCCTGGATAATGTGACACTAGATTTGGTATCATGCCAGGTGTTTCCAGGGCAGTCGGCATAGCGCCAGAATAATGTGTTTGACTGGATGTGGTATCATGCCATGGGTTCACAGGGCAGTTGACATAGTGCCTGGATAATGTGATTGACTGGATGTGGTACCATACCATGGGTTCCCAGGGCAGTCGACATAGTGCCTGACTAATGTGACTGACTGGATGTGGTACCATACCATGGGTTCACAGGGCAGTCGACATAGTGCCTGGATAATGTGACTGACTGGATGTGGTATCATGCCAGGTGTTCACAGGGCAGTCGGCATAGTGCCTGGATAATGTGACTGACTGGATGTGGTATCATGCCATGGGTTCCCAGGGCAGTCGACATAGTGCCTGGATAATGTGACTGACTGGATGTGGTATCATACCATGGGTTCCCAGGGCAGTCGACATAGTGTCAGGATAATGTGATTGACTGGATGTGGTATCATGCCAGGTGTTCACAGGGCAGTCGGCATAGTGCCAGGATAATGTGACTGACTGGATGTGGTATCATGCCAGGTGTTCACAGGGCAGTCGGCATAGTGCTAGGATAATGTGACTGACTGGATGTGGTATCATGCCATGGGTTCCCAGGGCAGTCGGCGTAGCGCCAGAATAATGTGATTGACTGGATGTGGTATCATGCCAGGTGTTCCCAGGGCAGTCGACATAGTGCCTGGATAATGTGACTGACTGGATGTGGTATCATGCCAGGTGTTCACAGGGCAGTTGACATAGTGCCTGGTTAATGTGATTGACTGGATGTGGTACCATTCCAGGGGTTCTCAGGGCAGTCGACATAGTGCCTGGATAATGTGATTGACTGGATGTGGTACCATACCTGGGGTTCCCAGGGCAGTCGACATAGTGCCTGGATAATGTGATTGACTGGATGTGGTACCGTACCTGGGGTTCATAGGGCAGTCGACATAGTGCCTGGATAATGTGACTGACTGGATGTGGTATCATGCCAGGTGTTCACAGGGCAGTTGACATAGTGCCTGGATAATGTGATTGACTGGATGTGGTGCCATTCCAGGGGTTCCCAGGGCAGTCGACATAGTGCCTGGATAATGTGATTGACTGGATGTGGTACCATACCTGGGGTTCCCAGGGCAGTCGACATAGTGCCTGGATAATGTGATTGACTGGATGTGGTACCATACCTGGGGTTCATAGGGCAGTCGACATAGTGTCCAGATAATGTGACTGACTGGTTATATTATCATGCTATGGGTTCACAGGGCAGTCGGCATAGTGCCTGGATAATGTGACTGACTGGATGTGGTATCATACCATGGGTTCACAGGGCAGTCGACATAGTGTCAGGATAATGTGATTGACTGGATGTGGTATCATGCCAGGGGTTCCCAGGGCAGTCGACATAGTGCCTGGATAATGTGAATGACTGGATGTGGTATCATGCCAGGTGTTCACAGGGCAGTCGACATAGTGCCTGGATAATGTGACTGACTGGATGTGGTATCATGCCAGGGGTTCCCAGGGCAGTCGACATAGTGCCTGGATAATGTGACTGACTGGATGTGGTATCATGCCATGGGTTCCCAGGGCAGTCGACATAGTGCCTGGATAATGTGACTGACTGGATGTGGTATCATGCCATGGGTTCCCAGGGCAGTCGACATAGTGCCTGGATAATGTGACTGACTGGATGTGGTATCATGCCAGGTGTTCACAGGGCAGTCGGCATAGTGTCTGGATAATGTGACTGACTGGATGTGGTATCATGCCAGGGGTTCCCAGGGCAGTCGGCATAGTGTCCGGATAATGTGACTGACTGGATGTGGTACCATACCTGGGGCTCCCAGGGCAGTCGGCATAGTGCCTGGATAATGTGACTGACTGGGTGTGGTATCATGCCATGGGTTCCCTGGGCAGTCGACATAGTGCCTGGATAATGTGATTGACTGGATGTGGTATCATGCCATGGGTTCCCAGGGCAGTCGACATAGTGCCTGGATAATGTGACTGACTGGATGTGGTATCATGCCATGGGTTCCCAGGGCAGTCGGCATAGTGCCTGGATAATGTGACTGACTGGATGTGGTACCATACCATGGGTTCACAGGGAAGTCGACATAGTGCCTGGATAATAAGACCTACTGGATGTGGTATCATGCCAGGTGTTCACAGGGCAGTTGACATAGTGCCTGGATAATGTGACTGACTGGGTGTGGTACCATACCAGGTGTTCACAGGGCAGTCAGCATAGTGTCTGGATAATGTGACTGACTGGATGTGGTATCATGCCAGGGGTTCACAGGGCAGTCAACATAGTGCCTGGATAATGTGATTGACTGGATGTGGTATCATGCCAGGTGTTCACAGGGCAGTCGGCATAGTGTCTGGATAATGTGACTGACTGGATGTGGTATCATGCCAGGGGTTCACAGGGCAGTCGACATAGTGCCTGGATAATGTGACTGACTGGATGTGGTATCATGCCAGGTGTTCCCAGGGCAGTCAGCATAGTGTCCAGATAATGTGACTGACTGGATGTGGTATCATGCCAGGTGTTCCCAGGGCAGTCGGCATAGTGCCTGGATAATGTGACACTAGATTTGGTATCATGCCAGGTGTTTCCAGGGCAGTCGACATAGTGCCTGGATAATGTGACACTAGATTTGGTATCATGCCATGTGTTTCCAGGGCAGTCGACATAGCGCCTGGATAATGTGACACTAGATTTGGTATCATGCCAGGTGTTCCCAGGGCAGTCGGCATAGCGCCAGAATAATGTGATTGACTGGATGTGGTATCATGCCATGGGTTCCCAGGGCAGTCGGCATAGCGCCTGGATAATGTGACTGACTGTATGTGGTATCATGCCATGGGTTCCCAGGGCAGTCGGCATAGCGCCTGGATAATGTGACACTAGATTTGGTATCATGCCAGGTGTTCCCAGGGCAGTCGGCATAGCGCCAGAATAATGTGATTGACTGGATGTGGTATTATGCCAGGTGTTCCCAGGGCAGTCGGCATAGTGCCTGGATAATGTGACACTAGATTTGGTATCATGCCAGGTGTTTCCAGGGCAGTCGACATAGTGCCTGGATTATGTGACACTAGATTTGGTATCATGCCAAGTGTTTCCAGGGCAGTCGACATAGTGCCTGGATAATGTGACACTAGATTTGGTATCATGCCAGGTGTTTCCAGGGCAGTCGACATAGTGCCTGGATTATGTGACACTAGATTTGGTATCATGCCAAGTGTTTCCAGGGCAGTTGACATAGTGCCTGGTTAATGTGATTGACTGGATGTGGTACCATTCCAGGGGTTCTCAGGGCAGTCGACATAGTGCCTGGATAATGTGATTGACTGGATGTGGTACCATACCTGGGGTTCCCAGGGCAGTCGACATAGTGCCTGGATAATGTGATTGACTGGATGTGGTACCGTACCTGGGGTTCATAGGGCAGTCGACATAGTGCCTGGATAATGTGACTGACTGGATGTGGTATCATGCCAGGTGTTCACAGGGCAGTTGACATAGTGCCTGGATAATGTGATTGACTGGATGTGGTGCCATTCCAGGGGTTCCCAGGGCAGTCGACATAGTGCCTGGATAATGTGATTGACTGGATGTGGTACCATACCTGGGGTTCCCAGGGCAGTCGACATAGTGCCTGGATAATGTGATTGACTGGATGTGGTACCATACCTGGGGTTCATAGGGCAGTCGACATAGTGTCCAGATAATGTGACTGACTGGTTATATTATCATGCTATGGGTTCACAGGGCAGTCGGCATAGTGCCTGGATAATGTGACTGACTGGATGTGGTATCATACCATGGGTTCACAGGGCAGTCGACATAGTGTCAGGATAATGTGATTGACTGGATGTGGTATCATGCCAGGGGTTCCCAGGGCAGTCGACATAGTGCCTGGATAATGTGAATGACTGGATGTGGTATCATGCCAGGTGTTCACAGGGCAGTCGACATAGTGCCTGGATAATGTGACTGACTGGATGTGGTATCATGCCAGGGGTTCCCAGGGCAGTCGACATAGTGCCTGGATAATGTGACTGACTGGATGTGGTATCATGCCATGGGTTCCCAGGGCAGTCGACATAGTGCCTGGATAATGTGACTGACTGGATGTGGTATCATGCCATGGGTTCCCAGGGCAGTCGACATAGTGCCTGGATAATGTGACTGACTGGATGTGGTATCATGCCAGGTGTTCACAGGGCAGTCGGCATAGTGTCTGGATAATGTGACTGACTGGATGTGGTATCATGCCAGGGGTTCCCAGGGCAGTCGGCATAGTGTCCGGATAATGTGACTGACTGGATGTGGTACCATACCTGGGGCTCCCAGGGCAGTCGGCATAGTGCCTGGATAATGTGACTGACTGGGTGTGGTATCATGCCATGGGTTCCCTGGGCAGTCGACATAGTGCCTGGATAATGTGATTGACTGGATGTGGTATCATGCCATGGGTTCCCAGGGCAGTCGACATAGTGCCTGGATAATGTGACTGACTGGATGTGGTATCATGCCATGGGTTCCCAGGGCAGTCGGCATAGTGCCTGGATAATGTGACTGACTGGATGTGGTACCATACCATGGGTTCACAGGGAAGTCGACATAGTGCCTGGATAATAAGACTGACTGGATGTGGTATCATGCCAGGTGTTCACAGGGCAGTTGACATAGTGCCTGGATAATGTGACTGACTGGGTGTGGTACCATACCAGGTGTTCACAGGGCAGTTGACATAGTGCCTGGATAATGTGATTGACTGGATGTGGTACCATACCATGGGTTCACAGGGCAGTCGACATAGTGCCTGGATAATGTGACTGACTGGTTGTGGTATCATGCCATGGGTTCACAGGGCAGTCGACATAGTGCCTGGATAATGTGACTGACTGGATGTGGTATCATGCCATGTGTTCACAGGGCAGTCGACATAGTGCCTGGATAATGTGACTGACAGATATTTTATCATGCCAGGTGTTCCCAGGGTAGTCAGCATAGTGTCTGGATAATGTGACTGACTGGATGTGGTATCATGCCAGGTGTTCACAGGGCAGTCAGCATAGTGTCAGGATAATGTGACTGACAGATATATTATCATTCCAGGTGTTCCCAGGGCAGTCAGCATAGTGTCTGGATAATGTGACTTGACAGGATGTGGTATCATGCCAGGTGTTCCCAGGGCAGTCAGCATAGTGTCCGGATAATGTGACTGACTGGATGTGGTGTCATACCAGGTGTTCCCAGGGCAGTCAGCATAGTGTCCAGATAATGTGACTGACTGGATGTGGTATCATGCCAGGTGTTCCCAGGGCAGTCAGCATAGTGTCCAGATAATGTGACTGACTGGTTATATTATCATGCCAGGTGTTCCCAGGGCAGTCAGCATAGTGTCCGGATAATGTGACTGACTGGATGTGGTATCATGCCAGGTGTTCCCAGGGCAGTCAGCATAGTGTCCGGATAATGTGACTGACTGGATGTGGTATCATGCCAGGTGTTCCCAGGGCAGTCAGCATAGTGTCCGCATAATGTGACTGACTGGATGTGGTATCATGCCAGGTGTTCCCAGGGCAGTCAGCATAGTGTCCGGATAATGTGACTGACTGGATGTGGTATCATACCAGGTGTTCCCAGGGCAGTCGACATATTTTCCGCATAATGTGACTGACTGGATGTGGTATCATGCCAGGTGTTCCCAGGGCAGTCAGCATAGTGTCCGCATAATGTGATTGACTGGATGTGGTACCATACCAGGGGTTCCCAGGGCAGTCGACATAGTGCCTGGATAATGTGATTGACTGGATGTGGTACCATACCAGGTGTTCACAGGGCAGTCAGCATAGTGTCTGGATAATGTGACTGACTGGATGTGGTATCATGCCAGGGGTTCACAGGGCAGTCAACATAGTGCCTGGATAATGTGATTGACTGGATGTGGTATCATGCCAGGTGTTCACAGGGCAGTCGGCATAGTGTCTGGATAATGTGACTGACTGGATGTGGTATCATGCCAGGGGTTCACAGGGCAGTCGACATAGTGCCTGGATAATGTGACTGACTGGATGTGGTATCATGCCAGGTGTTCCCAGGGCAGTCAGCATAGTGTCCAGATAATGTGACTGACTGGATGTGGTATCATGCCAGGTGTTCCCAGGGCAGTCGGCATAGTGCCTGGATAATGTGACACTAGATTTGGTATCATGCCAGGTGTTTCCAGGGCAGTCGACATAGTGCCTGGATAATGTGACACTAGATTTGGTATCATGCCATGTGTTTCCAGGGCAGTCGACATAGCGCCTGGATAATGTGACACTAGATTTGGTATCATGCCAGGTGTTCCCAGGGCAGTCGGCATAGCGCCAGAATAATGTGATTGACTGGATGTGGTATCATGCCATGGGTTCCCAGGGCAGTCGGCATAGCGCCTGGATAATGTGACTGACTGTATGTGGTATCATGCCATGGGTTCCCAGGGCAGTCGGCATAGCGCCTGGATAATGTGACACTAGATTTGGTATCATGCCAGGTGTTCCCAGGGCAGTCGGCATAGCGCCAGAATAATGTGATTGACTGGATGTGGTATTATGCCAGGTGTTCCCAGGGCAGTCGGCATAGTGCCTGGATAATGTGACACTAGATTTGGTATCATGCCAGGTGTTTCCAGGGCAGTCGACATAGTGCCTGGATTATGTGACACTAGATTTGGTATCATGCCAAGTGTTTCCAGGGCAGTCGACATAGTGCCTGGATAATGTGACACTAGATTTGGTATCATGCCAGGTGTTTCCAGGGCAGTCGACATAGTGCCTGGATTATGTGACACTAGATTTGGTATCATGCCAAGTGTTTCCAGGGCAGTTGACATAGTGCCTGGTTAATGTGATTGACTGGATGTGGTACCATTCCAGGGGTTCTCAGGGCAGTCGACATAGTGCCTGGATAATGTGATTGACTGGATGTGGTACCATACCTGGGGTTCCCAGGGCAGTCGACATAGTGCCTGGATAATGTGATTGACTGGATGTGGTACCGTACCTGGGGTTCATAGGGCAGTCGACATAGTGCCTGGATAATGTGACTGACTGGATGTGGTATCATGCCAGGTGTTCACAGGGCAGTTGACATAGTGCCTGGATAATGTGATTGACTGGATGTGGTGCCATTCCAGGGGTTCCCAGGGCAGTCGACATAGTGCCTGGATAATGTGATTGACTGGATGTGGTACCATACCTGGGGTTCCCAGGGCAGTCGACATAGTGCCTGGATAATGTGATTGACTGGATGTGGTACCATACCTGGGGTTCATAGGGCAGTCGACATAGTGTCCAGATAATGTGACTGACTGGTTATATTATCATGCTATGGGTTCACAGGGCAGTCGGCATAGTGCCTGGATAATGTGACTGACTGGATGTGGTATCATACCATGGGTTCACAGGGCAGTCGACATAGTGTCAGGATAATGTGATTGACTGGATGTGGTATCATGCCAGGGGTTCCCAGGGCAGTCGACATAGTGCCTGGATAATGTGAATGACTGGATGTGGTATCATGCCAGGTGTTCACAGGGCAGTCGACATAGTGCCTGGATAATGTGACTGACTGGATGTGGTATCATGCCAGGGGTTCCCAGGGCAGTCGACATAGTGCCTGGATAATGTGACTGACTGGATGTGGTATCATGCCATGGGTTCCCAGGGCAGTCGACATAGTGCCTGGATAATGTGACTGACTGGATGTGGTATCATGCCATGGGTTCCCAGGGCAGTCGACATAGTGCCTGGATAATGTGACTGACTGGATGTGGTATCATGCCAGGTGTTCACAGGGCAGTCGGCATAGTGTCTGGATAATGTGACTGACTGGATGTGGTATCATGCCAGGGGTTCCCAGGGCAGTCGGCATAGTGTCCGGATAATGTGACTGACTGGATGTGGTACCATACCTGGGGCTCCCAGGGCAGTCGGCATAGTGCCTGGATAATGTGACTGACTGGGTGTGGTATCATGCCATGGGTTCCCTGGGCAGTCGACATAGTGCCTGGATAATGTGATTGACTGGATGTGGTATCATGCCATGGGTTCCCAGGGCAGTCGACATAGTGCCTGGATAATGTGACTGACTGGATGTGGTATCATGCCATGGGTTCCCAGGGCAGTCGGCATAGTGCCTGGATAATGTGACTGACTGGATGTGGTACCATACCATGGGTTCACAGGGAAGTCGACATAGTGCCTGGATAATAAGACTGACTGGATGTGGTATCATGCCAGGTGTTCACAGGGCAGTTGACATAGTGCCTGGATAATGTGACTGACTGGGTGTGGTACCATACCAGGTGTTCACAGGGCAGTTGACATAGTGCCTGGATAATGTGATTGACTGGATGTGGTACCATACCATGGGTTCACAGGGCAGTCGACATAGTGCCTGGATAATGTGACTGACTGGTTGTGGTATCATGCCATGGGTTCACAGGGCAGTCGACATAGTGCCTGGATAATGTGACTGACTGGATGTGGTATCATGCCATGTGTTCACAGGGCAGTCGACATAGTGCCTGGATAATGTGACTGACAGATATTTTATCATGCCAGGTGTTCCCAGGGTAGTCAGCATAGTGTCTGGATAATGTGACTGACTGGATGTGGTATCATGCCAGGTGTTCACAGGGCAGTCAGCATAGTGTCAGGATAATGTGACTGACAGATATATTATCATTCCAGGTGTTCCCAGGGCAGTCAGCATAGTGTCTGGATAATGTGACTTGACAGGATGTGGTATCATGCCAGGTGTTCCCAGGGCAGTCAGCATAGTGTCCGGATAATGTGACTGACTGGATGTGGTGTCATACCAGGTGTTCCCAGGGCAGTCAGCATAGTGTCCAGATAATGTGACTGACTGGATGTGGTATCATGCCAGGTGTTCCCAGGGCAGTCAGCATAGTGTCCAGATAATGTGACTGACTGGTTATATTATCATGCCAGGTGTTCCCAGGGCAGTCAGCATAGTGTCCGGATAATGTGACTGACTGGATGTGGTATCATGCCAGGTGTTCCCAGGGCAGTCAGCATAGTGTCCGGATAATGTGACTGACTGGATGTGGTATCATGCCAGGTGTTCCCAGGGCAGTCAGCATAGTGTCCGCATAATGTGACTGACTGGATGTGGTATCATGCCAGGTGTTCCCAGGGCAGTCAGCATAGTGTCCGGATAATGTGACTGACTGGATGTGGTATCATACCAGGTGTTCCCAGGGCAGTCGACATATTTTCCGCATAATGTGACTGACTGGATGTGGTATCATGCCAGGTGTTCCCAGGGCAGTCAGCATAGTGTCCGCATAATGTGATTGACTGGATGTGGTACCATACCAGGGGTTCCCAGGGCAGTCGACATAGTGCCTGGATAATGTGATTGACTGGATGTGGTACCATACCTGGGGTTCCCAGGGCAGTCGACATAGTGCCTGGATAATGTGATTGACTGGATGTGGTACCATACCTGGGGTTCATAGGGCAGTCGACATAGTGTCCAGATAATGTGACTGACTTGTTATATTATCATGCCATGGGTTCACAGGGCAGTCGGCATAGTGCCTGGATAATGTGACTGACTGGATGTGGTATCATGCCATGGGTTCACAGGGCAGTCGACATAGTGCCTGGATAATGTGACTGACTGGATGTGGTATCATACCATGGGTTCACAGGGCAGTCGACATAGTGTCAGGATAATGTGATTGACTGGATGTGGTATCATGCCAGGGGTTCCCAGGGCAGTCGACATAGTGCCTGGATAATGTGATTGACTGGATGTGGTATCATGCCAGGTGTTCACAGGGCAGTCGACATAGTGCCTGGATAATGTGACTGACTGGATGTGGTATCATGCCAGGGGTTCCCAGGGCAGTCGACATAGTGCCTGGATAATGTGACTGACTGGATGTGGTATCATGCCATGGGTTCCCAGGGCAGTCGACATAGTGCCTGGATAATGTGACTGACTGGATGTGGTATCATGCCATGGGTTCCCAGGGCAGTCGACATAGTGCCTGGATAATGTGACTGACTGGATGTGGTACCATACCTGGGGCTCCCAGGGCCGTTGGCATAGTGCCTGGATAATGTGACTGACTGGGTGTGGTATCATGCCATGGGTTCCCAGGGCAGTCGACATAGTGCCTGGATAATGTGATTGACTGGATGTGGTATCATGCCATGGGTTCCCAGGGCAGTCGACATAGTGCCTGGATAATGTGACTGACTGGATGTGGTATCATGCCATGGGTTCACAGGGCAGTCGACATAGTGCCTGGATAATGTGACTGACTGGATGTGGTATCATACCATGGGTTCACAGGGCAGTCGACATAGTGTCAGGATAATGCGATTGACTGGATGTGGTATCATGCCAGGGGTTCCCAGGGCAGTCGACATAGTGCCTGGATAATGTGATTGACTGGATGTGGTATCATGCCAGGTGTTCACAGGGCAGTCGACATAGTGCCTGGATAATGTGACTGACTGGATGTGGTATCATGCCAGGGGTTCCCAGGGCAGTCGACATAGTGCCTGGATAATGTGACTGACTGGATGTGGTATCATGCCATGGGTTCCCAGGGCAGTCGACATAGTGCCTGGATAATGTGACTGACTGGATGTGGTATCATGCCATGGGTTCCCAGGGCAGTCGACATAGTGCCTGGATAATGTGACTGACTGGATGTGGTACCATACCTGGGGCTCCCAGGGCAGTTGGCATAGTGCCTGGATAATGTGACTGACTGGGTGTGGTATCATGCCATGGGTTCCCAGGGCAGTCGACATAGTGCCTGGATAATGTGATTGACTGGATGTGGTATCATGCCATGGGTTCCCAGGGCAGTCGACATAGTGCCTGGATAATGTGACTGACTGGATGAGGTATCATGCCATGGGTTCACAGGGCAGTCGGCATAGTGCCTGGATAATGTGACTGACTGGATGTGGTATCATGCCATGGGTTCCCAGGGCAGTCGACATAGTGCCTGGATAATGTGACTGACTGGATGTGGTATCATGCCATGGGTTCCCAGGGCAGTCGGCATAGTGCCTGGATAATGTGACTGACTGGATGTGGTACCATACCATGGGTTCACAGGGCAGTCGACATAGTGCCTGGATAATGTGACTGACTGGATGTGGTATCATGCCAGGTGTTCACAGGGCAGTTGACATAGTGCCTGGATAATGTGACTGACTGGGTGTGGTACCATACCAGGTGTTCACAGGGCAGTTGACATAGTGCCTGGATAATGTGATTGACTGGATGTGGTACCATACCATGGGTTCACAGGGCAGTCGACATAGTGCCTGGATAATGTGACTGACTGGATGTGGTATCATGCCATGGGTTCACAGGGCAGTCGACATAGTGCCTGGATAATGTGACTGACTGGATGTGGTATCATGCCAGGTGTTCCCAGGGCAGTCAGCATAGTGTCCGGATAATGTGACTGACTGGATGTGGTATCATGCCAGGTGTTCCCAGGGCAGTCAGCATAGTATCCAGATAATGTGACTGACTGGTTATATTATCATGCCAGGTGTTCCCAGGGCAGTCGGCATAGTGTCCGGATAATGTGACTGACTGGATGTGGTATCATGCCAGGTGTTCCCAGGGCAGTCAGCATAGTGTCCGGATAATGTGACTGACTGGATGTGGTATCATGCCAGGTGTTCCCAGGGCAGTCAGCATAGTGTCCGCATAATGTGACTGACTGGATGTGGTATCATGCCAGGTGTTCCCAGGGCAGTCGACATAGTGTCCGCATAATGTGACTGACTGGATGTGGTATCATGCCAGGTGTTCCCAGGGCAGTCAGCATAGTGTCCGCATAATGTGACTGACTGGATGTGGTATCATGCCAGGTGTTCCCAGGGCAGTCAGCATAGTGTCCGGATAATGTGACTGACTGGATGTGGTATCATGCCAGGTGTCCCAGGGCAGTCGGCATAGTGCCTGGATAATGTGACTTGACTGGATGTGGTATCATGCCAGGTGTTCCCAGGGCAGTCAGCATAGTGTCCAGATAATGTGACTGACTTGTTATATTGTCATGCCAGGTGTTTCCAGGGCAGTTGGCACTGTGTCAGGATAATGTGACTGACTGGATGTGGTATCATGCCAGGTGTTTCCAGGGCAGTTGGCACTGTGTCCGGATAATGTGACTGACTTGTTATATTATCATGCCAGGTGTTTCCAGGGCAGTTGGCACTGTGTCAGGATAATGTGACTGACTGGATGTGGTATCATGCCAGGTGTTTCCAGGGCAGTCGGCATAGTGCCAGGATAATGTGACTGACTGGATGTGGTACCATGCCAGGTGTTTCCAGGGCAGTTGACATAGTGTCAGGATAATGTGACTGACTGGATGTGGTATCATGCCCGGTGTTTCCAGGGCAGTCGGCACTGTGTCAGGATAATGTGACTGACTGGATGTGGTATCATGCCAGGTGTTCACAGGGCAGTCGACATAGTGCCTGGATAATGTGACTGACTGGATGTGGTATCATGCCAGGTGTTCACAGGGCAGTCGGCATAGTGTCAGGATAATGTGACTGACTGGATGTGGTATCATGCCAGGTGTTCACAGGGCAGTCGACATAGTGCCTGGATAATGTGACTGACTGGATGTGGTATCATGCCAGGTGTTCACAGGGCAGTCGGCATAGTGCCTGGATAATGTGACTGACTGGATGTGGTATCATGCCAGGTGTTCACAGGGCAGTCGACATAGTGTCAGGATAATGTGACTGACTGGATGTGGTATCATGCCAGGTGTTCACAGGGCAGTTGACATAGTGTCAGGATAATGTGACTGACTGGATGTGGTGTCATACCAGGTGTTCCCAGGGCAGTCAGCATAGTGTCCAGATAATGTGACTGACTGGATGTGGTATCATGCCAGGTGTTCCCAGGGCAGTCAGCATAGTGTCCAGATAATGTGACTGACTTGTTATATTGTCATGCCAGGTGTTTCCAGGGCAGTTGGCACTGTGTCAGGATAATGTGACTGACTGGATGTGGTATCATGCCAGGTGTTTCCAGGGCAGTTGGCACTGTGTCCGGATAATGTGACTGACTTGTTATATTATCATGCCAGGTGTTTCCAGGGCAGTTGGCACTGTGTCAGGATAATGTGACTGACTGGATGTGGTATCATGCCAGGTGTTTCCAGGGCAGTCGGCATAGTGCCAGGATAATGTGACTGACTGGATGTGGTACCATGCCAGGTGTTTCCAGGGCAGTTGACATAGTGTCAGGATAATGTGACTGACTGGATGTGGTATCATGCCCGGTGTTTCCAGGGCAGTCGGCACTGTGTCAGGATAATGTGACTGACTGGATGTGGTATCATGCCAGGTGTTCACAGGGCAGTCGACATAGTGCCTGGATAATGTGACTGACTGGATGTGGTATCATGCCAGGTGTTCACAGGGCAGTCGGCATAGTGTCAGGATAATGTGACTGACTGGATGTGGTATCATGCCAGGTGTTCACAGGGCAGTCGACATAGTGCCTGGATAATGTGACTGACTGGATGTGGTATCATGCCAGGTGTTCACAGGGCAGTCGGCATAGTGCCTGGATAATGTGACTGACTGGATGTGGTATCATGCCAGGTGTTCACAGGGCAGTCGACATAGTGTCAGGATAATGTGACTGACTGGATGTGGTATCATGCCAGGTGTTCACAGGGCAGTTGACATAGTGTCAGGATAATGTGACTGACTGGATGTGGTATCATGCCTTGTGTTCACAGTATGCTGTTCACAATATTGGTAGCACTATATCTGCTTTATATCTGGTCTAATAATCCATAGATGGCTAAGTTCGAATAAGTAAAGAATTTGTTGTTGGGAGATAAACCCAACAAACAGTTGATAATTTTCTCAAGAACTAAATGATTGTTGGTGTGAAATTAAACCCAATTTAGCACAAAAAAAAGTTCTTGTTTGTTTGCAGGTCAGGGGACATAATGTTTACCAAGGATGACTTCTTTGCGGATGAATACAAAATGGACTTTCGACACCGTGGTAAAGCCCTCATTATAAACAACAAAACTTTCCAACATCATTTGGGTCTTGGCGAGCGAACAGGGACAGATACAGATGCAGTGTCTTTGAGTCAGAGGTTGGTCGAATTGGCGTTTGATGTAGATGTTAAACATGATTTGACCTGCAAAGAAATGACACAGATTTTACTTAAAGGTAAGTAATTCTTTGCCGTAATTGTTGTAAAAATTTAAAGCAGTCAGTACAGAATTTTGCATATGAACATGATACATAGAGATGCATAAATTAAAAAAAAAATAGCATCACTATTGAGCTTGTCAGTGTACTATTTATAAACAACCTATACACATAAGGTTAAGATGTATTCATACATGTTCAGTTAGAATACATACGAGGTAGATGACATTTCTTATGGATACATGCATTATGTCCCCATCAGGACTGAAAATTTGAGCCTGAGCAAAAATATCAACTGAGAACGGATTCTGAAAGTGGGACCAGAAAAATGCTTGCACATTATATATTTTAAGATTATATTTATATTTCACATATTACATCAAAATCTCACTGGACCTCGTAGTGTAACCGGTAGAAATTACCGGTAAACCAAAGTAAAAAATGGTACATGTCATGGTATAGTTCCCTTGCTGATGCTAAAACAAATATGAGAATAGTTCCATGACTGGTGGCCCGGTATCAGGATAATGTGACTGGGTATGGTATCATGACAGGTGTTCACAGCATGCTTTACACAGTGAAGGCAGCATAATATCTGCCTCAAGTGGACATGATAACTGAAATACTTTTGGTGGGATTATACACACAGCAAATAAAACAAGCATTACATGCTTGTGAATCATGGACCAGTTAAGGGAAACATACACCTGATGGATATATAAAGGCAGAGCAAGTCCATGGTCATGCTCAGGGTGGACTATTGTAATTGCCTAGGGTCACGCATCCTTCACCGTTTTTTAAACGACAGCTCTGAAACCACTGGGCCAAATTGCAACAAATCTCAGGAGCTTCAGCAGGGGAATGATCTGTCAAAAACATGAGCTTTAATATTTGATAAACATGTTCATAGGGTGGCCCTTTATCATGATAGTTTAAAGAATTTTGAACTGTTAAAAAACATGGCTGCCAGTGGTGTGCCATTTATATAACTAATGAGTTATCAGCCAAGTTTCTGTACCTTTTTATAATTATACATACCTATGTTTATTGATATATTTCCTTAAGTTCGGTTTCATTTTAGGTTTTATAATGATTATTTCAATGTTTTAAACCAGAAATTTGCATCTCTTTGTTTTCTTTTGTGATTACAAATTGTTTGTTCTGATAGTTAAAACAAGAAAACATCTGTACATGTTTTTTAAACCATATCAATATGAATACATTATAAATTTGATCAGTATTTCAAATTACAGAAACTAAAAATGTCAAAGAAATTCGCAATCAAACCCTTTTCAAAGCTATCCTTTTCAAAGCTATCCCATTTTCAAAAATCTTCATTTCCCCCAAGAATTGACAATCACATGACAAAAATCAATACTGATTAGTAACTGTGACATATATGATGTTAATTTCACTGATTATTTTGAGACGATGCAATACTTGGATCGCTTTATGAGAGTAGTCGCTGCTGTAGGGACTGGCAATTAGTTTTACTGTTTAAACTACAGGTTGTATTAGAGATCTCATTGTAATTTATATAGAACAAAGAAGGCAAAATATAAGTACCGTCAATTTTGTTCTACAGATTCACTAATTCTACCGAGCGACAGTGGTATGGCTGTTATTTTAACCATACAATGAACAATTAAATGTTGGTAAATTGTAAATGTTTACTTAGGTAGAAGAAACAAACCCACATTGTTTACACATGTAGAAGAAACAAACTTACCTTGTTTACACATGTAGAAGAAACAAACCCACCTTGTTTACATATGTAGAAGAAACAAATCCACCTTGTTTACACATGTAGAAGAAACAAACCCACATTGTTTACACATGTAGAAGAAACAAAGCCACCTTGTTTACATATGTAGGAGAAACAAACCCACATTGTTTACATATGTAGAAGAAACAACCCACCTTGTTTACATATGTAGAAGAAACAAACCCACCTTGATTACATATGTAGATGAAACAAACCCACCTTGTTTACATATGTAGGAGAAACAAACCCACATTGTTTACATATGTAGGAGAAACAAACCCACATTGTTTACATATGTAGAAGAAACAACCCACCTTGTTTACATATGTAGAAGAAACAAACCCACCTTGATTACATATGTAGATGAAACAAACCCACCTTGTTTACATATGTAGGAGAAACAAACCCACATTGTTTATATATGAAGGAGAAACAAACCCACCTTGTTTACACATGTAGAAGAAACAAACCCACCTTGTTTACATATGTAGGAGAAACAAACCCACCTTGTTTACATATGTAGGAGAAACAAACCCACATTGTTTACATATGTAGGAGAAACAAACCCACCTAGTTTACACATGTAGAAGAAACAAACCCACATTGTTTACACATGTAGAAGAAACAAACCCACATTGTTTACACATGTAGAAGAAACAAACCCACATTGTTTACATATGTAAAAGAAACAAACCAACATTGTTTACACATGAAGAAGAAACAAACCCACATTGTTTACATATGTAAAAGAAACAAACCAACATTGTTTACATATGTAGAAGAAACAAACCCACCTTGTTTACACATGTAGACGAAACAAACTCAACTTGCTTACATATGTAGATGAAACAAACCCACCTTGTTTACATATGTAGAATAAACAAACCCAACTTGTTTACATATGTAGAAGAAACAAACCCACATTGTTTACATATGTAAAAGAAACAAACCCACCTTGTTTACACATATAGAAGAAACAAACCCACATTGTTTACACATGAAGAAGAAACAAAGCCACCTTGTATACATATGTAGAAGAAACAAAGCCACCTTGTTAACACATGTAGAAGAAACAAACCCACATTGTTTACACATGTAAAAAAGAAACAAACCCACCTTGTTTACATATGTAGATGAAACAAACCCACCTTGTTTACACATGTTAAAGAAGCAAACTCACCTTTTTTACATATGTAGAAGAAACAAACCCACCTTGTTTACATATGTTGATGAAACAAACCCACCTTGTTTACATAATTATGTAGAAGAAACAAACCCACATTGTTTACATGTGTAGAAAAAACAAACCCACATTGTTCACATATGTAGAAGAAACAAACCCACATTGTTTACATATGTAGAAGAAGCAAACCCACCTCTTACGTATGTAGATGAAACAAACCCACCTTGTTTACATATGTAAAAGAAACAAACTCACCTTGTTTACATCTGTAGAAGAAACAAACCCACCTTGTTGACACATGTAGAAGAAACAAACCCACATTGTTTACACATGTAGAAGAAACAAACCCACCTTGTTTACATATGTAGAAGAAACAAACCCACCTTGTTTACATATGTAGAAGAAACAAACCCACATTGTTTACTTATGTAGATGA
This sequence comes from Sinonovacula constricta, assembly GCA_007844125.1. NCBI lineage: Eukaryota > Metazoa > Mollusca > Bivalvia > Cardiida > Solecurtidae > Sinonovacula > Sinonovacula constricta. Next base: position 39,290,977 of record CM017564.1, read on the forward strand.
AACAAACCCACCTTGTTTACATATGTAGAAGAAACAAACCCACATTGTTTACATTTGTAGAAAAAACAAACCCACCTTGTCACATATGTAGAAGAAACAAACCCACCTTGTTTACACATGTAAAAGAAACAAACTCACCTTGTTTACATACATAGAAGAAACAAACCTACCTTGATTACATATGTAGAAGAAACAAACCCACCTTGTTTACACATGTAGAAGAAACAAACCCATCTTGTTTACATATGTAGAAGAAACAAACCCACCTTGTTTACATATGTAAAAGAAACAAACTCACCTTGTTTACATCTGTAGAAGAAACAAACTCACCTTGTTTACATACATAGAAGAAACAAACCTACCTTGATTACAAATGTAGAAGAAACAAACCCACCTTGTTTACACATGTAGAAGAAACAAACCCATCTTGTTTACATATGTAGAAGAAACAAACCCACCTTGTTTACATATGTAAAAGAAACAAACTCACCTTGTTTACATCTGTAGAAGAAACAAACCCACCTTGTTGACATATGTAGAAGAAACAAACCCACCTTGTTTACACATGTAGAAGAAACAAACCCACATTGTTTACACATGTAGAAGAAGCAAACCCACCTTGTTTACATACATAGAAGAAACAAACCTACCTTGATTACATATGTAGAAGAAACAAACCCACCTTGTTTACATATGTAGATGAAACAAACCCACCTTGTTTACACATGTAGAAGAAACAAACCCATCTTGTTTACATATGTAGAAGAAACAAACCCACCTTGTTTACATATGTAAAAGAAACAAACTCACCTTGTTTACATCTGTAGAAGAAACAAACCCACCTTGTTGACATATGTAGAAGAAACAAACCCACCTTGTTTACACATGTAGAAGAAACAAACCCACATTGTTTACACATGTAGAAGAAGCAAACCCACCTTGTTTACATACATAGAAGAAACAAACCTACCTTGTTTACATATGTAGATGAAACAAACCCACCTTGTTTACACATGTAGAAGAAACAAACCCACATTGTTTACACATGTAGAAGAAGCAAACCCACCTTGTTTACATACATAGAAGAAAAAAACCTACCTTGATTACATATGTAGAAGAAACAAACTCACCTTGTTTACACATGTAGAAGAAACAAACCCATCTTGTTTACATATGTAGAAGAAACAAACCCACCTTGTTTACATATGTAGATGAAACAAACCCACATTGTTTACACATGTAGAAGAAACAAACCCACCTTGTTTACATATGTAGATGAAACAAACCCACCTTGTTTACATATGTAGAAGAAACAAACCCACCTTGTTTACACATGTAGAAGAAACAAACCCATCTTGTTTACATATGTAGAAGAAACAAACCCACCTTGTTTACATATGTAGATGAAACAAACCCACATTGTTTACACATGTAGAAGAAACAAACCCACCTTGTTTACACATGTAGCAGAAACAAACCCACATTGTTTACATATGTAGTTAAACAAACCTACCTTGTTTACATATGTAGAAGAAACAAACCCACCTTGTTTACATATGTAAAAGAAACAAACCCACATTGTTTACATATGTAGAAGAAACAAACCCACATTATTTACATAATTAAAAGAAACAAACTCACCTTGTTTACATATGTAGAAGAAACAAACCCACCTTGTTTAAACATGTAGAAGAAACAAACTCACCTTGTTTACATATGTAGAAGAAACAAACTCACCTTGTTTACATATGTAGAAGAAACAAACCCACATTGTTTACATATGTAGAAGAAACAAACCCACATTGTTTACATATGTAGAAGAAACAAACCCACCTTGTTTACACATGTAGATGAAACAAACCCACATTGTTTACACATGTAGATGAAACAAACCCACCTTGTTTTCATATGTAGAAAAAACAAACCCACCTTGTTTACATACGTAGAAAAAACAACTCCATTTTTTAAGAAATCTAACAAAATAAAAATATATGAGAAAGTCCTATGAGTATTGCAACATATACCAAACTCCGACAAGGCAAAGAACAAAGGTATTTCACATATAAGCCAAGCGAAAAGTAAGAACAAATCTGTGATAAGTCATTTAAGGAAAAGAGCAAACCCGACAGTTACCGCCTTGGAATGGTCAGTCGGCAATATGGACCGACTGGGGTGCTTGAACATGATGAAGTAGTGGTTAAGCCTGTTATGCACAGTCAGGCTTATTCATATAGAGTAGTTCATTTAGACTGGCCAACTCCCCCAATCTTGTAACCTATGCCAGAATTGGAAACAAGTTAAAAATTTAGTAAGAATTATTAAAAAATGATACCGGCTTTGGGAAATATGTAGCACTTCATTGTTATAAGTCAATAATTTACATATGCTGGATATTTGCTTATTTCAGCTGCTTCAGATGAGGAATACAACAAGAATTCTGACTGTTTTGTTTGCGCCATACTGTCACATGGAGAAGAAGGAGTGGTTTACGGTGTTGATGACAAGATAGAAACCAAGTCATTGTTGGAGTTTTTCAAAGGCAACAACTGTGGCAGTCTTCTTGGCAAACCAAAGATATTCTTCATTCAGGTATGATCTTGACATTAAAATTTGAATAACTTATTGATGAAGATACTTCAGTAGAGATATTTAATGCAAAGTTAGGATTCAGAGTATTACCAACCTCAACTCATAGTTAGGATTTACAGTATTACCAACCTCAACTCATAGTTAAGATTCACAGTATTACCAACCTCAACTCATAGTTAGGATTCACAGTATTACCAACCTCAACTCATAGTTAGGATTCACAGTATTACCGATCTCAACTCATGGTTAGGATTCACAGTATTACCAATCACAACTCATAGTAAGGATTCACAGTATTACAAACCTCAACTCATAGTTAGGATTCACAGTATTACCAACCTCAACTCATGGTTAGGGTTCACAGTATTACCAACCTCAGCTCATGGTTAGGATTCACAATTTTAACAATCTCAACGCAAGGTTAGGATTCACAGTATTACCAATCTCAACTCATAGTTAGGATTCACAGTATAACTGACCTCAACTCATAGTTAGGATTCACAGTATTACTAATCTCAACTCATAGTTAGGATTCACAGTATAACTGACCTCAACTCATAGTTAGGATTCACAGTATTACTGACCTCAACTCATAGTTAGGATTCACAGTATTACCAACCTCAACTCATAGTTAGGATTCACAGTATAACTGACCTCAACTCATAGTTAGGATTCACAGTATTACTGACCTCAACTCATAGTTAGGATTCACAGTATTACTGACCTCAACTCATAGTTAGGATTCACAGTATAACTGACCTCAACTCATAGTTAGGATTCACAGTATTACTGACCTCAACTCATAGTTAGGATTCACAGTATTACCGACCTCAACTCATAGTCATAGTTAGGATTCACAGTATTACCAATCTCAACTCATAGTTAAGATTCACTGTATCTCAACTCACAAATAGGATTTACAGTTTGCTGACCTCAACTCATAGTTAAGATTCACTGTATCTCAACTCACAAATAGGATTTACAGTTTGCTGACCTCAACTCATGGTTTGGATTCACAGTATTACCAATCGCAACTCATGGTTAGGATTCACAGTATTACTGACCTCAACTCATGGTTAGGATTCACAGTATTACCAATCTCAACTCATGGTTAGGATTCACAGTATTACTGACCTCAACTCATGGTTAGGATTCACAGTATTACCAACCTCAACTCATGGTTAGGATTCACAATTTTAACAATCTCAACGCAAGGTTAGGATTCACAGTATTACCAATCTCAACTCATAGTTAGGATTCACAGTATAACTGACCTCAACTCATAGTTAGGATTCACAGTATTACTAATCTCAACTCATAGTTAGGATTCACAGTATAACTGACCTCAACTCATAGTTAGGATTCACAGTATTACTGACCTCAACTCATAGTTAGGATTCACAGTATTACCAACCTCAACTCATAGTTAGGATTCACAGTATAACTGACCTCAACTCATATTTAGGATTCACAGTATTACTGACCTCAACTCATAGTTAGGATTCACAGTATTACTGACCTCAACTCATAGTTAGGATTCACAGTATAACTGACCTCAACTCATAGTTAGGATTCACAGTATTACTGACCTCAACTCATAGTTAGGATTCACAGTATTACCAACCTCAACTCATAGTTAGGATTCACAGTATAACTGACCTCAACTCATAGTTAGGATTCACAGTATTACTGACCTCAACTCATAGTTAGGATTCACAGTATTACTGACCTCAACTCATAGTTAGGATTCACAGTATTACCGACCTCAACTCATAGTCATAGTTAGGATTCACAGTATTACCAATCTCAACTCATAGTTAAGATTCACTGTATCTCAACTCACAAATAGGATTTACAGTTTGCTGACCTCAACTCATTGTTAGGATTCACAGTATCTCAACTCATGGTTTGGATTCACAGTATTACCAATCTCAACTCTTGATTAGGATTCACAGTATCTCAACTCATAGTTAGGATTCACAGTATTATCAACCTAAACTCATACTAAGGATTCTCTGTATCTCAACTCATAGTTAGGATTCACAGTATAACTGACCTCAACTCATTGTTAGGATTCACAGTATTACTGACCTCAACTCATGGTTAGGATTCACAGTATTACTGACCTCAACTCATGGTTAGGATTCACAGTATCTCAACTCATGGTTAAGATTCACAGTATTACTGACCTCAACTCATAGTTAGGATTCACAGTATTACTGACCTCAACTCATGGTTAGGATTCACAGTATCTCAACTCATGGTTAGGATTCACAGTATTACCAACCTCAACTCATAGTTAAGATTCACTGTATCTCAACTCATAGTTAGGATTTACAGTTTGCTGACCTCAACTCATGGTTAGGATTCACAGTATCTCAACACATGGTTAGGATTCACAGTATCTCAACTCATAGTTAGGATTCACAGTATTACTGACCTCAACTCATAGATAGGATTCACAGTATTACTGACCTCAACTCATAGTTAGGATTCACAGTATTACCAATCTCAACTCATGGTTAGGATTTACAGTATTACCAACCTCAACTCATGGTTAGGATTCACAGTATTACCGATCTCAACTCATGGTTAGGATTCACAGTATTACCAATCTCAACTCATGGTTAGGATTCACAGTATTACCAACCTCAACTCATGGTTAGGATTCACAGTATTACCGATCTCAACTCATGGTTAGGATTCACAGTATTACCGATCTCAACTCATTGTTAGGATTCACAGTATTACCAACCTCAACTCATGGTTAGGATTCACAGTATTACCGATCTCAACTCATGGTTAGGATTCACAGTATTACCGATCTCAACTCATGGTTAGGATTCACAGTATTACCGATCTCAACTCATAGTTAGGATTCACAGTATTACCAACCTCAACTCATGGTTAGGATTCACAGTATTACTGATCTCAACTCATGGTTAGGATTCACAGTATCTCAACTCATGGTTAGGATTCACAGTATTACCGACCTCAACTCATGGTTAGAATTCACAGTATTACCGATCTCAACTCATGGTTAGGATTCACAGTATTACCAATCTCAACTCATGGTTAGGATTCACAGTATTACCGATCTCAACTCATGGTTAGGATTCACAGTATTACCGATCTCAACTCATTGTTAGGATTCACAGTATTACCAACCTCAACTCATGGTTAGGATTCACAGTATTACCGATCTCAACTCATGGTTAGGATTCACAGTATTACCAATCTCAACTCATGGTTAGGATTCACAGTATTACTGATCTCAACTCATGGTTAGGATTCACAGTATCTCAACTCATAGTTAGGATTCACAGTATTACTGACCTCAACTCATAGATAGGATTCACAGTATTACTGACCTCAACTCATAGTTAGGATTCACAGTATTACCAATCTCAACTCATGGTTAGGATTCACAGTATTACCAACCTCAACTCATGGTTAGGATTCACAGTATTACCGATCTCAACTCATGGTTAGGATTCACAGTATTACCGATCTCAACTCATAGTTAGGATTCACAGTATTACCAACCTCAATTCATGGTTAGGATTCACAGTATTACCGATCTCAACTCATAGTTAGGATTCACAGTATTACCAGTATCCACTCATGGTTAGGATTCACAGAATTACCGATCTCAACTCATAGTTAGGATTCACAGTATCTCAACTCATAGTTAGGATTCACAGTATTACTGACCTCAACTCATAGCTAGGATTCACAGTATTACTGACCTCAACTCATAGCTAGGATTCACAGTTTAACCGATCTCAACTCAGGGTTAGGATTCACAGAATTACCAATCTCAACTCATAGTTAGGATTCACAGTATTACCGACCTCAACTCATGGTTAGAATTCACAGTATTACTGACCTCAACTCATGGTTAGGATTCAAAGTATTACTGACCTCAACTCATGGTTAGGATTCACAGTATTACCGATCTCAACTCATGGTTAGGATTCACATTATTACCAATCGCAACTCATAGTTAGGATTCACAGTATTACTGACCTCAACTCATAGTTAGGATTCACAGTATTACCGACCTCAACTCATAGTTAGGATTCACAGTATTACAGACCTCAACTCATGGTTTGGATTCACAGAATTTCCAACCTCAACTCATGGTTAGGATTCACAGTATTACTGACCTCAACTCATAGTTAGGATTCACAGTATTACAGACCTCAACTCATGGTTAGGATTCACAGTATTACCGACCTCAACTCATAGTTAGGATTCACAGTATTACTGACCTCAACTCATGGTTAGGATTCACAGTATTACCGACCTCAACTCATGGTTAGGATTCACAGTATTACCAACCTCAACTCATAGTTAGGATTCACAGTATTACTGATCTCAACTCATAGTTAGGATTCACAGTATTACCAACTTCAACTCATGGTTAGGATTCACAGAATTTCCAACCTCAACTCATAGTTAGGATTCACAGTATTACTAATCTCAACTCATGGTTAGGATTCACAGTATTACCAATCTCAACTCATGGTTAGGATTCACAGTATTACCAATCGCAACTCGTAGTTAGGATTCACAGTATTACCAATCTCAACTCATGGTTAGGATTCACAGTATTACCAATCTCAATTCATAGTTAGGATTCACAGTATTACCAATCGCAACTCATGGTTAGGATTCACAGTATTACTAATCGCAACTCATGGTTAGGATTCACAGTATTACCAACCTAAACTCATGGTTAGGATTCACAGTATTACCAATCGCAACTCATGGTTAGGATTCACAGTATTACCAATCGCAACTCATGGTTAGGATTCACAGTATTACCAATCACAACTCATGGTTAGGATTCACAGTATTACGGATCTCAATTCATGGTTAGGATTCACAGTATTACCAATCTCAACTCATAGTTAGGATTCACAGTATTACCGATCTCAACTCATAGTTAGGATTCACAGTATTACCAATCTCAACTCATGGTTAGGATTCACAGTATTACCAATCTCAACTCATGGTTAGGATTCACAGTATTACCAATCTCAATTCATGGTTAGGATTCACAGTATTACCAATCGCAACTCATGGTTAGGATTCACAGTATTACTGACCTCAACTCATGGTTAGGATTCACAGTATTACCAATCTCAACTCATGGTTAGGATTCACAGTATTACTGACCTCAACTCATGGTTAGGATTCACAGTATTACCAACCTCAACTCATAGTTAGGATTCACAGTTTTACCGATCTCAACTCATGGTTTGGATTCACAGTATTACCGATCTCAACTCATGGTTAGGATTCACAGTATTACAGACCTCAACTCATGGTTAGAATTCACAGTATTACTGACCTCAACTCATGGTTAGGATTCACAGTATTACAGACCTCAACTCATGGTTAGAATTCACAGTATTACTGACCTCAACTCATAGTTAGGATTCACAGTATCTCAACTCATAGTTAGGATTCACAGTATCTCAACTCATTGTTAGGATTCACAGTATTACAGACCTCAACTCATGGTTAGAATTCACAGTATTACTGACCTCAACTCATTGTTAGGATTCACAGTATCTCAACTCATAGTTAGGATTCACAGTATCTTAACCCATAGTTAGGATTCACAGTATCTTAACCCATAGTTAGGATTCACAGTATCTTAACCCATAGTTAGGATTCACAGTATCTCAACCCATAGTTAGGATTCACAGTATCTCAACCCATAGTTAGGATTCACAGTATCTTAACCCATAGTTAGGATTCACAGTATTACCAATCTCAACCCATAGTTAGGATTCACAGTATTACCAATCTCAACTCATGGTTAGGATTTACAGTATTACCAACCTCAACTCATGGTTAGGATTCACAGTATTACCGATCTCAACTCATGGTTAGGATTCACAGTATTACCAATCTCAACTCATGGTTAGGATTCACAGTATTACCAACCTCAACTCATGGTTAGGATTCACAGTATTACCGATCTCAACTCATGGTTAGGATTCACAGTATTACCGATCTCAACTCATTGTTAGGATTCACAGTATTACCAACCTCAACTCATGGTTAGGATTCACAGTATTACCGATCTCAACTCATGGTTAGGATTCACAGTATTACCGATCTCAACTCATGGTTAGGATTCACAGTATTACCGATCTCAACTCATAGTTAGGATTCACAGTATTACCAACCTCAACTCATGGTTAGGATTCACAGTATTACTGATCTCAACTCATGGTTAGGATTCACAGTATCTCAACTCATGGTTAGGATTCACAGTATTACCGACCTCAACTCATGGTTAGAATTCACAGTATTACCGATCTCAACTCATGGTTAGGATTCACAGTATTACCAATCTCAACTCATGGTTAGGATTCACAGTATTACCGATCTCAACTCATGGTTAGGATTCACAGTATTACCGATCTCAACTCATTGTTAGGATTCACAGTATTACCAATCTCAACTCATGGTTAGGATTCACAGTATTACCAACCTAAACTCATGGTTAGGATTCACAGTATTACCAACCTAAACTCATGGTTAGGATTCACAGTATTACCAATCTCAATTCATAGTTAGGATTCACAGTATTACCGATCTCAACTCATTGTTAGGATTCACAGTATTACCAATCTCAACTCATGGTTAGGATTCACAGTATTACCAACCTCAACTCATGGTTAGGATTCACAGTATTACCGATCTCAACTCATGGTTAGGATTCACAGTATTACCAATCTCAACTCATGGTTAGGATTCACAGTATTACTGATCTCAACTCATGGTTAGGATTCACAGTATCTCAACTCATAGTTAGGATTCACAGTATTACTGACCTCAACTCATAGATAGGATTCACAGTATTACTGACCTCAACTCATAGTTAGGATTCACAGTATTACCAATCTCAACTCATGGTTAGGATTCACAGTATTACCAACCTCAACTCATGGTTAGGATTCACAGTATTACCGATCTCAACTCATGGTTAGGATTCACAGTATTACCGATCTCAACTCATAGTTAGGATTCACAGTATTACCAACCTCAATTCATGGTTAGGATTCACAGTATTACCGATCTCAACTCATAGTTAGGATTCACAGTATTACCAGTATCCACTCATGGTTAGGATTCACAGAATTACCGATCTCAACTCATAGTTAGGATTCACAGTATCTCAACTCATAGTTAGGATTCACAGTATTACTGACCTCAACTCATAGCTAGGATTCACAGTATTAATGACCTCAACTCATAGCTAGGATTCACAGTTTAACCGATCTCAACTCAGGGTTAGGATTCACAGAATTACCAATCTCAACTCATAGTTAGGATTCACAGTATTACCGACCTCAACTCATGGTTAGAATTCACAGTATTACTGACCTCAACTCATGGTTAGGATTCAAAGTATTACTGACCTCAACTCATGGTTAGGATTCACAGTATTACCGATCTCAACTCATGGTTAGGATTCACATTATTACCAATCGCAACTCATAGTTAGGATTCACAGTATTACTGACCTCAACTCATAGTTAGGATTCACAGTATTACCGACCTCAACTCATAGTTAGGATTCACAGTATTACAGACCTCAACTCATGGTTTGGATTCACAGAATTTCCAACCTCAACTCATGGTTAGGATTCACAGTATTACTGACCTCAACTCATAGTTAGGATTCACAGTATTACAGACCTCAACTCATGGTTAGGATTCACAGTATTACCGACCTCAACTCATAGTTAGGATTCACAGTATTACTGACCTCAACTCATGGTTAGGATTCACAGTATTACCGACCTCAACTCATGGTTAGGATTCACAGTATTACCAACCTCAACTCATAGTTAGGATTCACAGTATTACTGATCTCAACTCATAGTTAGGATTCACAGTATTACCAACTTCAACTCATGGTTAGGATTCACAGAATTTCCAACCTCAACTCATAGTTAGGATTCACAGTATTACTAATCTCAACTCATGGTTAGGATTCACAGTATTACCAATCTCAACTCATGGTTAGGATTCACAGTATTACCAATCGCAACTCGTAGTTAGGATTCACAGTATTACCAATCTCAACTCATGGTTAGGATTCACAGTATTACCAATCTCAATTCATAGTTAGGATTCACAGTATTACCAATCGCAACTCATGGTTAGGATTCACAGTATTACCAATCGCAACTCATGGTTAGGATTCACAGTATTACCAATCTCAATTCATGGTTAGGATTCACAGTATTACTAATCGCAACTCATGGTTAGGATTCACAGTATTACCAATCTCAACTCATGGTTAGGATTCACAGTATTACTGACCTCAACTCATTGTTAGGATTCACAGTATTACCAACCTAAACTCATGGTTAGGATTCACAGTATTACCAACCTAAACTCATGGTTAGGATTCACAGTATTACCAATCGCAACTCATGGTTAGGATTCACAGTATTACCAATCGCAACTCATGGTTAGGATTCACAGTATTACCAATCACAACTCATGGTTAGGATTCACAGTATTACGGATCTCAATTCATGGTTAGGATTCACAGTATTACCAATCTCAACTCATAGTTAGGATTCACAGTATTACCGATCTCAACTCATAGTTAGGATTCACAGTATTACCAATCTCAACTCATGGTTAGGATTCACAGTATTACCAATCTCAACTCATGGTTAGGATTCACAGTATTACCAATCTCAATTCATGGTTAGGATTCACAGTATTACCAATCGCAACTCATGGTTAGGATTCACAGTATTACTGACCTCAACTCATGGTTAGGATTCACAGTATTACCAATCTCAACTCATGGTTAGGATTCACAGTATTACTGACCTCAACTCATGGTTAGGATTCACAGTATTACCAACCTCAACTCATAGTTAGGATTCACAGTTTTACCGATCTCAACTCATGGTTTGGATTCACAGTATTACCGATCTCAACTCATGGTTAGGATTCACAGTATTACAGACCTCAACTCATGGTTAGAATTCACAGTATTACTGACCTCAACTCATGGTTAGGATTCACAGTATTACAGACCTCAACTCATGGTTAGAATTCACAGTATTACTGACCTCAACTCATAGTTAGGATTCACAGTATCTCAACTCATAGTTAGGATTCACAGTATCTCAACTCATTGTTAGGATTCACAGTATTACAGACCTCAACTCATGGTTAGAATTCACAGTATTACTGACCTCAACTCATTGTTAGGATTCACAGTATCTCAACTCATAGTTAGGATTCACAGTATCTTAACCCATAGTTAGGATTCACAGTATCTTAACCCATAGTTAGGATTCACAGTATCTTAACCCATAGTTAGGATTCACAGTATCTCAACCCATAGTTAGGATTCACAGTATCTCAACCCATAGTTAGGATTCACAGTATCTTAACCCATAGTTAGGATTCACAGTATTACCAATCTCAACCCATAGTTAGGATTCACAGTATTACCAATTTCAACCCATAGTTAGGATTCACAGTATCTCAACTCATACTTAGGATTCACAGTATTACCGATCTCAACTCATAGTTAGGATTCACAGTATCTCAACTCATGGTTAGGATTCACAGTATTACCAATCTTAATTCATGGTTAGGATTCACAGTATTACCAATCTCAACTCATGGTTAGGATTCACAGTATTACTAACCTCAACTCATGGTTAGGATTCACAGTATAACCAATCTCAACTTATGGTTAGGATTCACAGTATTACCAATCTCAATTCATGGTTAGGATTCACAGTATTACCAACCTCAACTCATAGTTAGGATTCACAGTATTACCGACCTCAACTCATGGTTAGGATTCACAGTATTACCAATCTCAACTCATGGTTAGGATTCACAGTATTACCAATCTCAATTCATGGTTAGGATTCACAGTATTACTGATCTCAACTCATGGTTAGGATTCACAGTATTACCAACCTAAACTCATGGTTAGGATTCACAGTATTACCAATCTCAATTCATGGTTAGGATTCACAGTATTACCAATCGCAACTCATAGTTAGGATTCACAGTATTACCAATCTCAACTCATGGTTAGGATTCACAGTATTACCAATCGCAACTCATGGTTAGGATTCACAGTATTACCAATCGCAACTCATGGTTAGGATTCACAGTATTACCAATCTCAATTCATGGTTAGGATTCACAGTATTACTAATCGCAACTCATGGTTAGGATTCACAGTATTACCAATCTCAACTCTTGGTTAGGATTCACAGTATTACCAATCTCAACTCTTGGTTAGGATTCACAGTATTACTGACCTCAACTCATGGTTAGGATTCACAGTATTACCAATCGCAACTCATGGTTAGGATTCACAGTATTACCAATCGCAACTCATGGTTAGGATTCACAGTATTACTGATCTCAACTCATGGTTAGGATTCACAGTATTACCGATCTCAACTCATAGTTAGGATTCACAGTATTACCAATCTCAACTCATGGTTAGGATTCACAGTATTACCAATCTCAACTCATGGTTAGGATTCACAGTATTACCAATCTCAATTCATGGTTAGGATTCACAGTATTACCAATCGCAACTCATGGTTAGGATTCACAGTATTACTGACCTCAACTCATGGTTAGGATTCACAGTATTACCAATCTCAACTCATGGTTAGGATTCACAGTATTACTGACCTCAACTCATGGTTAGGATTCACAGTATCTCAACTCATAGTTAGGATTCACAGTATCTCAACTCATAGTTGGGATTCAAAGTATTACAGATCTCAACCATATTGCAATTAATTAATTCATGGTTAGAGATGTCAAGTATTACCATGATTAAACTCGAGGTTTTGGATGTGCAGTATTTCCATTCATTAACTCATGGTTTGGAATGTGCCGTATTACCTTTTTTTAACTCATTTTAGAGATGTGCAGTGTAACCATTATTTAACTCATGGTAAGAGATGTGCAGTGTAACTATTATTTTACTCATGGTTAGAGATGTTTAACTCATGGTAAGAGATGTGCAGTGTAACTATTATTTTACTCATGGTTAAAGATGTTTAACTCATGGTAAGAGATGTGCAGTGTAACTATTATTTTACTCATGGTTAGAGATGTGCAGTGTAACCATTATTTAACTCATGGTAAGAGATGTGCAGTGAAACTATTATTTTACTCATGGTTAGAGATGAGCAGTGTAACCATTATTTAACTCATGGTTAGAGATGAGCAGTGTAACCATTATTTAACTCATGGTAAGAGATGTGCAGTGTAACTATTATTTTACTCATGGTTAGAGATGTGCAGTGTAACCATTATTTAACTCATGGTAAGAGATGTGCAGTGTAACCATTATTTAACTCATGGTTAGAGATGAGCAGTGTAACCATTATTTAACTCATGGTAAGAGATGAGCAGTGTAACTATTATTTTACTCATGATTAGAGATGAGCAGTGTAACCATTATTTAACTCATGGTAAGAGATGTGCAGTGTAACTATTATTTAACTCATGGTTTGAGATGTGCAGTATTATCATTATTTAACTCATGGTTAGGGATGTGCAGTATTACTGTTATGTAACTCATGGTTAGGGATGTGCATTATTTACCTTTCTAGCTCATCTGAGCACAATGTGCACAAGGGGAGCTTTTGTGATACTTCTTCGTCCATCGTTTGTCGTTCGTCGTCAACATTTTAGCTTGTGAACACACTAGAGGCCACAGTTTTTATCCAATCTTCATCAAACTTGGTCAGAATTATTGTCTGCTTAAAACCGTGGATGAGTTGACTATTGGGTCACCTGGGGTCAAAAAGTAGGTCACAAGGTCAAATTTTAGGAAAAAATTGTGAACACACTAGAGACCACACTTATAGCCCAATCTTCACTAAACTTAGTCAGAATGTTTGTCTGCATGAAATCTTGGATGAGTTCAGAACTGGGTCACATGGGATCAAAAAGTAGGTCACTAGGTCATATCTTAGAAAAAGCTCGTGAACACACTAGAGGCCCCATTTTTAGGCCAATCTTCATCAAACTTGATCAGAATGATTGTCTACATGAAAGCTTGGATGAATTCGTTATTGGGTCACGTTTGGTCAAAAAGTAGGTCTCTAGATCAAATTTTAGAAAAAGCTTGTGAACACACTAGAGACCACATTTATAGCCCAATCTTCACAAAACTTGATCAGAATGTTTGTCTGCATGAAATCTTGGATGAGTTCCTAACTGGGTCGCGTGGGGTCAAAAAGTAGGTCATTAGGTCAAATCGTAGAAAAAAGCTTGTGAACACACTAGAGGCCACATTTATAGCACAATCTTCACCAAACTTGGTCACATTGTTTGTTTGCCTGAAATCCCGAATGAGTTCGAAACTGGGTCATGTTGGGTCAAAAAGTAGGTCACCAGGTCAAATCTTTTAAAAAGCTTGTAACACGAATGGCAACTGAAAGCTTTTTTGTGGTAAATCTCTTGCCGTATATATTTGTGATTTGGTAAAACTTTGTAAAATTCATCAAAATCAAATAATGTGGAGTTTTTTTAATGGTGTAAGTGAACCCCAACTAAAGTGGAAAAACAATATTGAAGAGAAGTTTACTTGGCTGAAGTGCAATGATAACTGGTTGGTGTGCCCTGGTTATTCACACAGAAGTGTTTGTTTATCACTGAATGTACAGATTAGGTTCAGACTATTTGTAAGCATGCTTCTATAGTCAGAAAGCATGAACATGCTGTTTCGCTTATTATTTTATTATTGTGATTAAAAGATTTAGAACTGTATCACTAATAAATTTCAGGGATTCCTTATTTTAATAAATTTGAAATTCAGAGCAGGTGTTCTGTCAGGATATCCAATTTAAAAGTTATTGTCAAGGCCTTTAAACACAGACATCAATGAAAGTAAGCTAACATTTAATTTTATCAGTTTGTAATCGATTTTGAATTCATTAATTTTGGATATTGAATCCCTCTCACAGATTTCCTAATAATTAGCCACCTTGACACAGTTCTAGGTGTTATTTCAACCACTAGTTTTGATACTTTACATAACATTAACCAAACAATAATATTTTGATAATATTCTTTTATTAAGTTAATACTTAAATTATAAAGTATACATTTGATAATTGATAATTACAGAAATTACAGAAATTTGGGTGAAAGCTTTGACTGTCGGCTATCTAGACTGTACATCTGGGTTATTTTAAACAACTAGAAGTTCATTTGTGGTGAAATAAAAGCACTTGTCTCTACCTGCTTTGTTTTTCATCAAAACCCCAAAAATGAGGTTGGACTCATAAGAGCTACTCTTATTTGTTCACTATTAACCCTATTTTTGTTTTACAAAAATGCACTTTTATGACAAAATGTTGCATTTGTAATTTTCCCTTAATATGTTCCTGGCATATCACAAATTTCTTTGCAATGCCTATCCTTTCTCATAGTTAAGGAGTACCTGAAAGGCTCCATACTAGTCGCCCAAATAACTGGGTGACTGGACCAAAGTGAAATTTATAACATTTTCCTAAAGTCATATACATATTTTAAAATGCCAGCAGTATGTTTACATACTAATTTTCCTATCTTTATATTCAACTTTCTTTCTAAGGGAACCGTTCAGTCTACGTGAAAACTTTTTTCCCTTCATAGGACATGATGACTGGTAAACACAAAAAGTTTACCAGTCACACCAAATTTTTACCAGTCACATTTTTTTTTTTACATTTTTTGTAAACAACAAAATTGAATTATTGATCTTAATTGCTGTTTTATTACAAGCATTACAAATACTTAGCTTTAAAGCATAAATTTAAACATTGATTGGTTGTTTTAGACTTAAAAAATTAAATACAGTGTTACTGTATAAGTAATACTGTATAAGTGTTTCTCAAAAAGGTTTGTTACAACTATTTTCTTAGCCTGATGTTTGACTTTATACTCTGGGTGCTGGTCACTTCGGTAAATGACCACTTCTGTAAATTAATCTTACATAACAATTAATCTGGTCATTTTGGGACATATAGTACAATACCTGATTGAGATGGAGAATTGGATATGTCTAGGTGTGAAACGATTTTCACACATCAGCCCGAAACAGACAATTTAATAATTTATTAATTTATGTATTGTCTCTTATTTTTAGCTAGCAGAGACGCGTGTCAAATAGAAAATACTAACATCCGGGGTCCATCACAATTTCTTTGCTCCAAAAACTCAGGACGTAAATAAAACAAATACATGTATGAATATTTATGTATGTTTTATCATATGTATCTTTAATGCTTAAAATTATGTGGTGTATATTTAGATGCTTAAAGTTATATTTTATTACATTATTTTATTTTAGTTTTCTAGTTGACGCGCGTCAATAAATAATGAACACATTATTAAACACATGGACATAGGGCCAATTCTCCGTCTCAATCAGATATTATACTATATTTTTACCTATTTACTGAAACGACCGGACTCATCCGTACATAAGATCAATTTACCGAAGTGGTAATTTACCAAGGTGACTGGTAACCCATACTCTCGGCCAGGCATATCACCCTCCTAATATCTACATAAAAACAATATATGCCTGCATCTGACACTTACAGTAAAAGCTGGGTGGGGTTCAGCCTTTTATTTCCTGTCATTTTTCGATATGAGTATTTGATACATTATGTTACTTTGCAGCCTCAATTTTCATGTTACACCCTGCCACTTCTCTGACATTTCCTAATTCCCATTACTAAACATAGAAGTTATTTCTTTTTAACTGCGTCGAAGGTTACCCATGTAAATATATTTTTCAACGACTCGGGAAACGTTCTTTCCCATTTTTTCTTCATATCCCTTGCGTGCTTCCTTGTCTGTTCATATTTTCTTTAGTGGTAAAGGTTTATTACCTTTTACATGTAAAAATGTGTCTGCAACTGCCATCCATGGCAATCGCAACTTCGCATACATGGGCTTAAGGATAAGTACCAAGTTCATCAAAATCGTATCACACAGACGCTTATTAAGTACTGCTGTGATTTGTCTGCATTCACGGACATGTGTTACATCACATTGCGCTGTGCTATTTAGATTGAGATTGTTGATGTTAGGGAAGAAACATTCATGTTCGTTTCAGAATTTTCATGAAACATTTGCACCGGAAATTATGTCTGACGATAACAGTCTTTTCGTCAGTCATAGTAGAAATCTATCGGACATGTCCGACTGACCGATGGACATTCGCATTGACTGGGGAACCTTTATTTAAAGGTCTAGAAATATGGAAGATAAGGGGATAAGGGGATTATTTGACATGAAGTACCATTAATTTAAATAGGACTGTGGTGGAAACTTCATCTTTCAGCTTAGCAGCAAATAGCGGAGATCCAGACCCGAGCGCTCACAGTGATCAGATCTGGTTCTGCACTTTTGACATGACATATACTAACCAGTAGTCTATCAATTTATTGCTTATTGCAGGCCTGCCAAGGTGGGAAGTTTGATGGTGGGGCAAATGTGAATACATTTGATGCCAAAGGAACATATGGCAAAGATCATGAAATTCAAGTCCACAAAATTCCGTCCGAGGCCGATTTCCTCATAGCCTATTCTGTTGTACCAGGTAAGTACTCATAGAGCTTTTATGCTATGATTGTTACACACATTTCTCTTTAATTATTAAACTATCAACATTCTTGGCCTAGTTGTTTCAGAGATGTTGTTTACAACATCATCTCTGAAACAGCTAGGCCAAGTTCAGTCAAACTTTCAGAAACTAAAAGTAATAGAGCCTTGATATATACATGTTCCTTGGGTACCCTTGTATCAAGATTGTTAAAGAATTTTGATCCATCAAAACATATAGCAACCAAGGGCAGTGCCATTTTCCCTATATGGCTATAAATGAAATCTTAGGAAATCTTCTTGTAAAAAATCACAAGGGCTAGAGCTTTTATATTTAATGGAAATCTTCCTTGAGAGGCACTGTATCAAGGTTGTTCAAAGAACTTTGATCCAAGGAAAACTTTGAAAATCTTCTTGTCAGACATAACAAGAGCTAGTGCTGTGATATTTAGTACAACTATTCCTTGGGAAGAACTGTATGAGAATTATAGAAAGAATTTTGGTTAGCAGGAAAAAACATGACCACAAGGGGCATGGTCATTTTCTATATATGGTAATATTGGAACTTGGAAAAAAAATCTCGTCAGACACTACCAAAGTTACAGCTTTTATTATACGTTTTTACTTATGTAGACCTCTATCAAGTGTGGTTGAAGAATTTTGATCAACCAAAAACATGTTGGCCCGGTGCATGTAGTAAATTAAAATGGAATTGATTGTCCAAATGTTGCTTGTGTATATGTATTACAATTATTATGGTCTGTTTCAACATTGCTGATATTCTTTGGTATTTTTTTTTCTAAACATCTACTGCAATCAGGTAATTATAATTATATTATACCAGTTGTTGTTTTCTTCAATTTTCAAAGAACATGTGTGATCAAGTAATTTAAGCCACACAATTTGTCTATTGAATATTTCCACTCATTAACTTTACATCCCTAAAGCTTCTAAACACGAAAAAAGATACAGAGAAAATGTTTAATGAATCGTGTAATAACAGTATCACTTTTGATTTGTGCAGGTTATTTCTCTTGGAGAAACAGTGCCAATGGATCATGGTTCATCCAGGCCTTGTCGGAAGTTCTTGAAGAGAACTGGTCCAAGATGGACCTTCTTACCATGATGACAAGGGTCAACAATAAGGTTGCCTTGAATTTTGAGTCTCGCACAGGCAAGGACTATATGAATCGGAAGAAACAGATTCCTTGCATCACATCTATGCTTACTAAAGAAGTATGGTTCAAGCCTAAAGCCTAAGGAGTTATACTGCCTTATTGCTGTGATAATGTATGTGATGGACATGATTTCTTTGGGTTTACTTCTCTCAATAGTGAATATTCCTAGAGACAGCCATTGATGGGTTATGTGACAGCTCTGAACTCTTTGGGTAGTTGTTTCCTTCTGCATCATCCCTTTGATGTATCATAGTTGAGAAATGTGTTCAATATTTTGATACATAGATCCCTTGAACAAGAATACAATAATACCTGCTGAAAGTGTGTTAGTATTCAGCTTTCTTTCATTATTATCGTATATATTTTTTATGCATTGGCCTGTCTGAATAAATACTAGGGCGGAGCAGAAAGTAAAGGGAAAAAAAAACAAGTCACTTGAACTCTGTCAAAATATTTTAATTAAAATCATACCTTCACAGCCAATTTGCAGTCAAAGCCCCATTAATTCTCATATTGGCTTTCTTCAGTGACATTGCTATTACAGTATGTCTGTGTTCGACAAGTAGTTACACATGCTTTCTGAATGTTCAGGTGTAAATGGCAATTATTTTAATTGTGCAAAGAGCCAGCACAGCTTAATGTTTAATCTTGTCTATTTTTTCTATGTATTCAAGCTAGTTTTAGATTGTTGTTGTGAAATGTGTTTGTTCTATTTATACATAATTTCACAGAATTGTGAAGCAAGATTTGTCTTTTAGAGCCAAATAGCACAAACCTCTTGCTCAGCCCTTTTATTACATAGCAAACAATTGTTTTATTCCTGTTTCTAAGATTTGAAGAGTTATTTTATCAGGGCTACCATAGTTATTGGCCTGTCATGGCAAATATTTAAATTTTTAAATTCAAAGATGAGGAAACAGAGAACTTGGTTGTTTGTAAGTCAGTTGATTGTTTATGAGTCAGTTTTATTGTAATTTCTATGGGATGCTATTTTTTGTATTAAGTTAAAACTTACTTTTAAGGATAATTGCAATGGTTATCTTTGCTATATCTCTATAGCATTAACTTGCCTTTTACATATGGTAGATGATCTTTTTATATGAACCTTTTATCTTTGTGTGTACATTTGTTCACTTTTAATATGGAGAGCATGTCTTGTCTTTAATAATACTGATTGAGTTGGTTGTATGACAATGATATTCTACGAGAGGTCTATGAAAAAATCAAGATTGTTTAAAAAATTATTATTCAGTAGTTTTCATTAAAACACCACTTTCGTACCTTGATATGTATATACATGTCCAGAATATCTTCATGGGAAAACTTGCAATTTTTAAAAATGTTAAAAATGAAATAATCACTTTGGTCATTATTATTGGTGTAGTTTTTTTAGATGTTAAAAATGCAATATTCACCTCAGTCATTATTTGTGGTGTGGGGGTTGTTGTTGTTTTAGCTCACCTGAGCACAACGTCAATAATTTTGCTTGTGAACACACCTAAGGTGACAGTTTTTTTATCCAATCTTCATCAAACTTGGTCAGAATGTTTGTCTGCATGAAATCTTGGACGATTTCAATTTGGTCACTTGGGGTCAAAAAGTAGGACAAAAGATGAAATTTAGGAAAAACTTGTGAACATGCTTGAGACCACATTTATAGCCCAATGTTCACCAAACTAGGTGAGAATGTTTGTCTGCATTAAATCTTAAAGAAGTTCATTATTGGGTCACGTGGGGTGAAAAAGTAAGTCACTACTTAGTAAAATTTTAGTAAAGCCTCGGAACAAACTAGAGGCCACATTTATAGCCCAATCTTCATCAACTTGGTCAGAATGTTTGTCTGAATAAACTCTTAGAAGAGTTCATAACTGGGTTATGTGGGGTCAAAAAGTAGGTCACTAGGTCAAATCTTAGAAAAAGCTTGTTTTTCTGTTGATAAATTCACTCTATTAATTTATTTATTGGTTGGTTTCATTTTCTGTTCTTTTCTTTTTCAAATTAACATGCAAATATTATTCATCAAAGTCCATCTTTGTGACAAATTGGTTATTTTAATTTAAATTACATCATTGTAACCAAGAACTTAGAGTAAGTATACAATTTATATTTTTCATAAATGTTTATACCTTTTCTTCAAATGTATATTGTAGTAAACATTTGATACTCTTTAAACACTATGATTTGTGAAGGTGTATTCTGCACTTTAGACTATACACTATAGGAAACTGTAGCCTCTAGAGCCCTAAATATGGAGATAATATCTTCGATTCCAAATACTTTGATATTCTAAAAACTTGTTTCACTAACATTTTGCATGATCACCACCAATAACCTTGCGGTGTTTTGTCCAGAACTATTGGATATATTGCAACACATACTCAAATTTAACACATATTCTTAGAGCAATGTAAAGAACCAAAATTAACTATGATATTATTTTAATTTTTTTGAAGATTGCTTTTCTTCAGAAAATGGTGTCTAAAATGGCCACTTCTGAACTTATGTGTGTAAGAAGAAAGTAAAGACAAAATCATGTTAAGACATTTGAAGTTCAAAACACAGTAAAATATATATTGCTTCCTGTTGCTTTAATAGAATAATTGTAGTTTTTTTTATATGATCTAGTTACATATGGAATTTCATTTGTACTTGTTCATTATTTTAAATATATATCCCTTCATTTAATTTGTTTAAAGATCATTTTTGAAAATGCATGTATTTACAACCGTTCCCTTTAATTCAATTTAAATTGTTATAAAAATTGTTTATCTGCTTTTCTTTTTGTCTTTATATTTTATTTTGTTGTAAGTGATCACCACGTTTTTCTTTTAGTAACTGTTAGATGTGAGTAAACAATTGTATTCATCAGCTTACAGTATTTGTAATTTTGTAAAGGAAAAGACTTTTAACTCAGAACTTCAATGGTTTTGTTTTTAATATTTTTCTCAACTGCAAATGCAGCATATATTGATTTAACTAGTTCATTGTCAAGTTTGTTAACAACAATACTTGCTTCTTAGCTGTTGGCTAACAACTCCATGCAAAAGGGAAATAGTGTGTACCTGGAACTGAGTCTTTCCTTTCATTAAGATGGATTTACACATTTTGCTTCTACAATTCAGCTCATGCTTAAAGACATAAAATAGTTACCCTTTTTTTTTGTAATCCCAAGTAAAAAAAACAGAACACAAACTTCAACAGTGAAATCATAAGAAACATTAAGAGGTACAAATGTACATTTATTTATGATAATCATAATTATATTTACTTTTAGCCTGCTATTATGTAAATAGCCCATAGAAAATTAGAAAACATTTGATAGCGACTTCTTGTTTTATGTAGTGAAATAAACTTGCAGAAACAAAGCAAATAGTGACGATCCTGATACATTATTTGTCTAATGTTTACCATTTTCATGTTTGGTAACACTGTAATAGTTAGGTGTTGTAATGTATGTTGTTTGGTGCAAGTGTAATCATGTTTTTGTGTATATATATGATATATATATATATATCCCTGTGTTACTAACACATGATGAAACATGCCTTACAAATTAAAACAAACCTATAAAACACCTTCTTTGTGACTTTGGTTTTAACTAATTTGTCACCTTGGTAAAAATTATATATTTTACTTAATATGTTGAAGAAAGAATTAACCAGAATATAATTTAATGCAATAACATTTCACACACTTTTCCATTCTTAATTTATTACAGGCACACAGAATAAATGGTCGAACCCTCCGTCTATAAAAACAGGTGTATTTGGTTTGACCCACAACAGCTCATCATGGGAAATTTACTACTGAAACAATTATTTACTAGAACACTGTTACACAACGAACTTGACACAACATATTTTTCTTCAATTAGATAGCCTAACTTCCTGGTTAGTAATCTTTAGCAAGAAAGTAAAAGTCCTACATGAAACATGTGCAAGATCTTGCTATGACATAATTTGTTGATTTATCTAGTATTGCTCAACAGCTAATTAATTATCAAATTATCTGATGGACCTGTAGGGAATAGATAACTTGAAATGTAATTTAATTTGTAAAACCTGTCTTGAAGATTATAAATTGTATAATAATATATTATTGACGAAGTAAAAAAGACATATTATTTGGAGGGTATCTATTCATAATTGCAGTAGTTACAAGGTGAAAGACTGGCTCATTATAGCTACAATGATGCTACTGCTTTTTTAAACAAGAGGGCCTTAATTGCCCACCTGAGGACAGGCTTTTGTCTGGCATCATGTAATTAAGAAATATTCACAGACTGGACACCTTGTTGATAACACTTTCTATAATTTTATCTACCTAGTAACCTACTGAATCCACATGACCAACTTCAAAACATAATGTAAGATTTCATACTGGCAAACATTCTGGCCAAGTTTGGTGAAGATTGGGCCATCAATATGTCCGCTTAAGTGTTTTTCTAAAATGTGAACTAGTTACCTACTATTTGACCCCACGTGACCCAATAACATACTCATCCAAGATTTCATGCAGACAAACAATCGGATCAAGTTTGGTGACTATGTTTAGTGAAGATTTGGCTATAAATGTGGCCTCTAGTGTGTTCACAAGCTTCAATGTTGGCGACAAACATCGGATAAAGCAGTATCAGAAAAGCTCACCTTGAGCATGTTGTGCTCAGGTAAGCTAGAAAGTAACATTGTTAAAATGTTAATTTAAAATGCATATTTTGGGGCTATTCTTAATGCTGTTAACATGAGTTATTTTTATGTTAACAAAACTGTCTGTTGGGTTTAGATCTTCTGATCAAGATCTGTCATAAACTAGTATATCTATTTTGTAAAACTAATCACAACAGGACATTTAAAGCATGAAAATCCATGGTTTACTGGTAGTGTAACAAGAAAGGTTATATATATAGGTGACCTCCACCTAATTGTTGCTGAAAGAAAACAGACATGTCTGGATAAAACCGGCAGCACACAATGCAAGTCAGCTGGAAAATTGACATCAGAAATCATAAATACTGGAAGTAATAATCTAATTAAAGGGCCTACTTGTATTTAAAAAATTTTAGAAGTTGCTTATTCAAACATTTAGTTGTTTACTTCTCTGCTCTCAAACAAGTATGAGACAATTCCTTTATTATTTTTACAGGATGTTTTTTTTTTGTATAGTCTTTTAATGTACCTGAAATTAATTTTAAAAAAAGTTTCTTTTCTTATAGCTTGTGTATTGTCCATCAGTCAGCAGTTTCTTGTTTTGATGACTCCTCCTTTATTATTTATTGGTATTTCTTCAAGCTTGCATGAATGTAGATATGCATGAACGTGAGATGACTCAAATTGTATTTGTAAATCCTTTAGTCCTTTGTAATTTTTCTTGGCAAATTCCTTTACCGACAGCTCCTTAATTATTGATTGGAAAGTCTTCACAATTTACTTGCATGAATGGTTGATTTTGCTGTGTTTTTATTAATTCTTTGTTCTGGAATTGTTGCCCTTTTTTATCATAGCAAATTCTTGTGGGGATAGTTGCTTTATTATTGATTGAAAATTTCTCGTTTTAGCACGTTTTATTGCCTTTGATGTATAGTTGTGCATGATTTGAGATAACTCCGATTGCATTGTTAATTCCAGGGTTACTACCCTTCTACCTTTTATTATTTTCCTTGGAAGGTTTTTGTCTAAACCCTATATTTTTTTACTAGTTATAAATAATTGGATTCACTTGTCCCTTACTACTCACAGTGCTTCTTGTTAAGTATTAGGATTATGACAGATAACAGATGAACGTTTTAAACAACAACATAATCTTTACTAAAATGACATTGATAATAAATAACACTAAAATATCACAAATAAACAATAAGCAGCTAACATTGTAAAACCAATGCACATGTTAAAAATAAATAAGCCCTAAAAGGATGTACATGAAAAGATGAGACAGTGTCATTTTACAAAAGACCATTTGACTGACAACAAATAAATTGATGTTATGTATCTGTTGACAATGCATTGATGAGGCAGACTAAATTCATTTTAACAATTTGTAAAAATTAAATATGTTTTTAAAAACAATAGGTGTTAAACAGATATTTATTTCACTGGCAATGCCACTTGCCCCTGAAAATACAGTGATACTGACAATAGAATTGACCTTGAGAGCTGCAGTTGCAAATGGCTTGTGGGAGACATCTACAATAGTAAGACAGTAAAATATAGTTGAATACCTGCAAATCACATGAATGTATTGAATGATCAGGCATTTATAAGGAATATGACCTTGACCTAAATGGGTCGACTTAAAAAATGTTATGCTCTACACACCTTCTTGTGTATGTAAGTAACCTTGTAAAGTAATACTGAAGTTATGGCTAAGACAAAAAAAAACAAGGAGACGAGCATACAGATGGGAGGCTGAAGAAATTGTTTTATTTATCCTCACCTTTCACCCTTTAGATAGATGGGAGGATGGACAGTGCAGCTGCTACAGGCCACTTGGCGGGCAAAATAAAAATATTTTTAGCCTAAGTTTAAACAATTAACATTTTGAAAATCTGTTTATGTTTAACTTACTGCAAGAAATTAATACTGCCCAATTAATGACAAGCTGGAATACCATTTCTCGGAACGAAAATGAAATTGAGAAAAAGAAATTGGCTCCAACATGTCATTTTAACATAAATGCAGGTCATATGAATAAAAAAGTTAACAAATGGTAAAGGTGATATCAGTCATGCAAATGATCCATAGATAAAGATAAAAGCATTCAGGCTTAAAGACATTAAGTTTAAAAAAACAACCTCTTCAGAACAATACTATATCATATAATCAAAAGCTGAACTCATTGGGCATCCTATAGTATACAAAATATTAACTATTACTTAGCCTTTCTACAAAGCAAGGACTTATAAGGCTGCTTCCATCTGCTACAGGTACTGGATTCCAATCAAATACTGTTTCGAATACTTCAACACAATCCAACTAAAGCCAGAACATACATATTATGGATGCTGATAAACTGTTCTGCTTCTCAGCAGTTAAAATGGTAATCTCAAGGCCACATGAGACATTTTCTCACAACACAATTACTTAATACATTAATTCATCAAATGCATAGCAATGTAAAACATTTACTAATGTTATGCATATTGTTTTATAATGCCCAACTCTGACTATTATTGATAAGTGACTCAATTACCCCAATTCACTATGTATGACACATTTGTCTTCTAGGACTTCGTTGTTTTGTCAAAGGGACACTAATATTCATTATATCTTCCTTATGAAAGCCACCATTAAACAACCTTGTACTTTGGAGACAATGATTAAAATTTAAGCCAAACCTAAACATAAAAAGGTCCATTTAATCTGCAGAAAGTGCAAATGAGTAAATTAGTAAAATACAAAATCACACCACTCCTACAACATGAAAATCGCCCTCAAAGTTAAACTTTTTCACTACTGACTGTTTTGGATTAAAGTCTGTGGTATTTCCTGTAAATGATTCTGATGTTGCTGCCTGTACATTGAGGTTTTGCGAGGAGACCGTGATCTCTTTATGCAGATACTTCATGTTGTTGAGCACCTCCTTATGATGATTGATCTTCACATTCTCATACAGCGAATCAGATGTTATTCTCCCATATGAATCATCTGAGCTCTCATTCAGTTTACCCATAGAGTTATTCAAAACTGGCTCACATTTCAGATTATTGCATGTGAAACCAGATGGCTCCTTAGAAAAATTGCATTCGCCCTTTTTTGCACCATCGTTTGAATTTTCTGACACTCTAGGAGAACTAAAGCCACTGTCACCTAATGTAAGCTCCTGTGTCTCTGAAATTAGCCTATCAAGATGGCGATTGACAGCTGATCTTGTGTTGATGACAGTCCCCAGACTGTGCTCGCTACTCTGAGTCCCATCTAAAGCACTGTCCTGTGAACTCTGATCATGACTAGAGAGTGAATGCACTGTCCCTTGATCACTATTATGGTCAGATCTTCTATCCAAATCTGGCATATCCACACTAAGTCTGTTGCTATGATCATGATCAGTAGATGCTTGGCTCCCTACAACTGCGGCAGTGGCAGGCTTGAGCTCGGACCTTCGACTGTGACTTTTACGATGGGATCTGTCAGGAACCTGGGGCTTCATGTCTTCAGTGGGACTGGTTACATGAACATTTGCATAAATATGTGCGTCAGTGACTGGTGCCTTTGTACTACCCCGGGTGCCAACAGTTTCAATAACAGTGTGTCCATATGACCTTGACCTCTGATAGCCATGACCTTTGCTTTGACCTTTATCTGTGTCCAGACCCACACAGTTAACACCACTGTTATGAGATATTGCGAGAGATGAATTCTTAGTTGGCAGCTGACCATGGTATTCTACACTAATGTCTTCCTGGCCAGTATAATGAGACTGATGGGCACTCATTCCACTAATGTGACGACTGTCAGGAAGATAGCTAGAGTACCTATCCTGGTGAGATTTCTTCTTGTTCTTATGAGGTTTACGCTGTGACACAGGCTTTATGGCTTTTGAGTACTTGTCTTTTGTCTCCACAGCTTTCACTTGAGGTGCTGCTGGGAACGTTGTTCCACTAACACCCCCTAGCCTACTATGAACAATGCTAGAAAATCTAGGTGTAGAGCTGAACATGGGATGAGATACATAATTCGAATGCAGAACTTCACCTTGGTTTGGCATGGGAAGGGAACTCAGTCGTATGTTCCTCTGACCCATACTATTCCTGTAGGTGTGCTTATCATCAACATCCATCTGGGTGTTCTCTCCTTGATGATTGGCTATCACAACAGATGACCTATCCTTGTGTTTGTGTGACTTCCGATGTGATTTTCTAGCAGCATGCACACTAGACATGAAGTGATGATTGGCATTCTGTCTAGAAACTGGCATTGGAGGTTCTGATGTCCGCTCTGGCACTGATGAGAGACTAAAGTGCGCGCTGCCTCCACCGCCACTGCCTGCCCCAACATCAGACATGTTCTGCAGGTAATGCCAAGTGCCAGATTTGATCATCTGCTGTTGGACCCAGGTCTCGGTGCGGACATGTTTGTCTAACTGCTGCTGGTACCACATCCATTCAGGTGGAGGAAACTGGGCTGAGAACGTTGCATACTCCACGGCAGGCTTCTTAGTGTTCTCCTGTACTGGCGGAACCTTCTTTTTGCTCCGGCCAAATATCTTAGTGAACAGGGACACTTTTTCTGAAAATAGATAAAAAAAAGAAATAGTCAGCTAAACTTACATATTTACTTTTAAATGTTTTTTAATTATTAATTGCTTGATACATTTATGTCTATAAAGAAAAATAAACCTTATTAGTTTAAAATGGCAGTATTAGTAAATAATACAAACAAGTTACTATTGCCAAAAGGAGTAGATTATCTAGCAAAATTTACAGGAAAATACTACCCAGAAGGAAGATAACAAAGACATTTCCTTCATTTTGAAAAGTGTGGAAAACCTCAAACTTACCTTTCGGCTTATCTTCTTTCGACTCCAATTTCAAGTCAACAGATTTCGCTAGAGATTTAGTTTTCTCATTGCGTCCCTTCACAGATGAACTACGTCGTAGTGTTCCATCAGGAAGCATTTCCTCTTTACGCCCACGTGTCCTTGACTGACGTGCACTCATACTAAGGCTGCGATGTAACCGAGGTGATGGCATGTCAACCTGTTAAAAGATAGGATTAGTTAACAAAGATAAGAATAAAAAAGTGATAATTTAACAGATAACATGAAAGTATTTCTATTTACTCTGGTGATGCTGTGAAAATATTTAGCTTTTAAAAGCAGAAACAAAAACATTCTTCAATCAATTCAACTCCATTATTTACTCTCAGGTTGTTTGTCTTTACAAAAGGTTAAAATGTCTTATTAACTTTTAAATATCTTACATCACAAGAAAATTTCACATTATTTTAGCCTTACAAAGATTAACTTTTATTATTTGTTGATTGTTGTTTGTTTTATGCTATAAGTAACCTGGGTTTATTTTAATCACCTGTACATGCTCATGACACTTCATGTTTAAATTGGTCATATGACCTCCCATCATGCTCTCCTCTCCATCCACCTGACATGAGATGGATCGAGTAGGTTGTTTTGGGGGTTGGCTGAAATATGAAGCATAGTGGCTTTGTTAGGGGAAGATCATGTATGCACTGAGTGTAAGTCCTTGCTACAGTTTTTTAATATGTAAAATAAAATCTTCATTCTATTTACTGCATTTACTGAAAAAATTCAGCACAAAATGAACTTCTTTATACATAAAACAACCACCTAGAGATAAATATTTTATAAATACAGACAATACTTTAAACTATCTTTAAACAAGCATGTACTAGCTTTTTTATGAAAAGTTTCTAGACATTTGTCAACATTTTTGCGGGGTTAATGTATACACGTCCATACTAAAATAAAAACATTTACAAAGCAAATAAAGGCATCAGTTGCACCACTGCATCTCTACAATCTAACAGGAGGGGGGATAAAAGATCATTTAAGGAGGTCTTAAAAAAGTCTGACCCCTGGTGCATTGGTTTTTCTACTGACATTTATGTCTGGGTAGCTCCATCTAACAGTTTATGTAGCCATAATTACCCTGGGTAGTCCATCTAACAGTTAATGTAGCCATAATTACCCTGGGTAGTCCATCTAACAGTTAATGTAGCCATAATTACCCAAGTTATATCAAATAATTTAGGGGCGCCCAAGCTGAAGCAGTTTGAGTCGCTGACTCGTAACTCCTCAGCCCCTTACCACATGGCTTCGAGCCCCAGTCAGGGCACTTCCTGGGGTCTTCCTCCACCAATAATTAGCTTGGTGGCAAAAATATGACCGTAATTGCATTGGTGTAATGTAACCAAAAAATACACTGTACAGTCACTTTATTTATTTGACGTAAAAATACCAGGTGATTGTTTACCTGAAGGCTGCTGGGATGTACATGGGATGGAGATGTGTCCACTGCGACATCATGGAGCTGGGCATCAGGTCTGTGCCATTGAACCTAAATGTGTCTGGTGTCACCACAAAATATCCACATCCTGAAACACAGGAACACAGAAGATGGCAATATTGAAATATCATCACATATAGTAGCAAAGTTGAGGACACACTTAAAATGTTACTGTCAACAGTCAAAATAGCAATTATAACATAAAAAATGTAAAACACTTTCAGAAGATTTTGTGAAAGTATTTTAAATGCATAATTACATGAGCATGGTAATGCATCATATTGAATGATTTAATTTGATTTGTCTTATTGAACTCTAATTACTTTGGATATATTTTTCAAGTTGTATTACAAAAATACCTAGGCACGTTAATTTGGTTTGCAACTCCTATAAAAAGTGTCACATGAAGGGAAATAACTGTTAGCATATTCTGAACTAGAAAGAAGGGAGACAACACTACACTGTATTGATCAATTTAGCCAATCGGCATCTTTGCTGCATTGTTGGCCTTTGAAGGCTGAAGCATCTCGGCAGGTAAACTCATAAAATCCACTTCTTTTTTTACTAGAAGTGCCTCTGATCAATACTCTAATGGCTTTACAATAGACCATAATTATAAGGGAGAAAGCAATAAAGTGTTAGTAATTGAAATATGCATCCAGCATCAATATTCCGAGTCAATACACTGCCACTTGCAGTTTCTCATTCTGGGATATGTGGATCAAGTGGGAGCAAAATTAATATGGGTACAGCACTAATATCATCAGCAGCAGATTTTTGTTTTTTAAATTGCTGGAATGTACATAAAATATACAATAACCGGCACTAATAAGTATAGCACCAGTAGTCATTTAAGGGGAATAAGGAAGTGACCTTAATTATGACCTTGACCCTAATATTTGCACAGATAATTGTGATGCTGGACACACCTTCAAGTCTTAAGTTATGTTTACAAGCTGGAGAAGTCTGAAGTAAAGATATGTAAACATACATATAGACAGGGTGACTGCAACATATTGCCCAATACAGTGCCTAAATAAATTCAGCTTTTTTGTAGTGTTAAACATCATATTTGGGTAATTATTTAATTTATTATTTGTTAAACAGCATCATGTTAATAAATACCATTAATTTTTTTTAACTGCAGAGATAAATATGTTATGGGAAAATTTTATTTTTTATCCTAGTGCTTCTTTTACATTGAAAGCAGCCTCCTGTAGACTTTCTATCTTATAAACCAAAAACAAGAACTACTTCTCAGTTAACAGATTTGACATCTCCATCACTCTTCAGTCAAAATTCATAAGATGAATAAGATTCTCATCTTGTTTTGCTATAACTAACACATGTGGGGCTTAACACTGCTTCATTACATCATAAATAGAAGTCAAAGCTGATCATTTTTCTAGTTAAACCCTGGCAAGAATAACATTAATTACTGCAACAGACCAAGTTAACAACTTCGTACTGGAATGATTAAACAATAGGCGTCATCTAAAATCGCTTGATCAGAGCCATTACTCTATTCTTGGCAAATGAACTATCATTGAATTATGCTGCATTACCAGACATTATCCTACAAAGCTTAGTTAATCAAATGTATTAAAAACACCTGTAGAACCAACATTTCATTACACCTTCATTTGGCACCAGTACTTATGGATAAAGGAAGTTGGCAAATGCTTGTATCTGGTATAAGAGGAGTAGTCTATGACATTGTACAAAGATTTTTGGTATTGTGAAGGAGGATTTTAAAGCAGACCATGCTATTCACTCACAACCTTTTATTTCGCATACATTTTATGTCATACTTTAAAGACAGTCTTAGTCCTCCCTTTGTAGACCAAGTTTCCAGGAAAAAAAAGGCAGTTTTCATTGGGGCATGTTTCATGAGACAACGCTATTTGGAAGTTATCTTTTAGGTGCACCATTTATTACAGAATATCTAGCGATATAATTAAGTTTCCATTGCATGCGATTTTAGGCAGTAATTTGAGCAACAAAGAATGGACATGAGAATAACTTAATCAAAATTTAATGTGGTTAATAATAAATGATGTAAGACATGGGTTTATAACTTTTAATCTTCTCAATAAGAAATGATCAAACTTAGGCAAAGACATTAGTGATGGTCTAGGCCAGCCTGTTTTCTGCTGGGAGATGTCTGATCAGAACCTACACTATTTGCTACTGAGTGTCAAGCAATATGTCTAGGCACCATTGCACCAAGATATAAGGAGATGACTGCTACTGAGTGTCAAACAATATGTCTAGGTACCACTGCACCAAGATATAAGGAGATGACTGCTACTGAGTGTCAAACAATATGTCTAGGTACCACTGCACCAAGATATAAGGAGATGACTGCTACTGAGTGTCAAACAATATGTCTAGGTACCACTGCACCAAGATATAAGGAGATGACTGCTAC
This sequence comes from Sinonovacula constricta, assembly GCA_007844125.1. Lineage (NCBI taxonomy): Eukaryota > Metazoa > Mollusca > Bivalvia > Cardiida > Solecurtidae > Sinonovacula > Sinonovacula constricta. The sequence continues at coordinate 39,323,807 of CM017564.1, forward strand.
TGAGTGTCAAACAATATGTCTAGGCACCATTGCACCAAGATATAAGGAGATGACTGCTACTGAGTGTCAAACAATATGTCTAGGCACCATTGCACCAAGATATAAGGAGATGACTGCTACTGAGTGTCAAACAATATGTCTAGGCACCATTGCACCAAGATATAAGGAGATGACTGCTACTGAGTGTCAAACAATATGTCTAGGTACCACTGCACCAAGATATAAGGAGATGACTACACTATTTACTACTGAGTGTCAAGCAATATGTCTAGGCACCATTGCACCAAGATATAAGGAGATGACTGCTACTGAGTGTCAAGCAATATGTCTAGGCACCACTGCACCAAGATATAAGGAGATGACTGCTACTGAGTGTCAAGCAATATGTCTAGGTACCATTGCACTAAGATGTAAGAAGATGACTACACAATTTGCTACTGAGTGTCAAGCAATATGTCTAGGTACCACTGCACCAAGATATAAGGAGACGACTACACTATTTGCCACTGAGTGTCAAGCAATATGTCTAGGTACCACTGCACCAAGATATTAGGAGATGATTACACAATTTGCTACTGAGTCTCATGCAATATGTCTAGGTACCACTGCACCATGATGTAAGGAGATGATTACACAATTTGCTACTGAGTGTCATGCAATATGTCTAGGTACCACTGCACCAAGATGTAAGGAGATGACTGCTACTGAGTGTCAAGCAATATGTCTAGGTACCATTGCACTAAGATGTAAGAAGATGACTACACAATTTGCTACTGAGTGTCAAGCAATATGTCTAGGTACCACTGCACCAAGATATAAGGAGACGACTACACTATTTGCTACTGAGTGTCAAGCAATATGTCTAGGTACCACTGCATCAAGATATTAGGAGATGATTACACAATTTGCTACTGAGTCTCATGCAATATGTCTAGGTACCACTGCACCAAGATGTAAGGAGATGATTACACAATTTGCTACTGAGTGTCATGCAATATGTCTAGGCACCATTGCACCAAGATCTAAGGAGATGACTAAGACATATTATGTAAACTAAATGCACCATAATAATTATTAATGACTGTGGCAGGTTCTGAGGTTAACCACAGAAGAGGCTGCAACTGATAAAGCTTCATCAAAGGATTTGTACTGTAAAATGGCGATTACACATTCAGGAGACATCAGGTCACCATAAAAATCCTTAACAACTAAAGCACAAACATTTTGTTGTGCACTTACTTTTTACAATAACAGTAACCATCGTCAATGTTTAAAATTCTTTCTAAAAGCGGCAATATACTTAGAAGTTATCATTGATTATAGTTTTATACACATATTTATACCCAAAGTGTGTGAAGATGGTAAAATGTATAATAATCAATTGTTTGGCCCATGGGTAAGAAGCTGGATCAGTTAATGCTGAAGGTAGTGTATTTTTCTCTTATCAATTAAATCTCCAGCAATTTGAGTTGGATATGACTTGTACTTTGTAAATACTGGCTTATCCTACATATTTGGATACATCAGATATAACCACTTTTTCCAGTATGCCAGAAATTATATCTTTAGCATTCTTTTTGTGTGACGTACAATAGTTTAGGTAACATAACCACAATAATCGAAAACAACCTGAAAACCTACAATAAATCTAGACAAACACTACTGGTGACAAGGATTGGAGCATTGAATCTGACCTCTTCCTTTTATAAATTTGAATTAAAATCATCTAATTTCCATGACAAAACAAAGCTAAGCCGTACCCCCTTTGTTTGACCAGAAAGAAGAGGTCTAACCATTTTATGAAAGACATAAATCCTTGTGCAGGCCCTTCTAAGCCCTTAACCAGCTAAAGTCATTAACAACCCATACTGAATATAAGTAAGCTCTAACACTCGCAGACTTAGAAGCAAATAGTGCAGATCCTGATCAAACAGCACCCGCCAGGAGTTGTCTGACTTGGATCTACACTATCTGTCTAGGACTGATAACTGTATGATCTGGATCTACACTATCTGCCTAGGACTGATAATTGTATGATCTGGATCTACACTATCTGTCTAGGACTGATAACTGTATGATCTGGATCTACACTATCTGCCTAGGACTGATAATTGTATGATCTGGATCTACACTATCTGTCTAGGACTGATAACTGTATGATCTAGATCTACACTATCTGTCTAGGACTGGTAACTGTCTGATCTGGATCTACACTGTCTGTCTAGGACTGATAACTGTATGATCTGGATCTACACTATCTGTCTAGACCTGATAACTGTATGATCTGGCTCTACACTATCTGTCTAGGACTGATAACTGTATGATCTGGATCTACACTATCTGCCTAGGACTGATAACTGTATGATCTGGATCTACACTATCTGCCTTGGACTGATAACTGTCTAATCTGGATCTACACTATCTGTCTAGGACTGATAACTGTATGATCTGGATCTACACTATCTGTCTAGGACTGATAACTGTCTAATCTGGATCTACACTATCTGTCTAGGACTGATAACTGTATGATCTGGATCTACACTATCTGCCTTGGACTGATAACTGTCTAATCTGGATCTACACTATCTGTCTAGGACTGATAACTGTATGATCTGGATCTACACTATCTGTCTAGGACTGATAACTGTATGATCTGGATCTACACTATCTGTCTAGGACTGATAACTGTATAATCTGGATCTACACTATCTGTCTAGGACTGATAACTGTATGATCTGGATCTACACTATCTGCCTAGGACTGATAATTGTATGATCTGGATCTACACTATCTGTCTAGGACTGATAACTGTATGATCTGGATCTACACTATCTGTCTAGACCTGATAACTGTATGATCTGGATCTATACTATCTGCCTAGGACTGATAACTGTATGATCTGGATCTACACTATCTGTCTAGGACTGATAACTGTATGATCTGGATCTACACTATCTGTCTAGACCTGATAACTGTATAATCTGGATCTACACTATCTGTCTAGGACTGATAACTGTATGATCTGGATCTACACTATCTGCCTAGGACTGATAATTGTATGATCTGGATCTACACTATCTGTCTAGGACTGATAACTGTATGATCTGGATCTACACTATCTGTCTAGACCTGATAACTGTATGATCTGGATCTATACTATCTGCCTAGGACTGATAACTGTATGATCTGGATCTACACTATCTGCCTTGGACTGATAACTGTCTAATCTGGATCTACACTATCTGTCTAGGACTGATAACTGTATGATCTGGATCTACACTATCTGTCTAGGACTGATAACTGTCTAATCTGGATCTACACTATCTGCCTAGGACTGATAACTGTATGATCTGGATCTACACTATCTGCCTTGGACTGATAACTGTATGATCTGGATCTACACTATCTGCCTTGGACTGATAACTGTCTAATCTGGATCTACACTATCTGTCTAGGACTGATAACTGTATGATCTGGATCTACACTATCTGTCTAGGACTGATAACTGTCTAATCTGGATCTACACTATCTGTCTAGGACTGATAACTGTATGATCTGGATCTACACTATCTGCCTTGGACTGATAACTGTCTAATCTGGATCTACACTATCTGTCTAGGACTGATAACTGTATGATCTGGATCTACACTATCTGTCTAGGACTGATAACTGTATGATCTGGATCTACACTATCTGTCTAGGACTGATAACTGTATAATCTGGATCTACACTATCTGTCTAGGACTGATAACTGTATGATCTGGATCTACACTATCTGCCTAGGACTGATAATTGTATGATCTGGATCTACACTATCTGTCTAGGACTGATAACTGTATGATCTGGATCTACACTATCTGTCTAGACCTGATAACTGTATGATCTGGATCTATACTATCTGCCTAGGACTGATAACTGTATGATCTGGATCTACACTATCTGTCTAGACCTGATAACTGTATAATCTGGATCTACACTATCTGTCTAGGACTGATAACTGTATGATCTGGATCTACACTATCTGCCTAGGACTGATAATTGTATGATCTGGATCTACACTATCTGTCTAGGACTGATAACTGTATGATCTGGATCTACACTATCTGTCTAGACCTGATAACTGTATGATCTGGATCTATACTATCTGCCTAGGACTGATAACTGTATGATCTGGATCTACACTATCTGCCTTGGACTGATAACTGTCTAATCTGGATCTACACTATCTGTCTAGGACTGATAACTGTATGATCTGGATCTACACTATCTGTCTAGGACTGATAACTGTCTAATCTGGATCTACACTATCTGCCTAGGACTGATAACTGTATGATCTGGATCTACACTATCTGCCTTGGACTGATAACTGTCTAATCTGGATCTACACTATCTGTCTAGGACTGATAACTGTATGATCTGGATCTACACTATCTGTCTAGGACTGATAACTGTCTAATCTGGATCTACACTATCTGTCTAGGACTGATAACTGTCTGATCAAGATCTACACTATCTGCCTAAGACTGATAACTGTATGATCTGGATCTACACTATCTGTCTAGACCTGATAACTGTCTGATCTAGATCTACACTATCTGCCTAGGACTGATAACTGTATGATCTGGATCTACACTATCTGCCTAGGACTGGTAACTGTATGATCTGGATCTACACTATCTGTCTAGGACTGATAACTGTATAATCTGGATATACACTATCTGCCTAGGACTGATAACTGTATGATCCAGATCTACAATATCTGTCTAGACCTGATAACTCTCTGATCTGGATTTACACTATCTGCCTAGGACTGATAACTGTATGATCTGGATCTACACTATCTGTCTAGGACTGATAACTGTATGATCTGGATCTACACTATCTGCCTAGGACTGATAACTGTATGATCTGGATCTACACTATCTGCCTAGGACTGATAACTGTATGATCTGGATCTACACTATCTGTCTAGGACTGATAACTGTATAATCTGGATATACACTATCTGCCTAGGACTGATAACTGTATGATCCGGATCTACACTATCTGTCTAGACCTGATAACTGTCTGATCAAGATCTACACTATCTGCCTAGGACTGATAACTGTATGATCTGGATCTACACTATCTGTCTAGACCTGATAACTCTCTGATCTGGATTTACACTATCTGCCTAGGACTGATAACTGTATGATCTGGATCTACACTATCTGCCTAGACCTGATAACTCTCTGATCTGGATTTACACTATCTGCCTAGGACTGATAACTGTATGATCTGGATCTACACTATCTGTCTAGACCTGATAACTCTCTGATCTGGATTAACACTATCTGCCTAGGACTGATAACTGTATGATCTGGATCTACACTATCTGTCTAGACCTGATAACTCTCTGATCTGGATTTACACTATCTGCCTAGGACTGATAACTGTATGATCTGGATTTACACTATCTGCCTAGGACTGATAACTGTATAATCTGGATATACACTATCTGCCTAGGACTGATAACTGTATGATCTGGATCTACACAATCTGTCTAGACCTGATAACTGTATGATCTGGATCTACACTATCTGCCTAGGACTGATAACTGTATGATCTGGATCTACACTATCTGCCTAGGACTGATAACTGTTGATAACTGTATGATCTGGATCTACACTATCTGTCTAGGACTGATAACTGTATGATCTGGATCTACACTATCTGCCTTGACTGATAACTGTCTAATCTGGATCTACACTATCTGTCTAGGACTGATAACTGTATGATCTGGATCTACACTATCTGTCTAGGACTGATAACTGTCTAATCTGGATCTACGCTATCTGTCTAGGACTGATAACTGTCTGATCAAGATCTACACTATCTGCCTAAGACTGATAACTGTATGATCTGGATCTACACTATCTGTCTAGGACTGATAACTGTATGATCTGGATCTACACTATCTGTCTAGACCTGATAACTGTCTGATCTAGATCTACACTATCTGCCTAGGACTGATAACTATATGATCTGGATCTACACTATCTGCCTAGGACTGATAACTGTATGATCTAGATCTACACTATCTGTCTAGACCTGATAACTGTCTGATCTGGATTTACACTATCTGCCTAGGACTGATAACTGTATGATCTGGATCTACACTATCTGCCTAGGACTGATAACTGTATGATCTGGATCTACACTATCTGTCTAGGACTGATAACTGTATAATCTGGATATACACTATCTGCCTAGGACTGATAACTGTATGATCCGGATCTACACTATCTGTCTAGGACTGATAACTGTATGATCTGGCTCTACACTATCTGTCTAGACCTGATAACTGTATGATCTGGCTCTACACTATCTGTCTAGGACTGATAACTGTCTGATCAAGATCTACACTATCTGCCTAGGACTGATAACTGTCTGATCTAGATCTACACTATCTGCCTAGGACTGATAACTGTATGATCTAGATCTACACTATCTGTCTAGACCTGATAACTGTCTGATCTGGATATACACTATCTGTCTAGGACTGATAACTGTATGATCTGGCTCTACACTATCTGCCTAGGACTGATAACTGTATGATCTAGATCTACACTATCTGTCTAGACCTGATAACTGTCTGATCTGGATATACACTATCTGTCTAGGACTGATAACTGTATGATCTAGATCTACACTATCTGCCTAGGACTGATAACTGTATGATCTGGATCTACACTATCTGCCTAGGACTGATAACTGTCTGATCTAGATCTACACTATCTGCCTAGGACTGATAACTGTATGATCTGGATCTACACTATCTGTCTAGACCTGATAACTGTATGATCTGGATCTACACTATCTGTCTAGGACTGATAACTGTATGATCTAGATCTACACTATCTGCCTAGACCTGATAACTGTCTGATCTAGATCTACACTATCTGCCTAGGACTGATAACTGTCTGATCTAGATCTACACTATCTGCCTAGGACTGATAACTGTATGATCTAGATCTACACTATCTGTCTAGACCTGATAACTGTCTGATCTGGATATACACTATCTGTCTAGGACTGATAACTGTATGATCTAGATCTACACTATCTGTCTAGAACTGATAACTGTATGATCTAGATCTACACTATCTGTCTAGGACTGATAACTGTATGATCTGGATCTACACTATCTGTCTAGGACTGATAACTGTATGATCTAGATCTACACTATCTGTCTAGGACTGATAACTGTATGATCTAGATCTACACTATCTGTCTAGGACTGATAACTGTATGATCTGGATCTACACTATCTGTCTAGACCTGATAACTGTATGATCTAGATCTACACTATCTGCCTAGGACTGATAACTGTATGATCTAGATCTACACTATCTGTCTAGACCTGATAACTGTATGATCTAGATCTACACTATCTGTCTAGACCTGATAACTGTATGATCTGGATCTACACTATCTGTCTAGACCTGATAACTGTATGATCTAGATCTACACTATCTGCCTAGGACTGAAAACTGTATGATCTAGATCTACACTATCTGTCTAGGACTGATAACTGTATGATCTAGATCTACACTATCTGCCTAGGACTGATAACTGTATGATCTAGATCTACACTATCTGTCTAGACCTGATAACTGTATGATCTGGACCTACACTATCTGTCTAGGACTGATAACTGTATGATCTGGATCTACACTGTCTGTCTAGGACTGATAACTGTATGATCTGGCTCTACACTATCTGTCTAGACCTGATAACTGTATGATCTGGATCTACACTATCTGTCTAGGACTGATAACTGTATGATCTGGATCTACACTATCTGTCTAGACCTGATAACTGTATGATCTGGATCTACACTATCTGTCTAGGACTGATAACTGTATGATCTGGATCTACACTATCTGCCTAGGACTGATAACTGTATGATCTAGATCTACACTATCTGTCTAGGACTGATAACTGTATGATCTGGATCTACACTGTCTGCATAGGACTGATAACTGTATGATCTGGCTCTACACTATCTGTCTAGACCTGATAACTGTATGATCTGGATCTACACTATCTGTCTAGGACTGATAACTGTATGATCTGGATCTACACTATCTGCCTAGGACTGATAACTGTATGATCTGGATCTACACTATCTGCCTAGGACTGATAACTGTATGATCTGGATCTACACTATCTGCCTAGGACTGATAACTGTATGATCTGGATCTACACTATCTGCCTAGGACTGATAACTGTATGATCTGGATCTACACTATCTGCCTAGGACTGATAACTGTATGATCTAGATCTACACTATCTGCCTAGGACTGATAACTATATGATCTGGATCTACACTATCTGCCTTGGACTGATAACTGTATGATCTTGATCTACACTATCTGTCTAGGACAGATAACTGTGCTTAGCAGGTTAAGAGTTAACACTGTCAACAGTCATAACATTGCCGGCTTCCGGGAGTCATTAAGAGGATCAATGGGATAGCTGGAGTGCATCTTGGGTCATAAAAATCTCCTGATAGATTTAACCAGGAGCTTCACCATAAGCAGAGGATGACAGGTTACTGTGACAATCAGCTAAGAATTGGATAGGGAAAATTTGGACACTCGTCAATACCTTTTTAAGAAAACCAGTTTATTTAATCAATTATGGCTATTTAATTAAATCATAGATTTGTTTTTCTAATCTGCATCTTTAATAAGTGAAAATAATCAACTTATTAACTTTTAAAATTGTCCTCTTACTTAATCTTAAATGTATTACCACAAAATTAAAATAATAACGAAGCATCAGTGATAAGGATATAATCAATGAGGCCTTCATCAATAAATTCCTATGTATTTGAACTCTAAAATCAGATCACAAACACTTATACTCTGTTTCCTTATTTTACAGAGCAGCGGAAACATTTGTTTCTTATATCAAGCTTCAAAAAGCGAGTTATCGTTATCAACCTGTGCTAGACTTTTCACTTTTAAATCATGGAAGTTTTTTGCCTTTCTCTAGAACATGGAGGTTGGAGAGATTCCAAGTCCAGTATCTCCTCCCATGGGGGTATAACAAAGTTTGCATTTTCCACAGCAGTAGAATAGCTTCAGATATGGGACTTTAATGGCCATACCAGAACCAGAAACCAGTTTATGTAGAGTTCATTAGAACTGTTGAGTAACTCTGCACCTCTCCAGCTTTGGAGAAACAAAACAGCAAAACCCAGTCTCTATAAATAAAGACAAGGATATAAACAAAAAAGTGAAGTAAGAATGTTGACAATGCAAGCAATTAGGATGGGTACAGAATAGGTTAGGTCAATAAACCAACCACAGTACAAAGAACAGACTTGAGGAACATACTGAATGGTAATTCAAGACGTTTGTATTCTGTTTTGCATGTCGGGAGCTGTTGGCATGTTTTGCCTCTGTTGTTGTTGTTTGTTTTTGTTGTATTTAGGTATTCTTTTGCAGTTTTTTTCAACAAAGTGTTCTAATGGTTGAGCCCGATATAAAATAAATACTTCCTTAATTAACAAATTACAGTATGTTAGTACTTTTCTAATGTATACACATATAGCTGTATACATGTTTGTTGGTGTTCTTAAAAAAAATACATGTACCAATACAATACATCAGTGATACATTTATTAAACCTCAATATTAACACAAAACAAAAATCAAAAAGTCATAGCAAATTTTCCAGATCAGCCATTTCCCACAGGAAGTTGTCATATGGGGATCTGCACTTACTGCTGCATTATAAGTTGATACAAAACTACATATACATGTATCTTGATTTAATTATTAACAATGAGTATGGGTTATAAATACAGCAGGCTCAGAATTCTTTCTTTTTCTTCGAAAACATTTTCAGACATTTGCATTAAACATCAATCCTGTGTGCTAGAATCAACTCACAAACTTTTACGCATAACAGTGTCATAGACTAACTATTCCATCAGAAACACAAAACCTCAATTTTCACAAGCACTGTATCTAGGACCAAATATTTGCACCAGAAACACAGAGCATTTGCACAAGAAACATAAAGAGATATTATCATAATATGAGACTCGAGGCAGGGGTCTCATTGGGTTTTAATGAGTGAAGCATATGTGCTGAAGTGCCTCTCCCATCTTCTATAACAGAACTGCACCCCATTGCCCCAAGTTTCTTTCTCCATTTCTCACAATCAATGCACTCGATTAAATATCATTGGTAAAATTTCATGTCCTAAAGCATACCTGCTACTCATTAAAATTGCCTCAATTAGAAATTTTAATAGGTACCAACAAAATAGGGTTTGGTTGAAAATTATGGGATATTTTGCAAGATAAAATCTGATTTGCATCACTTTATCATGAGCTTTGTTACATCTTACTGCTCCTACAACATCAAAGGTTGTGTCTGCCACACTGCTTCACTGCCTAAGCAGGTCTGTGCTGCCAGGCCTAGGAAACATTCCAGGCAATACATAGTTCTAACAGAGGTGGAGTTATATCTACCACAGGATAGTTCCAGTTCACACAGTTAGAAATTCTTAACATTGTAACACAATTATCTAAATATTCAGTTACAAGCACAATTATCTTATTAGGAAATTATACTGATATTTGTATACGTTTTTGCTTTAGAACATTTTTTTTTATAAAATTAGAAATTCTTGACATTGTTCTTTTATCTTACATATTATTCAATTAACTGAAAATCACATTCCATTGCTGGTGAAAAATTATTTAATAATGTAGTTCTTGTAAACTTTTAGGCTGCTAACCAAATGTTCATAGGCTTGGGCAAATAAAGTAGATCTAGTTCAGCATAGGCTTGGGCAAATAAAGTAGATCTAGATCAGCATAGGCTTGGGCAAATAAAGTAGATCTAGATCAGCAATTTTCCTGCTGGGAGTTGTCTGATCAGGATCTACAATATTTCCTGATAAGACTCTGTTCATAAATATATCTATCTCTACCTGATATATACATAAAATATACATGTATAAGCACACAAAAAACTAAGAACTTAAAACGACACACAGCCTTATAAGGGCTTTCCATTAATGTACACACATTTCTAGTATAGTGCTTGCACCTGCAGACTACCTGGATTTTCACATTGTTTTCAATTTGTTCATAATATATATTAAAACCTAAGGTATTGCCCAAAAGGAAACCTCAACCTGAAAAAATAAATGAATAATAATAACAAAATAATTTCAGTTTCATAATTTTTTAAATGTACTAATTTGCAATAAAGAAAAAAATATCAAGAATGAAATTCACATGAAAGCAATATATTGTACCTCAATACCTCCAGAAATAAATGGTTTTACATTCATCATGATGAATCATTCAATGTGTAGACAAAAATGTGCAGGAAGCAATTCAATCTTCAGCAGCCGATGTGTGCACTGAGTAATGAAGGGTTACATTTGTTACTAACATTTTTCGAAAAAAAGACCACCTTTAAAAGATTTAAACTGACTGATCTTTAAACCAGAATCCTCATCGAATAAAAAAGTAAATGCATTCTTTTTCTACAAGTTTTCATTTGTAGAAAAAGTGAGGTAGGACTTTACATCAGCCAATGTTTGTACTGTGTATCATCAAGCAGATAAAGTGGGGTTTTCCTACAAGCTGGCTTCAATCAGTTCTGTACCAGATTTGAGCACTTTCCTGAGGTAATTTGTAATTTATGACGGAAGAAATTGATCACTTACATGCAGATCAAAGCTGAAAAAACAAACAGGGGAAATTTACACACTTGTTTTCTGAACAAGTTATGGAAGTTTACGTTGTTGACCAAGTACTGGGAGACAGCAATAGCTGTATTCATACTGGCACAATCACTGGTTAGCAATAGCTGTATTCATACTGGCACAATCACTGGTTAGCAATAGCTGTATTCATACTGGCACAATCACTGGTTAGCAATAGCTGTATTCATACTGGCACAATCACTGGTTAGCAATAGATGTATTCATACTGGCACAATCACTGGTTAGCAATAGATGTATTCATACTGGCACAATTACTGGTTAGCAATAGATGTATTCATACTGGCACAATCACTGGTTAGCAATAGCTGTATTGGCACAATCACTGGTTAGCAATAGCTGTATTCATACTGGCACAATCACTGGTTAGCAATAGCTGTATTCATACTGGCACAATCACTGGTTAGCAATAGCTGTATTGGCACAATCACTGGTTAGCAATAGCTGTATTCATACTGGCACAATCACTGGTTAGCAATAGCTGTATTCATACTGGCACATTCACTGGTTAGCAATAGATGTATTCATACTGGCACAATCACTGGTTAGCAATAGCTGTATTGGCACAATCACTGGTTAGCAATAGCTGTATTCATACTGGCACATTCACTGGTTAGCAATAGATGTATTCATACTGGCACAATCACTGGTTAGCAATAGATGTATTCATACTGGCACAATCACTGGTTAGCAATAGCTGTATTCATACTGGCACATTCACTGGTTAGCAATAGATGTATTCATACTGGCACAATCACTGGTTAGCAATAGCTGTATTCATACTGGCACAATCACTGGTTAGCAATAGCTGTATTGGCACAATCACTGGTTAGCAATAGCTGTATTCATACTGGCACAATTACTGGTTAGCAATAGATGTATTCATACTGGCACAATTACTGGTTAGCAATAGCTGTATTCATACTGGCACAGTCACTGGTTAGCAATAGCTGTATTGGCACAATCACTGGTTAGCAATAGATATATTCATACTGGCACAATCACTGGTTAGCAATAGCTGTATTCATACTGGCACAATCACTGGTTAGCAATAGCTGTATTCATACTGGCACAATCACTGGTTAGCAATAGCTGTATTCATACTGGCACAATCACTGGTTAGCAATAGCTGTATTGGCACAATCACTGGTTAGCAATAGCTGTATTCATACTGGCACAATCACTGGTTAGCAATAGCTGTATTCATACTGGCACAATCACTGGTTAGCAATAGCTGTATTCATACTGGCACAATCACTGGTTAGCAATAGCTGTATTGGCACAATCACTGGTTAGCAATAGCTGTATTCATACTGGCACAATCACTGGTTTGCAATAGCTGTATTCATACTGGCACAATCACTGGTTAGCAATAGCTGTATTCATACTGGCACAATCACTGGTTAGCAATAGCTGTATTGGCACAATCACTGGTTAGCAATAGCTGTATTCATACTGGCACAATCACTGGTTTGCAATAGCTGTATTCATACTGGCACAATCACTGGTTAGCAATAGCTGTATTCATACTGGCACAATCACTGGTTAGCAATAGCTGTATTCATACTGGCACAATCACTGGTTAGCAATAGATGTATTCATACTGGCACAATTACTGGTTAGCAATAGCTGTATTGGCACAATCACTGGTTAGCAATAGCTGTATTCATACTGGCACAATTACTGGTTAGCAATAGATGTATTCATACTGGCACAATCACTGGTTAGCAATAGCTGTATTGGCACAATCACTGGTTAGCAATAGCTGTATTCATACTGGCACAATCACTGGTTAGCAATACCTGTATTCATACTGGCACAATCACTGGTTAGCAATAGATGTATTCATACTGGCACAATTACTGGTTAGCAATAGATGTATTCATACTGGCACAATCACTGGTTAGCAATAGCTGTATTGGCACAATCACTGGTTAGCAATAGCTGTATTCATACTGGCACAATCACTGGTTAGCAATACCTGTATTCATACTGGCACAATCACTGGTTAGCAATACCTGTATTGGCACAATCACTGGTAAGCAATAGCTGTATTGGCACAATCACTGGTTAGCAATACCTGTATTCATACTGGCACAATCACTGGTTAGCAATACCTGTATTGGCACAATCACTGGTTAGCAATAGCTGTATTGGCACAATCACTGGTTAGCAATACCTGTATTCATACTGGCACAATTACTGGTTTATCTTGTTCACAAACCAAAATAAATAAATAAATGAAAGTAGAAAATTGAGAGATTAAAATAGACAATATTTAATCACAACAAACTCATTTATCCTGTGCTAAACCAGCATCTTCAATCAGTTTAATGATACACAGAAATGTTTTGAACTGAATAAATTGTTACTATCTTGTAATGCAATAGTAGTTTTTATTCTATTTTCAAAGCTCAACTGTTTTTTTTGTGTGTGTTTTGGTGGGTTTATTAGCTGTTTTGGGTGGGTTTTTTTAAGTTTGTTTATGTCCTTATGTATCCATTTTAAAAAAAACTTCAGCCCCTACACCGTGGGCCAACAGATTTGACTTTTCACGAAGACATTCAATAATTGTACATTGGATCAAGTGAGAAGTGATGAACTATAAAAATGGAAGAATGGCATAATGAGACCATCCAGCTGGCTGGAAACGTGTGTGCTGTCCTGCTTAGGGACTTCCACCAACAACTGTGAACAGAAGGCAGAGTCACACAGTGTAACTCCCATAGCACAATCACCAAATGTTAACATTATCATAGGTATGTCAAACCTGTTTGTTGTTTTCTGTAGCAAAATTCACAATTATAATATATACTTTAATTCAATATATAAATAATGTTCTATCCAACATATACCTTTTCCGATCAAGATACATCTAGTGATTCAGTTACGATATTTATAACATTCAATAATCACACTTTTGTTATTTCGCTATTATCACCCAAAGTATACATAAAAGAATAAATAATGAAAGTCCATATGAGCCGCTGTGGTTGCAAACCATTAGTTAAACAAAAACAAACAACATCCATGCTATATATTCAATCTGCAAAGCCAGAATTGGTTGGATCAGTAGCAAATGGTTATGTTACCTTTCACGTTATTGACATAAAACTAACACCTTTAAGGGGTTATTAACAAAAAAGTAGTACCAGTAAGTTAAGGGTTGAGACACACATTTTGTAAAACAATGTCTACTGGGTGCACATTATAATATGCCTTGGGAACCTGCTTTTCAACTAAGCAATTTCAGCAAAGTTGAGCGCACATAAAACCTTGTTTCTTAATAGGCTCTTTCTGAACAAAAACATGGAACATTTATGAAGACTATTAAAAGAACATGGCCATAAAACTTAGGGTGGAGGGTTTAAATTTCCATCCTCTTTTATGATCTTGTGCATTTACATGGTAAGTGTTCCCCATAGCTTTAATAGGTGGATATTTTCTCTTTAAAGTATAGAAGAAATTTGATCCAAGTCCAAACTTCTTGATTTAAACGTTTCCAAGACTCTAGGATGTAAAGAACACACCTTTATTGGCAAGTTTATGGCTTCCTTATCAATATGTGATGAGATTTAAACTGTTGTCCATAAATCCTACTTTAGCTTCTCAGTTGTTTAAAATCTCCCCAAACAAGAGTCAGTGCTGAATAAAGATCAAACAAGTTGTTCAGTTTATCAAAATAACAAAAGGCTGCCCAGTGTAATTACTTGTGATCAAGTTGATCAGAGAAGTTAGTTCTTGATCTGGGTACACCTTTGATCTGGGGATTCAGTTCTCTTTGTCCTGACAAGATCATGTCTACAATCTACTCACCAGAAACAGTGCAACACTTGAGATGTTCATCAAATCACATTCTTAAAAATACACAGTGAAACTAATCAATGGAATAAGGTAAAAGGGTTTCTCAACCCCCAAAAAATATTCAAATAAAAAAAAATTTGATTGCAAATCATAGAGATAGGTCTCTCTGAAAGGTCAAATGGTCAATGGTCAATGTAAAGATTTGATTGATGTATTTTTAAGACAACCAGCAATTTGGGGGCAGGTTTTTAAACTATTGATACATAAATCTACTGTTTGAAAGAGACCCTGTCCACTTCAATAAAGTATTACTATAGCTATAGTGAAAAAGCATGCATTAACCACAACATACTATACAGGTACTATAGTCAGTTACAGACACTGACAATGTTCTGTGCTTCTAGGACATTTATAACCAAACTGAAAGCAAAATAAGTACAAAAATAAAAACATTAAAGAAAAATCTTAATACATTTTGTTCACAATAATGTGAAAAAAAGCTTACCTGGAAAAAAATGTACATGTTTATAATTTAAAGTATCATTACAATTAAATTATTCAGCAAAATGTTTTTCATACACATCATTAGCAGTGTTCTGCATTATATTTCCAAATAGAAATAACATGCAAAAATGTGTCCTTTACTTAGTGTCATTATTGCGCACTGAACACTTTGTATTCAAACTTGCCATAAGGTGGTACACCTTGACTTAACCATCATTGGCATTCATATAAGCAAAGGAAAATACCTTAGGCAATGACTTAAAGTACAAATGGAGTCAAAGTTGTTGGCTTATTCATTAGGCTGAGGTGGTTAGTGTACATGTAGATCCATTGTTAGTCAGTCCCTGCTGAATGCTGTTTGATCAAGATCTGCATTATTTTCTCCTGACTCTCTAGCATGATATTTTGTTGTATTAGCAAGTAAATGTTATCTAACAACAATTATTGGTCTTAAATAATTAAAAAAACAATGTACCATGATATGGTTTTAATATGCAGAGGGTTTATACCAGTGCATGGCATCCCAAGATTTGACAACATGCTACCATAAAACATCCAAAAAATTGTCAAAATGATTTTATTCAATTATATAAATGGACATTCATTAACTCTGTGGGTGTAAGAAACCCATTCTCTAAAACTAATTAATATAAGAATGGTAAAATTTACAATGCTGAAGTTATGTCTGACATGATTCTGTCCAGCTATGTTGTCAGTCTACCCAACTTCATGTAGGGGATCAAAATTGGAGTCTGTTCACCATTATATGTCTAGGCAATATGTTCATTATATGTCTAGGTAATATGTTCACCATAATATGTCTAGGCAATATGTTCATTATATGTCTAGGCAATATGTTCCCCATTATATGTCTAGGTGATATGTTCATTATATGTCTAGACAATATGTTCCCCATTATATGTCTAGGCAATATGTTCATTATATGTCTAGGCAATATGTTCCCCATTATATGTCAATGCAATATGTTCATTATATGTCTAGGCAATATGTTCCCCATTATATGTCTAGGCAATATGTTCCCCATTATATGTCTAGGCAATATGTTCCCCATTATATGTCTAGGCAATATGTTCACCATTTTATGTCTAGGCAATATGTTCACCATTATATGTCTAGGTAATATGTTCATCGTTATGTCTAGGCAATATGTTCACCATTATATGTCTAGGTAATATGTTCACCATTATATGTCTAGGCAATATGTCCCCCCATTATATGTCTAGGTGATATGTTCACCATTATATGTCTAGGCAATATGTTAACCATTATATGTCTAGGCAATATGTTCCCCATTATATGTCTAGGCAATATGTTCCCCATTATATGTCTAGGCAATATGTTCACCGTTATATGTCTAGGCAATATGTTCACCATTATATGTCTAGGCAATATGTTCCCCATTATATGTCTAGGCAATATGTTCACCATTATATGTCTAGGCAATGTGTTCCCCATTATATGTCTAGGCAATATGTTCCCCATTATATGTCTAGGCAATATGTTCCCCATTATATGTCTAGGCAATATGTTCACCGTTATATGTCTAGGCAATATGTTCACCGTTATATGTCTAGGCAATATGTTCACCATTATATGTCTAGGCAATATGTTCGCCATTATATGTCTAGGCAATATGTTCACCGTTATATGTCTAAGCAATATGTTCACCATTATGTGTCTAGGCAATATGTTCACCGTTATATGTCTAAGCAATATGTTCACCATTATATGTCTAGGCAATAAGACAAGTGAACAGACTGTTATCTAAAACTGATATGAAATCATTAGTGTTGTGTTTCTTGTGTATGTCCTGGTGGGTGTGAGTCAATGATTGTAATAACATCTTATCTTTAGGGACATGGGAAGGTCTTCCAGCTGAGCTGCAGTGTGCTGCTGGTGCTACCCTGATATTTTTCTGGGGTCCTCCTCCACTTTTTATAAATTTCATTTGTATGTTGCTATAATGACTATAATTGTGTCTCTATGATGTACTTAAAAAATTATATATAATGGAATTCTTCATCAAACAGTTATTTTGTAATTGTCAATTGCATGAACTATATAACACACCATAAAACACAAGACAGCAATATTAAATTTTTTTTTTATAAATGTTTAAAACTATCGAAGTATTAATGTAAAGGAAGACAAATCAAAATAAATCTTGTTTTTCTACAGTCTAAACTACTACAATCACATCATAAATCAGGTTTCTTTCTTTTTTTTTTTAACTTCAAAGATAAAAAGTTTAAACATTTCATCACTTAACAATCCACATATAAACAAATCAACTAAAGTATCCAGTGAATCATTCACATGTTATACATTTTTCCTGCATAAAAGTCAAAACAACAGAAAACAGATTGAGTTTGATATTTGCTAAGCTGAGTCCATAGCAAACAAATAATGACCAAATACAGGGATGTTAGAGATTGAAGGATTAGTGTCACCCAGGGAAGTAGGATTTGTCCCCTCACATAGTATATCAGCACAGTTAACCAGGTAACGATAAGATAGACCAGCCATCAATACCAGAGCAGGTGAAATGAGTCAATCTCAAGTTACTTGTTACTAGTTACATTGAGCATTCATATGGGTCAGAGCTAAACTGATTGTAAAATTGTGGGAATATAATTAAAATATATATATCTGTATATAATACAATGGTCAATTTAATATTAACCCATTTAATGCTACATTTATTTATATGCAGGGGAAAGCTATTTGCTTACACTGCACAGATAACAAAATATATTTTTACAATGATCTGTAAATAGTCTAGATTCTGATCAAACAGCTCCCAACAGAAACTGGCTCTACATTATTGTTGTATGTCTGATCTACTCATACTGTGCAAGATATGAGACAAAACGTGGAAAAACTAGTGATAGTTGATCTCGAGGTGTTCAGTTTGGCATGTTGTTTTTAAAATCAATCTTTACTTAAAAGGATATGTTTGAATTAATTATAAATACCATTTAAGCATCTTCATAACAAAAGAATGTTTCCAGAAGTTGGACATTCCATCAATCTTTCAGTTCCTTGTAGTGTCCAGATAAAACACATTGCTGTGGTAGCATGCCATTAGTCTGTATACAAAAACAGAAGTATGAAGCCCTCACCTGTATGGAAGACTTTCCTCTCCCTAATCAGCTGACCTAGGGTGTCATACACCAGCTGGTTGCTAGGGAGGTGAAGTCCCTGGTAACAATGCTGCAGCTTCTCGTAGATGGTATCTAGAGTGGCAACAATCTGGTTGTTGTTCAAGTCCATAATGATGAGACAGAGTGACTCTGGCAGGGGGATGAACTGGGTTTGGGGGATCACCTGCATCTCGATCCCATTGATGTCTCCTGGAAAATTATTATTCATTAAATAAAATGTGTTGTTTCAGTAAAAAGAAAAGACAAAATTAAGTTTTGTATCCACCAGTCATTCTGAAGATGTCAGAAGTAAAAATATGCTTATTAAAACAGCAAAAATAACAGTTCCAGCTGATGTTCCTTGATGTCTAACAATTTTACTTCTAAACAAAGAAATATCTTTGACTAAAACTAACATAACATTTTTTTAACTTTTTTAAAATAATGAAAATTAAAAAAATTAATGCATCTATCAGTTCCAGTAGATAACTAACTATAAATAACTTCCAATTAATTATCCAAATAAGCAAACATTTTTAAGCTTATTTTTTGTAAAACAGCAAACAAGTTCTCAAAGCATATAAAAAGAACTACCATATAGTGAATGATCAAAACTATACAGCTTGAACTCTGTGTCCCCCCTGGTTGTATTATTCCAGAACATTTTACACAGTGACACTGTCAGGACACACTGCCTTGTCATTCACTATACAACTAACCAACTAAAACCTGTTTTCAATTTCAGCCAGTCTTAAACCAATCATTCAAATACCTCATAAAAATAGGCAAGATAATACTATATAAAGAAAGGCAAAAAAATGCTTCAAGTTCATAGTTTTCACATTTTATCAGTTCTTGAATTACAACAATTGACCTCTTAACAAATTCGTTCACGCCAAAACTAGTCTCATGTTCTCATCATTAGACGGGAATACAAAATTCATGGATATGTTTTTCACATCTACAACAAAACCTACACACCTCTTTTGAATGTGACAGATCTTTTCAAATCTTTACACCAACAATACAACACTCAAAGGAAAATTTACTTTACAAATCACTTGCTACAGATTGGGGTTAAACAGTAAAGATCACATCATTTGGAGAATTTACATTTTTCAATTTGTCGCTATTAAAGAGAGAGTTCTCAAGGTTTCAAGGATGAAATGGCGCTGTGTGTTCATCACTGTCATGTGAGAAGCACCTCTGACATGTCACTGTACTGATGCCCATTCACCACATGACAATACTATAGATCCCTTATCATGATACATTTAGTAATAATCAACAAAAATTCCTTTGTTATTTGCAAACAACTAAGCGCAAGGGAAACAAGACATATCTGCTAGAGACTCAATAACAAACTATGAAGATTCTGACCAGGTAGCTTCAAGTAGAGCTTGCTGATCTGGACTTACATGATTTGCTAAAACCTTACCAATAATGCTTAGCAGGCAAAGAGCTGTGGGAGGGGCAGCTACAATCAAACCAAACACTTCAACAAAATGAATAGTTTTTGAGAATGGACATTAATTGAGTGAGTTAGCACTTCATATAAATGCATTTGTATGTGAATGAATGGCAACATGTGTGAATGAATAGCAACATTTTTATATATTTGATAAGATAATTAAGTCTCTAGCACTTGGTATAACTACATTTTCATTTGGATCTCAACAGCAATATTTTTTGGTAATTGAGTATCTAGATCTTGATATATAAATATATTTGTTACTCAAGGGCAAACTTTTTTGCACTCAATTATTGGATTTATTTTTGTCACAAAAATGTAAACATATTCATTGATGTTTTGTTAAAGCTTGTTAGATAAAGATTGTTGCACTAACAGTCTTAGATGTTTACACAGCAAACAAGTATGTAACAAATCACACATAATAAGAAAATGACAAAAAAGCTTCAGAGCTAAAAAAAAGAAAACAAACCATATAAAGTATTGGGTATTAAAGAACTATAAAAAATGCTTATATACTATATTAAACTTCTGAATAAGGTATTAGCAGTCTCTGTGTTTAATACCACAAAGGGAAGTCTTAAAATCAAGTAACCTTGCAGCACTTTTGCCAGAAACCCTTAGGATACTGGTATGTTGGTTACAATTAAAAGCCTTCACTTTTGTAACTATTAAAGGCTTTAATTTGAAGACTATTCAATTATTTTTTTTAGAACTGGTAATTCTCTAACTCCATCACTAATAATAACTACCTATCAATCTGCCAAATGTATACAGTCAAACCTGTCTGTTCACTAGCCGCAGTATTGACGTTGGTAAGACACTTTTTCGACACCTGGTAATTCATAAGTTTGACAAGAACGCGCCGCATGTAATTCATCAACAAATTGTGAGAAGAGCTCCGTTTGCTGTTTGTTTGCATATCTCTCTTGACTAATGACAGTCTGAAAGTAAGAGGCAATCCCAAAAGCTGGTTGCCAGGTGATGTCCACAAGACCTGGAATGTCTCCAGAACCAACTGCCGCTCGTCAAGAGTTTGAACCTAATTGGCAATGCAATTCAAACAAAATACAAGCCACAAACTTCAAACATTAGAGACACTATGGCTAGAAAAATATTGGAATTTTTTTATTTATAAAGTGACACAGCACTGAGACAGACTTTAATGTCATGAAAGCACTTGAAATCTGAGTGTGCATAAACCAAAACAAGAGAAAATTTAGTTACTGAGCTTCAACATTATACAGGCCATGAAACAATAACAAAGTAAATATACAATGAGCATATGCATACACAATGATGCACAAAAAACCGGGTATGCCTTGGAGAATAAGATTATATTACCTCAATAAATATTGCAAATTTTTTATTTCATTGTAAATAAACAAGTTGTTTTTAAGTCTTTAAAAGGTAATAAAAGCATGAATGCAAATTTATTTAATGTTTAATTGCTATGGGAATGCACACCTAATGTCCAAATTAAAGTTTTAAATGCAAGTTGTATGTCCATTCATTAATAAAATGATTCTGACCTGGACGACCATGTCACACTAGTGTCAAATTTCACAGTTCTTCACAATGTGGGAAGGCCTTCAAAACAGCCAATCAACCAGATGACATTGAAAAAGCAACAGGAACCAGATAACATTTTATTAAGCCAAACTACAGGGAGGGTGAGAAAGGGCAGGTGCACTTAACATTCTGTATACAGGTTTTCAACCTGATGGTTTCCACTCCTGACCTGCTGAGTCTAATTAATAAGGCCTAGACCTAATAGTGTAGATCCTGATCCTGATTAGCATGCTTGGCATTGCTTGCTTCTTCTGGAATCTCTCAGGATCTGCACTATTTGTTCAGTTTGCTGACAAAACTTCAGCAACATTAGTAAATAACTTTCAACTAGTAAGGGTTTTTCATGACAAGTTTAATGTTGCAGGGTAAAGGTTAGATGTAAATTGAAAAGAATATATTGATTGGCTGGTGACACTAGCGTCAGGTCAAAGGTGAAGCATCTTGTACCTTTATACCTGCCATGAGTAACTAGACACCATTATCACAATACACTGAATATTGAGGGATGAGGAAGCAAACTATATCTGCTCTCTATCACTCTTCGTATTTTCCTTTCCTCCAAGTACCATACCCATCCACAATAAAAAACATAATTTTGACACAAATTGAATCTATGACAGTCAACTACAAAGCTGAAATAGCTATAGATAAAAAAAGGCCTATATTATTTTGCTGTGCAACACACACACAAAGGATGAAATTTCTACAAGTTTCAAGCTGTTCATATGCCGGGAATTGTTTTAAATCAACATTTGTACAAATACAAGCAAGTCTATCAAAGAAGTCAGACCATTGTGTTAATAATGTTAATGTAATGTAATAACACTCAATAATTATAATCTAACACATTTTTATCTAGTTTTTGTGTTCACTTATATTAAGCAGTGACTCAGGGTTACTGCTTCATACAAGAAGCTGCCAACCAAACAATTTAAGAGTATTTCTATCTCCAGCATGATTATACATACTTCTACATGTTTCCACAGTTTGATATGAAATAAAAAGCAGAAAACATGGTTCAAATCCTTTAGCAGAAAAATTTCATCAAATGTTTACAATAATATGCCCAGCTTGTAAATTTAGTAATAAAATACAGCACAAAATGAAGAATACATTTGTAAATAAACTCCCACCAGAGCATGCAAGAACGCAAGTACAGACCCTCACATGGCATAATTGTATCCCAGAGGGTTAGTAACTACCTTCCTGCACAACACTGGGTCAAACAGTCTTGGTTCTCAACCCTTAACCTTGTGCTTATGTCCACTACATTGTATGTGAAAATGTACATTTTGAGAAGGGGCAGTACAAGTAACATAAAAATTATGTACATCATTCTATCCCAGCTGGACAGTTGTCGACAGGACAGTTGTCCTTGGCTCTAAATGTGACTAAGTTTCGGAAGCAGCGAATACACAGAGCTTGCATTTTTTTCTCTCCATTAAACTATTCAATTATGCTTAATTGAGTGTCATCTATAGGAAAACCTCTTCCAAAAGGATAGAATGAATGTGGTGTCCTCTGTCCATTTTTTCCACCATAGCTGTAACTAGACTCTTGACTGTATCACAATAAGAGGAGCAGAAGGGACTCCAGTGAACCAGTTATCTATCGATCAGCTATAAAGATCAGCTATAAATCTCAGAGAAAACATCTATTCTTCCAACAGCCAATGGAGCAAAAAGCTCAATAAACTGCAAGTAATATCATAGAAAAGCCAAAGTCAATAAATTGATTTTTGATACTGCTAATATCCATATTTTAGCAAACATTTCAAACCATATAGTGCTTTGTTAGACGTCAACTTTAATGACATGTAAACTTGCTAGAAAAAGATCAGTTTTATGAAATTATGAAACTGCACTATTTGCTGCCAAGCTCTGGCAATATGTTTGATGAGCAGGTTCTGCACTATTTGCTGCCAAGCTCTGGCAATATGTTCAATAAGCAGGTTCTGCGCTATTTGCTGCCAAGCTCTGGCAATATGTTCAATAAGCAGGTTCTGCACTATTTGCTGCCAAGCTCTGGCAATATGTTCAATAAGCAGGTTCTGCACTATTTGCTGCCAAGCTCTGGCAATATGTTCAATAAGCAGGTTCTGCACTATTTGCTGCCAAGCTCTGGCAATATGTTCAATAAGCAGGTTCTGCACTATTTGCTGCCAAGCTCTGGCAATATGTTCAATAAGCAGGTTCTGCACTATTTGCTGCCAAGCTCTGGCAATATGTTCAATAAGCAGGTTCTGCACTATTTGCTGCCAAGCTCTGGCAATATGTTCAATAAGCAGGTTCTGCACTATTTGCTGCCAAACTCTGGCAATATGAATAATTAGTAGGTTCTGCACTATTTGCTGCCAAGCTCTGGCAATATGTTCAATAAGCAGGTTCTGCACTATTTGCTGCCAAGCTCTGGCAATATGTTCAATAAGCAGGTTCTGCACTATTTGCTGCCAAGCTCTGGCAATATGTTCAATAAGCAGGTTCTGCACTATTTGCTGCCAAGCTCTGGCGATATGTTCAATAAGTAGGTTCTGCACTATTTGCTGCCAAGCTCTGGCAATATGAATAATTAGTAGGTTCTGCACTATTTGCTGCCAAACTCTGGCAATATGTACATTTGCATTTAGTTGGTAGGAAACAAATCTGAAAATGTGTATGGTTGTTAACTAATAAAGTGTGAATGGAGTAACTCCTTAAACATTGATTGGGACATTCTGACCTTCAGGTAAAGCAAGCAATAATGGCCTGCACTCAGATAATTAAGTACATACTAAATAAATATTTCCAGTCACAATATTTTTCATCAAACAAACTAGGGTCAAACATACTGATAGCCATAGGCTTAGTTGATTTACCAAAAGGTCAAATAAGATATCTTAGTTTAAGCTGCAAAGTGTAACCCCAAATAATGTTTAGGTAGAACCAGCAACACACTGCAGGTTAACTTTCAAACCTCCTCAACAAGTCATTTAGGAAACATACAAATATACAGTCAAATTTATATTAAAAGATCACCCACTGCACAGAATTAAAATGGTCTCCTAAGACAGGTGATCTCTGCAACATGGTAATTTTTTTGCATAATTTAAACATATGACATATCCCTGTATTCCACTAGCAGCTTAGATCCCTTTGTAAGACGTGTGGTGTCTTGCGGTGTTTTGCGGGCTTGAAATTCTGCAATGGGCTCCCTTGCAGTCAATATCAACTTTTAAAGACAATAAATTTGTGAAATTTGACATGAAAGCTCTAGTTGAGTGTCAACTGCGTCCACTTGAGGGTCTCTAGTACACGGCAGACGCAAGTGAGTGTCAGAGAAAGGCTGTGATTTGCAGTATGGTACATACAGGTGCTACAACTGGGGGGTGTACCAACAAAACATAAACCCTATGTCAATAAATAAGCATTCTATGTCTAACATTAGAGGAGAAAATGAATGTTTTTTACGAAGTGTATAGTGACTGATAGGATACACAAGGTGAAAAGGGTTGTTTATTTGGCTGTTAAGTTAAAAATAGCTGATAAAAAAATTGATTGCAAATTTCATTTTCAAGATAAGAAACATTTTCAAGTTGAAATAAATTACAAATGTATTCAGTGATATAAAAAAAGAATCATGAATATTCATATAAACTTATAGCTATTCCTTGATTATTATTAGGATATATTAAGAAGAATGTAAATAAAATTAGTACATGTACATTCTTTTACAAAGATCATGAGAGGAACATGTTATTAAAAAAGCTTGTCTCCGCCAAGCCATAATTGATGGATGAGACAGACATAGACTGTCTAATGTCTCTTTAATCACATGTTAAGATTTCCTGTCAAAAATTGTCAAAGCAAAAAATAACAAACACATGCTTTACTGATATATACCGACAAACATCTTCTCAAATCATGCTTAAGTTAATGACACAATTTTTAGGTTTTGTATAACAATAATAAGATAACACTTCATATTCTTTAATATTCTTTAAAGCAAAATTAAAGCTTAAAATCTATTTCTGGAGAAAAAGAAGTTCATGTAGACTTATTATACTGTAGTATCTTGAAGGAATAAAAAACTGTCCTAAGCAAAATATAGAACAGGACCAAAGAACATACAAACAATTGTGTCTGCTGCAAAAGATACAAGAACCAATATATTTTCATGTCTCCTTTTATTAAGAATGTGACATGCCCCGATATCAGCAGCATTAATCAGTGTCAACAAATTGTATTGTATATCTGGTTGAATATCGACAAGATGTGCTAACATCCCATTTATTACAGGCATTGGAATACAAATTAAAATTTCATTTTTATACCAAATACTTAGATTCTGAAAATCTCTTAATACAATCATTATCTCTATCAACAAATACCTTTTGTTTTCTATTAACCAAATATTTGTATCTTATTTTAAACTATACTTTTTCTATTTTCTCTTGCATTTGTATTCCATATTTATTCTCTACTCTGTACCTCTCATCTCCCATACTTCCACCAAACCAGCTCAGGTACCCATTGCCAAGATGTCTCCAGGCCATCACTCCTCTACCACATGGATTTTAAATGCTGATTGAGGTGTGATCTTGTATAGGAGACAGCTTCCAGATGGTATATGGAGCTTGTGTAGTCAAGTGGATTTACCTGAGCAAGTGCTGAACAAATAATCATTCAGCATCTCTTTCTAAAGCTAAAGTTGCAGTGTGTGGCTATCGTCCAACTGTTATACCTGAATACTGATGCTGTCTTCAGACTTTTCTGATTGCCATGGTACTGTTATGAAAGAGTCACTAGTCAAATTGCAGGAGGTTATGGTTCAATAACAATTTCATTGACATAATAATTACAAGGGAGAGGATTGTTCACAGCTTTTACACTAAAAAAAAAAAAGTAAATTATTTGATGTTATAAGGACATGGTTTCTTTGTGACAGCAGGACTGATACATATTTTCAAAAGAGAAAAACATTAATGTATTCCTGAATATCATGTGAGTGTTTTTTTCACTTCAATAGGTTTTGTTTTTAAATTTCTAGATTTAACCTTTATATCTCAAAACAACCATAAACCCTTTTGTGTAACATATTTAACAGGTAAAGTGTTCCATTCAAGATGCCTATAAACCTTCCTATTTTAATTTAGATGGATTGTTTAGTCTTAGAAGCTATACATTATTTTACATTTCATTTCCATAGAAACTCTTTTCCAAATGTGTTTCACAGGTAGAAAAACCTTCTCAGATTGTTGGTACCCATTCAGTTTGCACACATTAATGATGAATGTCACATAGACCAGGATACTGAAGCTCTATATTTTAAACTTTTTTGGCTAAACTTAAAAAAAATGTTTGTTTTCTTCTCAGAAATCATTCACAAAAGGTAAGATATCCATTCACATTTGTTTAACAAGGACAAAACTAGTAGTGACCAATTAATAGAGTTGTGGTTTCTTTAACAGTAAAATAAATGTCACTTTATTTCAATATTATGATGTTTAAGATACCCTGGGTAACAGGGAATACAGCGGTTTATACAAGTGCCTAGCATTTTTAAATTTAGCCATTTTCATTATTATTTTTATTATTATATATAATTATGTGGTAGAGGTGGAGGTGGTAATGGTAGAAGAAGTAGTTGTAGTAGAAGTGCATGTATTTGTTTTTTATTACTATTACAGCATATTGACAAAGACAATAGAACATTTAAAGTTAATTCTTTCAGTTAGTACATATGACAAAAAAAACTGCATCTAGCTACACTGTAACTTTTAACATGGGATGATGTTAATTCCACTAGAAGGATTCCAAAACAACAATAGAACAAGCTTGGGCAAGCATGAATCATAATACTTTGGAAATAGGACAAAAAATATCTCCCAGAACACTCTCCAGTGTGAGGGGCAAGGATGGATGGGTATGAAGCTATCGGCAGCCATAAAAGTCAGCCTGTTCCTGTCCATCAACCCATCATTGTGCTGAAAACACCATCTGATATAACTCCACAATCATTGAATCATCTCAGGAAACTTTTTGAAGAAGGGTGGATAGGCTTTTTATATTAATATTATTTCATACCCAGGGACATAAGTAAATTTTATCATGAAATAAAAATATCAAAATCTCTCTAATGGCAAAATGTAGTTCAACTTTATACAAATCGACATTATTTATCTCTGTTTATTTTATGTGCAATGACAAAATGAGCTAACAATAAATATAAAAGCATGTCACATAATACTGTCTGTAATCATCCCTTGTCATTGCTCAGATATAGATGCTTACAATTTTTTTATTTATAATTCATATACATTCTGTTGTTGTTTTTACCTTGTGCTTTAATCTTATATGCTATACACAAAGCAAGATTTCCTCAAATACACATGCTGCCCTAGTTATCTACAAGATGTGCAGGCCATTAATCAAGAATTTATTTTAAAAAATGATCTTTTCAAATTTGTAAATTTGTAAACTTTAATAACAACTGTGCAAACAAACATTTTTAAACCTGTTAATTCTTGTGGTGTTGTCTGTATTTAACACATTCACAGTAACTGACATCGTCGGATACCTATGCTCGACTATTCAGTTTTACTACATTAGTGGACCGTGCATGTACTGGTAAATTTCCTGTCATCTCATCAAACTGACTAGGACAAGAATTGGCCAATCATAATACTGCTTACAAAATCCATACTCTTCAGCATGGAGACTAGAAGTATAACAATGATGTCGCCATTCTGTTGAAACAATTAAAGAAGGAACTTTATCACTGGACTTCTTTGGTTTATGAAGCGACCAATGAAATATCATAACCAGAAACGGCGAAAGGTGAACTAAATACATAATGGGCGATTAATGCAGGGTAAGGGAATGAATTAGTCGTGGGTGTCCGACGATGAGTTACCGAGCATAACATCTTTGTTCACAGACGCTGCCATTTTGAATGATTCAGGTTAACGTAAAAGACCAGAAAATCCAACTGTAATCAAAGAGTGAAAAGAACAGACAGAAAAATAAATATATACCGAAAAGAAAAAAAATTAATCGGGATGGTCATAAGAAAGTTTGGGTTCGGTTGATGGTGTTACCGCAAACAATTTTTTAAGGATGGCTCTATAGCAAGAAAAATTTCATGGTTTCAATGGGTTGTTGTTGTCGTTGTTTTAAATAATTAAATTTTAAACAAAGCTTATTAAATTACTTTTTGTAAGCTAATAGAAGATTTAATTTTAAAAATTGGCTATACAAACTCCTGAAATATTTAATTGTAACTTTTTACAATAGCCGTAACAGGCTGCATGTCATTAAAAAAAAAAAAAAGTATTCAAACCAATTGAGAAAATAAGAATTTGATCATTAACAGGATATGGAACTTACCAAGTTAACTGGGGGCCCACAAAGTATGGCCATAAATGAATAGTAACAATTTGACACCTAGTGACTTAGGGGCTTTATAGAAGCAATTTATACCTCATTAACAATGATACATATTTCTTCACAATTAACTTGCTTCTGTGATCAATACAGGGGATAACGACAGGGTAAAGATATGAAAAACTCTCAAGACCTTGGGTACAAAATCAATTCTCAACAAAAAATCAATAGATCTTAACATAACATTTGATCCTACATAAATCTGTGACAACTGAAATTGATATTTTTTCAATTATTTTTCAATCAGACAACACTCTTCCGCAGTGAAATCAGCTGAAAAGCTGCAATTAAAGCTCCATTCAGTGTACAGCAAACCTGTGATTAAGCTGTCATGATGTTTTGCAATCTGCCATTTATAGAAAGAATTACTTTCTCATTTACCGCCATAATAACATAGTTCCATGCCTACCCCTCCCACAATTCTGGCCATAAATACGTACAAAATGCTAATGTATGATTACAGTTTTTCTGTCGTTAGAATTATTAGATAGATTTATCACGTCATTTTCTGATTTTTTATCTCAATGATAATATGGTTTAAAATAAATGAAATAGTCTTGATTAACAAGGAACTGAAAGAAGTTTTCAAATACATTTGTACTTTACTGAATTGCAAGATTTATTACACGACAACCATGAAACTGATAATAAAATTACATGTTTAACATAACAAGTGCATATAAATTTGGCTATCAAGTTTGATAAATCATTTTCTTTTCTCTCCGAGACACCGCTTTGGGGAAGTAAACAAGTGACAATAATTTTTACAGGTACTTGGTGATATTTGTGAATGGCCTGTTTTTTGAAGAACAATTATTTTCCTTTAAATATTATTCAGTTTAAAATTTGAGCTTTAACAGCAACCAGTGGAGAAGGTGATAAGCTAGTGTAGACGTTGACTGGATGGTCTGATCTGATTCTGTACGGTTTAGTTGGTCTTTTAACTTGTCTGCAAGAGGAAGGCAGTCCATAACTATATAAATAGCATTGTTGTATACTCTATTTAAACTATTAAACAAAATTAGTTTATAAAACCCAGGGTAATGTGAGAACTGGATAATCATTTCAAAAATCAATTAAGCTGAGGTAAGCTTACATTCTGACACTTTCCATTAATTTAAATACTACTTGCATAAAAAAAAAGATACCAAACTGCTTAAACTTCAGGTGCATAATTGGAAAATGTTAGGGAGACTTTATACAAATGGGAGACAAAATGCATTATACCTAACCACAAATAACAGCATAGATAAATGCAATTATAACACTTAAACATGTTATTTAATATTTATATAAGTGAGAATATTGTACTTTAGCTATGTATTACATTTATTCATTCTTGTAACATTCATTTTTCCCATGCAATGTTTATGCACATGTATGAGTTTTCATAATATTGTGTAAGCAAATTTCACGTTTCTTCAGAGATGTGTTTTCCTGTAGTTTGGGGTTGTCAAGTCTTATACCCCATGTTTAAGTCAAATAAATTCAGTGTATACATAAAGCATAAACAATGTTGACCTTACTATAGCTTGTATTTTGTAAAAACATGATACCATAGTACCCAGTTACAATCTGATCCTGTATACTAAGATATTTGTCTTGTATTAATACACAGAACTGACCCTGATTATACTGGACCAGTACGGACAGAGGATACCCTGGCAGCCATGATAAATATAGTTGTATAATGTTTTCCAAATTGTCTAGGCATTAAGCCATGTCTGCACTTAGTAAATGGGTTTACTTTTTTAGGCCATTATATGGCAGATTGAGCACAAATACATTATCCCATTTAATGAAAGGAAGATGATTGTAGTAGAAACAAAGTAACTAATCCTTCTTCATGGTTATCTCATTCTGCAAGATTATGACTTAACTTTCTCTCTTTGTAAGCATAGCTCTATATCAATTACGCTTTAATCAGTAGGTAATTAATGCATAAATCCCATAATCCTTGAGTCAGGCTGGATGACTGCAAAAAACAAAGACTGGGAATGCTGACTAGCCATCTCCAACAGAATGTTTGTGATGATAACTATCTACCAGCTAGTTAATACGGTGATAAGGCTGTAGACAACAACAAGCAATGAGACCAAACTTGATGCAAAAGAGAGATTTTTCCTTTGAGCCTTTTTTATAGAGAAATAACATAACAGGATTGCACTCACCAGGAAATATAGGCTCTAAAAATAGCTTTGCAAAACAAATCAATAAATTTGCCTGATTTCTAATATCTTTAATTCCTGTCTTAAGTAAAGCTTAATGACAAGGCTGCACACATAAGACAGGATAACTCAACTCCACACATAAGACAGGATAACTCAACTCCACACATAAGACAGGATAACTCAGCTGCATACATAAGACAGGATAACTCAGCTGCACAGATAAGACAGGATAACTCAGCTGCACACATAAGACCGGGTAACTCAGCTGCACACATAAGACCGGGTAACTCAGCTGCACACATAAGACAGGATAACTCAGCTTCACACATAAGACATGATAACTCAGCTGCACACATAAGACAGGATAACTCAGCTGCATACATAAGACAGGATAACTCAGCTGCACACATAAGACATGATAACTCAGCTGCACATATAAGACAAGATAACTCAGCTGCACACATAAGACAGGGTAACTCAGCTGCACACATAAGACAGGATAACTCAGCTGCACACATAAGACATGATAACTCAGCTGCACATATAAGACAAGATAACTCAGCTGCACACATAAGACAAGATAACTCAGCTGCACATATAAGACAAGATAACTCAGCTGCACACATAAGACAGGGTAACTCAGCTGCACACATAAGACAAGATAACTCAGCTGCACACATAAGACCGGGTAACTCAGCTGCACACATAAGACAAGATAACTCAGCTGCACACATAAGACAGGGTAACTCAGCTGCACACATAAGACAAGATAACTCAGCTGCACATATAAGACAAGATAACTCAGCTGCACATATAAGACAAGATAACTCAGCTGCACACATAAGACAAGATAACTCAGCTGCACATATAAGACAAGATAACTCAGCTGCACACATAAGACAGGGTAACTCAGCTGCACATATAAGACAAGATAACTCAGCTGCACACATAAGACCGGGTAACTCAGCTGCACACATAAGACAAGATAACTCAGCTGCACACATAAGACAGGGTAACTCAGCTGCACACATAAGACAAGATAACTCAGCTGCACATATAAGACAAGATAACTCAGCTGCACACATTAAGACAAGATAACTCAGCTGCACACATAAGACATGATAACTCAGCTGCACACATAAGACATGATAACTCAGCTTCACACATAAGACATGATAACTCAGCTGCACACATAAGACAAGATAACTCAGCTGCACACATAAGACAGGATAACTCAGCTGCACACATACGACAGGATAACTCAGCTTCACAGATAAGACATGATAACTCAGCTGCACACATAAGACATGATAACTCAGCTGCAGCTGCACACATAAGACATGATAACTCAGCTGCACACATAAGACATGATAACTCAGCTGCACACATAAGACAGGATAACTCAGCTGCACACATTAAGACAGGATAACTCAGCTGCACACATACGACAGGATAACTCAGCTGCACACATAAGACAGGATAACTCAGCTTCACACATAAGACATGATAACTCAGCTGCACACATAAGACATGATAACTCAGCTGCACACATAAGACAGGATAACTCAGCTGCACACATAAGACAGGATAACTCAGCTGCACACATAAGACAAGATAACTCAGCTGCACACATACGACAGGATAACTCAGCTGCACACATAAGACAGGATAACTCAGCTTCACACATAAGACATGATAACTCAGCTGCACACATAAGACATGATAACTCAGCTGCACACATAAGACAGGATAACTCAGCTGCACACATAAGACAGGATAACTCAGCTGCACACATTAAGACAGGATAACTCAGCTGCACACATAAGACAGGATAACTCAGCTGCACACATAAGACCGGGTAACTCAGCTGCACACATAAGACATGATAACTCAGCTGCACACATAAGACCGGGTAACTCAGCTGCACACATAAGACCGGGTAACTCAGCTGCACACATAAGACATGATAACTCAGCTGCACACATAAGACCGGGTAACTCAGCTGCACACATAAGACATGATAACTCAGCTGCACACATAAGACAGGATAACTCAGCTGCACACATAAGACAGGATAACTCAGCTTCACACATAAGACATGATAACTCAGCTGCACACATAAGACCGGGTAACTCAGCTGCACACATAAGACATGATAACTCAGCTGCACACATAAGACAGGATAACTCAGCTGCACATATAAGACATGATAACTCAGCTGCACACATAAGACATGATAACTCAGCTGCAGCTGCACACATAAGACATGATAACTCAGCTGCACACATAAGACATGATAACTCAGCTGCAGCTGCACACATAAGACATGATAACTCAGCTGCACACATAAGACATGATAACTCAGCTTCACACATAAGACAGGATAACTCAGCTGCACAGATAAGACATGATAACTCAGCTGCACACATAAGACATGATAACTCAGCTGCAGCTGCACACATAAGACATGATAACTCAGCTGCACACATAAGACATGATAACTCAGCTGCAGCTGCACACATAAGACATGATAACTCAGCTGCACACATAAGACAGGATAACTCAGCTGCACACATAAGACAGGATAACTCAGCTGCACACATAAGACAGGATAACTCAGCTGCACACATAAGACCGGGTAACTCAGCTGCACACATAAGACATGATAACTCAGCTGCACACATAAGACATGATAACTCAGCTGCACACATAAGACCGGGTAACTCAGCTGCACACATAAGACATGATAACTCAGCTGCACACATAAGACAGGATAACTCAGCTGCACACATAAGACAGGATAACTCAGCTTCACACATAAGACATGATAACTCAGCTGCACACATAAGACATGATAACTCAGCTGCACAGATAAGACATGATAACTCAGCTGCACACATAAGACATGATAACTCAGCTGCAGCTGCACACATAAGACAAGATAACTCAGCTGCACACATAAGACAGGATAACTCAGCTGCACACATAAGACAGGATAACTCAGCTGCACACATAAGACATGATAACTCAGCTGCAGCTGCACACATAAGACATGATAACTCAGCTGCACACATAAGACAGGATAACTCAGCTGCACACATAAGACAGGATAACTCAGCTGCACACATAAGACAGGATAACTCAGCTGCATACATAAGACAGGATAACTCAACTCCACACATAAGACCAGGTAACTCAGCTGCACACATTAAGACAGGATAACTCAGCTGCACACATAAAACAGGATAACTCAGCTGCAGCTGCACACATAAGACATGATAACTCAGCTGCACACATAAGACATGATAACTCAGCTGCAGCTGCACACATAAGACATGATAACTCAGCTGCACACATAAGACAGGATAACTCAGCTGCACACATAAGACATGATAACTCAGCTGCATACATAAGACAGGATAACTCAGCTGCACACATAAGACAGGATAACTCAGCTGCATACATAAGACAGGATAACTCAACTCCACACATAAGACCAGGTAACTCAGCTGCACACATTAAGACAGGATAACTCAGCTGCACACATATGACAGGATAACTCAGCTTCACACAAAAGACAGGATTACTTAGCTTCACACATAAGACATGATAACTCAGCTGCACTGATAAGACAGGATAACTCAGCTGCGCATATAAGACAGGATAACTCAGCTGCACACATAAGACAGGATAACTCAGCTGCCCACATAAGACAGGATAACTCAGCTTCACACAAAAGACAGGATTACTTAGCTTCACACATAAGACATGATAACTCAGCTGCACTGATAAGACAGGATAACTCAGCTGTGCATATAAGACAGGATAACTCAGCTGCACACATAAGACAGGATAACTCAGCTGCCCACATAAGACAGGATAACTCAGCTGCACACATAAAACAGGATAACTCCGTAAAAAATTAGATAGTTTATTAAAACATTGATGAGGAAAGAAGGTTTGCAAATATATCATACTGTTTATTGTTGTTGATTATTATAGGTGTTTAACTGTTTTTTAAGTTAAAAAAAGGTTAACAAAACAAACTGGCATAACAGAGGCATTTCATCTAGGAAACTTATAAACATTACAGGGGATTCTTAAAACAGCCTATAATATAACTTTATTGATGTAGCTGGGTAGGGGTGGATGATTCTTAAAACAGCCTATAATATAACTTTTTTGATGTAGCTGGGTGGGGGTGGATGATAAAGCTCTGCTATAAAATCAATAACTAGACAATAACTAGACAATTAAATTGAAGAATATACTTCATGGAGCATTACAGTGGTCCACACTTCATTTCTATCCCACTCTCCCAAACACTCACTTTGCCACCTCAATACAATAAAACCCAAACACATTATCTACTGATACAGATCCACAACAAACTCTCACCAAGTTTTCAAAAGTGACTGGATAATGTCCCACAACATGTCACAGTTGACTTGTTATATGAACAATTAAGATAATTTATCCATTTTAAGAGTGTCATGATTAAAGTTGAACAACTGAATAATTGCATCGTTTCACTGCTCAATTAAGAATAGAGTCTATTTTATGCACTGTACTTTACAAAAGCTTTAGAAAAATTGTAGTCCCACCAAAATCAAATACCATAACATAAAACTTTTGAAGGAAAACTAACAGCCTGAATCCTCTTCAGATGTCTGATTTAACCTTTATAACTGTGCTACATCCACACATCCACACCTAACTTTTTGTGTATAACTTTATAAGACAGACTGTTAGTGATTATTTTACCATAATATTATGATGCATTTTGTTAACAGCCCATACTTAATCTTAAGGAGAGAGGGGATGTCAGGCTAGGGGAGGGATGGAAGGGAGCTGGGGAGGGGGGGATGGGGAAGGGGAGAGGGAGGTGGGGCTGGCTGCTCTGAATATACAATGTATGCCCAAGCCTGAGCAAACTGTGTTAAATACAGTCTTCAGCATTAAGGTTTTTGGCACTGTCATGAAATTTTTAGCCAATAACTAACAATTCAGTATATATGTATTATCAAATGTAGCAAGTTAAGAGTAAGGTAGACATGTATGACTCAAATTACACCAATTGCAATTTTCTATGCAATTAGCTTATTGTACAAACATCCAAAGAGAACTTATAATCTTTTACTTTTACTCAATACTATAGTATGATCCATCAAGAGGCTGATTTTATTGTAAAGTGGAATTACTATCTTGTAATAGGTACTTAACAAAACAAAGATTAATCAACATCACTTTAAACAGTTTTAAATGAAATATATGTAATGCAGCTTAGAGCACATTCCAGACATACATGATAATTAACTCGACATAAAAAGCCAACGGCTCAAGTTTTAAACAGCTATGTTACAAGACACTGCACCATAAACTGCAGCCTGTAACCAGCTTGATCATACTGCACAGTGCCTCCTAGATCAACACCTGAACTGTAGGACCCCCAGTGGGTCTACAACAAAGGTTCAAACCCAGGCAACCAAATCTAACCTAGCCACCCACAAATGGTGCCACTAGAGGGACAAAGCTGTAGCTTCTCCCAGCTGCATATCAGAAACAGATTACACCAAAGTCAAAAGTAAGGTATGTGCAAAATGTAATTCATTATTGCGTAACATTTTTCCCTAATGCATAATTATGATTCTACTCCTGGGGTTTTCTCTTAGTCCTTTTCTAGAGATAATTCTAACTTTCAAAGCTGCTGATGGAATATAAAAGCTAAAGCTGTTTAACTCTTAGCTTGCTAAGCACAAATTGACCAGGCTTTGACAAGTGGTGTAGCTCCAGATCAGCCAGCTCATACATGGAGCTGTCTGATCCCTACTGTAGATCAACTAGCTGTCTGATCCCTGGTGTAGTTGCAGATCAGCCAGCTTATACTTGGAGCTGTCTGATCCCTAGTGTGGATCAGCTAGCTGTCTGATCCCTGGTGTAGTTCCAGATTAGCCAGCTTATACTTGGAGCTGTCTGATCCCTAGTGTAGATCAGCTAGCTGTCTGATCCCTGGTGTAGCTCCAAATCAGCCAGCTCATACCTGGAGCTGTCTGGTCCCTGGTGTAGCTCCAGATCAGCCAGCTCATACCTTGAGCTCTCTGATCCCTGGTGTAGCTCCAGATCAGCCAGATCATACATAGAGCTGTCTGGTCCCTGGTGTAGCTCCAGATCAGCCAGATCATGCTTGGAGCTCTCTGATCCCTGGTGTAGCTCCAGATCAGCCAGCTCATACCTGGAGCTGTCTGGTCCCTGGTGTAGCTCCAGATCAGCCAGATCATACATAGAGCTGTCTGGTCCCTGGTGTAGCTCCAGATCAGCCAGCTCATACCTGGAGCTGTCTGGTCCCTGGTGTAGCTCCAGATCAGCCAGCTCATACCTGGAGCTGTCTGGTCCCTGGTGTAGCTCCAGATCAGCCAGCTCATACCTGGAGCTCTCTGATCCCTGGTGTAGCTCCAGATCAGCCAGATCATACATAGAGCTGTCTGGTCCCTGGTGTAGCTCCAGATCAGCCAGATCATGCTTGGAGCTCTCTGATCCCTGGTGTAGCTCCATATCAGCCAGCTCATACCTGGAGCTGTCTGGTCCCTGGTGTAGATCAGCCAGCTGTCTGATCCCTGGTGTGGATCAGCTAGCTGTCTGATCCCCGGTGTAGCTCCAGATCAGCCAGCTCATACCTGGAGCTGTCTGATCCCCGGGGTAGCTCCAGATCAGCCAGCTGTCTGATCCCTGGTGTAGATCAACTAGCTGTCTGATCCCTGGTGTAGATCAGCTAGCTGATCCCTGGTGTAGATCAGCTGTAGGATCCCTGGTGTAGATCAGCTAGCTGTCTGATCCCTGGTGTAGATCATACTTGGAGCTGAGTGGTCAGAAGCTATACTTTTTGCTACAAAGTCTTTATCAACTTTAACATTAATTGGTAATCAATATGGTCACCTCAGTGAGACATATGACTAAGAATTAAGTCTGGGGTATTAAGAAATATAACAGGATAAGGGTTGTCATCTAAAAAAGAATTCAAGAATACTGGTATTTCAGTATGTTGAAAATGTTGGGCTCTAAAACAGACTTCAGCCCATTCAGAGCTACAAATGGTGTTATTTAGCCAGTCTATCCTA
The DNA here is from genome assembly GCA_007844125.1 of Sinonovacula constricta. Classification (NCBI taxonomy): domain Eukaryota; kingdom Metazoa; phylum Mollusca; class Bivalvia; order Cardiida; family Solecurtidae; genus Sinonovacula; species Sinonovacula constricta. Next base: position 39,362,828 of record CM017564.1, read on the forward strand.
CAGCTTCTCTCAGCTGGGTATCTTGTCCTTATAACACCATGATCAAAGATGGTCAGATGCTTGATCAGGCAAACAAAGTGTTCCTATACAGTGCCATGGATTAAGCTATTTAATATGAGAGTATTTATCAAACCTTAACTGATACAAGATAGTGTGTCACTGTTTTTATCTATCCAGGTCCTTCTTTATTTTCAACTCTGAAAAGCTGTGCCACTTACAATAAAGGGTCAGTCAAATAGATTCAACTTCAACTTTGGTTGGGGCTATTGTTATCAAACAAGCAAGTGGTTTGATGTTATTTGAGATTCAACACAACACTATTACTTTTCTCATTATAAAAAAGTGGTATTCCTCAACATTGAGATCCTGCTAAACTTTTCATAGACAAATGAATAATTAATGGGTTTAATTCAGCAGAATAATCAATTACACATAAAAACACAACATCAGTTCTGAATACTGTTTCTCTCCAGTAACTTAGTTCAGGGATTTAAGTTTATTTCCGAGACCATTCAATGTATTGTTTTCTCCATTATAATAACTTTTATCTTAACAAGCTCATATGTAGGTATTATACAACTTAAAAATGCTGGGATGGAATTAGATTGGGGCAGATGTCATGTGATTAGATGGTGCACACAAAAACCCACCCGCCCTGACCCCCAAATTCCTGGACCATAGCAAAAAATATGAAGATATAAATGCAAATCAGCCACAACTTGGAAATTTATGTCTTATGAATTCTTAATGCTTTTTAATCTGGGAAAAATAGTCTAACATGCTATTATGTATTTTCAAATGACAATATAACAGCAACTTCACTACATAGACTACTATACCTGGCTGTTTATTTTGCTGTGATTTATCATTTGTTCAGCAATGACAATCTAGTACCTATAAAACTGCCATAATGCTTATTGCATCATTATTATTGCCAGCAACAGAACATGAGCAATAAAACATATCAGCCATTGACATAACATGTCATGACTAATCCTGGGGTGTCACTGTTACTGTATGGCCATACCACCATACATATTATTACAATAGAAGAACGCTTTATTATGTCAATTTTATTGTAACAGGAAAGTGCATAAAAACCTTTGTGGAAAATGATGAAAAGAAGTCTTTAAATATCACGAACCGTCTGCTGCTGCAGCTGAAGATGAAAGGCCTCAATGCCAACATAGTCTGAATTAGTCCACCTCAAGCCAGAATCTTTATCAAATCAAACATAAAACTGGCCACTCTGAACTTAAATTTGTCCAGGCAGGACTCAAAATTTGACCATTTTTAAGTTTACTGATCAAAAAGAGACAAATGAGCTGTGTCCTGGATGTCCGATGGGTTGTCAGGTTATCTTGCACAGGATAACATCCTGAGTATCCAGTGGGCTGTCAGGTTATCTTGCACAGGATAACATCCTGGGTGTCCGCTGGGTTGTCAGGTTATCTTGCACTGGATAACATCCTGAGTATCCAATGGGCTGTCAGGTTATCTTGCACTGGACAACATCCATAATGGCAGCCATCAGCTCTGTCAATCAATGTCCACTTAATTACACCTGACCACTAGGTGGCCCTGGTGTTAACAGCCTGGATGCAGATAATTGTCTTATTTATGCATATTAATATATTAGACAAGACAGACACCCTCTGTCCAGAGGTGCACCACTAAGAAAGTACTCCACTTACACAGCAGTTCTCTGAGTCAATCTTTATACATGGTATCATATATTACAACCATACATCACAAAAAAGGTCATGCTGACTAACACATCTCCTGTTCTTTTTCTTAGTAAGCAATATAAATGTTAAGATATCTTATAATAAATAACATGCAAAGGTAACAATATCTGGATCTACAGAGTACAATAGTCCAAACATTTCCATTAACACTGTGTGTATAGCAGGCTTAAAGTTGATCGGTTATATGCATTTCTGTGTCTTTGTTAATTTGTGGCTTGTTTGTTCAATCTCTCAGAAAGTCATTAATTCATTCAAAAACCACTTCTCCTATAGCACCACAATTCAATGCAGGCATATTACTTCTCTATCTGCATTTAGCAGAAGTGCAGCTTAACACTTAGTTTCATCAATGCCTTTCACATACCAATGATTCACAAGAACAGAATATATTAGGGAAAAAACATATACAAAGCTATGTTAACTGTACAACAGGAAAGAAACTATTATAAATAATGAATGTATCACAGCTGTTAAACAAATTGTCATATAAATTCAGACTAACTCATCGTATCAGAAACTTGCACAAGAAGAAAACTAATGATTCAATTCCACATGTAGATACACAGACTAGAGACTTTATTTGGGGGATTTGGTGGTTTACAACAAGTGAGAAGGAATCTAAAAACCCTGAGTGAATAAATTTCCTGCTTATTCAAGTTTATAATATGATTATCTACCTTTGAACAAAAAAAATATAACCAAAGAAAAAGCTTTAAATGATTAGTTCAGCTCACTTCATTTTTTTTATTAACTTATACTTGATTTATAAATCTTGACAACTTTTCAAACTTCCTTTATAAAACAAAAAAGCATGGCACTTCTTGACATCCCTCAATCTCTCTTATCTAATCAAGGTATGCAAATAATTTCACCTTATCTTACCAACTCAAAAACAAGGGGCTCTATAAGTATACACCTTATCAATTTCGTTCTTATTTATCAAATCCTGCAACTGTTTTAATGCTCTATTGGAAAGTGGTAAGGCTCATCTAACAAAGATAACAAAGTGAAATTTAGATGAAGAATTTTGATTTTCATCTTTCAGTTTCCAGGGCAACCTGATAGTGATCCTATTATATCTAACATCTGACTACACCTATCTACCTGAAGCACAAGAAGAATGACAAGATCATGACATTAGCTATTTACATAAAATAATTCCAAAGTTACGGCAGATAATGCAACATTTTTGTGGTTGAAAATCTTAACCTAAATACATGCAAGACAATGTCTAAGGTAAGGAACTATTCTGACAATCAACTTTTTTAGGACTAATGAGGACAAAGTCAGACTCTAAGTCCTTAAATGCTTTGAACTGTTTAACCTTAGCCTTAGGTTAAATGCAGAACTAACAAAAAACTGCTAAGAAGTTTAAAATAGCCAGGTAATAATTACTTTTCTTAACCATTTCCTTTGTCCTACAATTGAACATGTTGAGTACACATAAAGCCATAATGAGAGGTTGGTGTTCTCACCTCTTGCAGTGTTTTCAGAGCAAATACCTGGCAACCACAAAGAATAGCAGATGCAATAATACAGTGTTTGCATAAGAGATCCAAAATCAACAAGAACACAAAGGAAAGTAAAAACACTCATAAAATATTAGTTTAGAGCATTAGGCTGATAACTCAAAATGAAAGAGAAACACAGAAGTGATTATGGACAGTGTATCAACATAGCATCAAATATAAAAAGGAGATTGATATCCTGGCTCAAAGACTTAACAAGTACTTCAAAGTAACATTTGTAGGCTATAGAAGATACATTGGTTTCTTGAACTAACAATACTGGCTGTAGGTGAGAAATGTAGCTCTAAGGCATCATGGAAGGTTTCATTTTACCAACTGTCATTGTGGAACCATCTGACAAATCAGCTTATATGTGCTTCAACTTGAAAACATCAAACTGTTCTGAAAGGACAAATGTGCCTTCAAAGACCACATACAACTTTTACTTGTAAGAGTGATGATCATTTATTATAAAACAATGTAATTGGACACAAAAGAACACTGTGCATAATTAATTGATTCTATTCCATAAAATTGTACAACCTTCTTTGATCCCAATCTAAATTTTATTGCCCTCCCTTGCACTAGATCAAAGTGAAGATATTGAAAAGCAATAATTGTTGACAGGTCTGGACTCTTTGAAGTCTTTGGGATGACGTAACATACTACCAATAACTGTCTCAGAGCCTTCTGTTGCCCCACCATGTTGTTAAGTGTTTATATGATAGAAACATGTCCCCTAAGGGTACCAAAAAAGGTAACTGCTGATGAGAAGAGATAAAACTACCCCCATGTATACAGGTATGCAGTGATCATTTTACCTTTTTTTCATTTGAGTCCACAGGATGCACATTTTCTGAAATAAAGAGTCCTGACAAAAAAAAAGGGACATGGGTCCCTATATATAAGGTATACCATTTATAATTGTAATATTACCCCATCTACCAAATTTCATTTTCACCTTTACAATAAAGCAACCACAACTAAGTTTTAAGCCAGTGTTGTTGAAATGTATATGATTTCTTAGTGTGCAACATTAATCGTCAGTACCATTATTGTTTACATCGGGTTCCCTGTCAATAACTTTGCCAAAAAGTGCTCTCACGTTTGCTGTCTGCCATTTAACTGCAAGATACTTTTCTATTTCAGAGGCATCCCAAAAATATTTTACTGAGAGTTTGTTTACACACTGACAACAACACCTTTTTATAAAGACCTGTTTAATAAGCCTGTTTCCACTGGGTAAACTGTTGAAATGGAACCACCATCGATGGATAATTTACAAATGTATCTGGTGCACATACAGATTTTACTGGGTGTGTCTGTACCGCTACCAAAATGGATTTATCATAGTATCATAGGCAAGTTTATAATGCTAATTTCAGATTGTTTTTCGTGTCAAGTCTAAATTACATGCATCCTCGTGGACGTACATATTTACTTTTCTCCTGTCTAAAATAATAAATGTGCATCAGGAATGCAGGACACAGAGGTCAATTGATTACTGGGTATGGCCAAGTTATTTTATATCAGGATATTTTTTGTTAACAACCCACACTAAATTCTTTGTGATTTTCTAATAACTACTTGCAATTATGATATACCAGAGTCCTCGCTACAAAAAGAGGCTGGCTGATTACATTCTGCATTATTTGCCAAAACCAGATCAATTTTAATGCTATGCCAAGGGGGCCATGTTTTTATGACCTGTAAACATCTAGAGGCCCTAAAATTTCAACAGTTTTCAAGGAATGTTTCCTTCATTTGACATCTTTATGATGAAAAAAGGCTAGACAAATTCATCAGCTTGACACTTAAATATTTTGAATTTTAAAGGCTTCTTTTGGAATATTTGCAGTTTCCAAGGCAGGAAAACATAAATTGCTTTTAAAATACAGAACCTTTTACAATACTGAACATTTACATTTTTTTTAATTGAATCATCTTTCTTTGTTATTTTTTTTATTCTTCTCTAGCCTTAAGGTAGAATTATTTTCAGGGAAAATTTATATTTTCTTGTTCTTTGCCAAAATCTCATATAACCACATTTTTAATACTACTGTGCATTCTTTGTTTAATTAAACAATATATAGGTAGATATATTAAATTAGTAACATCAATTAACAATTGTAAATCAGTAAAATGAAGACACCATCTAGTCCTCACTGTCCCTGAGGTGATACTTTTACATTCAAGAGTAAGAATGTTGCCACAGAAAGCTGCATAGAAGTGTTAAACTAAAAAGAAAAAAAAAGAAAAACAAATATCTCCCCATTGTTTTTTTTAAAAATAAAGATAAATTTAAATTATTCTATTATTTTAAAGACCTTAATCAGTACATCAACTAAAAATCCAGTAGTATAGACCTACATGGACCCCTTCACAGAACACTACAGACTCAATTCTGACAGTGTCCTATTCTATTTATCACACCTCTATTGAAGGTCTATTATTCCATCCCTACTTTATCACTCAATACTTGTCCATGTCATTTCTGCAGGTGTCAATTAATTTGTTAAACAAACATTGAAGTGTGCCAGATTTCTAAAGGTGTCATTTTCTTGGCCTAAATAAACATCCTCTTATTAACGATGTTCGGCATTAATCCCCCAGATTCCTGTATTGTGTGATCTTAAGTGGAAAAAAGGATTCATTTTTTTCATAACAATAATATACAATTTTAATTGTATAAGTTGACATGTAAATACAAATTATTAGTTCTGCTTTCAAATGTATTTTAAAAATAAGGATGTTTTACCAACATGCATTATTAAAACATAATAAAACATCTGTAAACATGTAGATATATATTTAAGAAAAAAGAGATTTTGCGAACAGAAAGAATTGGAAAGAAAGTTATAAATCTATTTAAGTGGATATAGAATATTACAAACAGTCAAGAAACTCCATAGCTGACAATGAGAGCATAACCATTAGTTATAAACTGCTTATGAAATTGCTGATATTACAAGATTTTACATTACATGCCTAAGATGGGTGAGAGTTTTGATGACTTATCATAACCATTGGTCATTAATGTAATCTGTGTACATACATCTACTTTGATATATGACAAGGATTTAAATAAATTATAGTTGTGTGCAGTTGTTGTTTTCAACTTATACAGAATTATTTAACAATTTACAATATAGCATACATGTACAGTAAACATTTTTAACCAGATTAAGACATCCACACATATGCAACTTATGACATTGCTCAAATGTTGTGTTGCATGAAATAAAGTGAAGTTCTGTTATGTTGTTGACATGACACACTAGTTCAGTCTACTGTCTGTTTTACCATATTTCGACTCACCTATATGCTGTATGACAAACTGTGCCGGATCCTTCAGCACCCTGCGGCCCCATGCTGTCCGGATATTCTCCAAGTGGATATCACCCCCCTTTACAAGAACCGTGTACGGCTCTAGAAACCCCACATATTCCAAATTCTTCACACTATCAACTAAGGCTGGATTCCAGTAACAAGTCTTGTTCCGCAGTTTAAAGTCTTCAAAAACTTTCTTCGGATCAAAATGTGCACATCGTTTGGCACCAGACTCATGAGCACAAATCTCCCCATCTTCGTGTTCATCTTCTGGTAATTCCACATGAGTTTCATCCACAATTTTTTGCTGCGAATCTAAACTATTCTCATCCTTTTCAGAAGGTTTAAACACAACTGCAACGCACCTTGAAGTCACAGATAAGTTGTTTGATGCTCTTCTACCGTGTTTATGCATTTTAGAAGACATTCCTGCACAATGTCACAATCAACAGCCTCTCACTTTCAAACTCATCTCTATTTTGACGGCTGTCAGAAGATTGTGTTACCTCGTGTTTATAATAAGCGCCCAGTTCTTAAATTGGTACACTCGCTCCACCTGGCGGGCCAGGTACGCGTGCAACGGTAGATAACAAGGGTAAGCTTAAAACATGAAACTGTCCACAGTTGTCTGTCTCTCTATTGATATTGGCTTTCACATCGCATGTCTCACAAATATTAAAGAAAGAAAAAACAGATGCAGACTAGTTTGAAGGTTCAATATTTTGCATTATTTGAGCCCAATTATCAACAACATCTGACACAGTTGTTACCAAAAAAAAAGTAACAGTAACACTAAACATTTTACATGTCCACATTCGTTGTTCTACTGCTATAGTAGACTTGACCTAGATACATAGATCTAGATCTGTCTACTCTAGCAATGGCAACATTTAAAATGCAAGAAGTAAAGATATCTATCTATCAAGCCCAAGATTTATAACAGAACTAAAAAAAAATCATAAAATCAGACGCGGTAACGTGGGCATGTATTCTTTAGACAATATATCCATAAAGATTCAGGTAGGGGAGGCCCCGGGTTCGATCCCGGACAGAGACATACCAACGTCGTAAAATGGTAGTGGTATAGCTCCCTTGCTAACGCTCAAGCACATATAAGGGTAGTTCTACAACTGGCTGGCCCGGTGTCGGGATAATGTGACTGGGTGTCGTATCATACCGGGTGTACACGGCATGCTGTATACAGTGAAGGCAGCACTATACCTGCTTCAAGTGGACACCGCCTCTAGATAACTGTAATACTGTTGGTGGGACGATAAACCCAATAAACAAACAAACATAAAGGTTACTTAAATATGTAGACTACTTAGATTTATATCAAGGTATGTTAATATCTTTTATTTAAATTTGTCATAAAACTGTAATAGTTCTTTTATGTATTCGGAGACTGGGGTTGCAAGCCTTACTAAACGGACTAAAAGAATATTGTTCAAAGTGGAGTTTACGTGTAAATACGTAAAAACAAAAGTCCTGGTATTTAGACAAAGAGGCCGCTTAAGTCAAAATCTGAAGTGGACAAACGATGGCAGAGCATTGAGGTTGTTATACAGTTTAATTATTTGGGACTGGTGCTATCTAGTTGTGGATCATTTGCGCCGGCTTCAAGAACACTAAAGGATAAAGCCATGGGAGCGATGAATTCATTGTTCAGTTTTATAAGGGGCCATGAGATACCCCTTAAATCGTTGATATTTTATTCAATTTATTTAATTCTTACATTCCATTGATTCTCAACTATGGAAGCGAAATTTGGGGCTGTCTAAAAGTGGAATGTCACGTAACAGTACATAAGAAATTTTGCAAATGGATATTAAATGTTAAACAATCAACACATAATCTTTCCCTTTATGCAGAACTGTAATGATATCCTCCCTATATCTCTCAATATTATGTAAGAATAATTTAGAATTGGTTAAAATTATTTGATATCAAAAGTGAGAATGTGTTATTAAATACTATTGTACATCTCCAAAGACGTGAGATAGAGGAAAATGGTATTACTATTAACTGGTCCTCGAGAATAAGAGACATCTTACAAGGAGCTGGTTTTAACGATGTATGGTTATACTGTTATACCCAGAGTTTGTCAATCTTAACACGTTCGCTCAGATACTTATAAAAAGATTAAAGGATATTTATTCCAATGGGAAACTGGTGTAAGAAGTAGCACATTATTGTGTTTATTTAAGGAAATAAAAGCAAGGATTGGAATGTAATCGTGTTTATTATTGTTAGAAAATAGTAAACTAAGAAACATTATTGCAAAAATTAGACTATCGTCGCATGATCAACTATAGACAAAGGGAGACACGATAATATTGTTAGGCGTGAAAGCAAATGTTCATATTGTAATAAAAAGGATGAATTTCATTTCGTTTTGATATGTCCTTATAATGCAGAAATAAGACTGAAATATATCCCAACATATTTTGTAATAGGCCAAACATGTATACATTTAATGAACTCCTTAACACGAAAAACATCTTATTGTTTAACATAAATGTCGACATATTCGATTACCATGTGTATGTCACTCTCACTTATATATATTTTGATTTACTATGTTATTTACTAATACAATCGCCAGGATTGTATGCATTGTATATATTTTGTTTATGTGACGATGAGCTCTTATGCTTAAGTCTTAAAATAAACATATGTTCTGTTCTGCTCAAATAATACATATACAATAATGTGGAAATCAATTTCCAATTATTATTATTTTTTTATATTTTTTGTGTGTGCATTTTTAAAGAAATAAAGGGTATTTGTAAAAAAATCGAATGCGACCAGAAAAAAATGAGTGATAAGGACTCGTTAAAAGATTCTTCATATTTTAATCCAATGAATTGCCATTACTTTTGACAGACCCATCAGCAAAAAAAAGTGCACATTTTATATAATTTAAGATTTATTTGGGGGCAATGTCGCTTGTGACAATGTTCAGAGAACTTTATAGCGAAGTTGATTTTCGGAAGCACGAAGGATTGACCCTGTATGACCTTGACTACTCGCAGTCAGTCGTCATGCCTGGGAAGTACTTGTGTGTGTAGGAGAAGACTAGACGTTTGTGTTCAGGCATGCTTTAAATGTTAACTTGTAATCTGTTTAAACAAAAACTGATTATATTGTGTTATGCAGATATGCATGCAATGCAGATTTATGAATGAATAATACCCGCAAGAATATCTCTCAGTGACTAGAAGAAATGATGATCATCATCCTTTCTATGAAATGATCGAAACGGAGAGCGAACAGGTGTGCAGTGACTATGCATTATCTACTAGCCCGAGATATTCAGATATCCTGAATGGGGCCACACTGTCTTCTGCGACTCTGTCCCAGGTTATGTAACAGAGATCAACGCATCGTCTTAGCATCAAAGTCTAAAGTAACGGATCACAGGGGTATAATGTTGACGAAATAAATAACTGGGAGTACATTATGAACTAAGTGGATTTTGGTCGCATTCTGTTGCACTTATGAGCATTTATTTTAGATATGATTTTAGCAAAAATGCAATCATATAGAAATTATTTTATGATTAATTAAATATTTTCTATTATCGGATGTTAGTGAATGTATTGTAACTTTTGACCCAATATACTTTTTTAGAAGATTTTTTTACCATTATTTTCACACCTTTAATCGCCTTTATGTTTAAATTGGTACCGCCCATACTGCGCTTTTCAGCGCTTTGAAATTGTATGGAAAAATTTACATTTCCATGAAACGTATGCCTGCACCGCTACGTGGCGGAAGTTGATTAGTTTCTGTCATCTGCTAGGTTGCATGTAAACAATATCTGATTGGCATAAAATCCACTCTGTCGGCGTGTCTTTCCAAAGACAGCAAGTTCAGCAGTCATGCAAGTTTACAAATTTCTACATCGTTGTTTTTATTTTACTGTTATTGTATTGTTGATGATATTTTTTGTAAACAAAGCTATCGGAGAAATTCGTCAGAATGAGGAAGGTACAGAGGGGGTGATCAGCCTCACGCCCCCTTCATTGGACGACGAAGAGACACATAGTACCCATATGCCTGAAATGTTCAAATGTGATGCATGCACAGCCATTGCATATCAGGTATGTATTGAAATAATTACACGAATAAACTTATTTTGATCAGAGAAATTATCATGACACGCCATGTCATTTTAAGTATTTTTACTATTATCATTCTAGATTGATTCTTAAAGCTTGAGTAAAAAATAAAAATATCATTAAGTAAGTGACATATATTAAGTTAATCAATTTAGTGTTTGGTTAATCCTTGATAGTCGAACAACTGCATACAAAGTCTACTAATCCTTAGGGTTAGTAGTATAATTGGCATAAGTTTTTAGCGCAAGGAGCTTGTGAACTCAATTGTCTGTCCTTTAATATAAAAACTCAGTTAATTTTCATGTTGTACCATTATTTATTTATTTTTTATTATATCTATGTTAAATGCATGTTTATAATTTTTACAATTAAATATATTTAATACCATGTTGTTTAAACATAGTACTTCATAGATTTATATTTCCCAACAACTTCAGGTGAATTAAATGTATGCTATTTGTTCATATTTTTGGGGGGTCTATCACATAAATTTAACTGTGCTGACCTAAATGTTTATTCAATTTATCGTTTTTCAATAGTTATCATCACAAGAAACCATGCTGAAAAATGTACAATAGAAAAAAAACATGAAAAAAAAGTTTTATGCATTGCTTACTTTTCTGAGTAGACACCGGTCTTCTAAATCGAGCAGACGCTTTCTCATAAATTCGTGACATTTGATTGGATGGCAGGTGTTGCCATTGGAAATCACTTGACTTATTTTTCCATACTGCAATAAATTAGTTACGACTATTTACAATGTTTGGTGTGAATCAGGTTATGGATTTAGCACTATTGTCTGGATCAAAAGATCATTTTCAGCATAATAAGATTTTTTTAATGATAATCAAGATTATTTATAATAAAATAAATTTGGACAATATTAACCTGCTTAGACTGCATGTTTTTGGTCGAAAAAGTAGTATTAGCGTTCTTGTCAAAGTTGAGTAGTATTTCAGACAATCTCACAGATCGTATGAGTGCGCATTGCGTATATTTTATGACATCACGAATTTATGAGAAAACCCGAAAATATGAGAAAGCGTTATATAGTGTTTGGGCCACTTTTACAATTGGTCAGCAACTTTTCAGGGCTTTTTCAAAATTTAATATTTCCAGATAGATTTAAAAATGCATAGATCTCCTAATCTAGTTTAAAGCTAAATTTTCCAAGTTATTGACTAGTGATTGATTTATAACTGATTTTCTTGATTCTTTAAAGTCACAGACCAATTGTAAAGTCTGACATTATATTATACATATTGTAAAATAACATCTACTTTTAAGAAGCATTCTGCAATTTATCTTACCTAAAAGAGACCATTATTTTTAAAGTATGATTGGTAAGCTAGGTTTAATTATATTATAAACTACATCATTGATTAAATCATGGTAAATAAGTAGTGCTCAAAAGGCATTTATACCTTTGTTGTTTCAGTTTTCGGTCAGTTTTGCATCAGCTCATGCAAAAAGAAGCAACAAAAAGCTTCCAGAGTCCGAGATGTATCAACTGGTGGAGGAAGTGTGTGGAGGAGAAGGAATGACTAAGTATGCTCTTGACTCTTGCTGCATAATTTATAAGGCTTAGGGAAATAGTACAGACTCCATGATGCTGAATCTCCAGCAATTTGCATAGAATAAATTTGCATGTAGCTTATAGCGAAACAAGAATTATAAGGAGTGATAAACTAATATAGCAGATTAAGTAATAATGCATTTTTGTTTGTTTGAAAACTGTCTTATTATGGTATGTTGTCAAATAACATTGTAGTGTGATTACAAATAAAAAAATTCACTTACACTTTCAAACAAATATGTATTGTATGCTTATAAACTCAGATTTTTTTCTGCCTGTCCTACATCTTTGTTGTAAATTTTGTAAGTTGTATACCTTCCCATGTTACACTTAATCTGAACCCATTTTGATACCTTTTAAAATCCATTTGTTTATGTAATTTGTTTTCTCTCTTTCATCATAGCATTGAAATAAAGCTCTATGTCAGTAAAAACTCTTTTGTGGTAGAACATTCAATATTCTGCCTACTGCTTTAAAGTTCATTCAACTGCCAGTGTTACAAAAACTATTTATAAACATTTGCTTTGATGACTAGATCAATATCTTCCTTCCTGTTTGAAAGCACTACAAAGTCTAGCCAGTTGCAGATATATCTTGATATGACTTACATTCATCAATAGCCTTGAACCATCTGTTACCTATGTGGACCCCCCCCCCGACATACACCGTACATATATATTGCGTTTCAGGTATGGTGTAAAGGAGGTCAGGAAACAGAAGCACCTGTCAGGGCCTGGATTACCCTCTGAGGAGTCACCAGGCATCATGCAAGGAGGTGGGCGCTGGCCAGACAGGTATAATTTTCTTAGTTTGTTTTGTGTAAAAAGGCTTAATTCGTTACTGTTCACTCACCTGTTAGGGTCATCATGTGAACCCCAGCCCTTAAATGTGGATGAAAAGATCCATTACTATTAACATACAAGTATGCTATGTGACATAATTGGCACCTTTCATATTGGATACCAGGAGAAAGGAACAAGACACTTTGCACAAAAGAAAGTGAAGAGCGAAATGATAATTTCAGATGTTAACGATGAGTAAGGGCAGAAAAAAAGAAAGAGCAAAGCAGTTAAATTAGGACAGTAAGAGGCCTGGACCAGACAGGACTTGCCAGAAACAGGACTCTTACAGTCAGATCTATAGAGATTCGAGTCCGTTCAAATATCCTAACTGCTTATTACATAATACCTTCCTGCGTAATTCTAGTGTTACATTAGGACAAATTTTGTCTGCTTGCAAGACATCCCTCTAAACCAGGAATGTACTGGTGGCATCATGACCGGGTTTTAGTTGTTACTACCGACTGCTTGGAGGAGAGGAATTAGGAACAACAAGGGTCAAATAAAGGCACCAACCATAATAGCAGTTATGGAGGGGACAGAAAGTAGTCAAACCACAAGCAAGTTCATCTTGGTTTGTTGCATCAAGCACCATTCTGGGAGATGAGACCAGACAAGAGAGGAGACAACTTTTGTTGACCCGGCCAACCTTGGGTGTAGTGGGGTATGGGTCGAAATGTCTTATGAACCCATGATTCCACCTGATGCTGCTTAAAGGTCATTGTCCAAGATATAGTCCTTACTGAAACAGCAGTGAGGATATACCAAAATCAGTTTATCTGTATTACATCAATTCAAGAACCTAAATTTCTGTTCGAAGTTCAGATGTAAACTGAAGGACCTGGGGATTCTTTGGTGGACTTTTGAATGATAAATTTAGTCATTGCGTCATTTCCAATTTTGTTATCGAGTTGTCATTTCAAAATTTTTGAAAACCATGTGAGCAGTTTATAGTAAGCTTGTGTTAAAAATAAAATATTTCACTTATTATACAATTTTCAGGATGAGCAAGATGTGTAACAGGTATGTTGAGCTGTTTGATGAGGAAGGTATCTACGATGCTTGGCTGGAGGACCGTGATGGGCTGAAGACATTCCTGTGTGACAGTATTACCAAGCCTGGACTCACTGATGTGTGCATGTCTAAAGGCAAGACAAAGGCCAAGCAAAAGAAAAGAGAAGAATTATAACCATGAGATCTGATTTATAAAACTAATGTTCTGTATGGAAGGAGTGTTTCTCAAGTTAAACCTCTTATTATCCCTCCAAATCCTATACTGCAGATGCTCCATGGAACTGCCATAACATTTCTTACAAGTACCAACTTTATCAGGTTTGCTCGAGAAATGTTGCTTCACCATATCAGATGTCCCATCTTGTAACCAGAGCTTTACATATATTTAGAACAGATGGTCCTTTAAGGCTAACAATCAAAGGTTTAAAAAATTATATTTTTGGGAACAATATATTCAGTGATGTTTTCAGTGCATTTGCAGTTAACCTGTTGTTGTCTTCTGTAGATGTTATTGATGTTGATATTAAATAAGTAAGGAATGTCTATTTTTTTTAACTGTAATCTCATCTCTTTGTATTTTTTATGTTGTTTCTGTAAATACATGTGTTTAATGTTGATGATGTGATGTACTTTATTTCAAACAGTGGTCGTGTTCATAATTAGTATTTTTGTACTTTTATGTGCCTTATTTTACTTCAAAGCAGATTAGGTGTTACAAAGTAATTGGTGTTCATATTATTCATGATTTTTACAAGGAAAGAGAAAACAAAACAAACATTTTTTTGACTGTAATTGGAGTAATATGTTGTTCTTAATCTCTTTGTTTTTCTTGTAAATGTTTCTTGTAAAAACACAAAATCTTTATTATAGTCATTATTATATAAATTGTGAAAGTTATTAAATTCATAGATACATGCTTCTTAAGTGAAAGTTTATTTGCTTACATCTCTATTAAGGGTTTAATGTACATCATGTGCTAGTGACACATGAAGATGCCTTGCAGACGTTTTGTCAGAGAATCTACTCACCCAGTAATGTTGTTCTAGTTATGATAATAGGGTTTGTGTTACTTACATATTGAAACAGGCATTAAGGGCCCTAAGTATTATTCAGAAAGTTGTTGATCCATAATGTTCTGTGTTATATAATGGTAAAAGAATGTGCAATAACAGTTCAGCTATTTTTTTTTCCTTGTGTATCATCCTGTGAAATGGGGCAACAGATTTAAAGATGTGGAACTGTAAATGATACCATAGGGAATATATATTGACATCATTGTCATAACAGTACCTCTGCATAGATAATGAAGTAATGGTTAACAAAAGGGTTGGGAGATGGGGAATGGTCCTTGTGGGAGGTACATGTACGACCCTCATTTGTAAAGCAGCTGACAATTATTTTAGCCTTTCTATGGATACTTTTCAATAGAACATATTATATTACAATGCCAGAACCTTATAAATGTTGTTGCTAGATAAACTTTCTATCTGGAGCCAATATTGGTATCACATCTGACAGTTGGTTTGCCTATCCATATAAAAAATTTGTCTGTGCTCTTCTCAGAATTCATTGGTTAGATTGTGATTGCCCACTGTCCGGCATCGCACGTTCGACAACATTTTCAAACGACATACCTCTGAAACTGCTGGGCCAAGTTCAGCCAAACTGTCTCAGAAGTTTAAGCAGGCAGGGGGAACAAAAAGTTGTTCAGATACTTTTGATCCATAAAAAAACATGGCTGCCAGGGGGGTCACCATTTTTCATATAAGGCTTTATGGGAAAGCGTAGAAAAAATAATTGTCAGAAACTATTATAGATGGAGCCTTGATATTTGGTATGAATGTTCTTTAGGTGACCCTATATGAAGATTTTCTAATAATTCGGATCCATCAGAAACCATGGCCATCAAAGGTGTGACCATTTTCCATATAAGGCTTCATTACAGAACTTAGAAAAACTAATTGTCAGAAACTACAAGGGCTGGAGCCTTGATATTTAGTACACATGTTCCTTAGGTGATCCTGTATCAAGATTGTTGAAATAAATCTGATCCATAAAAACAACATAGCCGCCAGGGGGATGGCTATTTCCTACCCGAGGTTGTATAGGAAAACTTAAAAAAAATCTTCTTGTCATCATCCTTTGTTGGCCTTGTATCAAGATTGTTCAAATAATTCTGATCCATTAAAAAGCATAGCCACCAAGGCTAAATGTCACTAGGTGAGCGATACAGAGCCATCATGGCCCTCTTGTTAACTGATGGAAAGCAGTATATAGGGGTATCATCTTAGATGTTAATTCTTGTTTCAGTTAGTGTAGTGATACTTTATGTTGTTGTTTTTTGTGCACTTGTACAACAAATCTGCCATAATAAGTAAAGTTAAAATATATATTTTGCATAAAATTTTAAAAAAATATCTGTATATATTAACATGCATGTTTTCTCCCATTTTTGGTATCAACTTTTTGTTTTTGACAGATTGTCTTATCCAGTAAAGTTCAATGTCCTACAATAAGTAAAAATAGTACAGACAATAAAGCAGAATAGTTTGCATACATTTTTCTGAAGTAACAAGATGTGTTGTTATAATATTGTAAATTCTCAGTTAATCAATCAAAATAAATAAGATTATTTTTTACACTATTGTGACACCGACAAATTTTGTAACCTATGCAAGCAAAAATGGCCACTTTGTATTTTTAATTAATAAAGTTTATGTTGAAATAAAAGAGGTGCTTTATAGTGTTATTTCTAAGCCTACGAAACACAGGTTAATCATGCATATGTGGACCCTGATCAGCCTGCTCAATACGCATAATTGCTGATAAGCCAGAAACGTCTTTAAACTTATGCATGAAGCTGTTAGCAAGTGAGTATTCCACATAAGTAATTGATAAATTTAGTCGGAAAAAGGTAACCTGCTTAATGCTAACTTATTATTTGCTAACAGATCGTTTGGTGCAAAGACTGACATGTTATCTTTTTTGCACATAAGTGTAATCCAAAATCTACCTATAACAAGGTACAAATCAACAGTCTAAATATCTTATTGGAAGTTTTAACTGCAACTCAATATGCTGCCTTAAGTATGCCCTTGTACTCTCAAAAGTCCTGTCTGCAAGTTGCTTCATATATGACACAAGAATACTGTTGACCACTTTAACTGCTGCCTAAATGCAGTAAATGCCTGATGCACTTTTTTCACTTTCTAACTATTGGTCTGGACTGTGTTTTTTTACAAAGTTATAGAACATTTTGGTTCTTTCTACAAAAATTGTCAAGGTTTTCTGAAAAAGTCAAGTTAAACAATGTTTATAAGTGGCAGAAATGTTGCATGGAAGGTGGAGTTGTTACATGCTAGCATCTCATAGTCAATGCCCCCACTCCTTCCTTCATGTTTGAATTGCACATTTTTGCAATTTTCATTTTTTTTAAGATAAAAAAATCAAAATGATTTAACTCGTATTTTTTATGAAATTTAATTTATTTTTAGAACTTTCTGTACATTTTCAGAACTTTTAATAATTGGAAACAAACTGACAGATTTGATCTTTAAATGTTTATAAAAATCATGTTATAGATTTGTTGCTGTTTGTTGTTTTTCCCATTATAAGAGTCATCCAAGAATATACAAACAACTTGCTATTTTGGTAAATTTTATTACAAATTTATTTTTAAATATGTTTTTGTTAAATAGAAAATACAGTTTAACATTGAAAAAACTATGTTTTTTTATAATTTAGTTTTTAATATACAAACTTTCACACACAAAAGATAACATACCAAAATTATGATCATAAAAAAAATCAATTACGATAATCAAATGGTCAGTTATACAATACGTAGTTGTTTAACAGTCTACACGTTTTGTCTTTACCTATAAACCTTAATTATTTTTTAATTTTTAATATGATGAAACAATAAAACTTTTTCACATACAGATTCATAATAAAAAAAGAAAAAAACAAATTTGAAGAGGAAAATTTTGCGCAGAAATAAACAAGTTCTTGTTTTAAGTTTATTAAGTACCTAACAAAAAGGACATTTATAAAGATTCATAATTAACTTTTTAATACATAGTGACTTTTGTCATGTCCATGCATGTAACAAGTCAAGATGGTGAAAACTAATATTATTTTGCAATATAAAGTTAGTATTGATATTTAAGGACACAAAGAAATAATTTTTAATATATAAGTACATGTTCTTTTGATGCTGAGGTAGTCTTGAATCTTTCATATCTTAAATTATTAAGTATTGTTTACATCTAAAAGGTATATACAACATTGTAAAGATGCAGCTTTTTTTCACTCTATGTTGACAAGTTATACATTTGAAGAAGAAAAGATCCACATAATGATAATGATTTAAGTTTAACAAAGGTCTACTTAGGAAAAACTACAAACTATTATTGTTTTAATTATACATTCAACACTATATATTGCTAATTTCTTTATTAATATCTCTAAAATCATCATAAGGATTATAAAATATTCAAATGTGTACAAAAACGAAGCATAATAAATGTATAAACCAGGTATTTTTTATCACATGACCTGCTAATCGTACCAGTGATCAAGCTACACATTAACTTGACCAAGATATAAGCAGGGTCGACAAAAAAAACATCCATAAAACTACTGATATCAAACTTTAAGAAAGATGCTAATTTACCGTGAACACTCTTACTTATCAATTATATTAACTGTCATAATTATGGCACAGTCTACCACAATTCAAAGTTTATACCAAGAGCTTTATGGTTAATATTATTTTACAGGAAAGTATATTGATTTGTTTTTCCTCATTAAGCTAAGAGTACCTTCACATAAAAATCAACCCAATCATAACTGAGCAAAATGGATGCCCTTGAGAGCCCTGTGTGTAGCGAGAGCCGAGTCGATACAGCCGTCCATGTTGGAGTGAGTGAAGGCATCCCCTGCAAGGATGATAGCTGGTTTCTCGCTGAGGACCAAACATCCAGGACTCCCTGTGTAACTCTGATAGACCTTTATTCAAACAAGAAATGTGCTACTTTTTGGTGGAAGTTCATCTATGCACTCGTTTGAATCAATGTTAAAAATCTCACCAGAAATTGTTTTTTTTCATACTAAGACTGTTTATTGAAGTAAACATAGTACTGCCTTCAACGTATTATTTGTTGTTGACTGAACAAAGAAATATATAGTCACTGAACAACTATACAATAAGTGGAGCATGAAAAAAAAGCTATACCACTGTGTACAATATTCTTCTATATGAATAAGAAATGACAACATTCTCTTCTTTAAAGAAATGAAAACAACACTGTTTCAGAAAAGATCAAATTTATTTTAAGGTATTATACAAAAAAACCTCTCCAGATTGTTATAGTCAACTAATCTACTTTAGTTATAGATGTAAACATAGATGAATCCAGCCAAAATTTGCATACTTATCTGCAGCTGATTATTATGAAAATAATTTTTACTATAATAATTAATTAGAAATTAAACTTCTTTTTTACCTGGGAGTACCTCCATTTGTGACCTTTAACCTCCAACGGCTCTGGAAGGACAGGTAACCCTGCAGCTTGTAAATGTTTTATTATTTCTCCTGCAGCAACATCCTTGTCCATATCTATGTTCTCTATGCCCCATGGGGCACCAGTGTGGATGCAAATAGACTGGCATGCTGAGCTGTCTAGAATAGGAATGGTTTAAACTAGAATATCACACTTTCAAAGGAAAAAATCAATGAATTGGTCAAAAGGAATCTTGTTAAAGCTGTTGTTTATATTTTGTATGTGATTTTACAACTAACAATTACAGTTCTAAAGGTTAGCATTACAGTTTGTCTTTGGGATCAATGGTTTAAATTTAAGTGAACTTTTAATTACCTAGTAGTTACCTACAAATGCCTCTTATTCACAAGTTAATACAAACAATCTATCTGTAAACAATGAACAACACAGCCTTTGTTATGTTTCTTTGTAGCACTTTGTTATGTATAATAAATCTTACCTTTTCCCCGTTTTCTGTTATCAATGGACACATATCGCACACAAGGATTGTCATTGATGTATTTTGCACCCCATGCCACATCAAAAGATGAATTAGGAGAGAAGAAGAGTCCCACAGCAAACCTAGAAGAATAGCTAACTGCCTCCAGGTTACCTCGGAGATTTTGATTATCTGATGAAAAAGTCAAAATGATCTTTAAATTAAGTTGACAGTGATTAAGATGCAGTAAAATTATATTTAATGTATAAAACAATAGAACAGAAAAACATATGCTGTTGGCTAGCAAGAAAAACCTCCTCACTTAAAGTGTTAACTATTGTTGTGAGGCACTATTAATGCGAGGCAAAGATCCCTTAAGTCTGCCAATGCAGTTTAAGCAGCTGCAACCACTCCAAATACTTATATACAATGTATATTTTTGGAAACCCTCTTGAATATAATTTACTATATAGTGCATATCTTATATATCTATTCATTGTAACAATTGTATATCGTTCTGTGTAGAAATGTTAAACTTACATCATCTATTGTTAAACACATACACTACCAGTTCAAACATTCTTAATATCTTCAAGTATAATGAACTGAATGTATTTGAGATCCTCATCTAAACATTGTTGTTTTGTTGTTGTTTAATTCTCTGCTTTTCGCAGGCTACTTCTATAAACTTATGTTGCTTAGTTTACCTGGGCATTACTGAAACTTGTCATATTGCACTGCATGAGTACATGATGAAAATAAAAAACAACAACAGATTTTTACACAAAATACGTAAAATACCTCCTTCCTAGGGAGATGATTAATAAAATTCTTCCAAAATTAAAATTAGAGCAGCATAACTTTGAAATAAGATTAAAATTCTAATAGCTATAGCATTATGTAATGTAAGTATTACCTATCAACTTTTGAATATCCCCTTTAAGCTGCAGAATTTGTGGCACCGGCATTGTGAGAACTACACCATCATACAGCTGAGAATGACCCTGATCTGTGCTCACCTTTACCTTGTCGGTAACTATAGAAACCTCTGTGACAGCATGACCCTTAATAAAGTCTGCATCTGAAAGCACAAAATTATGACTTGTAATAATTGTGCTATATTTGCACAAAAAGTGTTCTTTCTTTACAATTATTTAACCTTACAGAAATTCAAAGTTGATGCCAAGTATTGTTTGCTTTAACATCTAGCTTAACATGTTGCCACAAATACAAAGACAACAAGAAATGTCGTTGTTAACAGACATATGCCCCTGAAGTCATGTCCAGTAAATCAAAATTTGTAATTGTCATGGAGGTATTTGATAAGGTATCAGATAAAAATAACATAAAATAAAAGCTGTCTTGTGCCCGACATGTAGTCTTCATGTGTTTGACATTTTCGCCAGGTTATTCCAAAATCCCCCCAGAAATGACAGGTACTGAGCGAACACAACCACCAGTGCACTTCTGGGGATTATGACTTTGACCTGCAAGTGTGACCTTGACCTTCGAGTAACTAACCTGGGTTTTGTGCACGATAAATTGTCTTCATGTGTTTGACATTTCTGCCAGGTTATTTCAAAATCCCTCCAGAAATGACAGTTACTGAGTGAACACAACCACCAGTGGATAGACGGACAGACAATTCGACTACTATATGCCAGCCTTTGGGGGCATAAACAATATGCTTTAAATATATGTAGTTTTATTTTCATGCAATTGACAACTTATTTGAAAAAAATTCATACTTTCACATATAGTCTTAATAAATAAATGTATCTCAGACCTGTAGGAAAAAATATTTTCACTAATGAAATAAAATATGTTCACAAATCACCTGAACTATTTTCAGTAAGTAATTGTTGCAAGTAGATCTAAATGTTACAAATAAATAAATTGGTAAAAATGTTATGTTAAAATAACATCATTGTGTACTGAGAGAAAAACAGAAAAAAATATCTACATAATCTTAAAGGCTTAAAAAATTTAATAATGGGTAACTTCTTGCATATATATATATATATAATAGAGATATATAGATATACATATGTAGTGATATATATAATATATAGATATATTATATTGTTATGTACAGTAGTACACCAGCGTTTAAGGTTACGCTAGTCGGGTTAAGGGGTTGTTTACTGTTGTGGTATTAGTGACATAGCATTCGATAGGCTGCTGGAGGGGGAGGGATCATGCTAGAAGGTTTGTTTGCTTTTTTTTAATTAGGGTTCGAGAATGTTCTGGAGACTTCTGCTTTCTAGAAATTCTTTGGGTCTATATAAGGGTGTGTTAGCCGGTTGAAGGGAAGTTTGGATAAAAGTTTGTACATATAGTTTGGACATATAGTTTGGATATGTAGTTTGGACATAAAGTTTGGACATATAGTTTAGAAATACTTGCCGCTTCTATATTAAGTCTTTCTGTGTTGGAACTTACGTGGACTTACTATATTCTACAGTGATATAAATATTAAAGTGTCGTATTTGGAATTATATTAATTACATTGGTGTATTGTTTAACTGTGCGTATCTATGAGGACATTTTACCAATAACGCTTCAGGATTGTTCTATATTTGATTATACATTGGTCTATTAAAGGCACACCTCCTAAAAGGAAGAACTGTTAGCTAACATTTATTTTGCATTCTCAAATTTTGTCCGATAAATTTGTTATAATTTTGTTATGCTATAATTGTTTATTAAAATAAAACTTTATTGTACTACATGTAGTTTGTTGCTGGCTTGTTCTTTCTGTTAGACCATTTTGTTGTTTAGTAAACATGCCATTCTATAAATAAATCTTAAATAGCGACACCGGTCGTAACAATATATATAGAGAGAGGGAGAGAGAGAGAGATATATATGGATATAGATTTAGTATAAATATGTACCAGATTTGTTGAGAAAGTGCTTCACAATAGCACTACTGCCAGACGGTGTGACGTAATGCTTTGTCCCTGACTCTTTGTCTGTGTGTCCCTCTATGGGTGTTTGTAATGGCTGGAGGACTTGAGCCGCTAAAAGCTCTTGATAGTACCTAAACATGGGCATAAATTAGAGTAATTAACTCACAAGTGGTGGATATATAAAGAGGATCTGATACGAGAGTTCATAGATAATGAAAATATTAAACGAGTTGGATGAAATGATACGAAACGAGGCTCTGCATAAAACAGCGATCACAAAGTAACCAGGAAATGGCATATACACTACACAAAGTTAATGACGTCACACTACGATAACATAACTAGTGTGTTACCAAAAGTAATGCATATGTGTTACCTCACGCTGGCGCGTTATGTGATGTGATAAAAATATTTATCAAGTTAACTAATTTCCCAAACAATTATTGCCCTGTTAATATCTGTCGACATAGGTAAATCAAAATAAGTTACATGTAATCAAAACAATAAATTATAATATGTTAAATACTGTTTTTACTCAGTTATAAGACTATTCGCTTATAAGACGACCCCCCCTACTTCACCTGTGAAATTGCCGGTTTCTGCTTCGACCCGCTTATAGGACGAGGCGAAAAAATGAACAGGAGCGTCGACCAGTCATGCTGTCTCAACAAAAGGGCTAATTGGTAAACAGTGACTTTAATTTTCACACGTTGCGGATGTATCTAGTCTCAGCTGCACTGCTATCCTGTAGCGCAAGGCAGCATGACATTAATTTCTTTGATCTACGTCACCAAGTCTGGTATGACAGTACACGATATATCAGGGGACAGTGCACTGTCCTTGTGTACATGCCGCCAATCAATAATTTCATGGAGAAATTTAATCGGCAGCTGTTTATAAAAACACATCGTTCACTTCCTCACTGTCAAACTGCTCCGATCTATATCCCCTTGACAACAGCTTATCTCAGAGTCAGTCACTTGACCTGTGTAATGAGGCAAGTCTACACGAGTAAATTACAGCTTGGTGTATTTGGATAACTGAAGTTGAAAGTTTGTTTCAGTGTTTACGGACGGATAATAAGCCGTGTTTCATGCAGAACAAAGGGAAATGAATGTAAGACAGTTAATTGTTGACGGACAGAATTCAAAGTTCAATTACGGTAAATTATCGGCGGTCGATAATGACGGTACGTCTGGTCATTGCATAACCGCTAACAAGTTTATGTGGCATCTTTTCGCCCTAAAACAACGTGAAAACTTTTTGCCAGGTCTCTTGACCCTGTCTATAAGACGAGTCCCACACTTTGAACATGAAATTTAAAGGAAAAGTCCCCATCTTATAAGTGAGAAAATACGGTATGTATCATGGTACTTTTTACACATTGCATTAATAGTTTTAAGATATAATTTACCTAGCATGTTTTTGTTGAAAATTTGGTGTTGCTGAAAAGTACTGGGCTCCCAAATCAACGGTCAAGTTACCATCTTTGGAACATCTGCTTGTTGCCATTCTACCTCCTGAAAGAGAAATGTAAGCATTAACCTTCACACAACAACAGCATGAATAGCTAATTGAGAACTGACCATAGTAATTAAATTGCAAAGTTTAAATTAAGAAATGCATGAAATGAATAAAATATATATAAACAGAAGTGCTATTTATTGGTTGTAAGCTAAATCAAAATCTAACAATAATTTTCTTATTTATCTTCTAAGAATATATATTACATATTTCACATACCTATTCCTCTGCTTTTGTCAACCACTGTAATTGAAATCGCTTGTTTGAACTCATTACGAAGCAGGCTGGAAATTGTTGCTCCAGTCATTCCCGCACCAACTATAAAGACCTTCTCCAACATTTTGTTCAGCATGAAAACCTCTATTTATAAACTGAACTCAGTTTATCAGTAAATTAAGTGACCTTACTTTTAACAAATTCGCCTCTAAGGGAAGTAACCAATGCAAATTTATTTGCTATATCTTCTAGTTCAAAACCATTCAAAGTTATCTCTCTTAGACAACAGTAAAATTATTACTTTCTGGAGTCTTAAAACTATAAATTTCATATTTTTGCAGTATTTTCTAGAGAAAAACCTTTTAATCCTAAAATTATACAGAACTCGAATCTAATACAGAATTATTTCTTGCCATGCTCTACAAATTTGTGTACTTGTTTTTTGATGGGTTTTATTTATTTTATAATCAACTCATTTTCTTTTTTTCCCTTTTTCTTACTTCATTATTTAAATTTTATTTTACTTTTTTAGCTATTTTTTCTATTGTTACACATTACAACTGTATTAATGACAGCCTATTTCCCACGATTATCATGTGATTATAAGTAACATGTAGCTAAAAGGGGGTCCTTTGTTAACTTATTTTCATGTCACAAAATGAAAAATGTATTTCTTACATAGAAATTATACTGCTTAATAATTTAACACATTATGGAATTAGAATTAAATGAACAAGGTGAAAGAAAGTAAAATTTGTTTTATTTTTTTAAACATCAAAATATATTCCACAGTTGGAAATGACATTTCTCAAATCATTACAGTACAGCTGTCGACATTCCGACAGCAAATAACTGGCAAGTTTTATCAGATAATTTGAATTGGCTGGATTTTGTCACTTCCTCTGTTATCTTCCCTTTGTTGATTGGCCATCTTGCAACTATCTGGAAAACACAACAACAACAAACATAATTAAAAATGATCTGTTTGTTTAAGCACATTTACACATAAAAATAACAAATATTACACTAATACATTTCACTTTAAGAATGTTGTCTATGAATTTCAAGAGCGACCACATTCTATCTTGTGGAATTTTGAGCAAGAAGTTGCATCAAAGACAATGACAATAACAACCTGACAGGTTGTTGATTCCCAAGATGTATGGGGGAGTTGCCTCACAAACATGATGTCAGTGTAGTGAATCCTATCATTGCCTAAGCAGAAAAGTTAGCTACTTTTAGAACCACCCACCTGGGATTTAGAGCTGTTTGGCCACAAGACTAATTCTCACATTTTAAAGTAAAATTATTAACCATGCTTTGTATTAAGAGTTCCAAGCAAATTTCTGTCAAATGTATTTCATGCTAACACACTGATAATCAAAATTTATTAGGGAATTCTACAGTAGGTAAGTTATTCAAGAAGGGCATAACAAATAATAATGAGAACAAATTATGTCATTTATCATTTGATGACATCGTGAATAAAAGAGATGTAAATCAAATAAATTGTCATCAAATAAAACCAAATGATTTGTATCCCTTTTCTTAATTTAATGTAAAGTAAATGAGACAGAATGAAAAAAGATGTTGGTTCTGCGTGATTTATTACATTATAATGCACAGTGTTTAGTTCATATACTTTATACCGGTAATTAAAAAGCACGGCCTACGGCCTTCAAGATTAGAATACTGTGCATCTAAATAAACTCACTGAGTTATTCTGGGATATATCATGGCCAAAAACAAAATCAATTTCCTTAATATTATTCTTGGTTTTCTCTAAGTAAACAGGGCTAAAAACTCATTGAAATTCATTTGAAAAACTCTGTCATTGAAATGAGATTTTCTGTCAGATCTGAAGTTTATAGTTAGCAAAAAACCAATTTCATCTGAAAATAGATTGTACCTATGGTCAGTTCTAATTTCCAAAGACACTGCTTTTCCAGCGGTACATAAAAAAATGATGTTTAATATAGACAAATCTTCTGTGACAACCATAAAACATATGTGTGTGGACTGATATCTATTTCTCCTCTACCCACCTCTTTACTCAAATCTCTTCAAAAATTGGTCATCTTTAGTACAGAAGTCAAGCCCTTCATATTAACACACAAAAGATGCTCTCGGCAGAAAATATGAAGACTTTGATGATGTGAGTGATATAAATAACGATGACGATTATGATGGTTGTGGTAGCGAAGAGGAGGCTGATATGATAATGATGATGATAACGATGTTGATAAAAAAAGATGATGATTCACATTGTGACGGTTGTGGTAGTGGTGAGGATGAGGATCATGATGAAGATAGTGATGATGATTGAAAGTAGATGATAATTGATATGATAGTGGCTGTGATTAGAAGAATACAGCTGTGAAGCTGACAATATTATCCAAGATGTCTGATGATGTTCAAGACAATGACAATGGTGATTAAAATGTTTTGAGATTTAGATACCTGTCCATGAACATCCCGGCAGTAACCTGTGTCAAGCCCACGGACTTGCAATGCCAGGGTACAACAATGCTGTATGAACTTCCACACCAGGTCCCCAGCTTCATCGTCTGTACCAAGATCATTGTTCATCCCCAGCACAACACAACCACCCAACTGCTGTACCACAAACTGCTGTAGGTAATGTACCAAGCCAGTAACATCTTCAGCTGAGATGCCAACATCTAACAGCACTGATAAATTGTCAATGATTAATACTGTAGAAACCTTATTTGAAGATGCGTCATTTGGAAAACTGTTGACTTTCTCTATAAGCATTTTGTACATTTGTCGAATGTCTCTTACATCAATCCAACCAGTGGCCAACTCTTCCTGATTGGTGTCATTTAGGTTATTAAGAGCAAGTCCGAACAGCTTCAATCCATCAATGAATATAAGCTTGTTACTGTCTTTTGCAGAAGAAATATTGTTTCCTATTTTGTTTCCAACATTAACATAATGATTGTATGACTGGCAAAGACTCAGGAAAACAATATTGTAATTCTCTTTCACAAACAATGAAAGAAAATGGTGAACGAGAAATGAGCAATCAGCTTTTGCCTCGCAAATTCCTATTAATCCTTCTGTCATACATCCACCCGCTGAGAAATTTAACAGGTTATTCACATCTGGAAACATTGCTTTTCAAGATAATGCCCAACAAACTTAATTAAACTAACAACACCAATTTGTGTTAGCTGTCAAAATATCATATCCCAAACAACACATGTGTGGAAGCAAGGGAGATAACTACAACAGAGCATGTAAATTTTGTCCAAGTTAAGCGATTTTCTGGCGGGAACATTTAAATATGTTTAAAATGTTCAAAAGTGGATTTGGAAGTCTTTGAGACCACGTCAAAGTAAAAGGAATAACACAATGTGAATCACTTCTTAATGATGGCACGAGAAGGGCAGAGACATCCTAAATAATAGAAATTATTTATACTTGGTAGTATATATATATATTATACCTCATTTGCATACGCCTAAGGACTAAAAAAACACCAAAACCGCGACAAAACTGAAGCTCTTTCGAACATATCTAGCAGAAAAAGGCCACGATTCTTCCTTTGAAACCTACACGAACGAAATTCTTAAAGTCCGTGTCTTTTGTCTAGTAATATTTACTATTTAGTTTGATCAACAAAAAATGGAATATTAAAAGAAGAGAATGATTTTTTGCTGCATCGTTTAAAAATAATGAAAAAAACGACTAGGGTTTGAGATATTTCACACACTGAACAAATACAATTATTATTTGAAAGCAAATTATACTAAAAATAAAAGCAACAAAAGGGATAAAAGGATTAAGATTCGGTATAATATAACAAATAAAACATGGCCTTGCGGGCAATATGCAAGTTTACGGACTGGTTGGTCAGACCTCGGAGGGTATATGGCCCTCAGCTGCGCTTCGGGCCATATTCCTTCCTCGGTCTGACAAACCGTCCGTAAACTTGCATATTGCCCTCAAGGCCATGTATTATTTGTTAAATATATATATATATATATATATATATATATATATATATATATATATATATATATATATATATATATATATATATATATATATATATATATATATATATATATATATAATATTAGTTTAATATATTTGGTAGATCGTAATCGCAACTTACCTTTCACGAATCTTAAACGATGGGTTTTAAAGAGACACAAACTATACTACGATGTTTGACAATAATTGCTTATTATACTTCTGTCACCTAGAGCCTATATAGAAAATACTAGGTTAATGTTGATATAGATAAATGTTATCATGCGAGGCTAAGAAAATTAGAAAGCATGAGGCTCTGCCGAGTGCTTTCTTATTTTCGGGCAGAGCATTATAACATTTATCTATATCAACACTAACCTGGTATTCTTTTTTATCCCACCATCAACATTTTTTTTCAAATGGATTAAAAAGGGAAACATTTACATTTACCGCAACTGCTCCTATCCTTCATGATCTGACATTCTAATGCAACACACGAAATTCATGCTTGTGCACAGAGTAATTCGGCTATAAGAAATAGTTCCATTTTACAATTAAAAAATAAGACAATAAGCATATATTTTCTTTATTTTATTTGCACTGGACTTAAGGTTGTAATTTTATTGATTACGATAATTTAAAAAAATGGTTGGAAAACAACAACAAAAATCACACCCTCGTATAAAACTATACATGTAGTGTGTAATGTCAAGGCCGTGTAACATAAAAGTTGCTACACATATGGCATTAAGAAACGTGAATTACATTCGAGGTTTGTGTCTGTTTGTGGTAGTAACAAACAGTTTGCTCATGGATTTTAATTGTTGATGACATTGACATTCTGAACATTGAATATGCCATTGAAAATTGCGAAGATAGTTGTGGTTTTGAAAGGGTGACTTGAGAAATTTGGAGAAATGTTGGGATTAGAGGTGGTGTGCTGGTGTCTGTGATTTATTAGCACATTTGTCCAGATCTATGCAGTCAGCTATATTTGGTTCAACTAAAGACTGAGCTCTATCTAAACCATTTGAATGTGTATCATGTAATGGCATTTGATCACCAGGGTCTGTCCGCAGATTAGGCAACTGATTGCTGCTTTCTGAGAGAGCCACACATTCAAGATCAATTTCCTTCTCAAAACTGTTGGAAATAAAGCCAAATTTTGCGACGAAATCCTCATAGCTCTTCTCTACAACACTGCTTAGTTTTCACACGATTCTTCATCACATTCTTTCAATTCACACCAAGTAACATCAAAACAGCAGGGACTCATAATCTGATATTTTGCTAGTTGTTTTTATTTTTGTCGACTACAAATTAGTACTTTTATTGATTTTATTACTATTCCTAAAAAATTTAATCATGTGCCCGCGTACATTTTGATTAATAAAGCTGTTATGGTCGACTAACGAGTTTTCGTGTATTTGACAGATGAAACCTTTTCCCATAATATGCGGTTAAAACAAGTAAAAAGATGCCCAAATAAGAATAAACAACTGTAAAATTAATTTCTAAATCCAAATAACAATGTTTTACTTTTATAATTCAGTAATTCCTTTCTTGATATCTCTTCTGAAATGAGCGCTCAGGAATGCTTCATTTACTTTTATGCCGCATGTAAGCGACCATCACATGTTAGGGGTCTTCTCAAAGTAATAAACAAATGTCAGATGGAGAAACCTTTTTAGAATTGGGAGTTTGGGTTGTGTTTGGATGGCTATGTGTGTTGATGTGTGTGTGTTGGTGTGTTTGAGTGTGTGTGTGTGTGTGTGTGTGTGTGTGTGGTGTGTGTGGCGTGTGCGTGTGTGTGCTGGCTTTAAAATATATCTAAAAAGTTAGAATGTAACAAATTATAACATTCCCCTACACCTAAGACTACACAAATAACAATTTTTCATTTTTTTAGTTACAACCACGCAAGAAAGCAAATACCGAAACTACCAGCCAGAATCTTTCCATGAAGCTTATGAAGAATGGAAGGCAGGCAGAATGTCAGTGTATAAAGCTGCAAAACTGTATGGTATTCCTGAGCAGACCCTTAAAGACAGGACACGTGGCCTTATTAAGGCAGATGTCACCAAATCAGGACCTGCTGCCCTGTTATCAGAAGAAGAAGAGCAAGTGCTTTGTGATCATATCACTAAGATGGCTTTATTTGGTTACGGTTATTCGTACTTTGAACTGAGAGTATTAGCTACAGATACTGCTATATTTTCAGAAAAACTGAATAAAAATGCTAAACTGTTAAGCGAGATGTGACTAATTAAGTTTTTAAGAAGGCACCCTAGCTTTAACGAATTGAAGCCCAGAGGATTATCACTGGTCAGGGCGAAAGCAGTTAGTCCTAAAATAGTTCAAAACTACTACCAAGAATTGGACAAAGTGCTCAAAAATATGATTTGCATGGAAAAGCCCACAGAATATTCAATGTGGCCGAAACTGCTATCACGCCAGAACACAAACCACCAAATATTGTTGGTCCCAAGGGAATGACAATTCCTGCAATAACATCCCCTAAATCTAACACAACAACTGTCATTGCCTGCTGCAGTGCTACTGGCCAGTCCGTCCCTCCATATTTTGTCTTTAAGGGAAAGCGGTTTTCAGATGATTTGTTGAATGGTGCTTTACCAGTTACTGGGGGCTGCATGTCTGAAAAGGGCTGGTCAAATAGTGAAGTGTTTCACAAGTACATCACAGAGCACCTTTCAAAACATATTCCAGGTGGGCTTGGAAATGAAAATATACTGATTATGTATGATGTTGCAACCTCTCATTTCAGTCGTTCATTAATACAATAGGCATTACAGAGTAAAGTTGTTCTTATGGTCTTACCTGCACACAGCTCACATCTGTTGCAGCCATTAGATGTAGGCATTTTTAAACCATTTAAGTTTGCTTACAATAGGTCTTGTCCGGAATTCTTAAGGCAAAATGTTGGCAGGCAAATCACACGTTATGATATTTGTGAATTAGCATGTAAGGCCTATGTTAAGGCATTAACCCCTTCCAACATCATCAATTCATTTAGGAAAACTGGTATTGTCCCATTCAACATGCAGGCTATTGCTCCTGAATGTTTTATGCCAGATAAAATAACGTCAGAGAAGCAGGGTCAGTCTGACCATAGACATATAATAACGGGATCGCTGACTCGTGACGTCACGCTATATATTTTTTTAGGTTAAATCCGTCGCAGCGCCATCATCGGGAGTCATAGAAAACTTCCGGTGTAAACTAAAACAATAGACGGAAAGCTGAAAGCTGTGTTAACATTAATGAAAAAACGCGTAAATCTCATGTTAATGGGGGTACTAGGATGTGAAATTATAACTTCCAAAGGGTTTTACTAAACAAGAGTGGTGGGGACACTATTTCTTGTTTATAGTCGTTCAGATTTTACTGTTAATCCAGACTAGACGCACATCTGCCCCGCCCACCTCGAACCATCTGTCATGGTATGTTATTTCTTTATTCGTTTGTTGTTGTTTTTAATCTGAATATTATGGTTTATCGTTATATATAATAAGTCATTTTACGTTTATTTTCCTGTCAAATAGATGGCTAAATCGAAAATCAGCAAATCAATAGCAGCTGCCAGAAAACCTTGTTATTTTTTCGGTTTCCGTTGTGATAAATATTCAGTTTAAACTTCTGGATTAGATAATCCTTAACAACAAATCATGTCTGAAACTTATAGAAGTGTATTTTTTTGTACATATATATGCTTTATTTTCTATGGATTTTTTTTTTATTTTGCTTTATTTTTTACTTTGCAGCTTGTAGTGAGCAGAAGGGGGTGGGGTCTAATCTATTAATTTTTATCATTTATGAAAAAGAACCATTTATACAATAAAACCTACCACTTCCGTTAATCTTGTTTTCAATGAATAATTTAAAACAAATATAGTGCTGCCTTTTCTGTGGTTTCCTGTCATGAACACCTGGCATATCAATTAAACCCAGTAATTTTATTCTGAGACTAGTGTTGTATAACCTTCAGATTGAGTGTTGTCATGAAATTGAACTTCCAGATGCATGTACCACTGTTTAAGGTCACATCTTAGGATCAAGCTTTTAAATTTGAGCGCCCTCTTTCTGGGGTGGATGTGCTAGACACAAATATAGCAATACTTTCCTTGACTTACTCACAAAAATTTCAGGTTGTCATTGTAGTATATATGTGCCTCATTATTGTGATTTTTTTACGTAATATGCTATTTTATTTACAGTGCCTGCAAAATGAATTCCTTCCACACTTGAACACATGGTTAGAGGGTGTCAAGCCACCTAAGGCATTTCCAAGGTAATTCAGAATCTATACCTTAAATAATTTACCTCATTAAAATTTATTTTGAGACAGCTAATCTGTATGTTACTGAACCCTGTGCATATGTTTTTTATGATTTTGTTTGTTTGTTGCATTGCACTGACCAGCTATGGTTAGATTGGTGATGTCCAGCTTATTATTGGTGAAGGAAAACCATAGATTTATGTTTGGGCAGAACCACCAGCACACAGCAGGTTAGCTGGAAAACCTTCCCACCCAATAGTTCTAGTCCTGACCAAGACCCAAACCCATTGCATTGAAGTGCTATTAGAGTTAATATGGTTTACTTAAAACACTACTGTGTACATGTATTTTGATGCCATGTGCTGTGTATCAATTTTGTCTTTCTAATTTCGGACATTAAATACAAGCATTATTTTTCAATCTTGGCATGTAAAAAACTTTAAAAAGAGAAAGTGGATAAAATAATGTTATGAATGCATATTTTTTTATCATAGTTGAAACCTTCACAGTGTTCTGTCTCACTCCTCTACTTTCAGACCTTCTGCCAAACCTTGTGAAAGAGCTTTTCGGTCCACATAAAGGCATTTTGTTTTGACAGATTAAACCTACTACCAAGAGGTTCAGATAATGCAAAGAATCATCAGAATGTAAAAATCTTATACATATTAAACATTAACACACCTTCTGGAAACTTTTTAGTTTAAAAAATGCCATTTCACTATAATAAAAAAGTATGTATATACTGTCAGATTATACAATTATAAATGTATTCAAAGTTAGTCAGTAGTTAACAAACTTTTGATACCACTTTGCTATTGAATGGCACAGAATAACTTTTTTTTTCAAAATCAACTTTTGAGATTTCTATACAATTATACTTGTATTCAAGTTAGTCAGCAGTTAAAAAAATGTTGATACCACTTTGCTATTGAATGGCATAGAATAACCTTGTTTTACAAAATTGACTTTCGAGATTTCTATTATATTTATATATATTATATTAATAAAAATATCAGATGCTTATATATTAAAGGTGGTATCCAACTTTGTCTAAAATAAACCTAATAAAATACATGTAATATCTCACCCACTGTTTTAGGAGTTTTGGCACAACTTGTTTGCATAAACTCACTTTTTAGTCCAAGTTAGGACAATTTTTGAAACTGCCTTAATTATTAGTAAATGCAGTCTCTCAGGAAGGAAATGCAAGTTTGTAATGATGAGTGGGGTGTTGTCCTTCACTTTTTACTTGGCTAGAGGACATCAATATTCTTCAACATCATGGATATTTTCAGTATACAATAATTTATCTGGTTGAGAAAAAAATAGTTTAAACTATTGGATACCACCATTAATTGTATTGTCAAAGTTTTAAATAACAATAAACCAAGAAAATAATTATAGGTAGGATTTACCCTGTAAAGATTTTTGTGTGACAACTGTCACATAAATCTAGGACATAACTAGATTTTTATATTTTTGTTCTAATTTTGTATGTTTTTGTTTTATATTATTATTGGTGAATGAATGATAAATGTATTTGTCCAGACTAGGAATGGAACCAAAGAGGTTAGGTGGGTTACTGCAACTTTTCATTTAAAGCTGAAACCTGTATAGCATACTTTTATTTTTTCAGTTACCATGACATGAACCATTTCTTCAGAGACAGTTAACCTTTATATTCAACACCAAGGGCCAGCCAACAGAAACACGGCTGTCAGGATGGCAGAGAGGAAATATCAGTTATTTGCAGTCCTTTGAAAGAGATTAAATATTACTAAAAGAATTTGAATTTTCAGTCTGTTTCAGTATAGCTTTCTTAGTGGTAGACCATTTCTGAAATTTTACTTTTCATAAAACTGTTTTAAAACATCACAAGGCAGGATTATGTTAAATATTGTTTATTTCTTTATATAATCTACAAAATGAATTGACAGTTAACAAACATCAGCATAGCAGAAGAATCTAATTTACTTACCATATGACATGTTTAAAACTTTAAAAGAACCACTTAATGGCACATTTATCGAGTGCTTGCACATAGTCAATTTATTTAAAATGGTAAAGAGAGAATGAAATATGTGCTATTATTATACATATAATTATTAAGATTTCATGAGAAACAACTTTATTAAATTATTTGACTTTTATTTCTATTAAAAAGACAATTGTGTTGCATAATCATTGTCTGCATATTTAAATTTATATGTATTTGTATTTATCTGTCATAAATGCATTTTTCATCCCACATTAAAATATTTTCTGCACATTATATATATAAAGCTGTGTTCTTGCTTAAACACCATAACATGAATGAAATGGAAAAAGAATAAAATGATTAGTAGTACATATTTATTCTTGTTTCTTCTGACAACATTAATTAAAAAGTATGCTAAAAGCCAGTGCAAGTAAGTGTCACCTCTGGATGCAAGATTTTATTGTTTTAAACCCTTGAGCCATGTTGACAGTTTTCACACTGTAAGAAGAAATGTTATAATATATATAAAGTAGGGACTTAAGCAGGTTGTAAATTAATACAGACACTTTGATTTTAAATCATGGACTCCATTATTTCTTATATTAAGTATTAAATAGTGTTTGAGTTAGGCCATGGTTCTGTTTTGTTACTTATCCAATGGCTCTAAACTGATTCAGTTTAGTTGATAAATAACCCTGCTGCAACTAAAACATATATCATTTGTTAAATGGGCATGTATGTTATTTTAGCTATTTTTAGCTAATTGCTTTATGTTTTAAAAATGCACAGTGAATCAATGAATTGTCAAAACAACATATAAATACAGAAAAACGTTCTGTCAATAAAAATAAACTTAAATAATTGCATCAAACATACATAAACAATTCAGATAGTGGAGTTTCTACATTTACTCAATTTATAATAAGTGTACTAAAATATGTAAACCAGGGTTCCTTTGATATGACATGTTAAAACTATATGTCAGCAGTAGGTTATAAGCTCTGTCAATAATGTAGGATATATATCAAAATTAAACACACACCAAGAAGACCACATCTTTAATGTTGTTAGTTGTTTTATGCTGGGTTTTTTTCTCAAAATGTCATAATAAAAAAAATGTTGACATCTAACAACTCAATAGTAATTTTTAAAAATGTCTGGGAGAATTCTGGCTCCAAGATGTGTTTAAGTTTCCTTGTACTAGATGAACGTCTCAGAGCAACAGGCACAGAGACGCCTCTCGGTCAGGGGATTCATCACTGTTGTCTTATTCCTAAAATCAGTATAAAAAGAAAATTAAGTGCATACTCTATAGGAAACAGTATCATCTTATTATACTTGTGTTTAAATATTAATAGTTGATCGTGGTTCTTTTTTCTTTCCAATTTGAGATCCCGTAAACACTTAAACTTTTCCACCATCATTCTTTGCGCAGTCTTCCTTCTGTGTCTCCAAGCAACGACTTATCTATTTTAATTAAATATTATGTCTTTCTCCGTGCAGTTTTGGCAAATACAAGCCATAATAAATATCACCAGTTACACAGTATTAGCTATGAAAGCATTTATGGAAAAAAGGGCAGCAAAAATTTAGCTTAAATGGGACGTTGCCTATGATTCATTCAGAATTCGGGTTCTTTGTTTACACGTGGTTACGATATGTTTACTACCGATTCATGGAAAACTAAAAGCAGGCAATGAATACACATACAATGAAGTTATTTACCTTCAATCCATTTTCAAGTTGATTCATTTTCCATGGCAGTTTTTCTTCAAATCTCTGTTTTACTTGTCAGCTTTATGCTATTGTTTTGCTTGGAAAACCCAGACCGAATGTCTTTTCTATGAATTCCGGTGGTGGCGCTGCGAAATTGGAAGATATTCGCGCACCTTGCGGAGTCGGCGGTCCCGTTATTATATGTCTATGGTCTGACCAACCAGAGTCTCACCCAAATGAATGTCTACAAACCTCAGTAGCATCATTTCTGGTACATAAAATACCTAGATTTGTCTCACCTTTGAAAAGAAAATTAACATCCAAAATTCAAACTTCTGGAAAAGAAATTACAGACTCTCAACTGGCAGGGACTCTTATTCGGTCAAGCTACAGTATATTTAAATTTATGTATGCATTATATAGGTCTAAGTTAATTATTAGTGATTGTTCACAGCGATAACATCAATTGTGTTTACCTTGTTGTTGATATTTTCACCAGATGTTGTTTTTATAATGCTATTTACATTTAAGAACACATGAAATAAAATTTGCTGTCACACAGATTAACCAGTCTACTTGTATTGTTGTTTTGAGATGACCCCCGAAAACTTGTTGGTGACGTCATGGAAAAATGGCTGGTATGTGTGTTTTTAAAAAACGCTGGAAAAAGGATTTGGAAAGTCTTCATTGAATGAATTTTATTGAAGTGAGTAAATTAGAATTAGTTCAACACAACTTTGTTCCTTTTCCCAACCAATATAATTACTTATTATGTCAGTAAGCAGTTAAACTGTTAAGTACCACGAAAACTTGTTGGACCATCATATATATTTTCTTTGTTTACAAATTTTCTTTATTATTGTTAAATAGAACTTCGGAAGAACGCGATGAACTGTCCGATTAGCTCATTCGGTTTAGACGCTACTACCTATATTTTCAATCATACAGGACAGAGATCGAAACCGCGCTCATCCCCAGTTTTTAATGGCCTCGTTTGCCCTATTTAACCAATCTTAGTAATTATGGACATTTTTGGGGTGACCACAAGCATAATTACGCGATAAATGAGTTTCGTTCTCGTAAACATTCCTGATCGTTTCGTCAAAAAAAGTAGTGCGGCTTAGAGCAGGTGCGCGAATATCGGTTGATAAAAGCTTATCTTTATCACACGGGTTATATCAACCGATATTTACAGAGATGGTGGGATAATTATACAATATAACAGAAATTCATTTGAATCGCGTAACTATAACCTAGCGTCACAAGTTTCGACGCCCTTAAGCCATTTATATATTTCTATCGAAGTGAAC
This sequence comes from Sinonovacula constricta, assembly GCA_007844125.1. NCBI lineage: Eukaryota > Metazoa > Mollusca > Bivalvia > Cardiida > Solecurtidae > Sinonovacula > Sinonovacula constricta. Next base: position 39,400,901 of record CM017564.1, read on the forward strand.
TTTTGAATTCGCATCTAACTTCATTAACATTTTTAATATGTATTAATCAATGAGCTGCAGTCTATACACATGTATTTGGTCGAAATATTTAGACGGAAACATACACAATCGATCTATTCTAAACCTAAGACCTAGTAGATGCATTTAAACAATTTAAAACATGCATTATTATCTATCACATACACAATTACAGAAAAAAATGACAGTTTTAAAATGATTCTTAGGATTCCTTCTTTATATCAAAATCTAGTTAGCTGATGAGTAAAACTACAAGCTTTCTGGGGTCTATAGATTTATGTTTTTTTTATTAATTTCCAATATAAATGCTGCCCGTAGCTAGAGTCCGTGTAAGGAAATGACACAAGATGAACTTACAATGTTCAAGTTCAAATTGAATAACCATTACGGTTCTACTTAATGCCATTCAGTCTCATTCAGAGATAACAGTTACAAATGTGAATAAAAATAGCGACCGACATTATGTCAGTAGCACACGCATTTGTGCGAACAATACACCCTGTCACTGAAGGTGTAGATTAACTAGATGGTCGTTGTCTTTGCCGGTCGCTTGTGTCCTTAACAATGGCTCTAGGCCTTACAACTTATCACCCATTCATTCATTCTAAAGATACGGAACTTGAAAAGGCTAACGTTTGTAACATACAATAATATAATAATGATATTGGTCACTGGGTATATAATAAACATACACACACATTAGGACACTACCAAACAAAAGCAGTATTCAATTTAATCAAGATGGTGGGGTTTATTGTAAACAATGTTTCTATTAAGTACATACACTCTACTTCTTCTTCTTAAGTTTTGTGGAACACGTACGGATACGATTTTCGGACCTATATATACCGTGTTGTTTTGCAGCAAAGAAAACAAAATGTTGAAATTGAATTTAAAGGTAAAGTAAGTGTATGGATATGTGCTCATAAATTCTTTCTCTGTCTACGCGACAGAGTTATCTGACTAACAATGATGTGCTCTATCGTAATACATGTATACATAGTGTGAACACATTTCTTTGAAAGAGAAAAACATGTGTTTGGAATGACCTTATTATTTAACATTTTATAAGTATTTGTTTGGTGTCGTATTGTAAAACCATGGTCAGGTAAGTCGCCCAAGGTTAATCAATGACGTTTTTCGCGAACATATAGTCTAAGGAGTAAGTTTGTAATAAGTTAAACTACTGACTCGGCGTAAATGAAAACGAAATATTCACACTTAATTATTTGAATTTACAAACTCACAAACTCAATACATCAAAGACAAGCTTTGTATCCTTTATTCTCCAGCGGACAATAAAATTGCGTTAAATGTTTGACAAATGAACAAACGATCAATCGAAGTTACTTTGTGCTGGTCGTATTTGTGTGTGTCGTTTTAAATAAATGTTTATTTGCTTTTTATTTCATTCAATGCAATAACTATGAACCTTGTTATTTTTAATGGTGGCGGTCTTCTTCGTGCATTCTCTGCTTAAGGAATCAAAACAGGACCGATTGTCCTCCTTTGTCTGCATATTTTTTTCCACCGTAGTAATTCCCGTGCAAATAAGGAAAGATTAAGAAATAGGAACGACAAATCTGTTTCAACGACTTTTTTTCATCTTACGACTTTCTCTTAAGCTTTGCTTCTTTTGTGTTTTCTTTGTTTGATCAGGAACTGTTCTACTTGCTGCCGAGTCTCTAGCAGTCCACATAGCTATCTTTTCCTTGCATTTATAAAAACTAATAACATGTATACATGTGCTATTTTACACCGTAGAACGAATAGGGATAATGTAAACGTTTCCCGGCCACTATCAAGGAGGGTCGAGGTAACATGACCCCTTGTTTGCTTAAACAAAACAAATACGCCAGCTTTTCATCTATACACTTTCTGTATCGATTAACCTGCGTTTTCATTATCAGTTTAGTCAATAAGCATTAAAAACCGAAAGTTACACAGAACTAAAAGTCGAACATGCCCCGCCTATGTAACGAATGACTGACGTATCTATTTTAATGTGATGTCATCTTAACACGGGTATAGTTCCTAGAAGATATTTAGACACACTCATATTACTTTTTATAGTTAGATAAACCAGCAGGATTATATACAATCATTACTCTATATTACAAAGTAAGTCAGTTTAGTATGCATATGTTTGCTCAATACCAATCGTACTGTTATCGTACTGTTGTTGATTTTTCCCCATTTTGTAGGCCGTAACTTTATATATTTTTAATCAAATTAAATACCGCTCTTTTGATTTTAACGTGTAATAATTATAAATATTTATATAAATATGCGTTCTTATGTACATGTAAATATCTTTATTGCCTGAGGAAAATAATTTGATACTCATCGAGTGGAATCAAGTCCATTTTAAGGCGAAGGACTTAATCTGGGAAGGCCTGCCAGCTGACTTGCAGTGCGCCGGTGGTTCTGCCCAAACATTTGTATTCCTCCGCCAACATAGCTGGAAGTCGCTATAATGACCTTAATAGTATCCTGAAATAAATTGCGTCATTAATTTCAGTGCCAGGCTAGCTCGTGGTAACTATAGCCAAGTAAGCAGTACCTACCCAACATTTGGTCTGCAAACTATTCAACTGTATCTGAGTTTGTTTAAAGATAAGTGTGGACAATTTATCATTTCGTTCATTAAACACTGGATATCTCGCGTATTGAGTGCAGAACGAAGTTTATACTATAATAGTTCAAAGTAAAGGTCCAGGTAAGTGTATACATTTTATATGTTGCATGGTGTTAGTGATCAACATTCTTATTTATTATAACAAATAGCACGTTTGTCGCTCCAGCGTCATTTTGTTGAATTCCTTACTTTATAAGCGTCAATTATCATTGTTTATTTCGCTACGATGAATATTATATTGTTGTTAATCATTCATTTCACCTTTAAAAGCTTCATTTATGTACAAAAGCAAATTGAAACAATGTGATTATGTCATACTTTACTTTTAAATTCCGATTCCACGAGACATCTTTTCAGTTTGCCCAAAATCATATATCTTAATTTGGGCAAGACAAAATGAACATCTAGACAGATAGTTTTATTCTGTGCATACGTGTACATAATTTTTTAACATTCATCCAGCCCAAATGACCTGCACCAAAACCTATAAACTGTATTGTTGTTTTGTTTCTTCACGCGTACATTTTGTTGTTACAATGATGGTTGTACAAAGTTGAACATAGTTGTTGTTATTGTTGTTGTTTTTATTGTTATGCCACAGGCGGCAAACTCGTGTATCGATTGTATAATATAATATAACATGGCTCGTACATACGTGTCCTTGCGACGTAAACATGACCCGTCCATACGTGTCCTTGCGACGTAAACATGACTCGTACATACGTGTCCTTGCGACGTAAACATGACCCTTACATGCGTGTTCTTGCGACGTAAACATGACCCTTACACGCGTGTCCTTGCGACGTAAACATGGCTCGTACATACGTGTCCTTGCGACGTAAACATGACCCGTACATACGTGTCCTTGCGACGTAAACATGACCCTTACATGCGTGTCCTTGCGACGTAAACATGACCCGTACATGCGTGTTCTTGCGACGTAAACATGACTCGTACATACGTGTCCTTGCGACGTAAACATGACCCGTACATACGTGTCCTTGCGACGTAAACATGACTCGTACATACGTGTCCTTGCGACGTCAACATGACGCTTACATGCGTGTCCTTGCGACGTAAACATGACCCTTACATGCGTGTCCTTGCGACGTAAACATGACTCGTACATGCGTGTCCTTGCGACGTCAACATGACCCTTACATGCGTGTCCTTGCGACGTAAACATGACTCGTACATACGTGTCCTTGCGACGTAAACATGACTCGTACATACGTGTCCTTGCGACGTCAACATGACCCTTACATGCGTGTCCTTGCGACGTAAACATGACCCTTACATGCGTGTCCTTGCGACGTAAACATGACCCGTACATACGTGTCCTTGCGACGTAAACATGACCCGTACATACGTGTCCTTGCGACGTAAACATGACCCTTACATGCGTGTCCTTGCGACGTAAACATGACCTGTACATACGTGTCCTTGCGACGTAAACATGACCTGTACATGCGTGTCATTGCGACGTAAACATGACCGTACATACGTATCCTTGCGACGTCAACATGACCCTTACATGCGTGTCCTTGCGACGTAAACATGACCCGTACATACGTGTCCTTGCGATGTAAACATGACCCGTACATACGTGTCCTTGCGACGTAAACATGAACCGTACATATGTGTCCTTGCGACGTAAACATGACCTGTACTTGCGTGTCCTTGCGACGTTAACATGCCTCGTACATACGTGTCCTTGCGACATAAACATGACCCGTACATACGTGTCCTTGCGACGTAAACATGGCCCTTACATTCGTGTCCTTTCGACGTAAACATGACTCGTACATGCGTGTCCTTGCGACATAAACATGACCCGTACATGCGTGTCCTTGCGACGTAAACATGGCCCTTACATGCGTATCATTGCGACGTAAACATGACCCGTACATGCGTGTCCTTGCGACATAAACATGACCCGTACATGCGTGCCCTTGCGACGTAAACATGACTCGTACATACGTGTCCTTGCGACGTCAACATGGCCCTTGCATGCGTGTCCTTGCGACGTCAACATGGCCCTTACATGCGTGTCCTTGCGACGAAAACATGACCCGTACATGCGTGTCCTTGCGACATAACTATGACTCGTACATACGTGTCCTGGCGACGTCAACATGACCCTTACATGCGTGTCCTTGCGACGTAAACATGACTCGTACATACGTGTCCATGCGACGTAAACATGACTCGTACATACGTGTCCTTGCGACGTCAACATGACCTGTATATGCGTGTCATTGCGACGTAAACATGACCCGTACATACGTATCCTTGCGACGTCAACATGACCCTTACATGCGTGTCCTTGTGATGTAAACATGACGCGTACATACGTGTCCTTGCGACGTAAACATGACCCGTACATACGTGTCCTTGCGACGTAAACATGGCCCTTACATGCGTGTCCTTGCGACGTAAACATGACCCGTACATGCGTGTCCTTGCGACGTCAACATGACTCGTACATACGTGTCCTTGCGACATAAACATGACCTGTACATACGTGTCCTTGTGACTTCAACATGACCCGTACATGCGTGTCCTTGCGACATAAACATGACTCGTACATACGTGTCCTTGTGACGTAAACATGACCCGTACATACGTGTCCTTGCGACTTCAACATGACCCTTACATACGTGTCCTTGTGACGTAAACATGACCCGTACATACGTGTCCTTGCGACGTAAACATGACCCGTACATACGTGTCCTTGCGACGTAAACATGGCTCGTACATACGTGTCCTTGCGACGTCAACATGACTCGTACATACGTGTCCTTGCGACGTCAACATGACCCTTACATGCGTGTCCTTGCGACGTAAACATGACTCGTACATACGTGTCCTTGCGACGTAAACATGACTCGTACATACGTGTCCTTGCGACGTAAACATGACCTGTACATGCGTGTCCTTGCGACGTAAACATCACCTGTACATGCGTGTCCTTGCGACGTCAACATGACCCGTACATACGTGTCCTTGCGACGTAAACATGACCCGTACATACGTGTCCTTGCGACATAAACATGACTCGTACATGCGTGTCCTTGCGACGTTAACATGGCTCGTACATACGTGTCCTTGCGACATAAACATGACCCGTACATGCGTGTCCTTGCGACGTCAACATGACCCTTACATGCGTGTCCTTGCGACGTAAACACGACCCGTACATACGTGTCCTTGCGACGTAAACATGACCCGTACATACGTGTCCTTGCGACGTAAACATGGCCCTTACATGCGTGTCCTTGCGACGTCAACATGACCCTTACATGCGTGTCCTTGCGACGTCAACATGACCCTTACATGCGTGTCTTTGCGACGTTAACATGGCTCGTACATACGTGTCCTTGCGACGTAAACATGACCCTTACATGCGTGTCCTTGCGACGTAAACATGACCCGTACATGCGTGTCCTTGCGACGTAAACATGGCCCTTACATGCGTGTCCTTGCGACGTAAACATGACCCGTACATGCGTGTCCTTGCGACATAAACATGACCCGTACATGCGTGTCCTTGCGACATAAACATGACTCGTACATACGTGTCCTTGCGACGTTAACATGGCCCTTACATGCGTGTCCTTGCGACGTAAACATGACTCGTACATACGTGTCCTTGCGACATAAACATGACCTGTACATACGTGTCCTTGCGACTTCAACATGACCCGTACATGCGTGTCCTTGCGACATAAACATGACTCGTACATACGTGTCCTTGTGACGTAAACATGACCCGTACATGCGTGTCCTTGCGACGTAAACATGGCCCTTACATGCGTATCATTGCGACGTAAACATGACCCGTACATGCGTGTCCTTGCGACATAAACATGACCCGTACATGCGTGCCCTTGCGACGTAAACATGACTCGTACATACGTGTCCTTGCGACGTCAACATGGCCCTTGCATGCGTGTCCTTGCGACGTCAACATGGCCCTTACATGCGTGTCCTTGCGACGAAAACATGACCCGTACATGCGTGTCCTTGCGACATAACTATGACTCGTACATACGTGTCCTGGCGACGTCAACATGACCCTTACATGCGTGTCCTTGCGACGTAAACATGACTCGTACATACGTGTCCATGCGACGTAAACATGACTCGTACATACGTGTCCTTGCGACGTCAACATGACCTGTATATGCGTGTCATTGCGACGTAAACATGACCCGTACATACGTATCCTTGCGACGTCAACATGACCCTTACATGCGTGTCCTTGTGATGTAAACATGACGCGTACATACGTGTCCTTGCGACGTAAACATGACCCGTACATACGTGTCCTTGCGACGTAAACATGGCCCTTACATGCGTGTCCTTGCGACGTAAACATGACCCGTACATGCGTGTCCTTGCGACGTCAACATGACTCGTACATACGTGTCCTTGCGACATAAACATGACCTGTACATACGTGTCCTTGTGACTTCAACATGACCCGTACATGCGTGTCCTTGCGACATAAACATGACTCGTACATACGTGTCCTTGTGACGTAAACATGACCCGTACATACGTGTCCTTGCGACTTCAACATGACCCTTACATACGTGTCCTTGTGACGTAAACATGACCCGTACATACGTGTCCTTGCGACGTAAACATGACCCGTACATACGTGTCCTTGCGACGTAAACATGGCTCGTACATACGTGTCCTTGCGACGTCAACATGACTCGTACATACGTGTCCTTGCGACGTCAACATGACCCTTACATGCGTGTCCTTGCGACGTAAACATGACTCGTACATACGTGTCCTTGCGACGTAAACATGACTCGTACATACGTGTCCTTGCGACGTAAACATGACCTGTACATGCGTGTCCTTGCGACGTAAACATCACCTGTACATGCGTGTCCTTGCGACGTCAACATGACCCGTACATACGTGTCCTTGCGACGTAAACATGACCCGTACATACGTGTCCTTGCGACATAAACATGACTCGTACATGCGTGTCCTTGCGACGTTAACATGGCTCGTACATACGTGTCCTTGCGACATAAACATGACCCGTACATGCGTGTCCTTGCGACGTCAACATGACCCTTACATGCGTGTCCTTGCGACGTAAACACGACCCGTACATACGTGTCCTTGCGACGTAAACATGACCCGTACATACGTGTCCTTGCGACCTAAACATGGCCCTTACATGCGTGTCCTTGCGACGTCAACATGACCCTTACATGCGTGTCCTTGCGACGTCAACATGACCCTTACATGCGTGTCTTTGCGACGTTAACATGGCTCGTACATACGTGTCCTTGCGACGTAAACATGACCCTTACATGCGTGTCCTTGCGACGTAAACATGACCCGTACATGCGTGTCCTTGCGACGTAAACATGGCCCTTACATGCGTGTCCTTGCGACGTAAACATGACCCGTACATGCGTGTCCTTGCGACATAAACATGACCCGTACATGCGTGTCCTTGCGACATAAACATGACTCGTACATACGTGTCCTTGCGACGTTAACATGGCCCTTACATGCGTGTCCTTGCGACGTAAACATGACTCGTACATACGTGTCCTTGCGACATAAACATGACCTGTACATACGTGTCCTTGCGACTTCAACATGACCCGTACATGCGTGTCCTTGCGACATAAACATGACTCGTACATACGTGTCCTTGTGACGTAAACATGACCCGTACATACGTGTCCTTGCGACTTCAACATGACCCTTACATACGTGTCCTTGTGACGTAAACATGGCTCGTACATACGTGTCCTTGCGACGTAAACATGACCCGTACATACGTGTCCTTGCGACGTAAACATGACCCGTACATACGTGTCCTTGCGACGTAAACATGGCTCGTACATACGTGTCCTTGCGACGTAAACATGACTCGTACATACGTGTCCTTGCGACGTCAACATGACCCTTACATGCGTGTCCTTGCGACGTAAACATGACTCGTACATACGTGTCCTTGCGACGTCAACATGACTCGTACATACGTGTCCTTGCGACGTAAACATGACCTGTACATGCGTGTCCTTGCGACGTAAACATCACCTGTACATGTGTGTCCTTGCGACGTCAACATGACCCGTACATACGTGTCCTTGCGACGTAAACATGACCCGTACATACGTGTCCTTGCGACATAAACATGACTCGTACATGCGTGTCCTTGCGACGTTAACATGGCTCGTACATACGTGTCCTTGCGACATAAACATGACCCGTACATGCGTGTCCTTGCGACGTCAACATGACCCTTACATGCGTGTCCTTGCGACGTAAACACGACCCGTACATACGTGTCCTTGCGACGTAAACATGACCCGTACATACGTGTCCTTGCGACGTAAACATGGCCCTTACATGCGTGTCCTTGCGACGTCAACATGACCCTTACATGCGTGTCCTTGCGACGTCAACATGACCCTTACATGCGTGTCTTTGCGACGTTAACATGGCTCGTACATACGTGTCCTTGCGACGTAAACATGACCCTTACATGCGTGTCCTTGCGACGTAAACATGACCCGTACATGCGTGTCCTTGCGACGTAAACATGGCCCTTACATGCGTGTCCTTGCGACGTAAACATGACCCGTACATGCGTGTCCTTGCGACATAAACATGACCCGTACATGCGTGTCCTTGCGACATAAACATGACTCGTACATACGTGTCCTTGCGACGTTAACATGGCCCTTACATGCGTGTCCTTGCGACGTAAACATGACCCTTACATGCGTGTCCTTGCGACGTAAACATGACCCTTACATGCGTGTCCTTGCGACGTAAACATGACCCGTACATGCGTGTCCTTGCGACATAAACATGACCCGTACATGCGTGTCCTTGCGACATAAACATGACTCGTACATACGTGTCCTTGCGACATAAACAAGACTCGTACATACGTGTCCTTGCGACATAAACATGACTCGTACATACGTGTCCTTGCGACGTAAACATGACCCGTACATACGTTTCCTTGCGACGTAAACATGACTCGTACATACGTGTCCTTGCGACATAAACATGACTCGTACATACGTGTCCTTGCGACGTAAACATGACCCGTACATACGTGTCCTTGCGACGTAAACATGACTCGTACATACGTGTCCTTGCGACGTTAACATGGCTCGTACATACGTGTCCTTGCGACATAAACATGACCCGTACATGCATGTCCTTGCGACGTCAACATGACCCTTACATGCGTGTCCTTGCGACGTAAACATGACTCGTACATACGTGTCCTTGCGACGTTAACATGGCTCGTACATACGTGTCCTTGCGACATAAGCATGACCCGTACATGCGTGTCCTTGCGACGTAAACATGACCCTTACATACGTGTCCTTGCGACGTAAACATGACCCGTACATGCGTGTCCTTGCGACGTTAACATGGCTCGTACATACGTGTCCTTGCGACGTAAACATGACCCTTACATGCGTGTCCTTGCGACGCAAAAATGACCCTTACATGCGTGTCCTTGCGACATAAACATGACCCGTACATGCGTGTCCTTGCGACGTCATCATGACCCTTACATGCGTGTCCTTGCGACGTTAACATGGCTCGTACATACGTGTCCTTGCGACGTAAACATGACCCTTACATGCGTGTCCTTGCGACGTAAACATGACCCGTACATGCGTGTCCTTGCGACATAAACATGACCCGTACATGCGTGTCCTTGCGACATAAACATGACTCGCACATACGTGTCCTTGCGACGTTAACATGGCCCTTACATGCGTGTCCTTGCGACATAAACATGACCCGTACATGCGTGTCCTTGCGACGTAAACATGACCCTTACATGTGTGTCCTTGCGACGTAAACATGGCCTTTACATGCGTGTCCTTGCGACATAAACATGACCCGTACATGCGTGTCCTTGCGACATAAACATGACTCGTACATACGTGTCCTTGCGACATAAACATGACCTGTACATACGTGTCCTTGCGACATAAACATGACTCGTACATACGTGTCCTTGCAACGTAAACATGGCCCTTACATGCGTGTCCTTGCGACATAAACATGACCCGTACATGCGTGTCCTTGCGACGTAAACATGACCCTTACATGCGTGTCCTTGCGACGTAAACATGACCCTTACATGCGTGTCCTTGCGACGTAAACATGACCCGTACATGCGTGTCCTTGCGACGTAAACATGGCCCTTACATGCGTGTCCTTGCGACGTAAACATGACCCGTACATGCGTGTCCTTGCGACGTAAACATGGCCCTTACATGCGTGTCCTTGCGACGTAAACATGACCCGTACATGCGTGTCCTTGCGACATAAACATGACCCGTACATGCGTGTCCTTGCGACGTAAACTTGCGACGTAAACATGACCCGTACATGCGTGTCCTTGCGACGTAAACATGACCCGTACATACGTGTCCTTGCGACGTAAACATGACCTGTACATGCGTGTCCTTGCGACGTAAACATGACCTGTACATGCGTGTCCTTGCGACGAAAACATGACCTGTACATGCGTGTCATTGCGACGTAAACATGACCTGTACATGCGTGTCCTTGCGACGAAAACATGACCTGTACATGCGTGTCCTTGCGACGTAAACATGACCCGTACATACGTGTCCTTGCAACGTAAACATGACCTGTACATGCGTGTCCTTGCGACGTAAACATGACCTGTACATGCGTGTCCTTGCGACGAAAACATGACCTGTACATACGTGTCCTTGCGACGTAAACACTTTAACACCCATTACCAATCTCACAGATTACGAGTAGCATCGTTGAAGGTTCATGCATAAGATAGTTTTATAGGTTACTATATGATTAAGAATACACTCAACAAATCTGGGCCTGAATTTTATAAGCCTTGGTCATAGCATCGTTCGTATCTGTTTTTTATATCTTGATAGCCACGTTTACCAGAAGCAAAATAATAATTATTTCAATATATTTATCTTGATACCTGTATGAAACTTGTGATGATCCAAAATAACACGAACATGTTTTTCATTTTATAATTTCAGTCTCCGCGAGGAGTCAGTATGGAGCCAATCGGTGAGCAGGAGGAGTGGCATCTGGAGCAAATTGACGTCACAAGGGCCTCTCCTAGGGGACAGTTGAAGGCGCAGACGGAGGACGAGTTCCTCGTCAGGATAGGTGCCAAGGAGGAGGAGGTCTGTCATAATCCTTTTACACAGAGTTATAGTTCGTTTATCCCACATATAAGTTCAGAACCGACAATACAAGAGAGTCTGACACACTTACATCACAAGTCATGACAGTCTTTAAAGTATGATGTGTGTGACTGAGGCAGAATCCAAGATCATATTAACAATATATGTTTTATCTATAAATATATGCTTTACTATACACCATAAGCTGACAGTAATGCTTTATAGTGATATAATTTCAAAACTGACTTGCTCAGTGTCAAACAAAGCGGATGTTTAAGACATGTGTGGTGTTTGAGAAACAAACATGCGTTCACCACGGAGGATGACAGGGTATATGCTCATGATAAACATTGTAAAAATTTAAAGTTGTAACACTACATTGTCTGCCTTAGTGAGATCTAAAGTTAAAGTCGCAAAAGTTACAGGTTCTTCATTTTATTACGTAATGATCACGTTAGTACGATGTGTTTGTAAATTTTCTATTGGGCAGTCCGATAACTAAATTGTCTGCCCTTGAGTACTCTTCGAATGCGCATGCGCACTCGCGCCGATTAAAACACTGGGTATAAGTAGAAATTTTATCAGCGTGTGTAATACATACATCGAGTGACATAGAAAGTTAAAGAAAGAAACAAAACAGAATGAAAATCGTCGAAATATTGCTGCATATGTAAAGGTGTTTATCGGGAAGGTGGTCGAAAACAGAACTGTTTCATTGCATCGATTTCCTCAAAACAAACGACCGCGACGCATTTGGATGGTATTATAACACTTCGCCCTCCCTTAACTGGCAACTGTTCGCCCTTGCTTTATAACATGTCGCCTTCGGATATAAGTGTATACATCAAGCAAAAAATAGTAAATTTGTTTATTTATAACCATTCACATTGCATTTGTTTTCTTCGTCTTCATATACATTATGAGCACTTCTGATATAAGTGTATAAGCCAACTTCGCCCTTAAATCTTAAGAAATTAAGTAAAAAGAATGTAAACTTGTTGATTTATTTTTTATTATTTCGACACTATTCACATTAAATTTACGCTTCATTTGTCTTCTTATTCTATTATTATTAACATCGTATTATTAGCATCGTAAATTATTATTTTTTTTATTTTTCATATTTTAAAATTGTTTTAACCAAAGAAAAAAATCTGATCCTCCCAGTACAATATACGAACTGTCACTGTTCCTTGATTTAAATGCAATGATACGTCATAAAATATAATAATTGTATTGTGTACGTGGTTTATATAATTCATATTTTCTATTTAAATAATATTCCGCTGTTGCAAGGATTTTAATGTTACTTAGTTGCATAAATATTTTGTTGCCAATACTTTAATAAAGTTGTCACACTCAAGATGACTTGAGTATGCAGTTACTTTATAATTGCACATAAAAACCTGAACGTTAATTGATGTTTGCCTAGTCATTATTGTGATGATAGCATTCGCACTTATCTTGATTGATAATTAGTCTGTGTGATCTTAATTAATGTTTACCGACATAAACGTATATAAAAAATAAAAATTAATAAATTGGCCAGTGTGTGATCGTAAATTGATGTTTGCCTACAGTCATTATTGTAATTCTAGCGTTAGCACTAATCTTGATTGATAATTAGTCACTGTGATCTTAACTTATCTTTGCCGTCATAGACGTATACAAGTGATTGCAATTAATAGACTAGTCATGCTCGCCCAATAACACTAGTTAGGGCGAGGGTAAATAAATCCAAGCAGTAGTAGACTAGTCAGTGTGTGATTCAATCTCGCAACGTACGCTAGCTTTAACACAATGCAGCATGAAGAAGTCGAAGACGGCACCAACTAATTGCACATCTTATAAAATATTATTATTCACTATACAAATTAAATCAAGTATATACTTTACTTGACATCATTTTCCCCCTTATTAAACGCATGGAAATGGTACACTTATATCCGAAGTATTCATAATGCACATGAAGCCGATGAAAACAATACAAATTGATGTGAATGGTGTCGAAATAATTATAAATAAGTATACATTTTTGCTTGACTTATACACTTATATCCGATGGCGACCTGTTACCAGTTAAGGGAGGGCGAAGTGTTACTTATTCTTCTGAGTTGGTCTCTCCTTTTTAATTCATAATTGCCAGTAATATCTAGCTTGTGAGCGCCGATTAGCTGACATTTCTTTCCGGATCCATTCAAATGACGATTCGCCAGGTACTTTTTCAACTCTGTTAGCTTGAAATGGTCCTATTCTTAGTTGTTTACACAAGCTTAGTTGATTTTTTTGTCTTTGATTTCTTTGTCTTTGTCCACCATCTTTTTATTACTTAGTCCCCAGAGGCTCAGCGGCGAGTAGCCTACCTTTGAAATCAAGGGAAGTAACCGAGTTATCGGACTGCCCAATTCTTTAAACATGTGAGACATCCATGGTGCCGTAGAGAGCATGCGCCTTAAACAAGAAGATGGCTATCCTGGGAACTAAACACTCGCTTACAATAAAGATTAATTACATAAACATTTGACAGTAACGAAATAATAACTCTGATGGGAAGTAGAGTATTTGCTACTTTGTTTTTCTTCTTCTCTGCTACATCTGCATTTACAAAATGCATTGCTAACATCGGTATACTCGGTTTCTTTTGTTAAACAATACTTCGCCAAACAGCTGCCAGTTCCTATAAATGCCAGCTACCTTTTTATAATTGGAAGCAACAATATTAACAAAAACGGAATACACAGTTCTTTTCTCTAAAAAAGATCTCACAGAACAGCTGCGATTTCTTGTTTTTTACCAGCTTCACTGTCGTTTCCATAAAAAAATGCATTCCATAAGAGGCACGCTCTCGGCCAGTAAACATTTTGGGGAATACAAACAAGATATAAAAGAAAGATGGCGGACGACCAGACGAATTCATATCATTTCTATAATCGGCAGAAACCACAACAAAGTAACCACTATTAGCATATTTTCTCTAGATTATCTGGGACCCCAAGGTTATTAACGAGAAACTACGACGGTGCCATTCGTTCATCTGCGCAGACTATACCCATCCCGCGTGCTACAGGGCAAAGCCAAAAGCCGTCTTCGGTAAGTTACGGCATTTTTAAATAGCCTAGAACTACCTACAAGTTCATATACAAGAAAAAGTTTATGCAGAGCATCAAAGTCGCAGGAAATAACATATCAGAAAGCTGCGTGTATTTAGCATAGAAGCATGTAGCAATGAATCGACATCATTTTTTTTTTTTGGGGGGGGGGGGGGTATAAAATTGTTTAAAAAAGATTATTATGTTAACGGATTACACTTGTGAGTGTGTATGCCACTTTTTAATTCCTGTGGCAACACAACAACTTCTTTGAAGTCATCAAATACATCAAAGAAACGCCGTACGACTTTCAAATGGTCCAGCATCCGCCTTAGCGCGGGAAATCTTTACAGCACGCAACAAAAACATTTAATCCATTTGACCTATTTATCTCTTCGCAGTATTATTACAAAAGCAATATTCTTTTATACAAAAGTAAAACCATAAAAATTAAATATGAACATTCCTTCAATACCGAGCAAATAATACATATATATCTTAGTCTTCTTGCGGATGCGTTTAATAATTTGTGCAGTGTGTCCTAAAAGCAAACACACCACTAATTGTTGTAATATTCGCCGAGCTTTCATTGCGCGATTCGCCCCCAAAAGCTATTTATTGGGTTGTAAAAAAGAGACAAAAACTGTGATTACTGATTATTTAAAAGAAAACAATAAACCTTAAATAGGAAGAAACCTATGAAAATGGCTCTGAAGAGACTGTGGTCGAATGAGTGCAGTCAAGCAATTTGAAAATAAGTGTGACCATTGATATGCGTACAAGTTTACTTGTTAACTTTTCACAGTTCTCACGTTTATATTAACTGCTTATGTAGTAGTTCTTTAGAAGACAAAAAAGAAGCAGAACACTTAAGTATACATGTAACAATGTGTTCTTTAACAGCTGAAAAAGAAAGATAATTTTCGTTGTAAAAATACGATCTCTTCATAAAACTGACGTCACCACATAAGCATTTCCAAAACATGCGCTTCTCCATTCTCTCACCAAAGGGCTTGCTACACAAGTTTCGCTTATACCTCTGTCAACGCCCGGTGTACAAGATTCATGTACAAATTATAAATAATAAATAAAATGCTCGTGAGATTTTTTTTATCTCTGTATATTTTACTTAAAATGAAAATGGGTATTTTTATTTTTTTTAGAACAATGTTTAAGATATATTTTAACCCAAATTCTCGGGGAACTATTTTGCGACATGTGACGATAGAATATCACGGGTATGAGAACTACTTTTTTTCGGCGTTGACAGAGGTGTAAGCGAAACTTGTGTAGCACGCCCTCTGGTGAGAGAATGGCGCCTCCCTAGAGTGCGGGACCGCTTATGAAATAGCTGAGTGAATGGAGAATATAGTGCAGCCTGCAATAGCAGGTATTCAATGCTGTTTGCCGTGTTTTGGTGGATGATTTTCAAAGGAGAACGGTGAATAATTTATAGATAGTTTCCATGTGAAGGCAGAAGCTAATGCAGGCCAAAATCTTGAAATATGTGCTGTATTAAACTCACCAATGTGTTTTTATTTTTTAGTCTATTTTACTGAATTTTATATCAAATTTAACAGCTTGTATGAAGTATTTTAAATATAAAAACTATATTTTGATAGTTTAAAATGTAAAAAAAATACAAACAAAAACGATTCCTGTTCATTTTGTTTAAGGATGAGCCAATTATTTTATTTATGTATGTGTATTTATTCTTTGTACATTTATCAATTTTAAAAATATTGCATTATAAAAATATGAATTACAAGAGCTGTCCAAAGGTTAAAGCTTTTAATTTTTGGACCACAAATGAAGAAATTACAAGAAAATAAAATTTACGCTTCTATACAATTTTGACAATTTTTTACTATTGTCTGTTTTCAGCAAATCCTTGGTCGTGTCAGAGTCCTGCACTGCGACAGCTGTCTCAGGTCATATGTTGAAATACACTGCTATTTCTGTTCTGTACTTCTTACGTCTCTTAACTGCGACTGCTATAGAAGAAGAAGAAGAAGAAGAAGAAGAAGAAGAAGAAGAAGAAGAAGAAGAAAAAAAAGAAGATGAAGAAGTTGAAGAAGAAGTTGAAGAAGAAGGAGAAGAAGAAGAAGATGATGATGATGATGATGATGATGATGATGTGATGATGATGATGATGATGACGATGATGATGATGATGACGATGATGATGATAATGATGATAATGACGTTGGTAATGGTGAAGGTGATGATGATTTTTTATTATTCAGGTATCCCGTCTTGGTCCGAAGCAGTTTTATATCAACAATCCCAATGTTTACAATATTGGCACACATCATTTACAGTAAGAATACAATTATTGCAACTTTTTATTGGTTATCAGTAATAACATTGCCTCGACCATTAACAAAACAAAAGACGATACAAGATTAAGAATGTGTAAAAAATGAAGAAAACAAACATATTGTGAAAAGAATGAACTGTGGTAAATACAATGTACATACCAAACTTTGAGTACTAAAAACCTTTGAGATTTAGACATACAAATGCATTTATACATGTTTAATCAACGAGATTACAATGAGGTGAAGAACATATGAAGAACATATGAACACATCTATACGAAACAATAATGTTTTTTTTCCTTTCAGGAACGATAAAACCTTGGCACTCGGCTTGTGTTTCCAACCCAGATCCGTATCAACATTATAATCCATATTAAAATTAACGATCGCATGCACATTCTTCAAGTTTATTTTTTTTATTTGACGAAGGCACTTTGAGTGTGGTACATCATTATTTTTAATACTTTTCATGTACACTGTTGACAATATTAATAAAATGTTTATTTCTCCATTGTAAATAAAACAATCATAAAAATTAGCACATGCCTTGTAACAAGTTTACATGGATACGCCATTACTTAACCAAGTTCGACAATGACACAAATTTTAAATAAATAATTGTATATGCTTCTAACAAATAACTTTATAAAATGTGGAATAAGTGTAAAGTTAATTACACGAAATTAACATCGATATCAAATACATTATAAAAATACTCGTAACGTGTTAGAATAACTTATTTTAGTGTGTAAATGATACGATTTCTTAAGTAACAACGTGCATTAAGAACATTCCAACGTAACTCATACATAGAGACTATAGCCGTTCGTCTTATAGATGCACTTTTCTCAGGTCACTCCTGCCTTGCGACTGGGTTACGATCGCCTACGATTGCTGATCGAAGCTGATCGCTTGTCTAATCGCAACTAGCGTAGAACGTCGAGCGATGGTTGCAGTGCAGAACGGCCGCGTGTGTCAACAATCACACTTCGGTAATACATGAAGCAAGTGATTCTACTACGATTTCTTTTAAGTGTTACGAGACCGGTCACAGATCGATCGCAGATCGGTCACAGTTAATCGTTAGACGTCGCCTAACACCACTGTGTGTTGGCAGCCATGCGCCTACCAGACGGCTATCGGTTGCAGATCACTCTCCAACCTGTCGACTTCCACTCAGCAATCATTTTGCAAGCGGTCACTGGTCACGTGCCCCAATAAAAACATACGTTTATCCAGAACGGTAACCATTTGGCGTGTAAATAAAAAGAACAGCTACTATATTAGATAAATATGGTTAAAGACAGAGGAGGACATAATAGTTGGCTTTGTAAAAGGAAACGGCCAACGCAAAATAAAACGTTGTTTTAAACATAAACGAGACGGGAGACGGATGTTTCTCTTTTTCTTTATCCCACTCTCTCTATCTCTCTCTCTCTCTCTCTCTCTCTCTCTCTCTCTCTCTCTCTCTCTCTCTCTCTCTCTCTCTCTCTCTCTCTCTCTCTCTCTCTCTCTCTCTCTCTCCCTCTCTCTCTGCCTGTCTCTGTCCCTCTCTGTCTGTCTCGCTCTCTCACGCGTCTCATTCTGCTAGCATGCATTCACAAACTTCTGGTCTTCTTTCCGTTGTCGCATGATGCCATACTGCCTCTTCTTCGCATTCTCCGTGTCCGTGATGACAGCAGCTATTGCAGCATGGCCTTGTTGTTGCTGCTGTAAATCAAGCATCTCAGAAGTTAACTGTTGTGCGATCGTCGTAGTCTTTTCGGTGACCGATCGCCAACCATTCGCAGATTATTCAACGACCATCCGCTAATTACGTTAAAACACGAACCGCTATACTCTAGATATATAGTAATGGTTATACTGTCGCCTGTCGTTATATTTAACTGCAAAAATATTTACAGAAAAATTGCATGCGGGGTGGTTGTTGTTAGTTTAGTCCCAGGACGTCGCCGATCTATCGCAACACAGGTGTGACTAAGGAATAATCAACATTGATGAACTTTTAGTTGCATTTTAAAAGTTAAGTTTAAGTTCTTTGTATTAAATTATTTTTGTTGACACTAGCACCAAGAAAGATAAAAAAAATCACTGTCTGTTGATAAATAAGCCATCGTATATACCAGTATGGATTTTGGCAGTATGTTGAGACCGTTTGTCCAGTTTGTTTTGATGTTCTGGTTTTGAGACTTGCTAGCAAAAGTCTATTTGTTATTTTGTTTGCTTTGTTGATGTTATGTTTGTTTTGTTATTTTGTTTTACTTGTTTAAAGAATGTGATGCATTTTATGTAACATAATCGGAATTTACCGTAAGTGGTAGCATGTTTGGCAATCAGAAATATGTATCGCCCACATTTCACATTTTAGATCGAAATCGTAAACATTTAGCCTGCCAACCAGGACTTGATCATGTTAGGTGAGAAGTGTATGTATAGATCAGCCCTGTCCGATCAGGATCTCCACAACTTGCCACAAAGTCTCTACCAGCGATATAGCAAGTTTCCTCTGCATGTAGTTGTTAGCAGATAACGTGGATTTTTTATACTTCTTATCAATGAATGAATCATCAAACGGATTGAACAATTTTACGCGTAATTCTATACAATGTTTTTGCATGCCTTTCTTAGCGCCTTGGAGAAAAGGAGTCTGAAAAAAATCTAAATATGTACATGCTATGAAGATAGTTGTTCATCTAAGACTGCCTGTCTTCTTATGATAAAACTAATTTAATATACTATCTGCAGAGGTACTTTATTTTCATTTATATATATTTACAGTTTAAAGATGTTATTTTTCGCTAAATGTTTATATATATTTTCTGTAAATAATGATTGTGTAAAAAATAAAATGTTCCCGTTTTATTCTAATGCGTTATTTTTTCAATATTCACGCACGCCAAAATATGAACCCACACGTCTTATAGAAATGAAAATGGAAATTAAAGTTAAAAGGTATTTTTGTTGCATTAAAATCTTCAAAGATAGTGGCCATAATCATAATTTGATTTCCCAAACTGAAACTAACACTGGTATATAAAGGACAGCATGTGCGCTAGTAATAAGCGGTGGTGTTTTATGCCATTAATATTACCAGGCGTACCAGTATTCAAAATGGTACAACGCAGTTTTGCTTTTTGTTTACTCAAACATAAAATACAAATTCGATCAGCTGTGCCTAAGTCGAAAAGAAAGAAAAAGAAAACCTCACAGACTGTAACAAAACAAGCATGTTGTCGATAAACGTCACAACTTTGAAACCTTTGTTCGAAGGCTACATAAAAGCCTATGTTACATGAATGTTACACGTCGTGTAAGAAATAAAAGGCAGTGCAAGAAAGTCATCACGAAACAAAAGATTACTTCTAAGCCTGCTATATATTTATCTGTGTATGCACAAAGTGTGGCCCATGATAACCTTCCGTTTACAGTCGTCTGATCAGAATTTACACTATTTACTGTAACGTCACAGAAAATATAAATAGTAACCTTTCCACGTAGATGATGACAATGCGGTAGGATTTTGTATTGTTTATTAACACGTGTAGAATGAAAAGGGTTAACATCATTGTGCGTGCGTGCGTAAAGTGAAATGGGTTTCGGCAGACCCAGCTAACATATACACCATGTTAGGACGCTCACAGCCATTGTTACGGAATGTGTACAAACTGCGCCATTTAAATGAATCTGGCAAACGGGAACTTCCGGGATGTATAGGTGAGTGAAGCTTTTTTTAGCAGTTAAGCATTTTTATTATTAGCATTTTGAATAAGGATTTAACGTTGTTTTAAAAACGCCGAACAGTGCTCATTACGGCAGATTGATAATGGAGAAAAAATAATTATGACAAAAAAGTGGACAAAAGGTTAGTTCTAGTAGCCTTCACAGCTTGGTATATCACTCCGAACTATTAAACTGAAATTAGCAAATCTAGTTGTTATTTCAATATACAAAGGCTTATAATTTTACGTAACGTAAGTACCAACAGTAATATTAAAATCACGTGTTTTCTTAACGTCGAAATGGACTCGTCTTATATGTCTGTGTCAAAGCAAACACTTGAGTAATTTCTATAGCAAATATATTTTTACCAGCAAGAAGAAAGAATGGCAATCTATGGGTGGTATCCGACAATTTGGACTAAACCTTTTTTTTTCAAATAAACAAATCGTTAGCTGAAGAGGTCCTGCAAAATGCTGTCCATTGATGCTGTATATCTCTGTCAACAGTGAAGCATAAAGCCTTACTTGCCATTGCTCTCTGGAAATTTCTAGTCACGCTGCAGATGGGCATATTTTCAAACTAAGAAAACCATGTGACAACTTTCTTTTGAGATCACGCTATATCGTCGTAGGGGTAATTCGCTCTGACTTCGATATCTATTTTAGCAGAGACCACTATCACACCTTATATAGAGTAAGAAAGAATGAACATTTTGAGTGATTTTGGCAACCTGGCAACATTTCAACCTAGTTCTGTAATAAGTAGTTCGGCGAAGGCGGTCATAAATATGAAGTGAAGAGGCACGCAACAATCTGTACATGGGGAGTCAGTGAAGAGGCACGCGTTGGACTGACAAGTTGTACATAGGGAGTCAGTGAAGAGGCACGCGTTGGAGCAACAAGCTGTACATGGGGAGTCAGTGAAGAGGCATCCGTTGGAGCAACAAGCTGTACATGGGGAGTCAATGAAGAGGCACGCATTGGAGCAACAAGCTGTACATAGGGAGTCAGTGAAGAGGCACGCGTTAGGGCAACAAGCTGTACATAGGGAGTCAGTGAAGAGGCACGCGTTAAACTGACAAGCTGTACATAGGGAGTCAGTGAAGAGGCACGCGTTGGAGCAACAAGCTGCACATAGGGAGTCAGTGAAGAGGCACGCGTTGAACTGACAAGCTGTACATAGGGAGTCAGTGAAGAGGCACGCGTTGGACTGGCAAGCTGTACATAGGGAGTCAGTGAAAAGGCACGCATTGGACTGACAAGCTGAACATAGGAAGTCAGTAAAGAGGCACGAGTTGGAGCAACACGCTGTACATGGGGAGTCAGTGAAGAGGCACGCATTGGACTGACAAGCTGAACATAGGGAGTCAGTGAAGAGGCACGCGTTGGAGCAACAAGCTGTACATAGGGAGTCAGTGAAGAGGCACGCATTGGACTGACAAGCTGAACATAGGGAGTCAGTGAAGAGGCACGCGTTGGAGCAACAAGCTGTACATGGGGAGTCAGTGAAGAGGCACGCATTGGACTGACAAGCTGAACATAGGGAGTCAGTGAAGAGGCACGCGTTGGAGCAACAAGCTGTACATGGGGAGTCAGTGAAGAGGCACGCGTTGGAGCAACAAGCTGTACATGGGGAGTCAGTGAAGAGGCACGCGTTGGAGCAACAAGCTGTACATGGGGAGTCAGTGAAGAGGCACGCGTTGGAGCAACTAGCTGTACATGGGGAGTCAGTGAAGAGGCACGCGTTGGACTGACAAGCTTAACATAGGGAGTTAGTGAAGAGGCATGCGTTGGACTGGCAAGCTGTGCATGGGGAGTCAGTGAAGAGGCACGAGTTGGAGCAACTAGCTGTACATAGGGAGTCAGTGAAGAGGCACGCGTTGGACTGACAAGCTGAACATAGGGAGTTAGTGAAGAGGCATGCGTTGGACTGACAAGCTGAACATAGGGAGTTAGTGAAGAGGCATGCGTTGGACTGGCAAGCTGTGCATGGGGAGTTAGTGAAGAGGCATGCGTTGGACTGTCAAGCTGTGCATGGGGAGTCAGTGAAGAGGCACGCATTGGACTGGCAAGCTGTACATGGGGTGGTCAGTGAAGAGGCACGTATTGGACTGGCAAGCTGTGCATGGGGAGTCAGTGAAGAGGCACGCATTGGACTGGCAAGCTATACATGGGGAGTAAGTGAAGAGGCATGCATTGGACTGGCAATCTGCACACGCGGATTCAGTGAAGAGACACGCGTTGGACGAACAAGCTGCACATAGGGTGTCAGTGAAGAGGCATGCGTTTGACCACCAAGCTGCAAATACGGAGTCAGTGAAGGGGCACGCGTTGGACCAACAAGCTGCACATAGGGAGTAAGTGAAGTGGCACGCAATGGATCGACATTCTGCATATATGGAGTCAGTTAAGAGGCACGCGTTGGACTGACAAGCTGCACATAGGGAGTCAGTAAAGAGTCACACGTTGGACCAACAAGCTACAAATATGGAGCCAGTGAAGAGGCACGCATTGGACTGACAAGCTGCAAATACGGAGTCAGTGAAGAGGCACACATTGGACTGACAGGCTGCACATAGGGAGTCCGTGAAGAGGCACGCATTCGGTTGACAAGCTGCACATAGGGAGTCAGTGAAGAGGCACGCGTTGGAGCGACAAGCTGCACATAGGGGGTCAGTGAAGAGGCACGCATTCGGTTGACAAGCTGCTCATAGGGAGTCAGTGAAGAGGCACGCGTTGGAGCGACAAGCTGCACATAGGGGGTCAGTGAAGAGGCACGCATTCGGTTGACAAGCTGCTCATAGGGAGTCAGTGAAGAGGCACGCGTTGGAGCGACAAGCTGCACATAGGGGGTCAGTGAAGAGGCACGCATTCGGTTGACAAGCTGCTCATAGGGAGTCAGTGAAGAGGCACGCATTCGGTTGACAAGCTGCTCATAGGGAGTCAGTGAAGAGGCACGCGTTGGAGCGACAAGCTGCACATAGGGGGTCAGTGAAGAGGCACGCATTCGGTTGACAAGCTGCTCATAGGGAGTCAGTGAAGAGGCACGCATTCGGTTGACAAGCTGCTCATAGGGAGTCAGTGAAGAGGCACACATTGGACTGACAAGCTGCACATAGGGAGTCAGTGAAGAGGCACGCATTCGGTTGACAAGCTGCACATAGGGAGTCAGTGAAGAGGCACGCATTCGGTTGACAAGCTGCACATAGGGAGTCAGTGAAGAGGCACGCATTCGGTTGACAAGCTGCACATAGGGAGTCAGTGAAGAGGCATGCACTTGACCGACTAGCTGCACACAGGGAGTCAGTGAAGAGGCATGCATTGGACTGACAAGCTGCACATGGGGAGTCAGTAAAGAGGCATGCGCTTGACCGACTAGCTGCACACAGGGAGTCAGTGAAGAGGCACGCATTGGGTTGACAAGCTGCACATAGGGATTCAGTGAAGAGACACGCGTTGGACTGACAAGCTGCACAAGGGGATTCAGTGAAGAGACACGCATTGGACTGACAAGCTGTACATAGGGAGTCATTGAAGAGGCTGGCGCTGGACCAACAAGCTACACATGGGGAGTCATTGAAGAGGTAGGCGTTGAACGTAGGTAGTCAGTGAAGAGACACGCGTTGGACTGACAAGCTGCGCATAGGGAGTCATTGACGAGGCAGGTTAGAGCTTTGTTTTGTCTCTGTGTCATGGGAAAGTGTGTGATTAGGATAGTGTGACAAGAAATTGTGTTTGCCACGAGTGAGTGTGACACATTTGAATAAGGCTCTGTTAAGCTTGTTGTGTCTCCGTATATGGAAGTCAGGCTACCGAACAAAACCAACTGTGTCATTTAGGCTTTGCTCACAAGCTCAATTATTAATGCTCTGAGACTAGGTCTCGTCCGCTAGCTCGGCTTTCCATCTTTTCCGTCTCTTCGGCTCGAGCACATTACAGTATTCTTAAGCGGTCGCTTCGGAGCTCCGATGGGGAATAGAAATGCTGAAAAGTCCACATTGTGTTTAAGTTTAAGCAATAATTCATTTACTTCCTCTTGGTTTCCTGTTTAGCGTTGGAAATCCAACCAATACGTAAATATTAAGTTTATTGATAAAAAACACCTTACTCATAAGACCTACATCGTCATTCTCTTTTTTCAATTGTCATTCAGCGGAATGATATTCTGTCCGGAGCTCAACCGATCATAACGCAATCAGCCAATCACAGTTCACAAATAGCTTTTCATTTTACCATAATGTCAATTAACTCTTAATGTCCCAATATTGACAGCCATTAAATAATTAATAACATGCCTGCTTTCTTTACAGCCTGTTTTCTTTTCAACTTTTC
This sequence comes from Sinonovacula constricta, assembly GCA_007844125.1. Lineage (NCBI taxonomy): Eukaryota > Metazoa > Mollusca > Bivalvia > Cardiida > Solecurtidae > Sinonovacula > Sinonovacula constricta. Next base: position 39,426,233 of record CM017564.1, read on the forward strand.
TTTCCCTGTCAGCTAAAAAAGTCCATTCCTAAGCAATTCTGGAAGTATTTTAAAACAGCTAACAAACAACAAACAGACATTTCATTAAAGGATTTTAAGAACTATTTCCAAAATTTAAGTAGTGATATTCCTGACTCCGGTAATACTGACGCTGACAGTTTTATAAATATGCACACTTTTAGGAGCGATGATCAAGTCTTTCCATCACTAGATGAATCAATCACAGTACAGGAAATAACATCTGCAGTTAAATGTTTGAAACGAGGAAAAGCACATGGAAACGACTCTTCTCAATGAGTATTTTATTGAAGGAATTGATATTTTATCCTCACACATTGCTGATGTATAAAACGCTGTCTTAAAATCTGGATTTTTTCCTGAGTCATGGACTAAAGGAGTTATAGCCCCTGTACATAAAAAGGGGGGGTAAATCTAGTGTGGAAAATTATAGAGGCATAACATTAGTCAGTTGTTTTTCTAAGCTATTTACAACAATACTTAATAAGAGAATTAGTAAAGTCTGAGATGAATATAAACTTATACCAGATTCACAGTTTGGGTTTCGTAAAGGCCTATCAACTATTGATGCTATGTTTATACTTATATCGGTGATCCAAAAGTATATCTTTGAAAATAAGAGGTTATACGCAGTATTTGTTGACCTGAAAAAGTGTTATGACTCTATCAATAGAAATGCCTTGTGGTTAAAATTATTTAACTTGGGGATAAAGGGTAAATTCCTAATGTTGTCAGAGATATGTATAAGAAGGTTAAGTCGTGTGTTAAATCATGTAATGAGTATTCAGAATTCTTTGAATACGCAATCGGTTTACGCCAAGGGGAAGTGTTATCACCGATCATGTTTTCACTCTTTGTTGAAGATCTTGAGAACTATCTGAAGAATGATAGTTACAAAGGAATAAAAGTTAAAAATATAATGGTTAAACTTCTCTTGTTTGCTGATGATATGGTTGTTCTTGCAAATACTCCTGAAGAATTACAGAATAGTCTGGATCGGCTTTATGATTACTGTAATACTTAGGGTCTCAGCGTTAATACAGATAAGTCAAAAATTGTAGTATTTAGAAAAGGAGGAAGTGTACTAAATCACGAACAGTGGACATATAATACTGAACCACTGGAAGTCGTAAATAATTTTAATTATTTAGGTTCAATTTTTAATTACACTGGAAATTTTACAATACTAAGAGTATTTGGCCGGAAAGGCAACTAAAGCCATGAATGTGTTATGGTACAATAGTAAAACTAAGCTTGAATTATTTGATGCCTTTGTTGGTTCCATTTTAGGGTATGCGTGTGAGATTTGGGGATATACCAAGTCTAAAGAATTGGGACGTATACACCTGAAATTCTGTAAACGTATATTACATGTTAAACTTAACACTTGTTCAGCGGGAGTATACGGAGAACTGGGTAGATATCCGATCTTTGTTAATAGATATGTTGGAATTATTAAGTATTGGCTTAAAGTAATACAAACAGATTACTCATTTATTAGAGAGACGTATAAAGAAAGCTTGGAACTCTGCAATAAGGGATCTAAAAACTGGGTATACAATGTAAAACGAATATTATTTGAGCATGGTTTTGGTTACGTTTTTATAAACTCAAATATATGTAGCGTCAATACCAAGCAGTTTATTAAGGCCTTTAAACAAAGGATCATAGATATTTATACCCAGGAATGGCAAGCAAACATTACAAACAATTCTGTCCTTATTAATTATAAATTTATAAAATATAATCTTCAATATGAGCCATATTTTAACAATTTGACGCCTACAGCTAGAATATAAATAAGTAGACTTAGATTATCTGTTTTACCTGTAAAAATGCAAACTGGTAGATATAACAGAAATTATACAGAAAGGAGACAGAGATTTTGTTTATGCTGTAACTTGAATGATCTGGAAGATGAGTACCATTTTGTTTTGATTTGCCCATGCTATCGTGATCTAAGATCAAAATATATAAGTAGTTATTATTTTAAAAGACCATCTATGTTCAAATTTTTAAAATTATTAAGCTCACTAAATAAGAAAGTTATGCTACGATTGTCTAATTATATAAAGGAAGCTTTGTCTGTAAGACAATGCATTGACACTTTAATGCATTAATCTTGTTCCATTGAAATTGATATTTCCTTATATCTATGAAAACTTTCTTCTTTAGATGTATTTAATGTGTCTTTGTGTTTAATAATATGCCTGAATGGAGTGTGAAATGAATATTGTGACTTTATTTTGATGCTAGTTCTCATAAGAAAAGATAAAATATACTAATGTCCATTCCCCTTACCAATATATGCTACGCTTTGTTGATATGAAGTACTACTAATAATTTGTACTGTTTGTTATTGTATGAAAAGGATAATGACAAATACTTAGTCAATAAATATAAGTAAGTTTATATAATGGTATACATGTATATGCATAGAATATGTAGACAAGTCTTGTACAAAACACATTATGTGAATATATGCGTATATACAATCATTAAACAGAAAGTATATTCCGATATAAAAAGTTATATCAATATGTTACAACTTTTGCAAACCACGTGGAACATTTATATGTGTATGATGAATTTGACAAGATGATGTACGTTGTGTACAAATCTGAACAATAAAAAATATGTTCTGTTCTGTTCTGTAATCTGACTTCAGTCTGCTCTGGAGCAGGCGTGACACTTATACGAAATATCTTTATATCTCTAGATAACTAGCCGGCTGATGGCGGTACTGATAAATCATTATGAAACAAAGCCGTTCATATGCAAAAATATGTTTAAATTATATCAAAATTAGATACATATCAGCAATGTTAAAATGACAGTCCTGAATTTCAGATATATAAAAAATGACAACGTATCATAACACAGATACAAAAACTTTTTAAAACTTTAAAAAGCGATTACTTAAGCGTAGAAAATGGTTTAACAATATTAAGTTTACCAACATGTATATCCGACGTATAAACCCCACTTTATTTAAATTCATGTTTATTATATAACAATTGCAACTTTTGAGGCATAAGAGTATTTAATACAATTAGTTTTACCAAATACCTTTAAGCATTTTGTTCATAAAACTGGTAAATATGATCATCTGAACTGTTGTTAAACATAAATTAGATCTTTGATATTAAAATATGGTATGAAATGAGTCCTCATATAAATGGAATTTTGATTGAAACGAGCGTTCAAGTTCGGATTACAGAATAGAAAAAATAGATAAAGCGTGTACATGTATACATGTTTCAACAATCATATCAATTCATCAAAGGGAAATGGTTCAACATTGCGTTAGTTTTTACGAACATAGGAAGCGCAGACAATCAGCCCCGTAACCAGTGATGGCATGCAGCATCAGCCACTCAACGTTACCAATTTCAATGTAGCCGACAACAGCGAACATTGCGAGTTAGCAAACAACAACAAAAAAAGCATAAAATTATAAAGAAAATAATAAATTATAATGGACGTCGACAGACCAGTAGATAATAATGTTAAACATGCGTATTTTATCTTTTTAATTTATTTATATTTAAATGTTCTAAAAGATGCATATATATGCCGGTCTGATTGATATGTAAATTAAAGATGAAAAATGCTTCGGTACCATCATCCTACGCTTATAACGAGTTATCTTTCGTTACTCTCATAATTAGGCTCACGGCCGTAAATTTTAAGATTCTTAACGTAACTAAAATAAATATGTTTGTTATGCTTTAGGATGTTCGTGTTTATTACACACTTGGTGCTTGACTTGACAATATTTTGCTCTGTCTTAAAACTTCTGATTACTTGGATAAGATAAGTACGCGAATATAAACAAAAACGCCGTTTATTTAATACAATCACATCAATAAAAAAAAAAGATATTACTGAAAAAATAGAGATATTACCAATGGTATCATTTAAATTAACAATATTCAAATAATTAATCCTTGTCAAGATATATTGCACAAGCTAAGTGCGAAACTTAAATGATGTTAAGACTAGTTTTTACTAACCGTCAACTGGGGTTTGTGTCTTACAAATACATGTATACGTTTTAGTCAAATAGTTCCATGCGCTTTAGGCAAAACAAATTATTTTGGCTAATCAATCGGTTTATTCAGGCCAAACATAATAAATTATAATTTAAATGCCAAAGTGGCGCCATTTTCGTGTAGGTTATTAATTGGATTTTGCCTTTTGGACAAAATAGAATTGAAATTTAATTGACAAAACAACGCCATTTCAGCCAGATAATGGAATGTTTCAGACCATCTGAGTTAAAATTGTGTTCAATTACTCTTATAAAATTGCCCAAAAGTGAATGGTGGTAAACAAAGCCAAGTTGCTTCTTCTGGAAAGCAATTGTTTAGGCACCCTCCATCATTTAGTGGATACCGGATTCTGAATAGATAGAAACTTGAAGAAACAGTTGAAATATCCTCCGTAATAATATTTAATCTGCGTTAATGGATATTTCACAATATATGCACATGATTTCTGCAGAAAAAAACAACATTCGTCGGCCTAAGCTTTGATGATTTTGAACAGTACCTCAATTTTAGGGCAGTAAAACTCGTTAATCAACACTTAAATGTTCATTCTTTTCAAATATATTGATAAGAACAATTGGGATTCCGGCTAACAATAGACATCGACGTCACAGCGTATGACGTAGATGAGCTAAAACGTAAGTGGTCACGTGGTTTTATTAGTTTATAAATAGCTAACTGTACAGCGTGGCTCAGATAGGAAATAAATGTTTGAAATGATTGTGGCGAGATCTGTTCAGGTAGCAATGTTTTGTTGTTTTTGTGTGATATTTAATGAACATATTTTTGGTCCAAACTGTCAGATACCACCTTTAAGTACTATTGTTACACATGGCGTTTCCTACAGCTGCAGATCACTAAATTATATAATATATTATATAGATATTATATATCTTCTCTTTTTTGCAGCTTGATACATAATTATTTTACCATGTGTTATTGCTAAAAACGGAGAAGGGACAAAATCCTTCGATAACACAATTCTTCTTGTTCATTTTAGCAAAGGCAGACTAACACCCTCCCGTAATGTTTCCAATGCCGGATAAATCCCCTCCTGTAAATTTTCCACATTTTGGAAGAATGTTTATTTGGTTCGCACAGTTAAGTCTCGTCAATGCATTGATAATAGCATCGGATTTTTTTTCTGATAGAATTCCAACTTCAACATATATTTTACAATAATTAATTTACGGGGGTGATTTTGCCCGCCTATGCTAAAATGAACGGAAGGGATTTTGTCCAGGAGGTATTTAGTCCTACAAATGGTAGAACTATTCCACTGTTTGTCTTTTTATTTTGTTTGGATTTAACTTATAATTGCATTTTTGCTCTTTTCAATGTCAGAATGAAACACATAGCTGTCAGCTCAATATATTTTCATAAAAAAAAAATCTCCGTATTATAAAACAACAAAATTCTTGTTAGCACCAATCAACCATTTTTTCATGACCTGAAAAAAAGTTAACTTTTAAGTACACTGTAAATCTACTGTGTACATTGATTGGGATACACCGTGACAAACAATCGGAACACCTCGGTCAATAACGATCACCGCAGAGGTTGCCGATAAAGCTCGTTAAGGTCCGTTTATACACAGCGCGAACGCGTCCAACGCGAACACGAACGCGACTTTTTAGCAGATTTGCCATTCAAATAGAGCACGAACCCGCACGCGGAATACCGTCGACGGTTTTCGAGGCGACTCGTTTTTTCCTTCTTAAAATTTGATCATTTTAGAATCATGGAGTCAGACACGGAGGAACTTGTAGTGTTGTACTTGTACACAAAACGTAGGAAAAGAAAGAGGCGTGTTTCCGTGCATGAGCTTTTACAAAGACGACATGCATTTGGAGAGTTATTTTTTTCTACTTCAATAATTATGACTTCTGATATGTCCATTTTGAAGAAATATTGACTTATAAAAAGTGTCAAGTTTTTTATGGAAACTGTCATGAAACCGACATTTCTATTTGTGGAAACCATGCCAGGAAAATACTTGCTGATTGGAAAATAGCAAAAAAGCCGCACGACCTTCTGAAAAATTCACTCTGTGGGCAATCAAGGCGGTCGTTCGCGCGAACAAAAAAATGTTCGCGTTCGCACTCTATTTGAACGGTTCTTCTACAAATAACTAAACTATTCCAGGACGAAAAACCGTGTTCGCGTTCGCGTCGCGTTCGCGCTCTGTATAAACGGACCCTTAGAATCATGGAGTCAGACACGGAGGAACTTGTAGTGTTGTACTTGTACACAAAACGTAGGAAAAGAAAGAGGCGTGTTTCCGTGCATGAGCTTTTACAAAGACGACATGAATTTGGAGAGTTATTTTTTTCTACTTCAATAATTATGACTTCTGATATGTCCATTTTGAAGCAATATTGACTTATAAAAAGTGTCAAGTTTTTTATGGAAACTTTAATGAAACTGACATTTCTATTTGTGGAAACGATGCCAGGAAAATTCTTGCTGATTGGAATATAGCAAAAAAGCCGCGCGACCTTCTGAAAAATTCGCTCTGTGGGCAATCAAGGCGGTCGTTCGCGCGAACAAAAAATTATTCGCGTTCGCGTTCGCACTCTATTTGAACGGTTCTTCTACAAATAACTAAACTATTCCAGGACGAAAAACCGCGTTCGCGGTCGCGGGCAGCGGACAGTGGATGCAGTACACACAGCGAATGTTGCACACGTGTGCGCGCGTGCGTGGGTGTTGTGTGCGTGAGTGTGTGCATGGGGTTGTGCACGTGCGTGCGTGCGTGTATGTGTGTGTATGGTGTCCTGGAGTTACCCTCTAAAAATGTTTCTAGAATTTCGGAGATCTATGCGTTCTGGAATGTATCTAGACAAAAGATGAATCTTTTTATGGGGTTATTTAATTGACGCTGAACCTAAAAAAATATAAACGTAAATGTTGCGCAATATAAATGTTGTTGATAATAGTTCATTAAAAAAAATCATTATGCCTTACGTGTTCTTCTCTTCGAGTATGGCCATAAAATGCTGCTTGATAACATTTCCTGTCTCTGTTTTTCCATCGATCATCGTTTGCGTATTATGAACGAAAATATATATAAACAGTCTTGCAAATTTATCGTATCTTTTTTAGCAAACACACATTGGATTATTATCAGAGTTTAGACTAAAGAAATAAACATTTATTTTGCCTAAATTAACATGTCTGATGTATGTTCTAGAGATTGCTGTGCATAAGTTCGCAAAATAAGCAATATTATCCAGTAGAGTCATTATTTAAGTTCCAATTAATCTTCGTAGTATATACAAATACCTAGTAATTTGGCAAGTACTATGCAAACAGGGGCGTGCCTGGGCTTACGCACTTACGCACGTGCGTACAGTTGCTTCCAAAAATTGAAAAAATAAAAACGTTAAAAAGCAAATAAAAATCGTACATAACCTGTGTTTGGTCACTTGTTGTTAGCTGTTTCATTTTTTAAATTAGAGTTCTTTAACCCTTTTCCAAATTCTACAAATACTTCTGCAATCCTACCTGACGTATTTCTGTCCCTTCCTGCTCGTTGTACTGTGACAGAGTTTCTCCCCAGAATGCATCTACGGCGTTCTAAGGAAAAAAATCCGGGGGCGGGGGATTGTGCCCCTGCACCCCCCCCCCCGCCCCCCAGGAATAGTGCGTATACTAAAATGTCGCCTAGGCACGCCCCTGGCAAAGCGCATATATGATGTTGGAAAAAAACAACTTCAGACAAGGAATTTACTTTAGCGTTTTTGGTCAAACAATATATTTCAAAGTATTTTCGATTTAGTGCTGTTTTCCTCTAAACCGTGTACTGCAGTTTTACCACAACTTGCTATTTAATTTACGTTTAGCTCACTTAAACCAGAGTTTTAATTAGCTTTCTTAGTTTATCCCATTTAGTTTCTCTGTGGGAATGGTATTACAGACTCGCTTTTCATGAAAATATCATTATATAAACCACTCCTTGAGGAACTACATTTTAAAAACTGAACGTTTGATGTAGATAACCTGGAGAAACTTGGTATTGCCACGATTAATGACTAATTGCAATTGTTTGTTTGTCGAAATAATATGCATCTATCAAAAGTTGATCTTTAAATGTACAACTTTGTCGTAGAAATTACGAGTGAGTGAGAATCATAATGACAATAGTCTTGATGCAAAACGTGTTTTGGAGCATAATTTCTTCACAAACAAATTCAATGATTTAAAACAACAATGTGTAATAAATCTTTTTTTTAAATTAATGGGAAAGGAATCACATACAATGATAATAAAAGCAGAAATACAAAAGTTTGAATTGAAGTTTAGCAGCTATTTTCTCTGAATTGATAAAAGTGTAAAGAGCGGGCCCAGTATGAAGTAATACAACTATCACGGTTATATATTTTTTCTCTAGTTGAAGACCAAATCTATAAAATTAGACCGTACAATGATGAAATGTTGATTTTATTGAATGATATCAATAAAGGTCATATAAAGACAAACAAAAACCTCAGTTTATGTTACGTTGATTACGAATCAATTTGAGTACGAATTTAGTAGTTAAATTCCAACTGGTTCCCGACTTTTTGTACGAGTGGACGCAACTGCCACCAGCAAGTTTTTCGCCCAAATACAGGCGGATAGTGTTTTTTTTTTTTTTTTTTTTTTTTTTTTCTGGACTTATCTCCTCAAAATATAGTATCTTTCCTTTAAAAATATTAATTTATCATATTAAAATAAGAAGTAACTTAAAATATGAAAAAATTATGAAAGTCAAATTTCACCGTATACAGAATACAACGTAGATCTACTATACATACAGAAAACTAAACATGGATGATAACCTCCTCGCTGATTGTGCAAGCGAATTTCAGTCGACATTGCAACTTAAAGACAAATTGAATGTTTAAACTATGTTCTTAGTGGTAGAGATGTAATCGCCAATCTTCCGGTCACCCGACAGGAATTTTGACTCGCTTTCTTTCGTGGCGTGTTGATGGAGGCCGCAATGTTTACTTCACGCGATCGTTGCGTCAACACACGGTCAAAATGACTTAAACGTAGTGACGTCACACGCTATGTATAGAATGTCACGCGATACTCTATCGTCACGTGATCCTTGCTGGGGGCAGAGCATAGACATAAGAAAGATATTTATATGTCTATGGGGCAGAGATTTAAGTAGCAACGCGTGACGTAATCGCTGTGAGGAGATAGGCATTTTGTTTCACACTGAGAAACCAGGCAAGTTCGACCAATCGGTAATTTCCGTACACTGCGTCGTCTGCAGCTAGCGTGGAGCGATAATCCGGTTTAGATTTACTGCCTTAAACACACCTAATTTCATTTCGTATTCACTTATGTATTTACTTAACGATCTAATTTCCAAAGTCAAAAGCCTCGATTACGATAACTTCCATTTAAATCGCAGATCCTGCTGCAGCCTGCGTGATGTCAGCAACAAAGATTGGTTTTAAATTTTTAAATGCAGATAAACTGTCACCGGTAAGTGTGCAATCCCTTACTCTGATTTAATGATTATGTATTTTATCAAAATTTACTGATATCACAGTATAACATATCGAAAATGAAGAAACAGTAAACTACTAAGATGCAGTGTTTTCTTCCTTCATAAAAGAATTGTTTAAAGTGCGCATTCAATAAATTATATTAAAATATTAGTTTATAAGATTGACACTCCCCATTAAACCTGAAATAAAACTTTTTAGAATGCTGAAAAATGCCATTCATATTTTATTCATTTATTTAGATTTTCATAACAATTTTCTAATTGGTATTATTTCCAACAAAAACTGTCTGTAAACAATCCAATTTTGCCAATTGACATAAATTCCACCACAATCAGTTTGATAAACAGAAAGGTAAACAATTTTTGTAAATTGACATTTTTAAGTGGAATAAAAGTCACTACCATTAGTTATCATTTTGACCAAAACATATAGACAAGCATACTTCTTAAGCTTTACACCAAGAAAGATTTGATGACATTCATCTGGGTTTATTGACATAATTTAAACATGATATAATGGATTTTATCATTTTGTATTATATTTTCACAGCTAAGCTGTCTGTGAAGGAAGGTCTTCATGAATACTGTAGTTGGCATGAGCATGTTTATCAGGTGACAGTGCCACTCCAAATTTAACCAAGAACAGAAAGAAAGGCTGTGGATGGTAAGTTGTTTTAAAATAAGTTGAAATGGACTCAATGTATAGCTTTAGATTAATAGTCATTAATATTACAACACAACCTTACTTAATACCCAGGTGCATAAATGGGTATTTTAAGTGTTGTTTTAAAAAAGAAAAATATGCCTAAGAATATTGTAATTAAACTTCTTACACATTTTGGTATAGAAATTATTTTTTCAACTAAAGACATAAGGGCAATATCAAGTCTTCTAGGAAGTTTTAGCCATGTAGTTGATAATATTTAATTGCCGATGGTCATTGCTTAAGTTTTATAAGTATATCTTCCCAGATATTAACTTATTACTATTAATGCATTATTCTTCCAATTGAAAATATTTAACTGCATTTTCTTGTGTCACAACTGCTAAAAATAATAGATTGTTATTCTTCTGTTATACAGATTGTAAAAATCCAGAAATTGTCTTCATTAGTACTGAGTGCACCCAGTTTTCAGAGGTTTCAGGCAAGGTTGTCCAGAGACAGAATAACAGATTAGAGGCATGCCCATCTAGATCAAAGATGAAGTGACTTGATTCTAGGATGACCTGATATTTTCTTGAGATATTGGCTGAAGTTTGCCATAACAAATCACCCTGCAATGTGTCATGTGTTACTAAATCTGAATATTGAATCAGATAGAACAAGAATGAAAAAGTTTATATAACACAATGTGTTCACAAGACCACAACCTTTTGTAACAATTAAACAATTATGGAAATTGTTGTTGTTTATGCACATTTCTCTGAATATAAAATAAATAGTAATGAAATAAATATATGTTTCATAACAATAATATAAGATTTTGTGCAAGTGGTGTTTATTTAACAGATGGACATCAGCTCTTCTATGGATTAAAGATATAGTTAACATTTAATTGTGACCATTTTGCTTTAATTAAAACAAAATATGTGTTAAAATTAGGTTACAGCACCTTTATTAAATAAAATGTACATACCATTTATATCTCATTTTCCATCAATAAGAAATATTGTAAGTCTTAGTTAAGTAAGCCTTAACTTATTTGTCTTAAAATGCCATGTTATTAATTAATTGTATTTGATGTTGCTTTAGTTTAAAATGCATAGAATATTGTTCATGTGTGTGTTGTTATTAAGTAATTTTTGACATTGCATATTAGCTTAAACCACTGAAGCATAATTATCTTTATTTAAATCGCTTTCAGTGACATTTTGCTTCTTTTCACTTTTTGGAAAGATAATGTTTGTTTTCATTAAGAAAAAGGTTCAGTCTGGTAAAACGTATAGGAAGAAGTGTTTCCTGTATTTTCATTTTTTTTTTCAATACTTTTTTTTGAAAAATAGTGTTAAAATAAAGACATAAAAGTCTTTCTTGTATATTTTTTTCTTTTTTTGCAATACCATCAGTAGCTATTTATTGAGAAATTTTAAAAATCGAAAACATGTTTACATTATCCATCTACTGAAATACAGCATAAGTGTGTAAATTTCCTTATCAATATAAAGTAGTAGTTGTTTATATGAAAGCTAATAAAGTGCATTTAAATGTTTTTAAAAATCTGCTATCTAAATGAAGTACTATGTTTTTTTTAAAAAAAATTGAGTTTTGCTGAAAGCGGGCTAGTTTCATATCATTGAAACAACCAGAACTCAATTTTGCCCAAATATACCCAAAATCCCATGGGTTATCATGTTTTTATACAAAGAATGGACACCACCCTACAAATTTTGGTGAATACCTTATATTAAAGGAGATATTATCTATTTCTGATCATTTTGAGACTGAATAAAGGTTGCAAAATTATTTATATAATAATTTGTATTTATTAACAAATGAATCATTTCAGCTTTTTGCTGGACCTAAACTTTTGTTTAAAGCCTGCTGAAGTCTAAGTGCATACTAAAAAGGACAAATTATGGTATCAATTTCTCTTAACAAATATGTTATGCAAAGAAGTATTGAATCCGGAAACAGAAACATTTATATTAAAAGAAAAATATTAAATAATGATGAAAAAATATATACCTTCAAATAGTTTTAACTCAATACTTGAGCAAAATTGACTCGTCATCCTTCATCAGTGTTGAAATGCGTGATGTTACCAAATAGATGTGTGATTTGTGACTTACTGGTATATTTATATGTAAATAAAAGATAACTATAACATTAAAAAAAACGTGAATTAAAGTTATAACATGTATATATTATTTTAGAACTAACCTTTTGTCGCAAAGCCAGCCATTGTAGTTTTAGAGAACATGTTTATATTCTTACATACACACTGTCTTGCCTGCTTTTTTTAAAGAGTGGTACTTATGAAAACATATATATTTTCTGTTCTTTTGTTTATTTTAATGCCTTTTGGTGACACAAAATAATTATTATCCACCAGGAGTTGAGATATAGCCCCCTAAAAATCATGGTATAAAAGAAGCAATTTCACTGATAGTAAATTCGCATCATGTCGGTGTTTTGAAACCTGGGTATGCTCACTTTTTCCGCTTTTACATTTGGTGCCATTACCTACTGCAGTATTCTATTTGTGTTGTGATATGCAACGGTGCTAAGGAGTACAACAATAAATGACATTCAGGGATAATCTCATTGTGTAAGAAGGGAGGAGTGTAGCAGTTTCAAAAATACAGCTATAGCTCAGTTCTTAGTATTGGGTAGGTCTGATATTCAAAATCAGGTAGATGCTCACTTTACTCGTAAACTACTACTTTTGAAAATGACCACATTGAAAAATGGTAAGCCGTGGAGAGGCTCCAAATGTGCTCATTGATAATTCATGTATCAATGACTAAAGTTTAATGTATTCAAACAATAATTGCGCTTTCCCCGAATTAGGTAGCACCTATTGTCATATTATTTTACTTTAACATTCGTAAAGTATAGCTGTTGTCACTGTGTTATGCCTAGGTATTTTGTATTATTCTGAAACCTGTCATGCAATGGTGTTTCAGATCATTGAGGTTGACTTTTTTGCAATATTTTGCCCTATTTGATTTTATTGAAAGACACGCATAGAATGTGATTATGCGGATCAGCCTTGTGTGTTTTAATCAAATTTCTACTTATATACGGATTGTAGTAATGTGTTTATGTGTATGATCTTTTTACCTAAAAAAATATTATTATTATTATTTTCCCCACCCCCACCCACCCTCGATGAATATGGTCAGTGTTATTATAGATGCCTCAAATTTAATCAAAATATTTTGTCAGCTGAATACATTCTACAACAGATGTACACATGTTTTGATAATATTATTTCGTACCGAAATAAAACAGGTTCAATGCGAAAAACGACCGCTTAAAACTGTCTGGCTACCTCGTTTTAAACATTTCTAGCTTCCGGGTAAACGTCATTTCCGGAAAGCTGATTTCTATGATGACATGTATTGAAATCTTCGGTAAGTTGTTCTAAAAATACACTTTTGTACTTATATTTTGTTAGTTGCAAACGTTTGCGTCATTTGGAGTTAAGGTTGTGGGTATATAGCGTAAGTTCAGATAGATCAGATTTATTTTACTGATGTTAACGTGCAAGTGGACTGTTGCAAAACTCATGTTCTACAAATCGCCAAGCCTTGTTTGGATTGTTTTGGATAACGGTTGATCTCGGTCAGGTGTGTGCTTCCATTGCGTTTGTTTCGTTTTGCATTTCAACCTTGCACATATGTAGCAACACAGCTATATTTGATTCCGTGATTACTATGATATCTCTTAGTTTGAGGTTTTGGTTATTAAGCAGGTCTGCAGCTGTTCTTCAACTTGCAATGTTATACTTATAGGAACCTAAATAGATCTAATGACGCCAATGAAGTAAGTGACATCATTTAGAAAAATGATGCAAAACTCTCTAAAATTATTAAAATAGTCAAATTTCAGTAGCAAATATCGAAATAGCAATACAAAAAAGATCAAAACCAACAAAGCAAATTATTTAAAACTCATCTTTTGGAAGTCCAGATTTCCAGGTGTACCATTTTTGGAAGTCTCAGTCAAAAGTCATTCCTATAATGTGTACTCTACTACACATACTACTCTACTCCCAAATAACACTATGTCATTGCAAGTATAACACACTGTTATATATATTTATATTTATGCTTTTACCTATTATCATTTTCATTATGTACCAGGGATATAAATTAACAGTCTCCCAATTGCCACTGACAGTGACATTTACTCAGTGTACGCTAGATATTGCAAATGAAATATATAGAGCATGTAGTAATGTGCAAGTGCTTGCAAATTTTATTCATTTCTATTTAAAAGTATGTATTTCCAGATTGCAATATCTAATGTGTGATGCAGAATTCTCAATTGCTTAACCCATCGTAGAGAGTATTTTCCAACCAAACTGTTGTTTGAACTTTTTGCGAGGGGAATAAATGCAATCTGTGCAATATTCTGCAAATGGAGGTCTCCATATAGACTTAATTTTCACAAAATAAACTTTCTTAACGATAATTTTTTGGGTATAATGCAAAGGTAAAAAAAAGATGAATATCATAAATAGCTATAGAATGTGTGCAGTTTTTTGCAAGATTTATTTAATAAAAGCCAGTGGAGGCACATTCTATGAGCTGATAAACAATCTATTTTTCCCCAAGCCTTACTCGACCGTGAGGGAGTATATAGCTGACCACCAATTGTTATTGTATTCAGGCAGTTCCCGTTTTATTTATTAGTATATTATTTACTCACATAATGTATATATGCGACCATAAGGTGACCCACCTATAATAAGATGGGCCCCTAGTTTGCCTCCTAAGTCTGAGGTTTTCTGTGTTGACCCTTTTATAAGACATGGTAAAATTTTCAGCAGGTGCCGATCCAAGAGTTGTGAAAGTTGCTATATTACTGGCGTATTTGTAAACCGCCACGACCGTTTGCCTAATAAGACCGAGTGTACTGTGTTATGTAAGACACTCTGTCCCAGATTATCATGAGAGTGTGAACGATGTGTTTTTAGCTCACCTGAGCAGAACGTGATCAGGTGGAACTTTTGTGATACCGCTGCGTCTGTCGTCCGTTGTCAACATTTTAGCTTGTGAACACACTAGAGGCCACAGTTTTTATCCAATCTTCATCAAACTTGGTCAGAATGTTTGTCTGCATGAAATCTTGGATGAGTTCATTATTGGGTCAAAAAGTAGGTCGCTAGGTCAAATCTTAGAAAAAGCTTATGAACACACTAGAGGCCCCATTTATGACCCAATCTTCACCAAACTTGATCAGAATGTTTGCCTGCATGAAATCTTGGACGAGGTCATAACTGGATCACGTGGGGTCAAAAAGTAGGTCACTAGGTTTTAAATCTTAGAAAAGCTTGTGAACACACTAGAGGCCCCATTCATGGCCCAATCTTCACCAAACTTGATCAGAATGTTTGCCTGCATAAAATCTTGGATGAGTTCATAACTGGGTCACGTGGGGTCAAAAAGTAGGTCACTAGGTCAAATCTTAGAAAAAGCTTGTGAACACACTCGAGGCCACATTTATAGGCCAAACTTCATCAAACTTGATCAGAATGTTTGTCTGCATGAAACCTTGGATGAGTTCATTATTGGGTCACGTGGGGTCAAAAAGTAGTTCACTATGTCAAGTCTTAGCAAAAGCTTGTGAACACGGTAGAGACCACATTCATAGCCTTATCTCCACCAAACTTGATCAGATTTTTTGTTTGCATCAAATCTTGGATGATTATATTTTTGGGTCACGCGGGGTCAAAAAGTAGGTCACATTTTAGAACTTGGCCAGCATGTTTGCTAGTTTGAAATCTTACATACGGTTTGAAGTGAGTCATGTGGATTCAGTAGGTTACTCGTTAAAATTCTAGAAAATGTTATCAACCCATTGGCCACACTAATGGTCCAATCTTGACCAAGATCAGGTGAGCGATTAAGGGCCATCATGGCCCTCTTGTTATAAGTAGTTGCCGATTACATTTCTCCATTAAATTATTGATTGACGGCATGTACACAAGAACAGTGCACTGTGCTGATCAAGATTTAGGCGAATGTTAAAGCTAGTGACCTCCAGTAGGTGATTCAGTATGTTCTCTCAATCTCTCAATTATGTAGGGCTAGGAGAGCCACTACAACATCCTGATCAGCACTGCAAGTCTTGCATGTACACGATATACTGGGCCAGGGTGTCTTATGTAACACAGTACACACAGTTTTACTTGGCAAATAGTTGCCATGGTTTAGACTTGTGCTAATTAGCCATCATAGTGTAGCTCTTCTTGCCATGCCGTCATGATTTTTTACTTATTTACTCTCTCAATTGTGTAGGGCTGGGAGAGCCTTGAGAATATTGTTTCCCGTGGTGGCACGATATAAATTTCTTTGATCTACGCCATCGAGTCTGGCTGTAAGCTCTCCATTTTCATACATTTCTTAATGAATAACTAAGAATTCCTGTGGAAATCTTTTAGGCCTTATTTGAAGGCTATTTTCCAGGGAAAAATCCCCGTCTTATAATCGAGTATATGTGGTAATTGTTCTATAAGTTTTTTATATTAATTAATGATAATACTGATTGATTTTTATTGTTAGTTAATTGTGCACACCATTGAAATGTGATGAACAGGAAGTAAACACTGTATTGTATAGGAGTAGAATTCATTGACCATACAAACGTAAAGATGTAATTTCTATAGATGGTTATCGTATGACGTCACACATTTCCCAGCATGCAATGCGGTCGGCCATATTTGTGGTAAAGCCATTGTTTACTTATGTCTGCTTAGGACAGCTAGGTCTCTACAATTCGACGATTAAATCGATTATTTCGCGAAAGATGTCGTGTGTAACGGCTACAAAGTGCAATATGA
This sequence comes from Sinonovacula constricta, assembly GCA_007844125.1. Taxonomy (NCBI): domain Eukaryota; kingdom Metazoa; phylum Mollusca; class Bivalvia; order Cardiida; family Solecurtidae; genus Sinonovacula; species Sinonovacula constricta. The sequence continues at coordinate 39,443,323 of CM017564.1, forward strand.
CTATATTAATTATACGCTGGAGCTATTGTGCGTGAAAAGGACTTGAAGAACACTAATTTGATCGGTTTTGATCCGTACTCGTCTTTGACGACAGCCTGATGACTTACAGTCGGACATTGCATATCCAGACATAGTGAACTATCTAGTGTTTCAGCAAAGTGCGACAAACAATTAAATATTGGTGGAGCTAGATCCTAGACTTGTGCCAGGGTAGAACCACTGCGCACTGCAGGTTAGCTGGTAATCCTCCACGACCAGGACTCGAACTCATGCACTCTCTCGGCTGAGGAGTTACAAGTCACCAACTGCTTGGACACAGGCACTGCTAAACTTTGGTTTTAAAACAGGGTCATTTATTATGTGTACTGGTTTCAATTCTTTACATCATGTTATACTATGTTTTCATTGCTTTAAGTTCCTTAAAACCCATGTTATGGTTGTCATATTTATTAAATGCGATCGAATACCATTACATGCTCCAATTTCCTTAGCAGTCTGTTTGTTTCTTAACTGCTTTTCCTGTTTATTGATCGATGAATTTACTGTCATTAAATACTTGTTACCGTTAAATGTGTTGTTTTTAATTCAGAAATGGTTTGGTTCTAAAAGAAGTACTGGAACTTGAATTCAATATTCTGTGAAATTATTATTCTAATATAATGTAAGTTTGTTAAATTTGCTAAAAGGTAGGACAATAATAAAAATAAAAACACTATGTGCTATTATTTATTGACAAATGTCAATGTGAAAGCAAAACCATTTAAAAAACTTAGCTGTAACAGCTAGTTCAGGCTCGTTCTGAAAACAGTTTGTTTCTTACACTTTATTAGAGCTGGTATCTGGCAGTTTGGACGAAACAATTTTCTCTCATGCATTCAAATAAATGATGTTTGCTTGTAAAGATCCCGCAAAATGCTGTTTTATATTCCGGACTGGATTCTTTGGCTTTATGGTGAATAGTAGCTTGGTAATGGTGTGGAGTGAAGTTAAAGAAGTGGTGATGACAAGAGAAATTTAAAACGTTACTCAGGGATGAAGCCATACAGTTGACACTCTAGCTCATGCCATACTCAATACACAACCATTTACTTGTACCAATACAAACTGTCTAGGTTATGTATGACATTTTACTTTTCCCCATGTTGCCCCTGGCTATTTACAGCCCCTTGTCTGAAACTTGTTGTTTTAATAGTCTAGACCATATGGCTTTGCTTCCTGAGTGTCAAAGGCCAGGTGCAGGTGGATTAGCATTACTTTCTCACGTGTATTATAGGTTAAAAAAGAAGTTAAATTAAAATATCTGAGTAATTTAATTATCAATATGATTATACATTATTTCAAGTTAACTAAATTAAGATTTCTGCAGTATTTTAAGGCAAAAAAATCATAGTTTTATTTGTCACTTTGTGGAGTATTTTCTAGCAGGTAAATACCGGGGGTTGAATTTACCGCCCAACCTTGTTATTACAGCCATGTAAAAAGTAAAGCATAACACATTGCCTGTCATTACAAATAGGTTTTTCCTATCTGAGATAACCTGAAATCATCAACGTGCCTATTTAAAAAAATGGACATTTAATGCGATATTTTTTAAGATTCACACTGTCGAACAATAAAGTTAGTGTAATAACAGTCTTCACTTTAACTAAAGTTTATTCAAGCATTATGTATAAATTTCCTAGAATAGAAGTAACATGTGTTGTTACATGGGTACAATATTAGCAAACTGTCGGATACCACATTACAACCACATACACGGCGTTCTATAGACGCTAAACGTCAATGGTCATTGATTCCTCAGTCAAAATTTTCAAGGGTCAAATATCTGGGGGTAAATTTTGTGCATCAAGCATCATGAGGGGCACATGCTGACAACATTTTGTCTAAAATTGACCTTGATGGAAATTATCGATACTGTTGGTAGCTTTTTAGTTTATTTAGGACTAGTAAATAAGCAATATATTTCTTAATTGTTTGTTAATTATCTGTATCTTAATAATAACAATAAAATAAACAACAAAATAGCTATTAACATTATAACATACTTCCACAGACATATTTTCTTTCGACTTTTAATGCAATCCAAAACACTTAAAACGCTTAGCTACAATGAATGCTCTGTTCAAGCGCGAAAGCAAGACGTCCGAAAGTTTTCTCGTCCTTTCCCCTTGGTTTGTACTGACGGCTGGTAATGAGAAAAAAAGAAATCTGATCCGGATTATATATTTTGTGACATTTCACAACACTACAAGGCTTAATCATTGTCTTCCTTGCCTGTAATGGTTAATTATAAACAAAAGTGCGCTTTCACGGTACTGATATGTTGATTCACCTTACCACAAAGATGGCGGACAAACAGGTGCGCGCGCATCTTGGTGAAAAATCGATAACCATCTATAGAATTGAAGGTTTGTACTTGTGACTTTTCACTACCCTAGCAGCTGCAGCACCAGTCTCATAGGTAGCCATGTTTAATAAGAACACGGAATACTGTCATTGATATCACGTAGTGCTTTTTATTTCCCAGAAAGTGCTTAAAGTCATACTTTAACTTTGTTGGTTAATTTGAAAATTCTTTGTATTTGAAGTCTAAAATTTGTAATTTGTGATTCGGAGCCAAGATAATAAAACTTTAAGCTTGATTATGAGTACAATCTGAAGCATACCATTTGTCAGAGTTTGACTCAATGTTATTATTGGACCAATCAGATGCTTGAGAACGATATCACACCAAGTCCCCCTTACCTTGGACCCTGGTAACAGTCTCTGAGTAAAGCTTAAATACATTTTATTTCAAGCTTTCACTGTGTGCCAAAATGACACTCATTCACTGATTGTCCAGAAGAAGAGATAACAAAATGTTTTTCATCATTATGAATACTAATTTAACTGATTCCTTTGCAGGATTATTTTTATGTCATTTTATATATTTTGAGTCAAAATTTGATATTAAAAAAGCAACCACACTGTTTGGACCAAAATCACATTGTTCAAATGATATAAGCAACTGTTCTTGTGTTTAAACGGATTGAAAAACAACAACATTAATATCTGAACTCTTCATATCAAAAAGGTCACCATGCTGGCAAAGATCACACACATTTATGAGTATTTATTTGTAGTATTTACATGGCATTTTAAGTTAGTTTACAAATCAGGATCTAGTAAGTTCAGCAACTGAAGTAGAAGCTATTGTACGGGCATTATGATTTGTCTGTCTCAAGGCATGTATATTTACCTTTCTTTCTCCTAGTTGTTTGGCATCAGCCATCCAGAGCACAGATCAGTTTTGTTCTTGTTACATCACACTGACACATTTATGGTCATGTTGGCGACGTCTAGCTAATTATTGGTGGAGGAATACCCCAGACTTATTCCTGGGTAGAACCACCCACGCATCGCAGGTTAGCTGGAAAACCTCCCCACATAAAAGTTCTCACCCCGACCGGGATTTGAACCCATGCGATGAGGGACTGATGAGTTACAAGTCAACGACTCTAACTGCTTGGCCACAGGTGTCTCAAAAAGCCCTTTTATTTTATTTTTACATTATATATGATGTCAGAATGTTTAAGAATGCACACATCTGTCGAGGACACACATTTATTACTGCTACATAAAACCTATTAAACTAAATATTATTTTTAAAATGTTTTTTACACAAATAGTTTTATTTTACTAAGAGATTAGGTTTCAGTTTTTTTATTGCAAATGAAGAAATTTGCATTTTGATAAAATTATAAATTGATTATGTACTTGCAGTTTGATAAATCAATGGCCATACAACAATGTATAGCCAAGTTTAAATATTTTACTAAAAGGTATTTGACTAATTACCATAATCTGTAAGAGTTCAAAGCATTTGACTTCATATGCAGACATTGGAAATTTTAATATAACCTTAATTGTCGTGAAAATACAATCAACAGTCATTGGGTTTTTTTCTGGTTGGATTTTTTAATGAGTTTATACTTTGCAAGGTTACAAAAGTTAAAATACGTTAAATACGAGTTAAATATGTGTTATATATATACTTTAACTTGCATTGTGCTTTCGTGCAAGTGTTAAAATCAAGCTCATTTTTACACAAACTTTGCTTAAATGTTTTGTTTGTTTTTTAATTTCAGGTTGTAGAAGATAGTGAGACCCATTTACATCCAGCAGTATGAGGATATGTGCATAACGAATTCATAAAATAAATTACAAGTGAAAACTCTAAATATGATTGACCGGACAGTATTATTATAGGAGCTCTATAAAGAGACAATACATTATAAAATAAACTTTCTATTAATTTGATAGGGTACAAAACATTTGCATTTCCACTCATAGAAGTTACAACATAGCTAATATATTTATAAAGTAAACATATAATATAGTTTTACACATTGCCCAAGCATGGCAGGAGCGTTGGATACAGATCTAATGAAAGAGTTAAATCACAGTGGACATGAAGATGGCATCACAGAGAACGGCAGTAACCTGTTTGCACCTGAGAACGATATTGACATGGATATGCCCAACATTAACTCCAAGGTATGTTTGTTGGATTATATATTTATGTTTATGGGTTTTATCATCCTACCAACAGTTTTTCTTGGCAAATGTGATTGTTATTATCTTTAATGCATTTTATACTATTGCAAAAAAAATGTTTTCAGTAAAGTATTATAAGCTATTCATTGTAATCAATGATGGTGTTAAAAATGTTACTTTTTTTATTGTTTGGACTTTCCACTTTCAGTTTGTTATACAGGAATCATTTTCATGATGAATCTTAGTTACTATTATAGACTTAATCTAAGACACTTAAAACACAATTTAAGGAAATTTCTTAGTTTAAGTGAGAAAAACCCCCACTAAGATTCTTTATGATTATTACAGTTCTATTTACCTTGTGCCATATTTGATGTAAGGTATGTATAATAATTATTGTTTATGTTTTCTTGCCTTCTTCAGCTTAGCCTGGTCAGTCCTACGAGCGAGGAGTATGACTATATACTGGAGACCGTAAGAGAGCGTGTTGAAGAGGGTCAGGGGGAGACAATTTATGAGATAGGGACAGGAGGTACCATCATACATAATATATACATATATTGTGTGTTTTTTGTTACATTGCACTGACATAATTATGATCCAGTTGGCAACTTCTAGCTAGTTATTGGTGCCGGAATACCCCAGACTTATGCCTCTGTAGAACCAATGGCGCACCACAGGTTACCATTATTATTGTATAAAACTTATTACGGTCACAGGTGTCACATGGTGTTCAATTGCTAGTCTTATTAGAATATTAGATAAAAGATGTTAAATCTATTTTTTTATTATTTCTGAATAAGACTACAAAGTATATACAAATATAATTATTTTGGAAGAACACATTTTTATGAACATTTAAGACATGTTTAAAAGTGTTGTTTCTTTGCATTTTTGCAAACTTTATCCCCAGTACCCCCAATTTTTGATTAATAAAAATCATGTGTCAGTTATCTGTTTTGTGGGTTGCTCTTTTCATATGCTTAATGTAAGGGGAATGTTTGCATTATAAAAATATTAACCTGTTACATAATTATGAAGCAAATATTAAAAATCAGTCAGTGTTACAACAGTATCACAAGTTTTTATATTGTTTAACAATTCTCAAATACTTGTCTTGGAAATGTGACAAAACATTTGGTCATCTCATTTGAATTGACTCATCTCATTTGAATTGACTGTAATATAAAATGTCCTTGTTAAATCACAACTTCATGAATTGGTTGTTCCTTTGTCTTATGTATAATGTTTTGTTTATTAGGTTTATCATCCCAATAACAGTATTTTAGTCGTATGGATACAGGGTCCACTTGATGCAGATATAGTGCTGCCTTCACTGTGTATAGCATGCCCTGAACAACTGGCATGAGATCACACCCAGTCACATTATTCTGACACCAGGCAAACCAGTCATGGAACTACCATTGTTTTTGTTTGAGCATTTGCAAGGAACCTATACTACTACTGTTTTTGATGGGATCGAACCCTGGGCCTCATGTACCTGTGTGTATAGTTGTGTGTCTTTAACCAACAGAGGGAGATGCCCCAGGTCTAAAGGAGGAAGATCTAAATGCATCGATAGCCACCCTGCGGAGTATAGCAGACACCTTGGACTATGAAATGTCAGAGCTCAGACAAAAAGAGCTTCAGGAGGGACGCACTGTAGAGTTCCTGCTGAGAAAACGTGTCGATCACACTGACTTCATGGAAGTCAGGTAATGTCACTGTTGTGTGTAACACTATAAAAATTATTGATTGTTTCTCATAGTTTTTCACTAGCAAATAGCACAATTTTAAATTTTTAATTGTACTGTTTCTTCAGAATCTGCTGCCTGCATACTGTTTGTTTAAAGTGCAGACTGTAAGAAGATTTACTCGATATTTACTTGCGTAAGTTTAAGATGTAAATGAATCTCCATAAAAAAAAAGTAAATTTACTAGCAAGTTAGTAAACGAGCAATTGTATATATACATTTAATCTAATAAAATATAACAGCTTCTAATATAAGCAATTTTATCAATAATTTTCTTGAGATAATCTTTTGTACAGTTATCAGTGCTTTAAAAAATATCTTCCCCATTTTAAGCATTTTAAAGGTATTTTGGGGTATAAATGATGATTTCTCATACCTACAGGGTAGCAGTCGTGGGTAATGTAGATGCTGGAAAGAGTACATTACTGGGTGTGCTCACGCATGGAGAGCTGGACAATGGTCGTGGGCTGGCACGTCTTAAGTTGTTCCGACACAAACACGAGATGGAGTCTGGTAGAACCAGTAGTGTGGGAAATGACATACTAGGCTTCGATGCAACAGGTCAGGTTGTGAACAAATCTGACCACGGACACCTGGACTGGGTCAAGATCTGTGAACAGGCTGCTAAGGTAGGTTGTTGTATTGTTTTTGTTTTAAGATGGATGTGTTATTTTTGTTTGAAAACAATTGTCAACAAAAGAAAATGATGTTTATATTGCAATTTCATATTTTCTTAGGGTTGAATCAATTCACATTTCTTTGACCAATGATTGTCACATCTCACTACATTCCAATCAGTTGGCAACACAACACTTTAAGTTCTGTGTGGGAGGAGATTGAGACTGATCCAACAAGAACAGAGAAAGCAAATACATGACATATGTTAAAAGTACATTGTCATATGAATCTGAGATCTGGGTCCTGGACCAAGTGTAGCATGGAAGGGGCAAGGATAGGATTGGATAACATTTATTTTGAATTGGCAAGATTTAAACAAGTAACATAAGCACATGCCACAGGATGGTGCACCATGATTGGGCTGGCCCAGACACTGCAAGATCAGATTGATGAAGAATGGTAAGTAGGCGCCTTCAGTGCTTTGGGCTCTTGGAAAAGAAGCCATCTGATGATGCTGCCAGGACAGTTTCACAAATACAGATTCCTGGACGATGGCCTTCCAGTCTGCAGCAGACATTTAACAAATTGATAAAGGTCTTCAGATATCAGGATCAAGATGCTGCCAGATAGAAGAAGTCATGTGCCATCATCAATTCCCCCATGAGAGAAAAACAACAATGTAACTCATAAAGAATAAGAAATAAGCATAACACAGTTTTTAAAATAGTTAATTCAAATAAATGTATCTGAAAACTTGTTTATTTCCCTGTGTGACAGAGCTTTCCATAGGGTTTTGTCCAGTTCTTGTTGCAATTTTGCCTTCTTGAGTAGAGCTTGACATTTAGGCTTAGGAACAAAGTTAGATTGCTTTGTCCTGCAGTAGATTTCACACCATTTATAACCCCAGCCACTGAACTGATGTCTCTCAGCAGTAGATCTGTAACTTGTCATTTCAGGTGATAACATTTATAGACCTGGCTGGCCATGAGAGGTATCTGAAAACAACAGTGTTTGGTATGACAGGACATGCCCCAGACTTTGCCATGTTAATGGTATGTTCAATACCTGTCTGTACAGAATTATTTTGTTGTTTATTTAGTTGCTAACTTGTTAGCAGGAAAAACATTTAAAACATACTGACTTTTTGTTTTTTTAGTATTGACAATAGTTTATGATGTGTATATTTTTAAATGCACAAACCAGCTGCATACTAGCTATAATGCTTAAAGTTTTTCAAATTTAAATTAAAAGAGTATAGGACTGTCTACATCCACAGTCTTTGTTGTAACCCACTTGCCTGTAGCCCGGGGCAAGTAATTTCAGTTTTGGGCATGTAGAAATTTGGAGACACCAAAAGAAAAAGGCAATAATTATTAAGCGATTCTAATCCTATTTTGCAACAATGCAAAATAAATTCGTAACCAGCATTTCCCATAATATTTCAACATAAAGCTTGGACACAACAGTTTTAGTGCGTTCATTCGTTTAATCGAGATAATCAAACATTTACTATGCTGTAAAGTCTGTCAGACACACACTTTTTTGTTTGTTGTTCATAAAACAGTGTTTATCCTGCAGTATAGTCTGCATCAATAACATGTTTTGTGTCTTATCATGAATGAAGAATTCATAAATAAAGTTGAAATAAATAAGAAGAATTTATTTATATCTTGTTAATGTGATTTATTTATGAAAAACATAACTTTGGGTGTACATATCATGGTTAACTTTGGGTGTACATATCATGGTTATCTTTGGTTGTACATATCATAGTCCTGTTTATATCATGGTTAACTTTGGGTGTACATATCATGGTGGTGTACATATCATGGTTACCTTTGGGTGAACATATCATAGTTGTGTTTATATCATGGTTAACTTTGGGTGTACATATCAAAGTCGTGTTTATATCATGGTTAACTTTGGGTGTACATATCATGGTGGTGTACATATCATGGTTATCTTTGGGTGTACATATCATGGTTAACTTTGTTTGTACATATCATGGTGGTGTACATATCATGGTTAACTTTGGGTGTTAATGTACTGGTTAACTTTGGGTGTACATATCATAGTGGTGTTTATATCATAGTAGTGTTTATATCATGGTTAAATTTGGGTGTACATATCAAGGTGGTGTACATATCATGGTTATCTTTGGGTGTACATATCATGGTTAACTCATTGTACCCTAATGACGCATTAAAGCGGCACGAAAAACAGCCTCCTCATGCCGGGAGACGACTTATCGCGTCGCATTTTACCTGTGTCTGGCGCAGAGCGCCGCATTAAGGCGGCCCTGAAAATGTCTCGGCTACTGCCGAACGGCGCGTTAATGCGTCCATCATATTTGCTGGTTAAAACTCATGTTTTCAATCACTTTCGAGTCTCGGCCAATCAAGTACATCACAGTATCGTAAATGCTAATGTCATCTTAATCTAAATTTACCGGCTTAAATCTTTTTTGTTATTTCATTTATTGTAGCGAGCAACAGAAAAATCGGCGACATTTTCTCTGATTGGAGTGATTCACATCTAATTTGAAACATTTCTCGGCTGAAATACGATCGTAAAAGCAGTTTTCAAATAATTAATTTATACTTCGATCTCAGCCAATCAGAAACCTTGTTATATAATATATTTGAATTTCATGTAACCCGGATGTAAACACAATGAATTAATTATGTCGAGACAAAGAAAAACGGCGATGTGCCTAACTGTTAGCTTTAAGATTCCTACTTATACGCATATGTATCGGCGGATATGTGGAATTACCTACGTCAGATCCAATAATTATATGATAATTGCAGATATCAATAGATAAAAGACACAATCTAACTCTTGGAAATCGCCGAAGTTTTCTATCAAATATGAAGTTTAAGAGCGTTATTTTCTCAAACTACCGGTTATTCGCAACTTTAAATCAAAGATGGCCGACTGTTTTAAAGTTTCTCATTATATAAAATATATAAAGCAGTGTTATTTACGTTATAAACATAAAAAACTTGATGAGGTCAATATTATTTCACTTTAATAATTTGAACTGTGTTAATTTTGATATTGTCAATCTTACATGTTCTTCAGATTTCACTCTTTTCTGAAGTATTTCTTCTCATACCGTGTTAAAAATTACATGGTTGTGTAAAGCACTTTCTGTGCTTCAAGTATGTGAAAATATCCCTTTAGAGTACTTCCAAAATGACATGTTTATTGTGTTGTGTATACAACCATCCCCGATATCTTCCACTGACCGGTAATCCACACCAGATGTGTCTCGGCATGAGGGGCAGATAAGACCCCCACCAGGTGTAGGGGATGACTGGAGCAATGCCTCTAGGGTACGACTGGTCAATTAGCTGTAGGGCACAATGAGTTAACTTTGGTTGTACATATCATGGTAAACTGTACATATCATGGTTAACTTTGGGTGTACATATCATGGTTATCTTTGGGTGTACATATCTTGGTTATCTTTGGGTGTACATATCATGGTTAACTTTGGGTGTACATATCATGGTTAACTTTGGTTGTACATATCATAGTCGTGTTTATATCATGGTTAACTTTGGGTGTACATATCATGGTTACCTTTGGGTGTACATATCATAGTGGTGTTTATATCATGGTTAACTTTGGGTGTACATATCAAGGTGGTGTACATATCATGGTTATCTTTGGGTGTACATATCATGGTTAGCTTTGGGTGTACATATCTTGGTTAACTTTGGTTGTACATAACATGGTTAACTTTGGGTGTACATATCATGGTTAGCTTTGGGTGTACATATCATAGTGGTGTACAAATCATGGTTAACTTTGTGTGTACATATCATAGTGGTGTTTATATCATGGTTAACTGTGGGTGTACATATCATAGTGGTGTACATATCATGGTTAACTTAGGGTGTACATATCATAGTGGTGTACAAATCATGGTTAACTTTGGGTGTACATATGATAATGGTGTACATATCATGGTTATCTTTGGGTGTACATATCATAATGGTGTACATTTCATGGTTAACTTTGGGTGTACATATCATAGTCGTGTTTATATCATGGTTAACTTTGGGTGTACATATCATGGTTAACTTTGGGTGTACATATCATAGTCGTGTTTATATCATGGTTAACTTTGGTTGTACATATCATGATTAACTTTGGTTGTACATATCATGGTTAACATTGGGTGTACATATTATGGTGGTGTACATATCATGGTTAACTTTGGGTGTACATATGGTAAACTTTTGGTGTACATATCATAGTCGTGTTTATATCATGGTTATCTTTAGGTGTACATATCATGGTTATCTTTGGGTGTACATATCATGGTTAACTTTGGGTGTACATATCATGGTTATCTTAAGGTGTACATATCATGGTTAACTTTGGGTGTACATATCATAGTTGTGTTTATATCATGGTTAACTTTGGGTGTACATATCATGGTTAACTTTGGGTGTACATATCATAGTGGTGTATAAATCATGGTGGTGTACATATCATGGTTAACTTTGGGTGTACATATCATAGTGGTGTACATATCATAGTGGTGTACATATCATGGTTAACTTTGGGTGAACATATGGTTGTGTTTATATCATGGTTATCTTTGGGTGTACATTTCATAGTCGTGTTTATATCATGGTTAACTTTGGGTGTACATATCATGGTTAACTTTTGGTGTACATATCATAGTGGTGTACATATCATAGTGGTGTATATATCATGGTTAACTTTGGGTGTACATATCATAGTGGTGTACATATCATGGTTAACTTTGGGTGTACATATCATGGTAAACTTTTGGTGTGCATATCATGGTTAACTTTGGGTGTACATATGGTGGTGTACATATCATGGTGGTGTACATATCATGGTTAACTTCGGGTGTACATATGGTGGTGTACATATCATGGTGGTGTACATATCATGGTTAAATTCAGGTGTACATATGGTGGTGTACATATCATGGTGGTGTACATATCATGGTAAACTTTTGGTGTACATATCATGGTATTCATATCATGGTTAAGAGTGACAAAATAGTTGAGAACAAGATCCTTTTTTTTGTGCAATTGAAAATATTTTTGGGATAGAGATTTTGCTTAGCTGCTTGTCCAAATGAGCAAGTGCTTGGAGAACATTCAGATGAGGACTGCATCAAATATCTGGAAGCCCCACATTGTTTAATACTTCGTGTGTTCTGTGTGGAGATATTATCTGTATAGCAATTAAACAAATACATTCTCTCTTGCACTGCCAGTATTTTTATGAATACTGGACCATTGCAAGAAATCAAATCCAATACAAAATTACATGGTCAATATACGGAAATAAAGAAATTTGATTAACTTCGAATATTTTAAATTTGATAAACAAAAACTTGGGCTTATACAAAAAAGAAAAGATTTGATTGGCTTTTGCAGCAACAATGTGACGATGACAGAACACACTCCATTTCCAGCTTTCTGATCTGGTTCTTGCAATGGAATTATAATTTTGTATTGATGTTCCAAAAATATTTCAGAATGATTAATATTCCTTCACTTAATTAATAAAAGTGGTATTAAATAAGTGAATTAATATATTTACCCTGTTATTTAGCCTTAGACAGTAGTATTGACCTTTGACAAAATAATTGGTCCATTATGAAATCACCAAAATAATCCCATTGTATTACCGCATGCAGGTTGGTGCAAATGCTGGCATCATCGGTATGACCAAAGAGCACCTTGGATTGGCACTGGCTCTGCAGGTGCCAGTGTTTGTGGTTGTCACCAAGATTGACATGTGTCCAGCCAATGTGCTGGAGGATACCCTTAAACTGCTGCAGAGGATCCTCAAGTCCCCGGGTTGTCGGAAGATGCCCCTCCTTGTACAAAACCATGATGATGTGGTGTGCTCAGCAACAAACTTTTCATCTGAGAGGTATGGCAGTGTCATTAAATAGACTATCTTTGCATGTATGTACTGAAGTTATTCTGTGATGTAGGAACACCTGTCTACATCAAAGGGCATAAAAGTCTTTCATGTTAAGCATGACTTAAATAAATAAATGTTCAAGTGAGAAATCAGTCAAGCTAGCTTGTAGTGCATTAGCATCTTTTCATGTGAGTGGGGGTCTTCATCTACTAATATATGCTTGTACTTATGAAATAACCATTTCCTAGAAACATTTTACCTTTCAACCTTGCAGGATGTGTCCAATATTCCAAGTATCTAATGTAAGTGGCCAGAACATTGAACTGCTGAAGGAGTTCTTGAACCTGTTATCTACCCGTGTAAAGTGTAACCTCAGCAGTCCGGCTGAGTTCCAGATTGACGACACATTCTCGGTGCCCGGCGTTGGTACTGTGGTATCTGGTACCCTGCTACAGGGCTATGTGAAGCTAAATGATACATTACTGCTGGGTCCAGACCCCTTGGGTCAGTTCCAGCCAATGGTGATCAAGAGTATACACAGGAAAAGAATGCCAGTGAAAGAGGTGAAAGGTGGTCAGACAGCTTCCTTCGCTCTCAAGAAGGTTAGTGTTCATACAGTTATCATGAATTGAACAAAAATAAATTTGTGAAGTAGGTTTTGCTTTATTTACCATTTTAGTATTTCTTGTCATATATTTCAAACAATAAGATGGGGGAAAAATCATGTGAATCAGAAATTAGTGCAGTTGAGGTCATTTTTGACTGGGATGAAATAAAGTGTTTAAAGTACAAAATTATGCATTTTGTTATTTGAGATTTGTTTGACTGCTCATTCCAGTTTTTGTACCCTGAATGGTAGAAATAAGCAGTGGCACTGTCCTTCCATAAATTGGCTGTCATGTAGGTTATGTATGACCATCAGTCTCATCTTGTGTCACAGCCAAATTATTTATACTGCTTAATCAAACTTCATGCACATACACTTTAAGGTGTGTAACTCATAACAATAGTAAAAGTGCAGCCATTAAGGTCAGGTCATATTAAAGGTTACATTTCAGATCGTTCCTTTTGGCGACTCATTTTATATGTAAGTGTCCTGACTATAAACTTAACATTTTTACAATTACTCAATCAAACTTCGCACCTTCTGACTTGATGGTTTATCTTGCTTACCATTTACAAGAGTAAAGGTCAAGGTCATTGCATCTTAGGGACATATGTCCAATCAAGTGACATTTGTTTGAAACTAAAAACATTCACCTGGTGTTTCATTACTACAAATCAAGTGCACTTAAAGACAATATAATTTACATTTTCATCAGTTATACTCCTAACTATTTTGTACATTCCCTAGATCAAGAGATCATCTATACGTAAAGGTATGGTGATGGTGTCTCCCCTGTTGAAGCCACAGGCTTGCTGGGAGTTTGAGGGAGAGATTCTTGTTCTACATCATCCTACCACCATCAGTGTCAAGTACCAGGCCATGGGTAAAAAACAAGTTTTTTTATTATAAGGATGGCAACGTTTAATAAATCATTTATACCAATTAACCTCTTCGTATTGACCAGTAGAAGAATATTTCCACTATCTTTCAATATGTAGAGTCAGACGCATTACTTATGAGGTCATTATTTGCACATCCATTTGGGTTTTGTAGTTTCTTAGAAGCTACATTTTTTAATGCCTTTTGCAGTATTTAAAAAAATTAAACAGTTAAAAATTGATATTTATTGTACAACTGTAACTAATGATTTTGAGAAATACCACATTGAGTGAATATTTATAAAGTTTAAATGGTACTCAACATGTTTCACACATTATAAGTTAGAATGGTTAGACAGTTACAGATTTTTAAGTTTACCTTAGGTTGCGATTTCCATGTGTTTTTATTAAATTTGTCACTTTTCATCCTAGTTTCAATGAAATATGTGTTAATGTATTTTAAAGTTCAGCAGCATGACATCAGTTACTCTTTGTAAAGATACTTTTTTCATATTTCAGAGATCCATATAATGTTTTCCTTAATTCTTCAAAATCATTGTCTAAACAAAAGTGATGTTTGCAGATAGTCACCAGATTATATTTTATACATAATTTGTATTCTAAAACAATGCTTATTTTTAATATATCTTTCAGAATTTTAAGTTGTATTCAGGATCAGCCATAAATTTTATAAAATAAGCCATAAGTAATGTGTGCTCACATGCCATTCATTAACATTACAGTCCACGTTGGCAGCGTGCGGCAGACAGCAACAATTATTTCTATGACAAGAGAACACCTCAGGACTGGAGACAAAGCTACCATAAGGTTCCGCTTTATTAAAAATCCAGAGTACCTGCGACCAGATATGAGAATGGTGTTTAGGGAAGGTCGGACTAAAGCCATTGGCACAACTACTAAATTGTTCCCACATGTGCGTGCAATAGCGCAGAATACACGACAGCAGCGAGCAGCAAAGAAGTCACATGATCTTAATCAAGCTACTGTTAGAATGCCACAGAATGAGCCACAAAAAGCCAGCAAGAAGCGTAGGGGAGTCAAACACAGGATAGCAAATGACATGTTTGACACAAAAGAGAATGAAATGTTGACAGAAGAAAATAATGCTACATGATTTAGTAAAGTGTGTGTCAACAGTGCAGAAAGCATTGTGACCTGGAGGCTTTGGTGAACTAAGTGGAGAAATACCATCTGAGACATGTAGAGTGACCCTGCAGTGATGGTTGTCATCCAGTTGGGTTTTCATCTGCGTGTCTACCAAACTCCTTGTCATTTTTTGTCAACACAGACATCTATGTGATTTTACTGTGTGTGAGTTGATTATACCATCCCACCATGTGACAGCTTGTCCCATTTGGTTGCATTGTTATTTATGTTTCACCCCTGTGTGATATTTGTGACATTAATCTATTCAATACAAAAAAAACCCCTAGAGCTTGAATTCTGCAACAAAGTTTTTATTCATTATTGAAAGCAGAAATTCATAAATGATTACCATGTGGTTATGAAATAATTATTGGTCATTCTTGGGTTAAAATTTACATGGTTAGGATTTCAGAGGCACAGACATCTAACCTTGAAGGCAGTAAGCTGAAGGCCTAAGTGGTTTAATTTCTAGCATTTCAACGGCCCCATGGACAACCAAAAAGTATTATCAACCATGAACACCATGTTTACCCTATGAATGGGAACATAGCCATGCAAGTAGTCACATTGCACTCTCAGGATTTCAATTACACTTCTGGGTAAATAAGTTGACTCAGAATACATCTAAAAACTACAGAAAATGACATTCTTAAAGTTCTTAGGGTTGTGAATTTGATCTGTTCTAATTGATTGGCAATAACAACTTTTTCTTGACAAAACCAGTACAAAATTGAGCAAGGATACCAAATGCAAAACAGTAAGAAACTGTCAAAACTAAGATATTTCTGTTTAAAATAAGAGGAAGTCACACATGGTTTGCCATTCTACAAGTGTTTGAATGATTTTTACAGAACAGTTATTTACTTTCAAATTGTTCATTGAGGACATAAATAAATTTTATAAATAATTAAAAAATTGACTGAACGGATGAATTTTAGACTCAAATGTTAGGAAGAGGCAATTAACTGACTTAACAGACTAAATAAACTTGATCTGATAACTGGAGAACAGAACTACTGGTACCGTATTTTCTCACTTATAAGACGGGGATTTTTCCTGAAAATTTTATGCTCAAAGTGTGGGGCTCGTCTTATAGGCGGGGTCTAGTGACTGGCAAAAAGTTTTCACATTGTTTTAGGGAGAAAATATACCATATAAACTTGTAAGCGGTTATGCAATGAGCTGACGTGCCTTAATTGAACTTTGAATTCTGTTGGTCAGCGATTAACCATCTCACATAAACTTCCTTTTGTTCTGCATGAAACACGGCTTATAATCCATCAATAAACACTGAAATAAACTTTCAACTTCAGTCTGCCAGATACACTAAGCTGTAATTTGCATGGTGTTTCAGTGTAGACTTGCCTCATTACACAGGTCAAGTTGAATGAGATAAACTGTTGTCAAGGTGATATTGATCGGAGCAGTTTGACAGTGAGGGAGTGAACGATGTGTTTTATAAGCTGCTGCTGATTACATTTCTCCACGAAATTATTGATTGGCAGCTTGTACACAAGGACAGTGCACTGTTCCCCAATATATTGTGTACTGTCATACCAGACTTGGTGATGTAGATCAAAGAAATTGATGTCATGCCGCCACACGCTACAGGATAGCAGTGCAGCTGAGATTAGATACATCCCGCAATGTGTGAAAATTACATTCAGTGTTTACCAATTAACCCTTTTGTTGAGAAAGCATGACTCGTCATTTCAGTTTTTTGCCTTGTCTTATAAGAGGGTCGAAGCAGAAACCAGCAATTTCACAGGTGAAGTAAGGGGGGGGGGGGGGGGGGTCTTTTAAGTGAGAAAGTACGGTAGTTAAGCTTGTACCGATTGCTGGAATACAAGAAACAATCTTACCATGTGGTACAATAGTATTCATGGTACAAACTTTAGGATACATTTATTACAGCATGTACCGTTCATTCATAAAGATCAATTTATTTGTTGAGGTATGCTGGATGCTCTGTTAATGCAGAAAATAAGATTGATGCATCAGTGACATCAAGCATATAATAATCGATTGTGACATGATATACAATGCTGTTTTTCTTAGTCACATATTGAGAATTTTCATCATGTTAGAATTTTTTTTCCATACATACGGTAGATTTCTACTCAGGTTTTCTCAAAAAACATTTTACTCTGTCAGTGTTTTTATACCCCTACTTAGTGTTGCGGAGGCAATAAACGAGTCACCTCAGGCCATCCTGCTATGTGGATATACACTAAGAGAGAGCAGTTTAGCGGGTATATGTTTCGCTTATGGTGATGACTTAAGTCGATGACAGTCTGACATGGTTTTAAGGTAAGTAACTGCAGCCTGATCTCAGTATTCATTTATTGTCTATGTTTGCCTAGAAATATATCAAGGAAGAAACCCGTTTATCAGGTGTCATTCTGTCTTCACAATGTAAAGATTTAAGTACAGTTTGTAAAGTCTTAATTTCATTATTATTAATTTATGATTATGAATAAGCATTTGTAATGTAGGTATTTGACTGCTAGTTTGAAATTAATTATATATTTTTTCATTGGATTTAAAGTTGCACATATATTTTGTCTGGCATAAGGAAACTTCCCCATCAAAATTAGGAAGTATATTTTTTCATTTGGAATGTTGACCGAAAATATTCCTGATTGGAAAACTTTTTCAGACTTTGACATAAGGTGTATAATCTCAGATATGATCACTCTTGTGTCGTCCAGTCATCTTGTGCATGAGTAAATGTTTTTAGCTCACCTGAGCACAACGTGCTCAAGGGGAGCTTTTGTGATACCGCTTCGTCCGGCGTTCGTCGTCAACATTTTTCTTGTGAACACACTAGAGGCCACAATTTTTATCCAATCTTCATCAAACGTGGTCAGAATGTTTGTCTACATGAAATCTTGGATGAGTTTGTAACTGGTTCACGTGGGGTCAAAAAGTAGGTCACTAGGTCAAATCTTAGAAAAAAGCTTGTGAACACACTTGAGGCCACATTTATATCCCAAACTTGGTCAGAATGTTTGTCTGCATGAAATCTTGGATAAGTTCGTAACTGGGTTACGTGGGGTCAAAAAGTAGGTCACTAGGTCAAATCCTTGGCAAAGCTTGTGAACACACTAGAGGCCACCTTTGTAGCCCAATCTTTACTAAACTTGGTCAGAATGTTTGTCTGCATGAAATCTTGAATGAGTTCGTAACTGGGTCACGTGTGGTCAAAAAATAGGTCACTAGGTCAAATCTTACAAAAAGCTTGTGAACACACTAGAGACCACATTTATAGCCCAATCTTCACCAAACTTGGTCAGGATGTTTGTCTGCATAAAATCTTGAATGACTTCGTAACTGTGTCACGTGGGGTCAAAAAGTAGGTCACTAGGTCAAATCTTACAAAAAGCTTGTGAACACACTAGAGGCCACATATATATCCCAATCTTCACCAAACTTGGTCAGAATGTTTGTCTGCATGAAATCTTGTATGAGTTCGTAACTGGGTCACGTGGGGTCAAAAAGTAGGTCACTAGGTCAAATCTTAGAAAAAGTTTGTGAACAAACTAGAGGCCACATTTATAGCCCAATCTTCACCAAACTTGGTCAGAATGTTTGTTTGCATGAAATCTGGGATGAGTTCGTAACTGGGTCACGTGGGGTCAAAAGTAGGTCACAAGGTCAAATCTAAGAAAAAGCTTGTGAAAACACTACATTGATGGCCCAGTCTTCACCGAACTTGACCATCATGTTTGCCAATATAAAATCTTACATATGTTTTGAAGTGAGTCATGTGGATTCAGTAGGTTACTTGGTAAAATTCTAGAAAATGTTATCAACCCAGTGGCCACACTAATGGTCTAATCTTCACCAAAGATTTCTAAAGTAAATAACTTAATTACTTAATGCCAGATTTGAGCCTACGTAAAGCCTATGTCATCAGGTGAGCAATGTTAATGAAACTTGTTGAATTGACTGATATTTTCTTTTTATTATTATATCTTTTTTTTAATTACTGAAGCACTGTTTTAAGCACATTTTGTTAAAGGGAGCCTGCTGACAAACATGTTAAGACAGCTAATGTTCTCTCTTTTTTCTTTTATTTAAATGGTTTAATGCTGTTTCTCTTCTATTTATTTTTTACCCAGCGCTAATTGTTCTTTGTTGAAAAATCCTGAAAATTCTACTCTTTTTACTGCAACAATTTTTGATATCATTATCTCTCTTAATTAATCTTTTTGATAAAAATATGATCACTGCTGTAGGAAGATGATATTTGACATTTAAACAGCTTCTTGTGTCACCAACATTATCAAGTTAACTCTAATCAGCTAAATGTCAGTAAAGACCAACTCATGAATATGTAATAAGATCCCTAGCAGCAGGCAGTATAGTTCCAGATCACTCCTCTTCCAGTAGGTGCCCACTGATCTGGATCTAAACCATTAGCAAATGCCAGATCAGCTCAATTGTAGAACAAAACAAAAAATCATGGAACTGCCATTTGTAGATATAAGCATTTCACTGTTGTTTTCTAAAAAAAAGTTTTTTTAATTAAAAATAAACAATTCAATGCTGAACATATATGTACTGTATTTCTTATACCATTTTTTTAAACTATATTTTTTATCAAAATTAAAGGGCAAGTTTTAAACAAACATTTTGTAGACCATGTTTCAATTTAAAAGTGGTCCAGCTATGTTGGTGTGCATAGTTTGTTTCAACCTCCTTTCCAGGAACATAATGTAATTACCCTGCAACAGGCTCACAGGCCAGAGACTTGTTGGAACTAGGATAAAAGGATGTATGATGATTTGATTTTATTGTACACATAGTGTTTTATTGGATACTTTTTAATTATCTAAAAACTTTAAAGCAAATCTTAAAAAAATAGGGACATATTTCCAGTAATTAAAAAAAATTGACTGCTAAGAGTTTTGTGCTTAAAATCCATATTCTTATCAAATTCATGCTATCACATAGGGTTAGACACATTCAGTTTGTTTCAGGCTTAAAGCGCTAGGCAAACAGTGAGAAAATCCATATTTCTACATGCACTTGTATACTTCACCTAGTATGTGCCTAATTCAGTTGGAAAATAAAACTTAAAAAAAACCCCTTCAAATGTGCAAGATTGTTTTCTTAAAAACAAGCAGATCAATTATGCTATCAATTAAGCCATGTTTATATGCTAGAGAGAAGTACCATCTTGCAATCTTGTAAATAATAATTTTTATCTCGACTAGCATTGCATAAATATATTTAGATTTCAATAATTAAACAGTGTAACATGATCATAAATATTTATTGTGTAGTTGGATAACTTGACATGCTTACTTTTAATAAAAAAACATTAAGTTGCCAGAAAAGTAAAATTTTGTTAGTCATAATTTAGGACAAATTTGTAAAGAAGAAAAGAAAAGCAACTTAGTTTTTTTAATTTAATTTCTGAATTTCTGAAGCCATTATACATTCTTACATTAATGACATTGATTCAAGATTCCCACTATAATGATGATCAAGCTCCTCATTAAGACATCAGGCCAGTTAACGCCATTATACATTCTTACATTAATGACATTGATTCAAGATTCCCACTATAATGATGATCAAGCTCCTCATTAAGACATCAGGCCAGTAAATTGTTTTTCTCTCAAACTGGCTCTGTGCATGTATCTGCTTATCGTGATTTTATAATTATGTACATTTCAGAGGCACTTCATTTTAACTTATTTTCTAGTCAGTTTGAATGCCTCCAAAATCTGTTGGTTTTTATTTTCCCCTATCTTCATAGTAGCTTTTCAACATATTAAAACTTCAATTAAAAAAAGGCCTTTCCTTCAACTTAAACCCCGAAATCAACAACTAGTGGTAAATCTAAAAACAAATTGTTAATACAAAAATCTTGACTAGTTCTGTTTGGTTCTCTGATCACAATTGTTTCAGCTTAACTGTGCTGTACAACTAAAACAACAGCATTGTTTTAGTGCTGGATAAAGCACTGTCACCCATTATTTTCCTTTAGTATATATTTTTGTATTTACAACTACCACAAAATGTTGCACACTATTGTTGAATTAAATTCATATTCATAAATATATTATTACTTTTAACACATTTTGCTGTATAGAATTAAATAATGAATTATGTAATCTCATTTGAAATGAAATGTGTGTTTAAAGCATGAATCTTGAAATTTGCTTATTCCTTCAAAAAAAAATAAGAACAGTAATTGAAGATAAATTATTTCTCTTTTCTTTGGCGGTGAAGTAAAGTAAATAATAATAAATAGATCTACACGTTTTTTAGAACAAAATGAAAAGTTGCAAAAACAAATAGAACTTCACAAGGCAGATAGGGACCAGGACTGGTCATCCATCATTCATCATTATCATCATCTGTATGCCTTTCATCGCCAGAATCATCATTATCATCATCAGTATGCCTTTCATCGCCAGAATCATCATTATCATCATCTTTATGCCTTTCATCGCCAGAATCATCATTATCATCTGTATGCCTTTCATCGCCAGAATCATCATCATCATCTGTATGCCTTTCATCGCCAGAATCATCATTATCATCATGCCTTTCATCGCCAGAATCATCATTATCATCATCTGTATGCCTTTCTTTGCCAGAATTATCATTATCATCATCTGTATGCCTTTCATCGCCAGAATCATCATTATCATCATCTGTATGCCTTTCATCGCCAGAATCATCATCTGTATGCCTTTCATCGCCAGAATTATCATTATCATCTGTATGCCTTTCATCGCCAGAATTATCATCTGTATGCCTTTCATCGCCAGAATTATCATTATCATCTGTATGCCTTTCATCGCCAGAATTATCATCATCATCTGTATGCCTTTCATCGCCAGAATTATCATTATCATCTGTATGCCTTTCATCGCCAGAATCATCATTATCATCATGCCTTTCATCGCCAGAATCATCATTATCATCATGCCTTTCATCGCCAGAATTATCATTATCATCTGTATGCCTTTCATCGCCAGAATCATCATTATCATCTGTATGCCTTTCATCGCCAGAATCATCATTATCATCATCTGTATGCCTTTCATCGCCAGAATTATCATTATCATCTGTATGCCTTTCATCGCCAGAATTATCATTATCATCTGTATGCCTTTCATCGCCAGAATCATCATTATCATCATGCCTTTCATCGCCAGAATCATTATCATCATCATCTGTATGCCTTTCATCGCCAGAATCATCATTATCATCATATGTATGCCTTTCATCGCCAGAATCATCATTATCATCATGCCTTTCATCGCCAGAATCATTATCATCATCATCTGTATGCCTTTCATTGCCAGAATCATCATTATCATCATGCCTTTCATCGCCAGAATCATCATTATCATCATCTGTATGCCTTTCATCGCAAGAATCATCATCATCATCATGCCTTTCATCGCAAGAATCATCATTATCATCATCTGTATGCCTTTCATCGCAAGAATCATCATCATCATCTGTATGCCTTTCATTGCCAGAATCATCATTATCATCATCTGTATGCCTTTCATCGCCAGAATCATCATCACCATCTGTATGCCTTTCATTGCCAGAATCATCATTATCATCATCTGTATGCCTTTCATCGCCAGAATCATCATCACCATTCTATCATCATTACTCAACATAAAGCCTCTGGTAAAAACAGAATGTCAATCAAAGTTTCTGACTATGATGCATAAAGAAAGAGATCTAGCTTACATTAGGACTTGAACAAAACAGTTATACAGCATTTTTTTATAATACAAACTAAAAAAGTATCAATAAAGAACAAAATGACTCAAGCTGTTAAAGCATGGATAAAATCAAATCACACATGATGTAAGTAAAACAGTGAAAATAAAGCCTCCTTTGCAATACCAATTTATTCTATCACAAAAGCATAATAAAAACAGGCAGTCTGGTCAAAGCCACTATATAATTTTATCTACATCTGTACATGCAGATATATATAAGTAATATTCCTGCTTAAAATACAACTGAATACTTGATAAAAAAAATATCCCAAGTCTAAAGTATTTTGCAACATTTTTTTTACAGACCACATATTGGTATGTAATTCCAGGTATAACCTACCCTGTAACAATCAGATAACAATGATCAACATCAACTGCCCATAGCAATGTTAAATTCATGATGGTATGCCTGTACCTTACAGTAGGTAGAGTCTTCCAGGTCTTGTTGACCACATATTTACCACAGTGAAGATAAACAGAAAACATAATTATTTAAAATATACAAAGTTTTCTAGAATATAATGATAAACTATCACTGACCTAAGTGATGGTATTAAACTGAACCATAGTATGTGCGTAATGGTGCCTTATTTATGACTTATTTTGCATCAAGACTGAGTCAAACACATCCAAGAAGATGTCGATATGCTGTGGCCGACAGATGAGAGTTGGACGGAATCTCAGTGACTTTTCTCCACACCCACCTGTATGCACACCTAGAATATAAAAATCAATAAGTTGGCTTTAAAATACCAACAGCAATCTAGTAGTTTGGATATATATTTTTACCTAAAGCAGAGACATGTCTGCACTTTCATAATAGCCATGAACAGGACATGATACCACACCCTGTCTCACCATCTTGACACCTGGATGACAAGTTGTGAAACTATATATACTGAATACAGCAATGGAAGTTTTGCATTCAAGGGCCTGTGATAAAATGTTTTATAGCATACATGTACCTTGTTTTTTCAGTAATTGTTTCTTTAAATTTAATATTAAAACACATTTTATAGGAAGGAGAATACTTTGAGTAGCTTTATCTTTAACGTAAAGATTCTTTTACTGATTGGCATTAACTTAGCATGCTAAACATGACTATCAGATTTAGGCAAGCCAGATCAACTCCTGGTAGGGAATCTAGATGTACGTCAATTCACTTTATTTGCAGATGTATAAAGGGTAATACACATTATTATGGGTTATTAAGAAAAGGCAGATTGAAGGTTAAGGTTGTCTATAAAGGAGTAGAGGATCTCGATTTTTGAATGTTTGGCCCCAAATATGTTGCCCTTCAATCAAAACACGAGTTATTTCTTTTGTAAATTCTATGTTTATCTGTTAAATATATGTAGGTAACATTGTCCATTGGCAGAGATTTAGCAGCAAACAGTAAAGATTTTGATCCACCAGCAGGATCTGACAGATCTGGACCAACACATTTACCTTAGTGTGGGCAGTCCATGTTAAGCAAGCTAAGAATTGACATTTAAGGGTAACAAACCTTTCTGTCTCATCTCAAAAATGATTTTGTCTCGAAGAGCTGGTGATGAGAAATCTATCGCACAGAATGTTCCAAGTCCTCTTGCTTTGGCTAACAGACCTGGGTACTTGTTCTGTAAGTTAAATGAAATCATGCGTGAAATTTGTGCATTACCTCAAACCCTTCACTTTTGTTATAAATTTTTTTTTTCTTTTAGCTAGTGAATTGATCTTTAAAATTAATTTATTTTCTTCCTTTTTGTTACTCTTATTTAGTTCTTCAAATAAAACACACCACATCTTCTAGTTAATTATAGTAATTATAAATTAATCTACTTCCATCATAACTGGTCAAAATTAAATTGTACACTACAATTTTAGAAATGAATACAATAAAATCACCAAACTTTACAGCAATTGAGAACAATGGGGGGAAAAAAACATTCTTCCGATAACTTTTATGTAAATGTTTTACATCAGTTCCGATTTTTTAAGTAACTTTTCTGCAATGGTAGCATTCAAACTATCAGGACAAGAATGTTCCAAATGTGGTGTATCATTCGACTTTACACTTACTTGCATATCTTTAAGTCCATTGAGCAAGTAGTTGCCAGTGGCTGTCACATTGTCCAAGAGGTTGTGCTTCTCTATCACGTTCACGACCGCCTCCAACAGCACAATCTTGCTTGGGTCACCTACCCACGTGTTAAAGATACGGTAGCCCTAAAATCATTATAAAAGTATTAGCATCACAACTCTTTCTGTCCAGATAATCGGAAAGACATTTTTTTAGTCATTTTGTTGAGACATGATCCAATTTTTAAAAGGGTTTATTAGAAATCTAACTTGTACTATTTACTATTTATCCACATTAAAATCTTAATTTTTTGCTTATAACTATAGATGCATGGATAACACTATGCATTATTAAAACCTAGCAGCACGTCTATATCCTGGAAAGAGCTGAATCTTCTGTACCTGCACTATTGGCCTTAACCTGACCAAGAAATGCCTTGTAGGCCAAGATTTAACACACAATAGGCCAGAACCTAAGGATTGATTAGAATTACTATTGTAATGTGATCATAAACAAAATAAGGTTACTTTCGGAATACAAGTTCTGGTCATATTGTTGTCCTGGAATAACTTTTGATACAAACAAGTTGGAAGACATGCACAAATGTCTCATAAATGTCTCATAATTAAGTCCTTGCCATGCCCATGTCCAAAACTCTGGAGTGACGAGCTAGAAAGGTTTTAGTTTGTTCTGTTTTCATCTCATTCTTTCAGTTATCTGGACACAATGTCTACTTTAAACAGATATAGTGCTGTCTTCAATGTACATAGCATGCCGTAAACACCTGGCATGGTACCACAAGTACTCACATTATCCTAACACCAGGTCAACCAGTCATGCAACAAACCTTATAGGTGTTTGCGAGTTAGAACGGAAGCTTTACCACTATCAATTTATGTTTATTGTTTATGGTGTTTATCATCCCACCAACAGTATTTCAGTTATCTGGAGATGGTGTCATCTTGAAGCAGACATAGTGTTACCTTTACTGTGTATAGCATGCTGTGAACACCTGGCATGATACCACACCCAGTCACATTATCCTGACACTGGGCCCATGGCCCTACCCTTATATCTGGTTGAGCATTAGCAAGGGAGCTAGCTACACCACTACCATTTTTAACAACATTTACACTTCTTGGCCATGGTCACTCATAATCCCTTTGAACTCTTAACCATGATTATTTCACTGATTGTAACAATGCACCTTTGTGTTCAAAAACTAAAATAGGTTCTAGATGGTAGTACAGTATAAAAGTTCATTCTTATTTTATATTGTAATTCTAAAATATTATCATAAGTAAAAGCCTAAATTTCATAAGTTATTCTGCATTCACAATGCAGGCAATCATGAACTTTTTCTTTATAGGTACTTAATTGAGATAGTTGTATACATGTAAGTTTTGATGTTATCCATTGAATATTCATTGTTTATGCCGGACAATGACACTACTGTAATCCTATTAGTGATATCCAGCCATTAGTGGTCGAGGAAGACCCCAGAGAAATGTCTAGGTAAAACTACCAGTGTACCACAGGTTCGTTGGAAGACCTTGCGCTTCAATTCTTGACCAGGCAAGAATCCAAACCCAGGTTCAGCTGAGGACTAACATGGGGCTGAACCTATCCATTCAGCCACACATGTGTTGATATAAAATTATGATTACAAATACTAAAACACATAATTGTATAAATCTCATTATCTGGGAGTCTGTTAAATTATAAGAAGCATACCATTTAAGGAGAAATTGTTCGTTTCTTTTACAAAAAAATCAAATTTGCTCAGCCTGTTAAGTAGAGTTTAGTTTAAACATTTTTTATTTCAATGTCTTACAAAATATAACATACAATATACAATAGAAAGGAAAAAGGATTTCTCTAAAAAAAGTGGGGTTTGTACTACATCTTGATATAAAGTTTATATATGGTTAAAAATATCTGGGATACTCAACATGATAGAATTATTTTTTTGTAAACAATAGAAGTTAATTATTTTGTTTGATACATAAAAAGAATTATTTTACATTGTGTTGTAAACCTTATTTACATTAAATTTTAAATAAGCATGATATAATCTGAATACTTAATATGATCTTCTAATTAGTTATTTATAAAACAATAAAACTCTATAGTTGTTTTGTATAAACAAAGAATCAAAGGTACTCAACCTGGTTTGGTATGTACTCATCCTTATAGTAATAAAAAATAACTTAAAAGTCAGATATATAATTAATGACATAGTTGAATGTCAACATATATTAAAAAGTACAAAACTGATAAAAATCGTTAAAAACATAAAAATCTAAATTACAGACTGAATCTAAGGTTAGTAAACAACAATTTGTTGCTATGTAAGTTCAAGAGTTTTAATTATTTAATAATAAATCTGTTTTTCAAATTTAGTAACTGTATTTAGTTTTAAGTCATCTAACAAAGATTCATTAAAGTTATTTCATCAGAAGGGATCCCACTGTTACAATGGTTATATAACTGTGATACACTTTTCCATCAGTAGTGGTCCCACTGTTACAATGGTTATATAACTGTGATACACTTTTCCATCAGTATTGGTCCCACTGTTACAATGGTTATATAACTGTGACACACTTTTCCATCAGTAGTGGTCCCACTGTTACAATGGTTATATAACTGGGACAACTATTCTATCAGTAGTGAGCCCTTTCTTACAATGGTTATATATCTGTGACATACTATTCCATCAGTAGTGGTCCCACTGTTACAATGGTTATATAACTGTGACACACTTTTCCATCAGTAATGGCCCCACTGTTACAATGGTTATATAACTGTGACACACTTTTCCATCAGTAGTGGCCCCACTGTTACAATGGTTATATAACTGTGACACACTTTTCCATCAGTAGTGATCCCACTGTTACAATGGTTATATAACTGTGACAACTTTTCCATCAGTAATGGCCCCACTGTTACAATGGTTATATAACTGTGACACACTTTTCCATCAGTAGTGATCCCACTGTTACAATGGTTATATAACTGTGACACACTTTTACATCAGTAATGGCCCCACTGTTACAATGGTTATATAACTGTGACACACTTTTCCATCAGTAGTGATCCCACTGTTACAATGGTTATATAACTGTGACACACTTTTCCATCAGTAGTGATCCCACTGTTACAATGGTTATATAACTGTGACACACTTTTCCATCAGTAGTGGCCCCACTGTTACAATGGTTATATAACTGTGACACACTTTTCCATCAGTAGTGGCCCCACTGTTACAATGGTTATATAACTGTGACACACTTTTCCATCAGTAGTGATCCCACTGTTACAATGGTTATATAACTGTGACACACTTTTCCATCA
Source organism: Sinonovacula constricta (assembly GCA_007844125.1). Lineage (NCBI taxonomy): Eukaryota > Metazoa > Mollusca > Bivalvia > Cardiida > Solecurtidae > Sinonovacula > Sinonovacula constricta. Next base: position 39,471,999 of record CM017564.1, read on the forward strand.
GTAGTGATTCAACTGTTACAATGGTTATATAACTGTGACACACTTTTCCATCAGTAGTGGCCCCACTGTTACAATGGTTATATAACTGGGACAACTATTCTATCAGTAGTGAGCCCTTTCTTACAATGGTTATATATCTGTGACATACTATTCCATCAGTAGTGGTCCCACTGTTACAATGGTTATATAACTGTGACACACTTTTCCATCAGTAGTGGTTCCACTGTTACAATGGTTATATAACTGTGACACACTTTTCCATCAGTAGTGGTTCCACTGTTACAATGGTTATATAACTGTGACACACTTTTCCATCAGAAGTGGTTCCAATGTTACAATGGTTATATAACTGTGACACACTTTTCCATCAGTATTGGTTCCACTGTTACAATGGTTATATAACTGTGACACACTTTTCCATCAGTATTGGTCCCACTGTTACAATGGTTATATAACTGTGACACACTTTTCCATCAGTAATGGCCCCACTGTTACAATGGTTATATAACTGTGACACACTTTTCCATCAGTAGTGGCCCCACTGTTACAATGGTTATATAACTGTGACACACTTTTCCATCAGTACTGATCTCACTGTTACAATGGTTATATAACTGTGACACACTTTTCCATCAGTAGTGGCCCCATTGTTACAATGGTTATATAACTGTGACACACTTTTCCATCAGTAATGGCCCCACTGTTACAATGGTTATATAACTGTGACACACTTTTCCATCAGTAATGGCCCCACTGTTACAATGGTTATATAACTGTGACACACTTTTCCATCAGTAGTGATCCCACTGTTACAATGGTTATATAACTGTGACACACTTTTCCATCAGTATTGGTTCCACTGTTACAATGGTTTTATAACTGTGACACACTTTTCCATCAGTAATGGCCCCACTGTTACAATAGTTATATAACTGTGACACACTTTTCCATCAGTATTGGTTCCACTGTTACAAAGGTTTTATAACTGTGACACACTTTTCCATCAGTAGTGGCCCCACTGTTACAATGGTTATATAACTGGGACTTACTCTTCCATCAGTATTGGTTCCACTGTTACAAAGGTTTTATAACTGTGACACACTTTTCCATCAGTAATGGCCCCACTGTTACAATGGTTATATAACTGGGACTTACTCTTCCATCAGTATTGGTTCCACTGTTACAAAGGTTTTATAACTGTGACACACTTTTCCATCAGTAGTGGCCCCACTGTTACAATGGTTATATAACTGGGACTTACTCTTCCATCAGTATTGGTTCCACTGTTACAATGGTTATATAACTGTGACACACTTTTCCATCAGTAGTGATCCCACTGTTACAATGGTTATATAACTGGGACTTACTCTTCCATCAGTATTGGTTCCACTGTTACAATGGTTTTATAACTGTGACACACTTTTCCATCAGTATTGGTCCCACTGTTACAATGGTTAAATAACTGTGACACACTTTTCCATCAGTAATGGCCCCACTGTTACAATGGTTATATAACTGTGACACACTTTTCCATCAGTAGTGATCCCACTGTTACAATGGTTATATAACTGTGACACACTTTTCCATCAGTATTGGTTCCACTGTTACAATGGTTATATAACTGTGACACACTTTTCCATCAGTAGTGATCCCACTGTTACAATGGTTATATAACTGTGACACACTTTTCCATCAGTATTGGTTCCACTGTTACAATGGTTATATAACTGTGACACACTATTCCATCAGTAGTGATCCCACTGTTACAATGGTTATATAACTGTGACACACTTTTCCATCAGTATTGGTTCCACTGTTACAATGGTTTTATAACTGTGACACACTTTTCCATCAGTAATGGCCCCACTGTTACAATGGTTATATAACTGGGACTTACTCTTCCATCAGTATTGGTTCCACTGTTACAAAGGTTTTATAACTGTGACACACTTTTCCATCAGTAGTGGCCCCACTGTTACAATGGTTATATAACTGGGACTTACTCTTCCATCAGTATTGGTTCCACTATTACAATGGTTATATAACTGTGACACACCTTTCCATCAGTAGTGATCCCACTGTTACAATGGTTATATAACTGGGACTTACTCTTCCATCAGTATTGGTTCCACTGTTACAATGGTTTTATAACTGTGACACACTTTTCCATCAGTATTGGTCCCACTGTTACAATGGTTATATAACTGTGACACACTTTTCCATCAGTAATGGCCCCACTGTTACAATGGTTATATAACTGTGACACACTTTTCCATCAGTAGTGATCCCACTGTTACAATGGTTATATAACTGTGACACACTTTTCCATCAGTATTGGTTCCACTGTTACAATGGTTATATAACTGTGACACACTTTTCCATCAGTAGTGATCCCACTGTTACAATGGTTATATAACTGTGACACACTTTTCCATCAGTAGTGGTTCCACTGTTACAATGGTTATATAACTGTGACACACTTTTCCATCAGTAATGGCCCCACTGTTACAATGGTTATATAACTGTGACACACTTTTCCATCAGTAGTGATCCCACTGTTACAATGGTTATATAACTGTGACACACTTTTCCATCAGTATTGGTTCCACTGTTACAATGGTTATATAACTGTGACACACTTTTCCATCAGTAGTGGCCCCACTGTTACAATGGTTATATAACTGTGACACACTTTTCCATCAGTAGTGGCCCCACTGTTACAATGGTTATATAACTGTGACACACTTTTCCATCACTAGTGATCCCACTGTTACAATGGTTATATAACTGTGACACACTTTTCCATCAGTAATGGCCCCACTGTTACAATGGTTATATAACTGTGACACACTTTTCCATCAGTAGTGATCCCACTGTTACAATGGTTATATAACTGTGACACACTTTTCCATCAGTAGTGATCCCACTGTTACAATGGTTATATAACTGTGACACACTTTTCCATCAGTAGTGGCCCCACTGTTACAATGGTTATATAACTGTGACACACTTTTCCATCAGTAGTGGCCCCACTGTTACAATGGTTATATAACTGTGACACACTTTTCCATCAGTAGTGGTCCCACTGTTACAATGGTTATATAACTGTGACACACTATTCCATCAGTAGTGAGCCCTTTCTTACAAGGGTTATATAATTATAGTACACTATTCTATCAGTAGTGAGCCCTTTGTTACAATGATTATATAACTGTAGTACACTATTGTATCAGCAGTGGTTCCTTTGTTACAATGGTTATATAGCTGTGGCACATTATTCCATCAGTAGTGAGCCCTTTCTTACAATGGTTATATAACTGTGGCACATTATTCCATAAGTAGTCAGCCCTTTTTTACAATGGTTATATAACTGTGGCACATTATTCCATCAGTAGTGAGCCCTTTCTTACAATGGTTATATAGCTGTGACACACTTTTCCATCAGTAGTGAGCCCTTTCTTACAATGATTATATACCTGTGGCACACTATTCTATTAGTAGTGAGCCCTTTGTTACAATGATTATATAACTGTGGCACACTATTCTATTAGTAGTGAGCCCTTTGTTACAATGATTATATAACTGTGGCACATTATTCCATCAGTAGTGGTCCCTTTATTACAATGGTTATATAACTTCATCAGTAGTGGTTCCACTGTTACAATGGTTATATAACTGACACACTATTCCATCAGTAGTGAGCCCTTTCTTACAATGGTTATATAACTGGCACACTATTATATCAGTAGTGAGCCCTTTCTTACAATGGTTATATAACTCCATCAGTAGTGGTTCCTTTGTTACAATGGTTATATAACTGGAACACTATTATATCAGTAGTGAGCCCTTTCTTACAATGGTTATATATCTGGCACACTATTATATCAGTAGTGAGCCCTTTCTTACAATGGTTATATAACTGTGGCACATTATTCCATCAGTAGTGAGCCCTTTCTTACAATGGTTATATAACTGTGGCACATTATTCCATCAGTAGTGGTTCCTTTGTTACAATGGTTATATAACTTCATCAGTAGTGGTTCCACTGTTACAATGGTTATATAACTGGCACACTATTCCATCAGTAGTGAGCCCTTTCTTACAATGGTTATATAACTGGCACACTATTATATCAGTAGTGAGCCCTTTCTTACAATGGTTATATAGCTGTGGCACATTATTCCATCAGTAGTGAGCCCTTTCTTACAATGGTTATATAACTGGCACACTATTATATCAGTAGTGAGCCCTTTCTTACAATGGTTATATAGCTGTGGCACATTATTCCATCAGTAGTGAGCCCTTTCTTACAATGGTTATATAACTGGCACACTATTATATCAGTAGTGAGCCCTTTCTTACAATGGTTATATAACTGGCACACTATTATATCAGTAGTGAGCCCTTTCTTACAATGGTTATATAACTGGCACATTATTCCATCAGTAGTGAGCCCTTTCTTACAATGGTTATATAACTGTGGCACATTATTCCATCAGTAGTGGTTCCTTTGTTACAATGGTTATATAACTTAACTGGCACACTATTCCATCAGTAGTGAGCCCTTTCTTACAATGGTTATATAACTGGCACACTATTATATCAGTAGTGAGCCCTTTCTTACAATGGTTATATAACTCCATCAGTAGTGGTTCCTTTGTTACAATGGTTATATAACTGGCACACTATTATATCAGTAGTGAGCCCTTTCTTACAATGGTTATATAACTGGCACACTATTATATCAGTAGTGAGCCCTTTCTTACAATGGTTATATAACTGTGGCACATTATTCCATCAGTAGTGAGCCCTTTCTTACAATGGTTATATAACTGTGGCACATTATTCCATCAGTAGTGAGCCCTTTCTTACAATGGTTATATAACTGGCACACTATTATATCAGTAGTGAGCCCTTTCTTACAATGGTTATATAACTGTGGCACATTATTCCATCAGTAGTGAGCCCTTTCTTACAATGGTTATATAACTGTGGCACATTATTCCATCAGTAGTGAGCCCTTTCTTACAATGGTTATATAACTGTGGCACATTATTCCATCAGTAGTGAGCCCTTTCTTACAATGGTTATATAACTGTGGCACATTATTCCATCAGTAGTGAGCCCTTTCTTACAATGGTTATATAACTCCATCAGTAGTGGTTCCTTTGTTACAATGGTTATATAATTGTGGCACACTCTGATTACTCTATATACTGATATATATATAATAAAAAAATATACATATAACTGACATAACTGCACATTTCCCATACATCTTTTTAAACACACTTTTAAGCAGGGGATAATGATGATCTTTGTTACAAATGTGTGTATTAGTATGTTTGTATGTATACATACATGTGTATAATCTTTACAAATGTGTGTATAGGTATGTTTGTATGTTTACAGACATGTGTATCAATATAAAATACACATTTTTATAATGGACCCTATAAATTGATTATGCTTGTTACTAAGAAATTTAAAGATCCTGTTCTAAAGTTTGCTTTTGTTTGTTAGTATTTCTTTTAAAATGTCACTGTTATATAAATATATGTGAACAAATTGTGTTTTATCAAATATAATTAACCATCTTTGACATTGTAACAAAACCACCAATAAAGACATTAACTTTGACATTGTAACAAAACCACCAATAAAGACATTAACTTTGACATTGTAACAAAACCACCAATAAAGACATTAACTTTGCGTTGTAACAAAACCAAAAACCACCAATAAAGACATTAACTTTGACATTGTAACAAAACCACCAATAAAGACATTAACTTTGACATTGTAACAAAACCACCAATAAAGACATTAACTTTGACCTTGTAACAAAACCACCAATAAAGACATTAACTTTGACATTGTAACAAAACCACCAATAAAGACATTAACTTTGACATTGTAACAAAACCACCAATAAAGACATTAACTTTGCGTTGTAACAAAACCAAAAACCACCAATAAAGACATTAACTTTGACATTGTAACAAAACCACCAATAAAGACATTAACTTTGACATTGTAACAAAACCACCAATAAAGACATTAACTTTGACATTGTAACAAAACCACCAATAAAGACATTAACTTTGACATTGTAACAAAACCACCAATAAAGACATTAACTTTGACCTTGTAACAAAACCACCAATAAAGACATTAACTTTGACCTTGTAACAAAACCATCAATAAAGACATTAACATTTATCACTGAAAATTAATAAAAAAAGTGTTTAAAATTAAATAACAACATATGAGTCAATTTTGGTGAATATCTAAAAAAATAAATAACACATAAATTATTTCATTAGCTTACAGCTTTGCAACACATTTAGTTTTATCATGTAATTGTTTAACAGGACTTTTAAAATATATTGTAACTGGACAAATGAGAAACTTTAGTTCCTCTACCTGCTGTGGTCTGAATTCCTCCTTATTATAGTATCCTCCTGTCAACATTTTCTTGCTGAAGGTGACGATGTCAGGGCTGTCTGTCAGGTTGAAGTGTTCATGCGCCCAAAACTTTCCTGTAGCACCTGCCCCTGTCTGGACCTCATCGATCATCAGACCTATTCCATTCTAAAACAGAGTAGAGTCAGTGTTTTGATTCTAAATACATTACAGTGACACAGTATTGGCAATTATATAATCTGTTCTTGATATTTAAGTGGAGGAAAACCCCGGGACATATATCTACATAGAACCACTGGTGTATCCCAGGTTGGAAGACCTGTCCACAATAATCCTTTGCCAAAACAGGGGCTCATATCCCCAGGATGAGAGGACACTACCCCTAAAGGGCATCCCTATAAAAATGATGGTTGCATGAGTTAATCCTGTATTCTTCTTAATTAGTAGTATATTATATATTAGTTTTATATATAGTCAGTAAATATTAAAAATAACAGCAGAAGCTTTTGGAAGTGTGCTTTCAGATAGTATTACATATTAATATTATAGTCAGTAAATATTAAAAATAACAGCAGAAGCTTTTGGAAGTGTGCTTTCAGATAGTATAACATATTAATATTATAGTCAGTAAATATTAAAAATAACAGCAGAAGCTTTTGGAAGTGTGCTTTCAGATAGTATTACATATTAATATTATAGTCAGTAAATATTAAAAATAACAGCAGTAGCTTTTGGAAGCGTGCTTTCAGATAGTATTACATATTAATATTATAGTCAGTAAATATTAAAAATAACAGCAGAAGCTTTTGGAAGTGTGCTTTCAGATAGTATTACATATTAATATTATAGTCAGTAAATATTAAAAATAACAGCAGAAGCTTTTGGAAGTGTGCTTTCAGATAGTATTACATATTAATATTATAGTCAGTAAATATTAAAAATAACAGCAGAAGCTTTTGGAAGTGTGCTTTCAGATAGTATTACATATTAATATTATAGTCAGAAAATATTTAAAATAACAGAAGTAGCTTTTGGGAGCGTGCTTTCAGATAGTATTACATATTAATATTATAGTCAGAAAATATTTAAAATAACAGCAGTAGCTTTTGGAAGCGTGCTTTCAGATAGTATTACATATTAATATTATAGTCAGAAAATATTTAAAATAACAGCAGTAGCTTTTGGAAGCGTGCTTTCAGATAGTATTATAATATTATAGTCAGAAAATATTTAAAATAACAGCTTTTGGAAGTGTGCTTTCAGATAGTATTATAATATTATAGTCAGAAAATATTTAAAATAACAGCTTTTGGTAGCCTGCTTTCAGATAGTATTATAATATTATAGTCAGAAAATATTTAAAATAACAGCTTTTGGTAGCCTGCTTTCAGATATATATATATATATATTGATGTGATAGCTTGCTGAGAACATACTACCCAAACTTATTAACATTATATCAGTCCTAACAGGTGTTCTTATCAGGTAGACAACTTCCGCAAAGCTCATATATCTGACTGTGACCATACAACTTGTCATTTGTGTTGCTAGTACTCACATTTGGATTTTATGATGAGCATTGTTGCAAATTATAAATAAGGCTAATCAGTTATGATAGATGGTATTGGAGAATATGGGTTTTGAAGTAGAAGCAGTGATCTTAACTAAAAATCTACCTTTGCTCCAACCCATTTTGCAAAACTTGTGCTGTATTCAAGTTTCTAGACATTTTATAAGTTTTCCACATTTTTTTACAGAGCTGACCTGAGTATCACTTCATTCCTGGAGGATTCACACATGCACTTACTAGCAAAAATGGTGCAGGTCAGAATCCACAAACGGAACATCATAAAGCAAATAAGCTTGCATGAGAAATCTGTCAATTGAATTAACAAACTTATGCATTTGTAACGAAAAAAGGTTAATGTTTTGTCATTTTTAGTAAGTCCATAACTTCTTTATGTTAAATGATTATAATTCTCATACTTTGCTGGTTATATCACGAAGTCCCTGAAAGAAATCTGGTGTGGCAAAGTTATCTCCCCCTTCTGCCTGGATTGGTTCCACAATTATTCCTACAACAGGGGCTTTTGACTTGTAGTCTGCTATCAGGTCCTCTACCTAAAATATCAAACCAGCATATATGTTTCATCAACATTCACAAGTGTTAATTTCACATAGTTGCATTTGGGGTTATCCCAGATGAAAAAAATATGAAATATATGTAAATAAGCATGTGCTATGTTTTGACGTAAAATTGCCAGTAGCAAACTGGACAATTCTTTATGAAAACAAAAAATCAACCTTTAAATTGCTAAGGTCAAAGTTTTATCAATTTTAACACACATTCAGTGTCAATACTAGAAGATAATTGATAAAATATAATAGGAAAAAAATATAATCTAAGATACTGAAAAATTGCTGCTCAAGGGCAACATTTTGAGCCTAGTTTTAACCTTTGACCACTTCTGACTGATTTTTCTGCTAGAAATGTGGTTTATGAATGTGACACACCAATTCAGCAAGAAAACACTTATGCCAAATTAGATAAATTACCCCCATTTGAGACCAAAGACCAGACAAGCACAGAAGCACTTTTTTACCTTTGATCTTAAGTGTGGCCTTGAGCTTTGGGTTTGTTATGTAGTACTTGCATGGTACACACTGGTGCCAAAATATTTAAACTCTCTTGACCAATACATAAGTTTAAGCCTTGACAAACCATTCTGGATGAAAACAGTCACACACACCAAACCATATTTGTGACAATTTAAACAAGAACTATCAGAGACAATGATGAACACCGCCATAGTAACTGTAACCATAAATTAAACAAAGGTCCATAACTCAAGTAAAATCATGCTGGTTGTTACATGCATATACGAAAATAGACTTTGTACAGTAAAGTTTCATTGAAATCCAACCAGAAGTAGTCAAGAAATAAAACTATGAATTATCATCTACAGACAGACCAAATGGTTTTCCTTCAATATTATAACCCCAATACACTTCCTATCATTAGAGTATATTAATTCAAAACTCAAAATCATACATACAGATAGATAAATAAAATCCCAGATATAATCCAAGAACTTACCATAGCAAGACATCTGTTCACCTCTGCCTTGTTTTCAGCCACATTGTCCTCCAGTGGGTACCTGAGGACTGGGAAGTCTGCCATGGGCCAGTCCAACGAGGGGATATCCAGTTTGTGGAGCCATTTGGAGTGTGTGCAACCAAGAGCACCTGCAGGAGATGAGAGTTAACATTTTTTCTTTAAGGTTTTACACATTACACACAATTGTGGTCACTTGTAACATCCAGCTATTATTGTTAACAAACAACAACCATGAACTGCAGGTCAGCTGATAAATCAACCAGCATGAAAATACTGCCCAAACTGAGATAGGATCCCAAGCTGTGGTAGGATGAGGGGGATAATAAAGATATATGAATAAGTCTTATAACAGCCTTCATGACTTTTTGTTGGACACCCAAAAACAACATAATTGGGGATGTAAATATATATGCTTCATTTTCACTATTTCCCCAGTTCCTTGGTCAGCCAATTTGTAAACATTCTCTTATTCCTGTATTATTTTTTGCATGATTTAAGTTTTGAAACCTTAGCCCATATCTTGCAACCTTTGTCTAATGACTAATGATAAATACTTTTTTATTTGATAACTTCTTGCATATAGGTAGAAGCACTACCAGACTTGGAAGCAGTGTAGATTCAGATCCGAGAGCAAGAGCTAGGCCTTGATCCCACCAGCTGTGAACACTCACCAATTGTTCTTCCATGGAAAGCTCCAGCAAATGAAAGGACAGACAAATGAGGAGAACCTGGAGGCTTGTTGATCATACATGACATTATCTCCTCATCATTTGGCACCTCAGAACCTCTCCTCTCACGCTGAAATTAACAGTAAAATATACATAATTAGGTGCTGTGAATCGCTAATGACATTAAAAGTGAATTATGATTATTCAAAGAAAGACTCATTATAAGCATAGTATTTTTTGTGTATAATTGATGAGATTAGAAATGTGTCCATTGGATCCAAATGAATGTTACCAGATCTGGCTTAAAATATCTCAAGAAAGGGCCATCACTCTAAATATGAATTAAATTTAACAAGATTTCAAGTTATTTGTTGGAAAGAAAAAGTGACATTAGAAAATGACAAGAAATTACAATTACTACTACGATTAAGGTGGACAGAAATCAAATTAAAATATTTTAATACTTTATACTTATAAACCAAATTTGAACTGAAACTGCAGAGACTTACAAAATGTATCATATACTTACTTATCTTATAAGCCAAATAGTAATTAAATCTTACAAGTTTTTCAAAAGTTGTTGATCAGAAACCCAAAATCCATGAAAGGATGCATGCATGGATGCACAGATAGATGGCCATGAAAAATAACTTGTCAAAATCATCCATTTAAAGGACACGTGCTTATTTGAAGCCAGTTTCTGCTGAGCCACAATAAAATAAATAGTATACAGTAAAACAATAACTTTATATTACCAATTACAAAACATACCATATATTTAATGAACATTGCCTTGAAACCATTTTCTACTGAGCATGTTCCACAGGCCATCGTCTGCACATTGTTCAGGCCTGCTGGCGCCACCTAAAGAGTGTGTAAACAAAAAGAAATAATTCATTAATATGATTTCCAGACAAAGGAAGATTTCTGACAATGTCTTTTTTCATTCATTTCTCTTCCAGACCATCTTTTGTTTGTTCTCATTCCAATCGTATGAAAGAGACAACTCCAGAAAACACAGAAAATGCTAAGCTGAAAAAGGGGCATAACTAATAAAAACAAGAATTTTAGTGTTTCCTGCCCTACTGATATTGGTTCAGCTTTTTTTTAGTAAGCAAGTACTTCAAGTTTGAAGTGAACATGCTTGATGGTTTTCAAGAACTGTACCTGAATGAAAACCTTAACCAACAATGACACCGATGCCGAGACCAACAAGAGAATCATGACAAAAGCTCCACTTTTGCTCTTCATAATGTGAATCTAATATATATTATCCTCATTTTGAAAGTAAACTTCTACTAGGCATTCAAATGTTTATGACCAACTATTTTACTGTTTTCATACCTAGGTAGATTCACAATTATACAGTGGTGTTTGGGATTTATGGTTCAATCTTTTTTAAAGTGATGTTGTTTCAATGATGGTTATTGTCTTGTGAGATGCAACATCTTTTGTACCATTACATAAAACCCTACTCAGATATAACTTTGCACCATATAATTTTATCTTAAACTGGGTTCCCACAATTTCTGAAGGGAAAAATTCAAGGTCTTTTCCAGGTATTTTGTCCATTTTCAAGGTTTATGAATGTGAACATTCAAGAGTTTTGTGGTAAATATTTATGGGAGTTTACAAATGTATGCCAACAAATACTCAGATTTCTTAAATCAAATTCAGTTAAAATGCCTTATGATTATTAAAATGCACTAACAGTTTCCCGGTAATTTCCCCGTATCATGTCAAATTTAAGGTCTTTTCCCGACCGGGAGTGTTTATTTTCGAATTCCCGGCTTTTTCCCGATTTCCCGGTTCTGTGGGAACCCTGCTTAAAGATACACAGACTTAACTTTGCACCATAGAATTTTATATTAAAGATACACAGACTGAACTATGCACTATATAATTTTATCTTAAAGATACACAGACTTAACTTTGCACTATAGAATATTATCTTAAAGATAAACAGACTTTGCTTTGTGCCAAAGAATTTTATGTTAAAGATACACTGATTTAATTCTGAAGCATCTCATTTTCAAGAGGAAGCCTCTTCTGTACCGGTATAGAATTCTATCTAAGATATAAGAGAGGAATTTGAAAACAATTATTTAATTCTTTATTCATATATTATATTTACACAAAGATCCAGAAATCACAAGACTACAGACTGAGCATCACATAAAGTATAACTACTAGCGGGTGATGGCTGAAATAGATCTTCACTATCTACCTAGATATGATCAAGCTGTGATTGGAGGCTATCAGCTAACACTGAGAACATGTGAAGCCATTATTTGACGGGTCAATACATACAGCTAGTAGTGTCCTCCTGAGGCGTGGAACCCAGTCTACAGGGGGATATACACCCAGTGCAGGTCTGTTTATAAAGCAGGACTGAAAGTGAAAGCAGATTTACTGTTACAGTTGTCAGTCGCAAGCAGAAGAAAACAAGGATAAATTAAAAAAATAATCTATTGTCCTGGTATATGTATACTGCAAAAGGGAATTAATGTACAGGTATATGGTAATCACAGAATATTAAAATTGTTTTTTTAATTAACTTCATTAATATAATATATTTTACTGCCCTTTCCAATTATTTAACACATTCTAATTTCCATCTAATTATAAAAGTTATCATTATAATTTCTTTATGATTATTTTCATTACAAAAATGTTATTCACTAACTATTTAATGCAAATTTTATTTAAGAATCTATATTGTTTTTACCAAATATTAATATCAAATACTCTCTGTAGTAAGTTAACAATCACAAGGTACAAAAAGAGAGATTTTACCATATTTGAAGGGTTAGTGAGGGCTGCCATCATGTCAGGATGGTTGTAACCTGTAAGAAAAACAATAAATAATTTAGCATATCTTGTTTATCACTTGGTGCAGACGTAGTGCTTGCTGCCTTTTAATGTGACAATGTGCTGTGAACACCTGAGTGTACTTTTACAGTACTATCACACTTGTCCTTGTGTTTAAGTAAAGGCTAGGGAGCCGTACCCTTTTTTCAGTATTGTGTGGCTCATGTTTGAAATCAGGGTCATAAACCTTTGTTGAACCATATTAACATTGAAACAAGAGGGCCAAGATGGCCCTTAATCCTGAGGTCACAGGCTTTTAGTAGGCTCGCATCTGGCATCAAGTAGTTGAGAGTTATTTACGTTAGAAATCACTGGTGAAGATTGGACCATTAGTATGGCCACTGAACTTTTTCTAGAATTTTACCTGGTGACCTACTGAATCCATTTGACTAAGTTCAAAACATGTCTAAGATTTCATACAGGCAAATATTCTTGGTATATCTGGTGAAGATTGGGCCATAAATGTGGCCTTTAAGCGTTTTCACAAGGTTTTTCTAAAATTTGACCTTGTGTCCTAGTTTTTGACCCCTGTGACCCAGGAACAAACTCACCAAAGATTTCTTTCAGGCAAACATTTTCTCAAAGTATGGTGAAAATTGGGTCTTAAATATGACCTCTAGTATGTTCCCAATGTTTTTCTAAGATTTCACCTAGTGATCTACTTTTTGACCCCACATGACCAAGTTACAAACTCATCCAAGATATCATGCAGGCAAACATTCTGACCAAGTCTGGTGAAGATTGGGTTATAAATGTTGCCTCTAGCGTGTCCACAAGCTTTGTCTAAGGTTTGAACTAGTAACTTTCTTTTTGACCCCACATGACCCAATTATGAATTCATCCAAGGTTTCTTGCAGACAAAAATTCTGACCAAGTTTGATGAAGATTGGATAAAAACTTTAGCCTTTTGTGTCTTCAGAAGCAAATTGTTGATACCCCACAATGGACGACAGATGGAGAATCAGAAAAGCTCACAATGAGCACAACGTGGCTCAGGAAAGGTAAAAAACAAACATTACCTCTGATTACTAGATTATATTGAACATGCTGTAATTTAAATGTTTGTGTGGTATTTAGGTTGGGAGAATCATAAGCATCACAATGTTTGCCAACTATTTTTTAGCTTTTGCACCTAGTGTATCTCTTAATTGCGCAGAATACATGTGATATGCATACATCATACACAATGCGTTAATTGGTAGGATGGTGATGCAATAATCTTAATACGTATAAAGTGGTTCTATATATCTGATGTGGCCAAGATTGCAATAGTAGTTTTTTTTTACTTATATCGAAGAACACCTTTTTTCATTCAAATTTAATTTTACTCATTTTCATTCAAATCCCTTCACCAGCCCTGAAAGTGAAGCATGTCCCAGGTTTGATCCCTTACAGAACATCCCAAAAGCAACTGTGGTAAAGTTAACAAACCCTAAGCTTGCTGCATTTGTTAATAACCTATAATTAACTCATAGTTTGTAGCTTTTGAATAAATGCAAAGGAAACTAAACATAAAGCTCGAGACTAAGCAGCAAATAGTGCAGACTCTAATGAGACAGCTCTAAGGAAGGACCTGGTATATCTGGAGTTACAGTATTTGCCTAAACATTATAAATACAAGCATAGCAGGCTGAAAGTAAATTTTGATGATAAGGTAATTTCTTGACTTGATAGCCTAGTGAAAGGATGTTTTGTTTAGGTAGTGAAAGTCACACTGAAACAATCATGATCAACAACGAAAGAAAGTTAATTTAACTGATTTAAAACAAAAAATTTCCTTGATTATTTTTACTTACATATATCCTTTGATATAAAATATTTCTTAAATCTCATTCATAATACCTTTTATTCATTATATTTGAACTTAGGCAAATCTTCAACATTAAAAAACAACCATGTTCAAGAGTAGCATATGTAAGTAAATGTAATGTGAGACTGACCAATGGGAATGGATGAGATCTGTGTGTACAGGTCCAGGATGGTGTTACCATCGACATCAACCAGGTAGTTGCCTTTGCTGCGGTCATAGTCGCAGAAAAATTGGACTGCCCCGACATTCTGAAAGGGCAACAGACAGGGTCTATAGTCAGGCAGTTATGAACATGCATTTACCTAATATTAAGACAACACATTCCTAATTATTAAAATTAACACAAATTTAAAGAATGTTGTACAAGATTGATAACTTATTAAATCTCTAATTCTAACCAAGTAAGAAAACATGAAATATTGATTGGTGTATATTCATAAAAAAAATGTTTAAGTTTGACAGTAATGAATGTAATGATATATGGTCACTTCAATACGAACTTTGTGTCAGAAATATAACATTATTATTTGTTTGTTAATTGTGCTATTGTTTCACCAATAATTTTTAATTCATCCTGAGACAGTATTCATATGAAACAGATAAAGTGCTGCATTCACTGTGACAGCATGCTGAGAACACCTGACATGACAACACACCCTGGGACTGGTCCTACCACTCACAGAAGGGAGCTGAACTCTTACCATCATGTGTATTTATGGTTTGTGGTGGCACTAGTGTGATTCAAAAAGCCATCACTCTGCAACTGCACTTCCAAGGCTGTTCTTGCATAATTATATACTTTGTAAAGATGAAAATGAAGACTATTTGTGAAAATTGCAGCAAATGATATTCTGATAAATTTGTTACAGAAATATTACATTCTTCATTATCATCTCTCAACAGAGCTGCAGACATTTATGAATGTTCATCAGAGAAGATTATGTCATAAAAGACTTTGTTTGGGCTTATGGAAACTTGTCAAAACAGGAAGGAAGGTAAATGTATTTTAGGCATAATTAAATCAGCACATTCTATAGTTTACTGGACTCCCTGCACTTGATTCTAGTTACTTACATCAGTTGTTCTTTTAATTCCCACGCAATAGCTTTTACTTAAACAATTTAAAGGAAATTATGGTATTAACAAAATTAAATTAGAATATATAATGCTTACATATAACTAACTATTCCTATGCACAATTTGGATATCCTTATTTTTACCATTTAACTAATAGACAATTTTTTGTCTTGCTCTTTTTTCTCCAATAACAATCACCAGTTTGTTGTATTCTCCATTCATGGAAATGTATTATGAAGTAAAGAATGTTATTCTCTTCATGGCATCCTTCCTAAATGATTCAGTCAACAGTTTCGTTTTGTATATCTATGTGACTGATGCTTCCAATGAAAATGTATGTGCATGTAATGTTTATCATATTCCATTTCAAGTGAATTTAAACACAGGTGTTTATAGACAATCTGATCACATTATAGAAAGAACAACATACAAATGCATTTGTATAGCGCAAAAATGATTAACAATATTCTACTGCGCTTCACAGAGTTCATGAGCTATTTACAAAAGTCTTATCACACACAAAACAGTTAATCTATTCAGTTGTAGAACATTCTAAACAAATAAGTTTTTATTTCCTTTCTGAAAGTATTTTAGTTTCTTATACATTTGAGATCTTTAGGAAGGACATTCCACCATTTTGGCCCAACTACAGCTATTGATCTGTCAGCGATTTTGGTTCTTGTTTTTGGAACAGCAAATTGATTGTCATCCGAGGATCTTAGTCTGTATTTTCCCTGAACACGATTAAACAAACACTTCAAGTAAGATGGGGCTGTTACTTGCTCAGTTCGAAATACAATAACAAGAATTTTGAACATAATTCTTGCCCTCACAGGCAGCCAATGAAGAGCTTTAAGAATTTAAAATTGTAGGATGACCATATGGAGCTTTGGTAACAACTCTTGCTGCTTGGTTCTGAACTTTCTGAAGTTTACTGATCAGATAGTCAGGGATATTAGTAAAAAGACCATTGCAACAGTCAATGTGTGAATGAATAAGCCTGTGTACCATTATTTCTGTATACACCCAGATCTCTTACATGATCAACACACTTTACTTCACATCCTCCAACACTAACACTTGAGATGTTTAGTTTTGCTAGCTGATACTTGGTTCAATACATGATCATTTCAGATTTCGAGTTGTTCATTTTTAACTTAAACTTAGTCAGCCAAATGATGATATCATTCAGACAGTCATTTAGCTGTTGAAGAACATATGTTTCATGATGTGCATTTCCATCTTGAATTCGGAAATCAATTTTATGATCGTCAGCATAACCATGAAGTTCAGCTGGGTATTTTTGCACAACCCTGTTTAGAGCAGCAATATACATTGTAAAAATGACTGGGCCTGCACACGAGCCTTGCTGTACACTGAATTTTAGTGGTTCTGTGTTGGAAGATGCATTATCAACAATAACTTTCATTGTCCTTTCCGTCAAACAGGATTTTACCCAGTTCAATGGAGTATCTTTAATACCAAAGTCATCATTAAGAACTTGAAGAACAATTGGAATATCCACTGTATCAAAAGCAGCACTGAGATCAATCATAACAACAATTGTTACTTTATTGTTGTCAATAGCATCCAATAAATCGCTGTACTGTTTTATCATTGCTGTCTCTACACCATGGCCTTTTCGATATGCACTTTGATATGATGGAAGAAGGTTGTTTATTTCAATATGATAAGTAATTTGTTGTAAAGCCGATTTCTCATGATTTTTTTATAAAAAGAACAAGTTTGACACAGGCCAATAGTTCTGAAGTTCTAGGAGGAGACCTTTCTTCTTCAATATAGGTTTGATCACAGCAGTTTTTCAAACTTTTGGAAACACCCCTGATGATAGTGATCTATTGATGATTTCTGTCAAAACTGGTATAAAATAATGAAGATCATCTTTCAGCTTTAGTGTCGGAATAACATCTAGCTCACATGTTGTCAACATTAAACTTTTGCAAACATTGTTGTCTGTTTGGTATGTAATGTCATTTTCACACTTAAATAGTAAACTTGCTTTGTGTATCACAGTGATATAATGCATGGCAATATAATAGGCTAGGCTGGGATGGTATTCTTATGTTCTGTTATGGCAACTGCAACTATATACCTGTTTAAAATACACATTCTAAACTTTATTGTTGAATGCAGAATGAATAGACATTGAATTTTACTAAATTTCTAATTTCTATTCTCCTTCATTCCTTATAACAAATACCAATACAAAAAATTGCATTATGCTGACATAATAAACAAATAAGAAACACAACACAGTGTGGGTTCAAGTCCCTGTTGGGCCGAGAACTTTCATGTGGGGAGATTTTCCAGCTAACCTGAGGGTGGTTCTACCCAGACATAAGTCTGGGGTCTTCCTCCACCAATAATTAGCTGGCCATTGCCAATATGACCATAATTGGATAAGGCTTAATTCTGATTGGCTGTCAACTGAACATTGACCAATCAAATTACTGCAAATAAACAGATGTCTGAGCTTGAATGAGAAAAGTTCTGCTACCTTGAAGAACATTCAAAAGACAATAAACTCTGCTAACCATAGATATATAAGGCAAATAGTATAGTTCCAGCTAGATCCAGCATTTACTATTTGCTTCAAATTGCCAATAACTATGTCTCATAACATATGGAATCAGTTGTTAGTAACTAAAAGCAAATAATAAAAGAATCAAGTATTGTTTAATAATATAAAACTCAAGCTTCCTGTATATCAGTAGCATTGCTTTTCATCCCTTGGTGATCACAGCAATGGATTATGTCAGCAACATTCAGGTGCCAAGTTGAATACTAAGCAAAAAAGAAGCCAGGCTTCTATTTAAACTAACATAACAGAAACAACACCCTTCTTTTCATCTTAGGGGTGAGTTAACTAGGTTGTGAATTAACTCTAAACCTGCTAAACTGAAATCAATTTTTGCATTCTGAAGGACATAGCAGGAAGCAAATGATTATTAAAGCAACATCTAGCTATTAGTATGAAGGAAAACCCTAGACAAATGTCTAGGACTGGTAGACTCACTGGGCCACCACTCAGCTTGATCTCCCTGAAACTGTTTGCCCAGGACTTGAACCTGCACAATAAGGAACCAAGGAATGAAGAGTAGTTACTAGCCAGTGACTCAACCCCTCAGTAACAGACAACCCTATCAGTATATACACAGATGCAACAAGTTAATTTAGAATCAGGCCAAAACAAATAGTGTAGATTCAGATAAGCTGCCTTTCATACAAAGCTGCCTGATGAGCAATCAGGACCTGCACTATTTGCCTCTAAGACACTAGCAACATGCTATATAATCTGTGTTAGCTAAAACTGGTAAATTAGTATGAGTTACTAACAACTGCCAGTAGCAAGAGGATAAGAATTTCAATATCCTGTTAACAACCAATTACTATTAAACAGAGCCATACAACCCTTGTCATGCTACATTTTGTTTGTCAGGCAGTGTCACTTGAGATACAGTCCAAGTTATGAGAAAGCTAGATTTCGGGAGCACACAAGATTGACCCTGCATGACCTTGACAACTTGCGGTCAGTTATTCATGCCTGGGAAGAAGTAGTGCATGCAAAGAACAGATATGTATGTCCAAGGAGACTAGACACGTCAATTGTGTCCAGGCATGCTTCAAATGTTAACAGTAAAAATCTGTTTAAACTGGAAGTTCATTATATTTTGTAATTCAGATATACATTAAATGCAGATTTATAAATGATAAATGCCATGTGGGTCTTTTTCAGATAACTGGATATAGTAACGGTCATTACATTTTTGTGTTTAGTTTTAAATCTGTCTGCATAAATTGTATTATTAAGGTATTTTTATTTCATATTAACTGCAAATATGTATGTTTATTGGGTCTATCGTACCACCAACAGTATTTCAGTTATCTGGGCACATTGTTCACTTGAAGCAGATATACCGGTAGTGCTGCCTCCACTGTGCTGTGAACACCTGGCATGATACCACACCTAGTCACAATATCCTGACACCGGGCCAAACAGTCATGGAACTACCCATATATTTGCTTGAGTGTTAGCAAGGGAGCTATACCACTACCATTTTTAACGACTTTGGTATGTCACAGCCCGGGATCGAACTGGGAGTCTCCCGTACCTGGAGTCGACGAAAACTGCAAAGACATTATTTAAAGAAAACACTGCTTTGTGTTGCTTGTCATGACTTGGTCATCAGTACTTTTTTGTTGAAATGTTAAACCTTTAAAGTTTGACATATTGGACCAAAAAAAAAAAAAAAATTTGGTCAAAGAACACATGGTAATATAAAATACATTTTAATTATAATTTATATTTTTTATTAAATATTAAATAAATACAACCAAATCATTGAGTTAATGCAGAAACTAAGCAAGAGAAAAGTGATGGCCATTATTTTTTCCATTTATCTGAAAAAGAGCCATATATGAATATCATTGCACAAAGAATATCACTCAGTGACTAAAGGAAAGGGTCAAAATGGGGAGCGAACTGTTAGAACAAGTTTTCCACTGACTACATATAAACTACCATGCCGAGATATTTGGAATATCCCACATGGGGCATCACTGCCCTCTGTAGCTCTGAACCTGGTAATGTAATGACATTCTTATCATCTCAGCATCTCTAAAGCTTGTGCACACAATTGAAGAGCAATGGCGCACTTGGAACTTTTAGATTCAGATTACAGGGGTGTAAGAGCTAGTAGCAAACTTATATGAAAATGTTTACTCAAATGATTTTTACTGGATATTAGTGACTCTAATTTAACTTTTGTACCAATGCATAATCTATATTTTTGTGTTTATTTGCAAGTGAAGACATGTCCGCTTTTCAATTTCCAATGTGTTGTACATTTGATATACTATGGAATAATTTTGACCATTGTTTATACACATGCAATCACTTGCAGGGTGAAACTTACACTGCCAACCACTACCACTTTGAATAACATTGGTATGTAGCAGCCCGAGATCAAACCTCTTAGGGACACTCTACCAATATTGCTACACTAAGAGCTCACGTCATAATTTGCTACAAGGACAGTACTTCAATTATTTGCTAACATCCACATATTAATGTTAACAAGACACTGCTGATAAATGTGCACTTGGCAGGTAGAAAGTTAAAAGCTCAAGACATGTAAAACGGATGTTTCTGCTTCACCAAAAAATGCATGGCAATTATCTATCAAGATAAATGGTAACAGTATTCTAAAGGAAATGCAATCATTATAAGAACAAACTTAGATACAACACAACATATAACATTCATAAGGGGATTTATGGACAATAATTAAAACATGCATACAGTTGCTAGGTGATATATTTCTGGGTAAAAGGTCTATTATCTATAATGAAAGCATTTATTCAGTTGCTAAGTCATATCTTTCAAAGTTTCTTATTATTAATTGCCTTTCTCTCGACTTTCATCATGATATTATTAATAAACAATATAATCTTCTCATCTGCTAGCAACATGGACTACACAATCTATTTATGAGACTATTTATTATTTTTATTTAATATTTGTTAAAACATAGCAGCAATATATTTATTGTCAACATAGCAACATGAAATTGATCTTGGCAGAGTAAGACCCCATTCAAATGAGTAGAACCAATGCATGTTGTGCACCACATGTCAGCTGGAACAATTCTTGCTAAATCTCACACTGTCAGGGGCTAAGGAGGCTATTGTTTCATAATATTGTAAAATGTAAAATGAAGTTGTGACATCCAAACAAAATTATAATAATGTAATGATATTAACAACAATGGCACAATGTCTAGAAGAACCACTGGCGATCCTATTGGCGAGATTTCAATGGATAATTATATAAAAAGAGGGCCGTGGTGTCCCTGAACTACTCACCTGAGAACCCTGGCTTTGAATATGCTTTCAAATCTAACCACAAGACCTATTGCACACAACTGTGCCTTCATTATATAGTTATCACAAGTTATTTGTTCAGCAATTTCCTGCACACATAAACTCATGAAGATGTCAATGCAGACAAAGATGTTGATTAAGTTCTGTTAAGATTAGATCAAAAAAATTCTTAGGGTGTTTACAAGGTTGCTCAATGAAGAAGCCAAGTGACCTTCTTTTTAATCTCCTGTGACTGTTATGGAATACATCCAAAATTTCATGCAGACATTCTGACCAAGTTTGGTGAAGATGGGGCTATAAACGTTACCTCTTGAGAGTTCAGAAGGATTTTCTATGATCTGACCTACTGACCTTCTTTTTTGACCCCACATAACTCAGTTAGGAACTTATCCAAGATATCTCAGGCAATCAACAATTCTAGCCATCTTTGGGGATTATTGAACCAACAATGTAGCCTCAAGTGTTTGTTTTTATAGGATTTGATGTTTTACCTTATCTTTTGACCCCATGTAACCCAGTTATAAACTATCCATTATTTCATGATGATATGACCTTTTGTGTGTTCACAATATTTTTCTAAAATTGTACCCAGTGAACTACCCATGTTTTGACAACACATGACTTAGTTAATAATTTACCCAAGAATTTACACATACAAAGCAACTGACAAAAGTTTGGTGAAGACAAAATAAAAACTGAGGCCTCTAAGTATTTACAGGTGAATTGCTGATGCTGCAAGATAGACAACTTACAATGAGGTACCAGAAAAGCTCACCTTGAGCAAGTTGTGCTCAAGTGAGCTAAAAAGTTACCAACCACTTGGGTATTAATGTACCATGAAATGATGTGTTTACAGCAACAAGATATATGATACATGTGCACATTGTAATTTGATATAGTTTTGCTTGTTAAACATTATGTCACAATAATAACATGTGAGAACAGATATTTAGAATGAAGAAAATTGCCATAATATACATTTCTACTCAGATTTGTAAAGATGTAAATCATACTTAACAATATATAAGAAATAATGTTCTCACCAGTAAGGAAAAAAAACCACAGTTAGCACAACTATATGTGGCGTTTTAAATCAATCTTGATTGTAACATTGTGGAAGCTTTTCATCTTCATATCTACAATTATGACAAAAATTATTAGGAATTTACAACAATTGTATTGTACATACAACACAGGAATGCAACCCTGTGTTCATATTTAGATAATGACAGAGTGATCAATCAGTATTGCCTTTCTGCCACATTGTTCTAAACCTAAAAACCAATTATAACTGCCCATATATTATAGTCAAAATTTTAAAAGGCAACCAAATAAAATCCATTTAATCTAGATAATGTGTACATAATTTACATAATTTAGCAACAAGAGATATTGCTGTTTAGGATGGAATGTCAAAACATGTGTTTTGATTGCATTTTCAAGAAATGTTACTTGTCCTTTTAATAAACAGTGACACAGCAAAGTATTTGTAAAGTGAAGCAGCATACAGAATCAGCTGAACATTTAACTATAACACTGATTCAAAACTTAAGCATGTTCTACAAATTATGTATTATGAACTAGAATGGATTAAAATGGTTTCAAATAAAGAAGATGATCTGGACATTATAACAAGTGGACTACTTCTCCCTATTCATGAAGAAGTCGGATTACAAATGGATAGAGCAATAATTTTATTACTTTATGTCACCACTAAAGGCAAGTGGAGTTCTATATTATGGCATTGTTCTACTATATGTGGTCATGTTAAACAATTTTGTCTCATTATATTATTCATGAATTCATTGAAATGCTCCCCTGACTGTGAATATCTTTAAACATGTAACTTCAGCCTGCGCTAAACCTAAGTCATTGCTTATTAACTGTACATAGAAAACAATTCACAACTTATTTATGGTCACACTTATTGTTTTTTCTTCTGACAAACTCCATTAATGCACTGGTAACTTGATTTGCATTACCTAAATGTCACTTGAGCCGTGTAAGGTAATAATCAAAGCTGCCTGTCAATATATTTTACCCCCAAAGCAAAGCTGCCTGACAATATATTTCACCTCCAAAGCAAAGCTGCCTGACAATATATTTCACCTCCAAAGCAAAGCTGCCTGACAATATATTTCAGCTTCAAAACAAAGCTGCCTGACAATATATTTCACCCCCAAAGCAAAGCTGCCTGACAATATATTTCACCTCCAAAGCAAAGTTGCCTGATAATTTATTTCACCTCGAAAGCAAAGCTGCCTGACAATATATTTCAGCTCCAAAGCAAAGCTGCCTGACAATATATTTCACCTCCAAAGCAAAGCTGCCTGACAATATATTTCAGCTCCAAAGCAAAGCTGCCTGACAATATATTTCACCTCCAAAGCAAAGTTGCCTGACAATATATTTCACCTCCAAAGCAAAGTTGCCTGATAATTTATTTCACCTCCAAAGCAAAGCTGCCTGACAATATATTTCACCTCCAAAGCAAAGCTGCCTGACAATATATTTCAGCTTCAAAGCAAAGCTGCCTGACAATATATTTCACCTCTAAAGCAAAGCTGTCTGACAATATATTTCACCTCCAAAGCAAAGCTGCCTGACAATATATTTCACCTCCAAAGCAAAGCTGCCTAACAATATATTTCAGCTCCAAAGCAAAGCTGCCTGACAATATATTTCAGCTCCAAAGCAGAGCTGCCTGACAATATATTTCACCTCCAAAGCAAAGCTGCCTGACAATATATTTCACCTTCAAAGCAAAGCTGCCTGACAATATATTTCACTTCAAAAGCAAAGCTGCCTGACAATATATTTCACCTCCAAAGCAAAGCTGCCTGACAATATATTTCACCTCCAAAGCAAAGCTGCCTGACAATATATTTCACCTCCAAAGCAAAGCTGCCTGACAATATATTTCACCTCCAAAGCAGAGCTGCCTGACAATATATTTCACCCCCAAAGCAGAGCTGCCTGACAATATATTTCAGCTCCAAAGCAAAGCTGCCTGACAATATATTTCACCTCCAAAGCAAAGCTGCCTGACAATATATTTCACCTCCAAAGCAAAGCTGCCTGACAATATATTTCAGCTTCAAAACAAAGCTGCCTGACAATATATTTCACCTCCAAAGCAAAGCTGCCTGACAATATATTTCACCTCCAAAGCAAAGCTGCTTTATGATTATTTTTTTTTCAAAAGCAAAGCTCCCTTATCAAACACTTTACACTCAATTGTATGTTACAAATATATTGACTTTCTGATAAAAACTAAGCAGGAAATAGTGAAGATCCTTTGCTGATTGATATGAATCGACACTATTTTCCTTAGTTTAATCAACTAGTGTTTGGCAGGCTAAGAAATTTATAATTCACCACTGGATAAATGTCTCCAAAATTAAATAAAAAATGTCATTAACAATCTGCACGTTGATATATCAAGAAACATAATCCTACACTTTTTTGACAATGTCATGAATTGGATTACACATATTAAACTCATTAATTCGATGGTTTTCACTGTCTTTCCTGACTTGGAATACCTAAATAACCTTTCGAGTTCCCTTGTATACATGCAGCATATATATTGTATAACCTACTGTCTGAAACTTTCGTGATTCAAATTTAATTAGGGATGAGATTTAAATAAAACTGTACGACTGGTTGAATAAATATCAACATAATTATTTTGCTGTTGCATGGGACTATTACATGTCAAATTTTTGTTGGAAAAGGGAATTCAATTAATAAATCAGGCATTATTTTAATAATTTTTCCAGACAGCCTACCACCATTAGACCAGCCATCTCCTTCAAACATTCTGAATGAGTAATTGTTTAGAGAAAGTTAACAGTATGCCTGCTACAGGGATTAATTTCTTATATTTATTATACTTTAGCTTACTTATATGAAACAGTATCAGGTAATGCAAGCCATTTGGCAGCAAAGAGTACAGCTGATAATCAGCCAGATCCCAGCAGGTAATACTAGCCATTTGGCAGCAAAGTGTACAGCTGATAATCAGCCAGACCCCAGCAGGTAATGCAAGCCATTTGGCAGCAAAGAGTACAGCTGATAATCAGCCAGACCCCAGCAGGTAATGCAAGCCATTTGGCAGCAAAGTGTACATCTGATAATCAGCCAGATCCCAGCAGGCAATGCAAGCCATTTGGCAGCAAAGAGTACAGTGGATAATCACCCAGATTCCAGCAGGTAATACAAGCCATTTGGCAGCAAAGAGTACAGCTGATAATCAGCCAGACCCCAGCAGGCAATGCAAGCCATTTGGCAGCAAAGAGTACAGTGGATAATCACCCAGATTCCAGCAGGTAATACAAGCCATTTGGCAGCAAAGAGTACAGCTGATAATCAGCCAGACCCCAGCAGGTAATGCAAGCCATTTGGCAGCAAAGTGTACAGCTGATAATCAGCCAGATCCCAGCAGGCAATGCAAGCCATTTGGCAGCAAAGAGTACAGCTGATAATCAGCCAGACCCCAGCAGGTAATGCAAGCCATTTGGCAGCAAAGTGTACAGCTGATAATCAGCCAGATCCCAGCAGGCAATGCAAGCCATTTGGCAGCAAAGAGTACAGTTGATAATCAGCCAGATCCCAGCAGGTAATACAAGCCATTTGGCAGCAAAGAGTACAGCTGATAATCAGCCAGACCCCAGCAGGTAATGCAAGCCATTTGGCAGCAAAGTGTACAGCTGATAATCAGCCAGATCCCAGCAGGCAATGCAAGCCATTTGGCAGCAAAGAGTACAGCTGATAATCAGCCAGACCCCAGCAGGTAATGCAAGCCATTTGGCAGCAAAGTGTACAGCTGATAATCAGCCAGATCCCAGCAGGCAATGCAAGCCATTTGGCAGCAAAGAGTACAGTTGATAATCAGCCAGATCCCAGCAGGTAATGCAAACCATTTGGCAGCAAAGAGTACAGCTGATAATCAGCCAGACCCCAGCAGGCAATGCAAGTCATTTGGCAGCAAAGAGTACAGTTGATAATCAGCCAGATTCCAGCAGGTAATGCAAACCATTTGGCAGCAAAGAGTAAAGCTGATAATCAGCCAGATCCCAGCAGGTAATGCAAGTCATTTGGCAGCAAAGAGTACAGTTGATAATCAGCCAGATTCCAGCAGGTAATACAAGCCATTTGGCAGCAAAGAGTACAGTTGATAATCAGCCAGATTCCAGCAGGTAATACAAGCCATTTGGCAGCAAAGCATACAGTTGATAATCAGCCAGATCCCAGCAGGTAATGCAAGCCATTTGGCAGCAAAGAGTACAGTTGATAATCAGCCAGACCTCAGCAGGTAATGCAAGCCATTTGGCAGCAAAGAGTACAGTGGATAATCAGCCAGATCCCAGCAGGCAATGCAAGCCATTTGGCAGCAAAGAGTACAGTTGATAATCAGCCAGATCCCAGCAGGTAATAGTCATTTGGCAGCAAAGAGTACAGTTGATAATCAGCCAGATTCCAGCAGGTAATGCAAGCCATTTGGCAGCAAAGTGTACAGGTTATAATCAGCCAGATCCCAGCAGGTAATACAAGCCATTTGGCAGCAAAGTGTACAGGTTATAATCAGCCAGATCCCAGCAGGCAATGCAAGCCATTTGGCAGCAAAGAGTACAGTGGATAATCAGCCAGATCCCAGCATGTAATGCAAGTCATTTGGCAGCAAAGAGTACAGTTGATAATCAGCCAGATCCCAGCAGGTAATGCAAGCCATTTGGCAGCAAAGTGTACAGCTGTTAATCAGCCAGATTCCAGCATGTAATGCAAGCCATTTGGCAGCAAAGAGTACAGCTGATAATCAGCCAGATCCCAGCAGGTAATGCAAACCATTTGGCAGCAAAGAGTACAGTGGATAATCACCCAGATCCCAGCAGGCAATGCAAGCCATTTGGCAGCAAAGAGTACAGTTGATAATCAGCCAGATCCCAGCAGGTAATGCAAGTCATTTGGCAGCAAAGAGTACAGCTGATAATCAGCCAGATTCCAGCAGGTAATACAAGCTATTTGGCAGCAAAGAGTACAGTTGATAATCAGCCAGATTCCAGCAGGTAATACAAGCCATTTGGCAGCAAAGCATACAGTTGATAATCAGCCAGATCCCAGCAGGTAATGCAAGTCATTTGGCAGCAAAGAGTACAGTTGATAATCAGCCAGATTCCAGCAGGTAATACAAGCCATTTGGCAGCAAAGCATACAGTTGATAATCAGCCAGATCCCAGCAGGTAATGCAAGCCATTTGGCAGCAAAGAGTATAGTTGATAATCACCCAGATCCCAGCAGGTAATGCAAGCCATTTGGCAGCAATGTGTACAGAGGATAATCAGCTGGATCTCAGCAGGTAATGCAAGCCATTTGGCAGCAAAGAGTAAAGCTGATAATCAGCCAGATTCCAGCAGGTAATGCAAGCCATTTGGCAGCAAAGAGTACAGTTGATAATCAGCCAGATTCCAGCAGGTAATACAAGCCATTTGGCAGCAAAGCATACAGTTGATAATCAGCCAGATCCCAGCAGGTAATGCAAGTCATTTGGCAGCAAAGAGTACAGTTGATAATCAGCCAGATTCCAGCAGGTAATACAAGCCATTTGGCAGCAAAGCATACAGTTGATAATCAGCCAGATCCCAGCAGGTAATGCAAGCCATTTGGCAGCAAAGAGTATAGTTGATAATCACCCAGATCCCAGCAGGTAATGCAAGCCATTTGGCAGCAATGTGTACAGAGGATAATCAGCTGGATCTCAGCAGGTAATGCAAGCCATTTGGCAGCAAAGAGTAAAGCTGATAATCAGCCAGATTCCAGCAGGTAATGCAAGCCATTTGGCAGCAAAGAGTACAGTTGATAATCAGCCAGATCTCAGCAGGTAATACAAGCCATTTGACAGCAAATAGTACAGTGGATAAACAGCCAGATCCCAGCAGGTAATACAAGCCATTTGGCAGCAAAGAGTACAGCTGATAATCAGCCAGATCCCAGCAGGTAATGCAAGCCATTCGGCAGCAAAGAGTACAGTTGATAATCAGCCAGATCCAAGCAGGTAATACAAGCCATTTGGCAGCAAATAGTACAGTGGATAAACAGCCAGATCCCAGCAGGTAATACAAGCCATTTGGCAGCAAAGAGTACAGTTGATAATCAGCCAGATCCCAGCAGGCAATGTAAGCCATTTGGCAGCAAAGAGTACAGCTGATAATCAGCCAGATCCCAGCAGGTAATGCAAGCCATTTGGCAGCAAAGTGTACAGAGGATAATCAGCCAGATCCCAGCAGGTAATACAAGCCATTTGGCAGCAAATAGTACAGTGGATAAACAGCCAGATCCCAGCAGGTAATACAAGCCATTTGGCAGCAAAGAGTACAGTTGATAATCACCCAGATCCCAGCAGGTAATACAAGCCATTTGGCAGTAAATAGTACAGTGGATAAACAGCTAGATCCCAGCAGGTCATACAAGCCATTTGGCAGCAAAGAGTACAGTTGATAATCAGCCAGATTCCAGCAAGAGCTGGCTCACCTACACTTTATGCTAAGGGTTTCATCATTTCTTTTGTTGGAGAATAAATTACAAGAAAGATACTCTGAACTAATATCAGCCATCATCACTGACGACATCTTACCTGTACTGCATCAAGCTCTGCCTTAAGGATGTCTGACTTAGGGCCAGGTATCGGAGTGACAACCTTGGGGCCTTCTGGTTCTGTCACATAGCTGTCACTTGATGGCGCTGCTGATGTGCTTCCTAGCAACCGTTTACCTGCAAATATACAATAAAACCAGTCAATAAAGTGATTTTATGTTGAAGGAAAAATATAAATGAAGGTGTTGATGGTTTCTTGTATAAATTTGCAATTTTTACCAGTCCACTAAAGGCACAGTTACAATATATCCTTGGGTATGTGGGACTAAATGGTCAGTCACAGACTAATTCCTCAGATTCTCAACATGTGGCTTTAAGTGTCTGTTTGAGCAAGAACTATAACATGGGGAAGTATTCCAATTGACCTGTGGTATGCTAGCAATCTTCCTAAATGAAATTTCAAAATACCAGACCATTGTTCTAACAAGCTTGTAAAATGTAGTGGATCAAAGAAAATTGTTGTGAAACAACAAATATTTCTGATGGGCATGGTCCATGGTCTATAGACTTTTGGCAAAGACTGTGGCAGTAATTCTCCCAGGTCATTTGTTTGGGTCTTGCCTTATCAATAATACCTGAAATTGGTCAAAAATGAGTTGGTGCTTTATTACAGATCAGCTGGAGAATACTCCTGACAGTTGGTATGCCTTTAACAGAGTTTATCCCTACATGGCGAGCTAAGAAAACTGTAAGTTGGTGACTGTAACTTCTAGTCCTAAATGTTTGCAAGAACACACCAATGGTTAATCCATACCATGAAGAGTTGTAAGCAAATAAGGTCAATGGTTCTGTTTACTTTAAGACAGTGTATTGATATTAACCTATACATGTATATTGACAACAATACCTACCTATAAGTAGGCTGAGAGAGAGACTGACAACAAGTAGTATTGATGCTTACAAACCTCACAGCCTTGGAGAAAGTAACATTAATTTTCACCCTCCAATAACTTTAGTCTGATTTATTCATTGAGAACTATCCAATACCCTATACAAATAACACATCATTTCAGGGAGTTCTTCCAATATTTGAGACAAAATACACATTGAGCCAAACTAGGTCAACATGTGAACATCTAATATGACATTTCCAGACACAACAGTTGTGTTGAGTGCCAGAAGCTAAGCACTATAGTTGGTCTTGGCTGTAATTGGACATATATCCCTCAACATGCCTAATATAAACTGCTCACACACACACACACACATATACAAATAGAGTGGATCAAGGAAAGCATTTACTGCTGAGACCTGTCTGAATAGGATCTCTACTTTTTGCTGCTGAGACTCTAGCAATATGTCTTGTTACCTCTGCTTGTTGCTAGCAATTTACTTAAGATTTTACAATGCTTCTTTATCACTTTAGCACATTAAGGGGTTTGTTTCTGTGGGAGGGTGGTAAAGCTTCACCAACATAACAATACCAAAGTTTAAAAATATTAAATGCCACAGATCAAGAGTCAAGCAATGACCCATTCTGTAAACATTTTGCTAACAACATCATACACTGATAACAAGATTTATTGGCAAAGACTAAGTAGAAATAGAGTAGACCATGATAAGAATTCAGTCAGGTTGTCACTGACTACTTACTCTTCTAAGTGCTCAGCCTTGAACTGTATGAGGTGGTGTCCCAGTTGGGATGAAGGACCTAATGTGATAAGGTCTTCCTGTCGACTGTAGTGCACCAGTGGTTTTATCTAGACACTTGTCTGTGGTCTTCAGCAACCAAACTAACTGAATGTCTCCAAAATGACCATATTATATTACTGTAATGTATTTCAAAAACAAAACAGTAAAACTATATGGATAAAAGTATACAGTGATCTGCTACATAGTTTTTAATTAAACATGAAGCCCAATATCACCTAATGCTGAGTGGTATGTACACCACAACTCCTTGTCCAGCTTAACTCAAGGACACAAACCCTGACACTCGTTATATTTATGTGTTGTTGTTTTTTATCATTTTTACATTCCTACAAAATATAGCTTCATCCTAACAGCTAGATGGCTTTTGGAATTTATACCTCAAATAAATAAGTATTCAACTTCCTTTCCAGGAAGCTCCTCTTACTTGTTTCCATGGAAACAATTAATTTGTATAAAAGTGCTTAGAAACGTTTGTCTACTTTACCAGCAATTATCACTAATGTGCATGTGCTTCAAGCACTTAACCTTAGAAACAAGAATGTACAACACCTTAGCAAGAAAATGAAGTATAGATCATTAGTCATCTCCCATTGGGAACAGTCTGA
The DNA here is from genome assembly GCA_007844125.1 of Sinonovacula constricta. Classification (NCBI taxonomy): domain Eukaryota; kingdom Metazoa; phylum Mollusca; class Bivalvia; order Cardiida; family Solecurtidae; genus Sinonovacula; species Sinonovacula constricta. The sequence goes on from CM017564.1 coordinate 39,503,784, forward strand.
CCAGGACCTGCACTATATGCTGCTAAGTCTCAAAATGAAGTATAGATCATTAGCCATCCCCCATTGGGAACAGTCTGACCAGGACCTGCACTATATGCTGCTAAGTCTCAAAATGAAGTATAGATCATCAGCCATCCCCCATTGGGAACAGTCTGCCCAGGACCTGCACTATATGCTGCTAAGTCTCAAAATGAAGTATAGATCATTAGCCATCCCCCATTGGGAACAGTCTGACCAGGACCTGCACTATATGCTGCTAAGTCTCAAAATGAAGTATAGATCATTAGCCATCCCCCATTGGGAACAGTCTGATCAGGACCTGCACTATATGCTGCTAAGTCTCAAAATGAAGTATAGATCATCAGCCATCCCCCATTGGGAACAGTCTGACCAGGACCTGCACTATATGCTGCTAAGTCTCAAAATGAAGTATAGATCATTAGCCATCCCCCATTGGGAACAGTCTGACCAGGACCTGCACTATATGCTGCTAAGTCTCAAAATGAAGTATAGATCATTAGCCATCCCCCATTGGGAACAGTCTGACCAGGACCTGCACTATATGCTGCTAAGTCTCAAAATGAAGTATAGATCATCAGCCATCCCCCATTGGGAACAGTCTGACCAGGACCTGCACTATATGCTGCTAAGTCTCAAAATGAAGTATAGATCATCAGCCATCTCCCATTGGGAACAGTCTGACCAGGACCTGCACTATATGCTGTGGAGTCTCAAAATGAAGTATAGATCATTAGCCATCCCCCATTGGGAACAGTCTGACCAGGACCTGCACTATATGCTGCTAAGTCTCAAAATGAAGTATAGATCATCAGCCATCCCCCATTGGGAACAGTCTGACCAGGACCTGCACTATATGCTGCTAAGTCTTAAAATGAAGTATAGATCATTAGCCATCCCCCATTGGGAACAGTCTGACCAGGACCTGCACTATAAGCTGCTAAGTCTCAAAATGAAGTATAGATCATTAGTCATCTCCCATTGGGAACAGTCTGACCAGGACCTGCACTATATGCTGCTAAGTCTCAAAATGAAGTATAGATCATTAGCCATCCCCCATTGGGAACAGTCTGACCAGGACCTGCACTATATGCTGCTAAGTCTCAAAATGAAGTATAGATCATTAGTCATCTCCCATTGGGAACAGTCTGACCAGGACCTGCACTATATGCTGCTAAGTCTCAAAATGAAGTATAGATCATTAGCCATCCCCCATTGGGAACAGTCTGACCAGGACCTGCACAATATGCTGCTAAGTCTCAAAATGAAGTATAGATCATTAGCCATCCCCCATTGGGAACAGTCTGACCAGGACCTGCACTATATGCTGCTAAGTCTCAAAATGAAGTATAGATCATTAGCCATCTCCCATTGGGAACAGTCTGACCAGGACCTGCACTATATGCTGCTAAGTCTCAAAATGAAGTATAGATCATTAGTCATCCCCCATTGGGAACAGTCTGACCAGGACCTGCACTATATGCTGCAGAGTCTACACAATGTCTTCTACCTTGGTAAGTAAGTAGCAACTGTTTAATATTTACAATGAATAACTGCAAATACATATGAAATAGAGAATACTAGGTTGGTGTTGAATAAAGAAAATGTTTTCACAATAGGCTGAGCCCAAGTGTTTTTGTGAATAGGTACCTAGGTTTGTTAAACTTGAGTTGACGCTTAACAAAATTCCAATTTGGCATGGCCTAATCACGAGCCAGGGTGATTTCTGAGAAATATCATGTCACGTCTGGAAAAAATATTGCCTGTGAAAGTTTGGCTTAATTTGAAGATGTTTTTGTTAACACTCATGATGATAATGATAATGTAAACAAGGCAAGCTTGTCTAAGATATTAATCTAGACTATGACATTTCCTTATATTGTTAAACTACATAGGTATATCAGACCGATAATTGTTCATTCATATTACAACATTGGTCCAATATACAATCGTTATCCTATTCCTTAATGTATATACATCAATATAAAGTCCACTGTTAAATAAATAATAATCATTTTTTGTCAACACATTTTGGACTGGAGGAAGATGCCAGACATATGTCTAGGTAGACTGTCACACAGGTCAGCTAGAAAAAAATTAAGTCACATTCAGCATATTTCAGGAGAGCTTACTGTTGTGCATTAAGTATTCCTAGAGAGGTGATACAAGTTTTATCTCACAAGAGAAATTTCAGGGCATAACCACGAAGAAAAATTCACTTTGGCTTGAGGGAAGGCATGGAGCTGGTCTCAGTAAAATATTGAATATTCTAACATAAAGGAAAGTAAAATGTGGAGAAAGATCTACACTGCTGCTGCTGCATGCAAGTCCCTAGCCACAGGTCATACTTTGAATTCTTTGGGTGAAAAATTATAATTAATATAATATATTTACATTAATCAAAGATAGAAAGATACACAAAAATGACTGAAGTACATAAAATACAACTCTAATAAATAAGTTAAAAAAAGAAACCACTTAGGATACACTTCAATATAATGATTGTTTTCACATTTAAGACAAGTGAATACAATGATCAATAATAGGATGTTAATGTCACACGTTAATCACTTAAATAGATTTCCATTTAAAGTGAAGTTCCTACTTAATTTAGTTTTCAATCATATCTGCAATAGCAATTTTGAAAAAGTATCAAATTAATTTTGGCACAATTAAATAAAATATTTAGCAAGTTTAAATCTTTGTTTAATTATGTAGCAATATAATTAAAGTATACTTGTCAAGGGCATCATACATTCTTGATCAAATTAAGACGAGTGCCATGTGGGTACCAGGCAATAATAAAATAAATAAGATAAGACAAATACCAGAAAGACAAAAAGAAGTACATATACATGTAATGTCCTATATGATATGACCTTTTAAACTCTTACTTTCCTCTCACTATTAATTAACAAAAATCAACATAAAAGCAGCTAATGTGCCCTTTTCAAAGAGTTGAAATAGGCTCACATTTTTAAAACAGACCTTTCTTACAGTTTATTTAACCATCATGATAAAAAGATTACTGCAGCAGCATGACACTGGCATCTAGCAGATGCCTGTTTTATTACTGAAATTCGGTTAGTTAATTGGCAAAACACCAGAAATAAAAAATCACCTAGATATAGATGTTAAGCAGGCAGACATTGTTTTTTGTTTGTTTGAGGTAACAACTGTATTACCTAGTTTTTTTACCATCAAGGCATGACTCAATCTGCCTACTTAACAGTTTTACCCACTGGTCATGGACCACTTGTAGGTTGGTTCATCAATCCAGCATGCAAGCAGTCAACACAGATGGGACCAGGGAACTCAATGCCATGATTTAAAAATGTATTTCCAACAAATGTTCAATTATCCAAAGATGCTGTTCTCTCAATGTTGATTAAAGACTTCCTTAACTTAGATCCATAAGTTGGACAAATAACATGATCCAGTTCAAATTACAGGCAAAGAGGTCTTGAGACTTCTCTTATATTAAAGCTGAGTGTAGATAAGGGATTGAGGTGAGTGTAGACAAGGGATTGAGGTGAGTGTAGGCAAGGGATTGAGGTAAGTGTAGGCAAGGGATTGAGGTGAGTGTAGACAAGGGATTGAGGTGAGTGTAGGCAAGGGATTGAGGTAAGTGTTGGTAAGGGATTGAGGTGAGTGTAGGCAAGGGATTGAGGTGAGTGTAGGCAAGGGATTGAGGTAAGTGTTGGTAAGGGATTGAGGTAAGTGTAGACAAGGGATTGAGGTGAGTGTAGACAAGGGATTGAGGTGAGTGTAGGCAAGGGATTGAGGTAAGTGTTGGTAAGGGATTGAGTTGAGTGTAGGCAAGGGATTGAGGTGAGTGTAGGCAAGGGATTGAGGTGAGTGCAGGCAAGGGATTGCAGTGAGTGTAGGCAAGGGATTGAGGTTAGTGTTGGTAAGGGATTGAGGTGAGTGTTGGTAAGGGATTGAGGTGAGTGTAGGCAAGGGATTGAGGTGAGTGTATGCAAGGGATTGCAGTGAGTGTAGGCAAGGGATTGCGGTGAGTGTAGGCAAGGGATTGAGGTAAGTGTTGGTAAGGGATTGAGGTGAGTGTAGGCAAGGGATTGAGGTGAGTGTAGACAAGGGATTGAGGTGAGTGTAGGCAAGGGATTGAGGTAAGTGTTGGTAAGGGATTGAGGTGAGTGTAGGCAAGGGATTGAGGTGAGTGTAGGCAAGGGATTGAGGTAAGTGTAGGCAAGGGATTGAGGTGAGTGTAGACAAGGGATTGAGGTGAGTGTAGGCAAGGGATTGAGGTAAGTGTTGGTAAGGGATTGAGGTGAGTGTAGGCAAGGGATTGAGGTGAGTGTAGGCAAGGGATTGAGGTAAGTGTTGGTAAGGGATTGAGGTAAGTGTAGACAAGGGATTGAGGTGAGTGTAGACAAGGGATTGAGGTGAGTGTAGGCAAGGGATTGAGGTAAGTGTTGGTAAGGGATTGAGGTGAGTGTAGGCAAGGGATTGAGGTGAGTGTAGGTAAGGGATTGAGGTGAGTGTAGGCAAGGGATTGCAGTGAGTGTAGGCAAGGGATTGAGGTAAGTGTTGGTAAGGGATTGAGGTGAGTGTTGGTAAGGGATTGAGGTGAGTGTAGGCAAGGGATTGAGGTGAGTGTATGCAAAGGATTGCAGTGAGTGTAGGCAAGGGATTGCGGTGAGTGTAGGCAAGGGATTGAGGTAAGTGTTGGTAAGGGATTGAGGTGAGTGTAGGCAAGGGATTGAGGTGAGTGTAGGCAAGGGATTGAGGTGAGTGTAGGCAAGGAATTGAGGTGAGTGTAGGCAAGGAATTGAGGTGAGTGTAGGCAAGGGATTGAGGTAAGTGTTGGTAAGGGATTGAGGTGAGTGTAGGCAAGGGATTGAGGTGAGTGTAGGCAAGGAATTGAGGTGAGTGTAGGCAAGGAATTGAGGTGAGTGTAGGCAAGGGATTGAGGTAAGTGTTGGTAAGGGATTGAGGTGAGTGTAGGCAAGGGATTGAGGTGAGTATGGTATAAAACTGAGCAGCAAATGACATAGATCATGATCAGACAGCTCCCAGTTTATGATGGTTTTTATTCTAGCTACAATTGGATAATTGTCTTATTTAAAGTACACTATAATGTGTGAAAGATTTGAGGAGTCCCCATGAGTCCACCAGAAGTTGTTGCTATATGCCTAAGTTGATATTGATCCTCAATTTACTGTATTTTGCTAAATTCTTCATTGTTTGCTAAAAAACTGACTGCAAATATAACAATAATTATTAGAGACTGCAGTCAATAATGCAGGTCTTAATAGCTTAACAGCTTTTAGCAAGAATGTAGCTAATCTGTATCTACACTGTTTGCCTAAGCCTTAGAAATACATGCTTTTCATGCTAAGAGTTAAGAATTGGACATTTCTGGCTACTGTGATGGATTCAAATCTTGGAAATATTGAAAGTGCCAAAAGGGTGAGGATTTTTTTACAATATGTTACTCATGTACAAAGACATGTATAGTTTTCATGGCAACATGGTTAAGCTGCAATACAATGGCAATTGCTGAATAAAATTTAAAACTGTTTGCAAATATCATGTCCTTCGCATATAATGTACTCTTGATATATATTTCTTATCTGGCTTGCTTGTTGTTGTTTTTCAAATGGCTAAATTTCGGTCTTTATCCTCATCTGATTTTTTATTGACTTTTTTGTCTCACTTTATTGCACTCTTTCCCTAGTCCACCTTTTTCTTCATATCATGTCAATGTTTACAAAGGGGGCGCCACTGGCCTAGTGGGCAGAGTCTCCTATAACACCTGTCTTCATCATTACATCAATATGTCTCCTAACTGTGGCAAAAACTTTCATGTTGGGAAGTTTTCCAGCTTATCTGCTGTGTACCACTGATTCTACCCATAGGTTTGTCTGGCATCCTCCTCCACTGCTATTGTTCTAAAAACAAGTTTAAAATATTACACCAATTAAAGTGTGCTTTTCATACTACATACCAGATCTATGGAAACTTAACACAAAATGCATTATCACAGATGAATACATCTCAAACATTAAAAAGATTCACAAGTATTACACACATAGTTTCTTGTCTTACAAAATATAGAGCACATCAAGTTAGGTGGGTGAGCAGGTTAAAACCTTAGCTATTTACCAATGTAAGAAATTCTGCTGGCATAACAAATGACAACTACATTTTTTCTAGGACTGGTTATCATGGTGTCAGGGTGTGACTGATGTGGTATCATGTTATGTTTCTATTATATGTCTGGGAAGGCAGTACCTTATCTGTTTTAGGTGCATTCAGTTTAATCTCAACTTAATAATGCTAGTAGGACATTAAATATAACAGTCAGACAAGAAAAAAAATATATGAAGATTTGGACTGACTGAAGATAGAATGTGCATTGTCTTCAACAAGAGCATTTTATAAATATACCTATGTAAAAATAAGAAAAGGCAAAAACCTTACCAAAGACCGAATTATCATCTTTTTGCTAGCACAACTACTGGCAAGAATGGATTAAGTTCTACTATGGGGAAAATGTTGCAGTATCTGCCAGGAATATCTGTGTCACCCAAATATTTCCAGGAATAGCCAACATGAGTGCAACTGTAATCTTCCACAGTAACTAACAGTAACCACAGTAACCAGCCCTGATTGATCACAGACCAAAATGTCTTCCAACATTCTCACAGATAATTGACAAGCAACACTTCCCCAGACTAACAATCACTAGAATACAACAAATGTTTATTAATCTCAAACCATTTCAAGATTACATCCTCTTATAAAACATGGGACATGATTAGATTTCCCACAAAATATTAGATATACCAATTTATTATTTTTTTAGTGGTCAAAATAAGTGCTAGCCCGACAGCAAAAAAAACTGGTAGATTTTCTCTTGGACTAGTAAAAATTTCATTTCACTAGCCCCATAGGCTTCTAAAATCCTGATCTTTAAAAAAATCATTATACTTTCTTTTTTAATTTGTAAACTTTTGAGCTGCTTATTTCATTCGGCAAGCGATCGCTTGTATCATAAACATGTTATGTGCACTAAACAGATAATATGTTTACTGTGCAGGAACCACACGGTATTCTCGTGCCCGCATTATGTTCTATACCAAATTAAAATCAGCTAGGCAACAGAACAAAATGTCAGAGAAAATTAAACTGAAACATGTTTCTGGTGCAAACCCGGGAAAAATAACATGAAGTTACCAGGCAATTGATACTTAACTGATGCTTTTTCCCGTATTTATCTTAGTTTTTTTTTTTGGCTTACTTGTAACATTAAAACATAATTAAATCAGGCTAATAAATTTTCTTTCCGGCTAGTGAAAATTGTTTAGTAACTAGCCAGACTTGCTTGTAAATTTCAATCCTGATTTCTATGACTGTTTTTATACATCTAAATGATTATTTAAAGGTTAAATTAAACAGGAAAATAATTAGGAAATTTAGACTGAAAAGAAAATCTCTCAAACAAAGCAATTGACTTCTCCTTCACATGCCATTATTGCCTTTTCCCCTCAGCTGGTTCCCACATCTTCCAGGTGCCTGGACCATCTTGGGATATGTCATGATGTGAAGAACCACACAATTCACATCATATTTATTTTCATTAATGCTTCATTATGGTAAGATTTGAATCTGTCTTTTCAATGTGATTCATTTAAGTTTCACTTAAAAAAAAAATAATAATCAACAATTTATTTCAGAAACAAAATGTGTCTCAAACTATTGTGGGATTACAATGTCATAGAAAACACAGCAAGTGATTAGATTTTTCTATTGATAGAGGCTACACTAAAATCTTTCAATCTATAAGATTGGAGCTTGTTGCTGAAAATTTCTAATCAATGCTTAAAATTATTGCCTGAATGGCTGTTGAGGCTTGTATGGTTTCTTAAGGGAGCTAAAGTCATGAATATCTCAGCTTTCTACATAAATATCATAGTCTGTTTCATTATCTCTTGCACTTAAAAGTTTTGGGCCAAATTAAGGACTTGAGGACCAACAAATGCAGGGGTTTAGAGGGATGAATAAAGGGTAACTGAGTTGTTTTTTTATCAATATATTTTATCCATTACAGAATTTGGAAGGAAGTCCACGATTGAACTACTGAAAGTACCAGAATGGCTTGTTACCACTGTGATATAAGACCCAAGTAATGAAAAATCTTTCATGTAATGAGTTCACCTAGATGACCTTGATGCGTCAGTGGATGAACCTTGATATTTGTCCTGGTAAGCCTCTACCAATAAAAGCTAGATGTTACCATAATGAGTAGAAATGAACTGTTGTTATGTGTTATTCATAACATTAACTCGCCTTGTTTCAGCTTTGACCAATTTAAGTGCATGAGACTTGCTATCAAAGTTTGTCAGAAAGAAAATTTCCTTAAACTGACCCCAATCATGGGATCTTTGCAATGATCTTCAGATAATTAAATAGGAAGGCCATGATGACCTGAGGACTATGGCTTTCAGTAGATCATCAAGTGATAAAGAGTTATTTACTTAAGTAATCTTTGAGAAGATAAGGACATAAATGTAGACTCTTGCATGTTTACAAGATTTTCCTAACATTTGACCATATGCTTTGACCCCATGTGACCCAGTTGCAAATTCATCCAAGATTTTATGCAGAAAAATATTCTGACCAAGTTTGGTGAAGATTGGGCCATAAATGGTGAATCTGATATGTTCACAACATTTTTCAAGGACATGACCTAGAGACTTACTTTTTGACTGTTACACAGTAATGTATTAATTCAAGATTTTATGATGACAAACATTCTTTTGGTGAAGATTGGGTTATAAATTCGCCATCTGATATTTTCATAACATTTTTTATCTAGGACTTGAAATAGTGACCTACTTTTTAACCTCATGTGACCCAGTAACGAACTCAACCAAGACTAACATTCTGTGTTAAATGTGGCCTCTTGCTTGTTCACTAGGATTTGACCTTGTGACCTACTTCTTTACTTCTTGTGACCCGATTTGATGAAGACAAACATTCTGACCATGTATGGTAAAGATTAGACCATAAAGGTGAAAGCTAACATGTTGCAAGTTTTTTTTTTTAATTGAGCCATGTAATCTAGTTTTTGACCTCATGAAAAACCCAGTTATGAACATTTTATGCAGACAAACATTCTGATCCAGTTTGTTGAAGATAGAAAAAAACGTAGCCTCTATAATGTTCACAAGCAAACTGGTGACGCTGAATGCTGCACAATGGACAAAGAGGTATCAGAAAAGCAACAAATATAACACAACAAATATAACACAACAAATATAACAAAATTGAGCATTTAATGTAATTGTTTGATATCCAAGTTTGAAATGTTAATAATTCTAATGTCTAATTCAAAAGATGTGTTAATAGTAGCATATATTTGTTAAATATATCGCAGTGAGCAATTATGATCATCATAGCGATGTCCAGCTATTTTGATGGAGAAAGAAACAAATATCTTGGTAGAACCACTGGCACACTGCATATCAGCTGGAAGACCTTCCCACATCAAGTCCTTTGCCAGGAACAGGACTCAATCCCATGCAGTGAGAGGCTAAGAGGAGTTACAAGTCAGCTAGACTATCTCATCCTCGTGCTTCTTGTAGTACAGAAAAATATTCTGGCCATAACATACATAACACCTGAATGAAGTGTACTATCCAATCAATAGAAAAAAAGTATTGGACTATTGTTTGGGGGTTTTTAAAAGTCAACACCAATAAAGGTAAACTCAGATAAAAAAAATATGGTGGTGCTTTTGTATAAGTTTTTTGCTGAGTTGTTTGTAACTCATTCAAAAGTTCACACCCACACAATTATGATTACATGTATTAAGCTAGGCATAAATGACTGAATGAAAAAGTTCAAACTGGATCGATTACAGCTTTCATAGCAGACACACAGCTAACCAGTATCAGACATTTTACAGATGCAGTGCTTGAATGGTTTTCTATTGGTTTCTAAAAAAAGCTTGATTATTTTAAAGGTGATAACAGGTGATGTTATAGACAGATTTCCAACATATTGTTTTACCAATACAATGTTGGCTCCTATGAAAGCTCCCATACATCCAAAAATAGCTATAAGATAAAGACCACCTGATGAAGCCCTTAATACAGGGCCACTTAAAGAACATGTATACAAATGATCAACAATCTAGCTGTTGCAGTTTCTGACAAGAAGATTTTCTTAGTTTTCCTACACATGGTGGCCATGTTTTTTGATGGATGAAAACTGTTTGAACAACTTTTCATTCCCTCTGTCTGCTTAAGCTTCTGAGAAAGTTTGGCTAAATTTGGCCCAGGTGTTTCAGAGGAGATGTTTAAAAAATGCGCATGCACACTTGCGCTGGTTTAACTTCTTGGGCAAAGCAGAACTTTTATCAGCAAATACAAAATAAACATCGAGAAACATGCAAAGTTTATTAAAGAAAAAAACAAAACTGAAATAGCCGAAGTATTGCTGCATACATTAATGGGTTTAACGTGGGAAGTTGTTTGAAAACAGAACAGTTGCATCAATTTCCTCAAAACAAACAACTATGGCGCATTTTCAATTATGTTGAACAGTAATGAGAAGTTTTAAGCAGATTTTATATATATATATATATATATATATATATTTGTACTTTCATAAAAACTTTAGAATTCAGCTGCTGCTTTGAGTTCATGTTAAAGACGATACAGTTATATATATCCTTTACACAAACAATTGAGAACATTCACTGTTTTCCAACCAATCTGATCTTTGCTCTTTTCACACTTCGCTCTTGCCCTGATTAATCACGCTTTGCCCAGAAGTGAATCACACTTTCCACTTGCTCAATAACATGTCGCCTTCTGATAGAAGTTTATGAGTTATACTTTACCCTTAAATCTTAAATGCATCAAAAGTAACAAATGTTTACTTGTTAATTTATATCAAATTATTTCTATAGCATTCACATTGTATTTATGTTCCTTTTGTCTGGAAATTGTATTTTGAGCATTGTTGATCTTCTTAGCAAAATCTACTTTTTCTTATTTTAAACTTGTTGTTACCAAGGAAAAAAATCTTAACCTGAATAAAAATATACGAACGGTAACTATTCCTTGGTTTAAATGCAAAGTTACTTCATAAAAAAAAGTGTTAAAATAATCAAGTCATAATCTAGATTATGAAATAAAATCTATACACGCAAAGTTACTTCATATAAAATGTGTTAAAACAATCAAGTCATAATCTAGATTATCAAATAAAATCTATACAAATACTGGATCATTACACATTAAAATTAAATAACTAAAATGTGCATGATTTTTCTTTTATTCTTTATAAAAAAAAAGAGAAAAGAATTAAAGCGTTTGTATAGTTATTTTATTTTATATTTAAATGAAGCTCCACTGTTACAAGGTTGTTACTGTTACTACTTATTGGCAAACATATTTTGGTGCCCATTATTTACTAAGGTCATGACAATTGGGAGTATGCAGTTATTTCATAATTGCACAACAATGTAACAAAGGTGTGATTTTTTATAGATGTTTGCCTCCCGTAATTATTGTGATGGTAGCACATGGGCACTTCTTGGTTGATAATTAGCCCTTTATATTGATCATTTATAAGTTTGTTAACAGTAATATTTAACTGAACAGCTAAGTAAAATGCTCTACTACATTTAAATATTGAATATTTTATTCATTTAAAAGTATCTAAGTGTCCATCTCCTTGTGAATATTTTTAAATGATTGTCAAACATATTTTACTTTAATTAATTTAATTTACTATAATATCGTTCTCTAGATGCAATATTAAATTGTGTTTTCTCTGATTTTTAATACTTTACACATAATATTAAAACTATGTTGCAAGAAACAATAAGTTTGTTTCATGATTTTTGCATTATTTCAAATGTCTTTCAAGTAGATTTATAATTAAAGTTTAAAAAACAATCTTAACAAAATTGAACAATTTAAGTGTTGTTCTTACTTATCAATAATGTTAAGAAAAAGGGTGAGGTGGGAACAATTGTTTTGCCAAACAGTAGCCAACTGTGAATCTCGTTTTCTTTCATTAGGGCGAACTGTGACCAATCAAGGGAAGGCCTAGTGTGAAAAGGGCCAAGTGTTACTACAGTTAAGTCTCATTGATTTTAAAGACGCACACAAAGATAAGATGCACCCCCACTTCCAGGTCTAGAATCAAGAGAAAAAACAAATTCTGAAAGACAAGACGCATTCCCTATTCACTAATCCAGCCAGCCGCCATTGAAGCAATTCCAGCATCGTGGAATCGCTTGATTTGACTCGAAGGTACATGTTCCAATTGTTCCATAAATCGATTTTTTAACAGAGGGCTTATTATTCTCTTAGTGGCTTGAATAATACATCGCAAGTGTTTGCCTAATAAGACTGTGTGTATTGAGTGACATAATGACACTCTGCCCCAGTATATCGTTTACACATCAGACAGGATGTTCTCGCGGCTATCCCAGCCCTACACAATTGAGAGATGAGAGAACATCCTGTTTCACACGGCAGCATGTCAAAAAAACAGTTCTTGGCCTATAATTAAGTTCTCGACACATGGGACAAACACATAAATGAAAAATAACAACTAAAAGCTTTATAATGTAGTTATTTTATTTTCACGCCAGGGTATTGAAGTGATTAGTTCTATGCACCTGTATAATTACTTACTGGTTGATCGATGATCTATCAAAAGCTGCACAAATAGCCAGCGCACATTTTAATGTTGTTGTTAAGTGGGTTTTTAATTTCAACTTAAAATTTATTCATAGGTAACATTCAAAATAAAACAAATTTTAAATCAAAATTGATCAACTGAATGAAACCATATTACTTTGATGATGATAATAACAGCATCGTCAATGAATATGCCCATTTCACAAAAAAATCAATAACTGTTTCCGGATTATGAAACTTCGCCGATTTAATTGGGATAAAGTGATATTTATGTAAAAATGAATTGCATATTGTTTTTTTCTAAAGAAATGAATTTAAATGTCTCTTTTTACATCAAATATCAAATTTTAGGTAAAAACAATGAAAGTTTCCCCTGAAAATAGCACAATACAGTTGTCTTTGGCCGACACTATCGGCGATAGTCTCTGCTATCGGCTTAGTCTAAGGATCAATTTTGGTCTGGGAAAAAAGGGGGAAAAAAAGGGGGAAAAGTTTACTTCGTATGGATTAGATACATGCCCCACAATCAAACTTTACGGTAATTAATGTCCAAGGAGGTGAAATCGCTTGTCCAGAAGAATAAACCATTCAGAGACCCTCTTCGAGTTTATCTCTCCTTTTCAATTCATATTTGTGATAGCTAGCCTGTGAGCGCTGATTATTCGCTCAATTAGCTCACATTTCTATCTGGACACATTCTATCTATGATTGCTAAGAACTTTTTCAAATCTCATTGAAAACTGACATGAGTTATAGTTGTAACATTCTTGACCTGTCCTGGGGTTCAAACCCCAGCTGTGGCAGTCAATTTTTCGTGCTAATTCATTTTTGTCATTGGTTTGTAGGAGCTCTTAGGATGAGCAACACTGGGATGGTGTTAATTTGTTGTTGATAGCTGCTTTTAATACACGGTCATTCTGCCATTTCTTTTACAAGACCTATAACTAGGGCATAATTTATTTTAAAATGGCAACTGTGAGGGACATAAGCTGTTAACAGTTGTCTTCTGAAAATATTACAGATGCAATATTAACTGCTTTTATGCTACATTTTGCTACTCATATGCCCACAATTTATCTGATCTGGATCTTCTGTATTTGCCTAAGTATAATCAATACATATGCAGAAGGTTAAGATGTAAACCACAAAGCACTTGTATTTATTTACACCCTTCACATTTTAAGACATTCTTTTTTACCAATGTTAACCTCATCATAATCTAAGTTTTATTGCCTGTTTCTTGGTGTTCTATGAGAAGGACAATGTTTTTAAGTTGGTTAAGAGGTGATAACACCATAAAATAGGGTCAGCCTGTAAACAAGCCTTAAGTTATCAGGAGTTTTTATCTTTACCTGCAGATTATTGGCTAGGTCTTGTTTACTCACCTTGATAAGATACATACTATTAAAAGAAAATATAATCACTCACACATAAATGTATTCAAAAACAGTCCTATTTTTATTTCTCTCCCCTCTTTGTAACAATCATGAATAAACAATCACACCTTTATTAATCACTCCAAACCCCAATTTACCCAGGTCTCTGATCTAGTTTCAGGCCAGACATTGTTCTGAATTAACCATTGCATAATTAAGTCTTAAAATTGAAGAGGACACAGTACTATATCTGCTTCATAGGGACACAGTGCTATATCTGCTTCAAAGGAACACAGTAGTATCTCTGTTTCAAGACACAGTACTTTATCTGTTTCAAGACACAGTACTTTATCTGTTTCAAGACACAGTACTTTATCAGTTTCAAGACACAGTACTATATCTGCTTTAAAGGAACTCAGTAGTATCTCTGTTTCAAGACACAGTACTATATCTGTTTCAAAGGAACACAGTAGTATCTCTGTTTCAAGACACAGTACTATATCTGTTTCAAGACACAGTACTTTATCTGTTTCAAGACACAGTACTTTATCTGTTTCAAGACACAGTACTTTATCTGTTTCAAGACACAGTACTATATCTGTTTCAAGACACAGTACTTTATCTGTTTCAAGACACAGTACTATATCTGTTTCAAAGGAACACAGTAGTATCTCTGTTTCAAGACACAGTACTATATCTGTTTCAAAGGAACACAGTAGTATCTCTGTTTCAAGACACAGTACTATATCTGTTTCAAGACACAGTACTTTATCTGTTTCAAAGGAACACAGTAGTATCTCTGTTTCAAGACACAGTACTATATCTGTTTCAAAGGAACACAGTAGTATCTCTGTTTCAAGACACAGTACTATATCTGTTTCAAAGGAACACAGTAGTATCTCTGTTTCAAGACACAGTACTATATCTGTTTCAAGACACAGTACTTTATCTGTTTCAAGACACAGTACTTTATCTGTTTCAAGACACAGTACTATATCTGTTTCAAGACACAGTACTTTATCTGTTTCAAGACACAGTACTTTATCTGTTTCAAAGGAACACAGTAGTATCTCTGTTTCAAGACACAGTACTATATCTGTTTCAAGACACAGTACTTTATCTGTTTCAAGACACAGTACTATATCTGCTTTAAAGGAACTCAGTAGTATCTCTGTTTCAAGACACAGTACTATATCTGTTTCAAAGGAACACAGTAGTATCTCTGTTTCAAGACACAGTACTATATCTGTTTCAAGACACAGTACTTTATCTGTTTCAAGACACAGTACTTTATCTGTTTCAAGACACAGTACTTTATCTGTTTCAAGACACAGTACTATATCTGTTTCAAGACACAGTACTTTATCTGTTTCAAGACACAGTACTATATCTGTTTCAAGACACAGTACTTTATCTGTTTCAAGACACAGTACTTTATCTGTTTCAAGACACAGTACTATATCTGTTTCAAGACACAGTACTTTATCTGTTTCAAGACACAGTACTTTATCTGTTTCAAGACACAGTACTATATCTGTTTCAAGACACAGTACTTTATCTGTTTCAAGACACAGTACTTTATCTGTTTCAAGACACAGTACTATATCTGCTTTAAAGGAACTCAGTAGTATCTCTGTTTCAAGACACAGTACTATATCTGTTTCAAAGGAACACAGTAGTATCTCTGTTTCAAGACACAGTACTATATCTGTTTCAAGACACAGTACTTTATCTGTTTCAAGACACAGTACTTTATCTGTTTCAAGACACAGTACTATATCTGCTTCAAGACACAGTACTAATATTTGCTTCAAAGGAACTCAGTAGTATCTCTGCTTCAAGACACAGTAATATATCTGTTTCAAAGGAACACAGTAGTATTTCTGTTTCAAGAAACAATACTATATCTGTTTCAAGACACAGTACTTTATCTGTTTCAAGACACAGTACTTTATCAGTTTCAAGACACAGAACTATATCTGCTTCAAGGAGACAGAGTAGTTTCTCTGTCTCAAGACACAATACTATATCTGTTTCAAGACACAGTACTATATCTGTTTCAAGGGGACACAGTACTATATCTGCATCAAGGGGACACAGTACTATATCTGCTTCAAGAGGACACAGTACTATATCTGCATCAAGGGGACACAGTACTATATCTGCATCAAGGGGACACAGTACTTTATCTGCTTCAAGAGGACACAGTACTATATCTGCTTCAAGAGGACACAGTACTATATCTGCATCAAGGGGACACAGTACATATCTGCTTCAAGAGGACACAGTACTATATCTGCATCAAGGAGACACAGTACTATATCTGCTTCAAGAGGACACAGTACTATATCTGCTTCATGGGTACAGAGTACTATATCTGCTTCAAGAGGACACAGAAGTACCGTAAAGTTTTATAGATAAGACGCAGTTTTTTGCCCCAAATGATGATAAAAAAGTGGGGGGTGCGTCTTATACATGCGAATTTAAGTTTTCCCCTTTTTTCCCAGACCAAAATTGACCCTTAGACTAATATGACCGCAGAGAATATCGCCGATAGTATCGGCCATAGACAACTGTATTGTGCTATTTTAAGGGAAAGGTTACGTTGTTTTTACCTAAAATTTGACATTAAACATAAAAAGAGACATTTAAATTCGTTTGTGTATACATAAAACAACAATATGCAATAGATATTTGCATAAATATCAAGTTATTCTAACAAAATTGGTGAAGTTTCATAATCCGGAAACGGTTATTGAGTTTTAGTTGAACAGGCATATTCATTGACGACGCTGTTATTATCATCGTCTAAGTAATATGGTATTATTCAATTGATCAATTTTGAATTGAAATTTGTTTTATTTTAAATGTTAACTATGAATAAATTTTAAGTTGAAATTAAAAACCCACTTAACAACAATAAAATGTGCATCGGCTATTTGCGCAGACAAGTTTTCACACCTCTTTTGGATGTTAATAGATTGTCCATCATCCGTAAGTAATTACAAAGGTGCATAGAACTAATTTGTTGGTAAGCGGTCACTTAAATAGCATGGTGTGAAAATGAACATATAAAAGCCTTTAGTTGTTATTTTAAATGTCATTTGTGTGTTTGTCCCATGTGTCGAGAACTTAATTATAGGCCGAGAACTTAATTGTTTTTATGACATGCTGTCGCGTGAAACAGGATGTTCTCTCATGTGTAGGGCTGAGATAGCCGCGAGAATATCCTGTCTAGCGTGTCAACGATATATTGGGGTAGAATGTCATAACGTAACACAATACACACGGTCTCACTAGGCAAACAGTCGCGACGTATTATTCAAGACACTTAGAGAATAATAAGCACTCGGCGCAAACACCGATTTACGGAACAATTGGAACATGTTCCCTCGAGTCAAATCGAGCGATGCGGCGACGCGGGAATTTCGTAATGGCGGCCAGATGGATTAGTGAATCGGGGATGCATCTTGTCTTTGAGAATTTGCTTTCTTCCTTGATTCTAGACCTCGAAGAGGGGGTGCTTCTTATCTTTGTGTGCGTCTTATCTATAAAACTTTACGGTATCTCTGTTTCAAGGGTACACAGTACTATATCTGCTACAAGAGGACACAGTACTATATCTGTTTCAAGAGTACACAGTACTATATCTGCTTCAAGAGGACACAGTACTATATCTGCATCAAGGGGACACAGTACTATATCTGCTTCAAGAGGACACAGTACTATATCTGCTTCAAGAGGACAGAGAACTATATCTGCTTCATGGGGACAGAGTACTATATCTGCTTCAAGGGGACACAGTACTATATCCGCTTCAAGAGGACACAGTACTATACCTGCTTCAAGAGGACACAGTACTATATCTGCTTCAAGAGGACACAGTACTATATCTACTTCATGGGGACACAGTACTATATCTGCTTCAAGGGGACACAGTACTATATCTGCTTCAAAGGGACACAGTACTATATCTGCTTCAAGGGGACACAGTACTATATCTGCTTCAAGGGGACACAGTAGAAAATCTGCTTCAAGAGGACACAGTACTATATCTGCTACAAGAGGACACAGTACTATATCTGCTATATCTGCTTCAAGAGGACACAGTACTATATCTGCTTCAAGAGGACACAGTAGTATATCTGCATCAAGGGGACATAGTAGAAAATCTGATTCAAGGGGACACAGTACTATATCTGCTTCAAGGGGACACAGTACTAAATCTGCTTTATGGGGACACAGTACTATATCATCTTCATGGGGACAGAGTACTATATCTGCTTCAAGAGGACACAGTACTATATCTGCTTCAAGAGGACACAGTACTATATCTGCTTCAAGAGGACACAGTACTATATCTGCTTCAAGAGGACAGAGTACTATATCTGCTTCAAGGGGATACAGTAGAAAATCTGCTTCAAGGGGACACAGTACTATATCTGCTTCAAGGGGACACAGTTCTATATCTGCTTCATGGGGAAACAGTACTATATCATCTTCATGGGGACAGAGTACTATATCTGCTTCAAGAGGACACAGTACTATATCTGCTTCAAGAGGACACAGTACTATATCTGCTTCAAGGGGACACAGTACTATATCTGCTTCAAGGGGACACAGTACTATATCTGCTTCAAGGGGACACAGTACTATATCTGCTTCAAGAGGACACAGTACTATATCTGCATCAAGGGGACACAGTACTATTTCTGCTTCAAGAGGACACAGTACTATATCTGCTTCAAGAGGACACAGTACTATATCTGCTTCATGGGGACAGAGTACTATATCTGCTTCAAGAGGACACAGTACTATATCTACTTCAAGGGGACACAGTACTATATCTGCTTCAAGGGGACACAGTACTATATCTGCTTCAAGGGGACACAGTACTATATCTGCTTCAAGAGGACACAGTACTATATCTGCATCAAGGGGACACAGTACTATTTCTGCTTCAAGAGGACACAGTACTATATCTGCTTCAAGAGGACACAGTACTATATCTGCTTCATGGGGACAGAGTACTATATCTGCTTCATGGGGACAGAGTACTATATCTGCTTCAAGGGGACACAGTACTATATCTGCTTCAAGAGGACACAGTACTATACCTGCTTCAAGAGGACACAGTACTATATCTGCTTCAAGAGGACACAGTACTATATCTACTTCATGGGGACAAAGTACTATATCTGCTTCAAGGGGACACAGTACTATATCTGCTTCAAGGGGACACAGTACTTTATCTGCTTCAAGGGGACACAGTAGAAAATCTGCTTCAAGAGGACACAGTACTATATCTGCTTCTTGGGGACACAGTACTATATCATCTTCATAGGGACAGAGTACTATATCTGCTTCAAGGGGACAGAGTACTATATCTGCTTCAAGGGGACACAGTAGAAAATCTGCTTCAATGGGACACAGTACTATATCTGCTTCAAGGAGACAGAGTACTATATCTGCTTCATGGGGACACAGTACTATATCATCTTCATAGGGACAGAGTACTATATCTGCTTCAAGAGGACACAGTACTATATCTGCTTCAAGAGGACATAGTACTATATCTGCTTCAAGGGGACAGAGTACTATATCTGCTTCAAGAGGACACGGTACTATATCTGCTTCAAGAGGACAGAGTACTATATCTGCTTCAAGAGGACACAGTACTATATCTGCTTCAAGAGGAC
This sequence comes from Sinonovacula constricta, assembly GCA_007844125.1. Classification (NCBI taxonomy): domain Eukaryota; kingdom Metazoa; phylum Mollusca; class Bivalvia; order Cardiida; family Solecurtidae; genus Sinonovacula; species Sinonovacula constricta. The sequence continues at coordinate 39,523,569 of CM017564.1, forward strand.
ACAGTACTATATCTGCTTCAAGAGGACACGGTACTATATCTGCTTCAAGAGGACACGGTACTATATCTGCTTCAAGAGGACAGAGTACTATATCTGCTTCAAGAGGACAGAGTACTATATCTGCTTCAAGAGGACACAGTACTATATCTGCTTCAAGAGGACAGAGTACTATATCTGCTTCAAGAGGACAGAGTACTATATCTGCTTCAAGAGGACACAGTACTATATCTGCTTCAAGAGGACACAGTACTATATCTGCTTCAAGAGGACAGAGTACTATATCTGCTTCAAGGGGACACAGTAGAAAGTCTGCTTCAAGGGGACACAGTACTATATCTGCTTCAAGAGGACACAGTACTATATCTGCTTCAAGAGGACACAGTACTATATCTGCTTCAAGGGGACACAGTACTATATCTGCTCCAAGAGGACACAGTACTATATCTGCTTCAAGAGGACAGAGCACTATATCTGCTTCAAGAGGACACAGTACTATATCTGCTTCAAGAGGACACAGTACTATATCTGCTCTCAAGAGGACACAGTACTATATCTGCTTCAAAAGGACAGAGTACTATATCTGCTTCAAGAGGACACAGTATTATATCTGCTTCAAGGGGATACAGTACTATATCTGCTTCAAGAGGACAGAGTACTATATCTGCTTCAAGGGGACACAGTACTATATCTGTTTCAAGGGAACACAGTACTATATCTGCTTCAAGGGGACACAGTACTATATCTGCTTCAAGAGGACACAGTACTATATCTGCTTCATGGGGACAGAGTACTATATCTGCTTCAAGGGGACAGAGTACTATATCTGCTTCAAGAGGACACAGTACTATATCTGCTTCAAGAGGGCACAGTACTATACCTGCTTCAAGGGGGACACAGTACTATATCTGCCTTAAGAGGACACAGTACTATATCTGCTTCAAGGGGACAGAGTACTATATCGGCTTCAAGGGGACACAGTAGTATATCTGCTTCAAGAGGACACAGTACTATATCTGCTTCAAGAGGACACAGTACTATATCTGCTTCAAGAGGACACAGTACTATATCTGCTTCAAGAGGACACAGTACTATATCTGCTTCAAGGGGACAGAGTACTATATCTGCTTCAAGAGGACACAGTACTATATCTGCTTCAAGAGGACACAGTACTATATCTGCTTCAAGGGGACAGAGTACTATATCTGCTTCAAGAGGACACAGTACTATATCTGCTTCAAGGGGACACAGTACTATATCTGCTTCAAGAGGACACAGTACTATATCTGCTTCATGGGGACAGAGTACTATATCTGCTTCAAGAGGACACAGTACTATATCTGCTTCAAGAGGACACAGTACTATATCTGCTTCAAGGGGGACACAGTACTATATCTGCCTTAAGAGGACACAGTACTATATCTGCTTCAAGGGGACAGAGTACTATATCGGCTTCAAGGGGACACAGTAGTATATCTGCTTCAAGAGGACACAGTACTATATCTGCTTCAAGAGGACACAGTACTATATCTGCTTCAAGAGGACACAGTACTATATCTGCTTCAAGAGGACACAGTACTATATCTGCTTCAAGGGGACACAGTACTATATCTGCTTCAAGAGGACACAGTACTATATCTGCTTCAAGGGGACACAGTACTATATCTGCTTCAAGAGGACACAGTACTATATCTGCTTCATGGGGACAAGGTACTATATCTGCTTCAAGAGGACACAGTACTATATCTGCTCTCAAGAGGACACAGTACTATATCTGCTTCAAGAGGACACAGTACTATATCTGCTTCAAGAGGACAGAGTACTATATCTGCTTCAAGAGGACACAGTACTATATCTGCTCTCAAGGGGACACAGTACTATATCTGCTTTAAGAGGACACAGTACTATATCTGCTTCAAGAGGACACAGTACTATATCTGCTTCATGGGGACACAGTACTATATCTGCTTCAAGAGGACACAGTACTATATCTGCTCTCAAGAGGACACAGTACTATATCTGCTTCAAGAGGACACAGTACTTAATCTGCTTCAGAGGATAGAGTACTATATCTGCTTCAAGAGGACACAGTACTATATCTGCTCTCAAGGGGACACAGTACTATATCTGCTTCAAGAGGACACAGTACTATATCTGCTTCAAGAGGACACAGTACTATATCTGCTTCAAGAGGACAGAGTACTTTATCTGCTTCAAGAGGACACAGTACTATATCTGCTTCAAGAGGACACAGTACTATATCTGCTTCAAGAGGACACAGTACTATATCTGCTTCAAGAGGACAGAGTACTATATCTGCTTCAAGGGGACAGAGTACTATATCTGCTTCAAGAGGACACAGTACTATATCTGCTTCAAGAGTACACAGTACTATATCTGCTTCATGGGGACACAGTACTATATCTGCTTCAAGAGGACACAGTACTATATCTGCTCTCAAGAGGACACAGTACTATATCTGCTTCAAGAGGACACAGTACTATATATCGGCTTCAAGGGGATACAGTAGTATATCTACTTCAAGGAGACACAGTACTATATCTGCTTCAAGGGGACACAGTACTATATCTGCTTCAAGAGGACACAGTACTATATCTGCTTCAAGCGGACACAGTACTATATCTGCTTCAAGAGGACACAGTACTATATCTGCTTCAAGAGGACACAGTATTATATCTGCTTCAAGAGGACACAGTATTATATCTGCTTCAAGGGGACACAGTACTATATCTGCTTCAAGGGGACACAGTACTATATCTGCTTCAAGAGGACACAGTACTATATCTGCTTCAAGAGGACACAGTACTATATCTGCTTCATGGGGACAGAGTACTATATCTGCTTCAAGAGGACACAGTACTATATCTGCTTCAAGAGGACACAGTACTATATCTGCTTCAAGGGGGACACAGTACTATATCTGCCTTAAGAGGACACAGTACTATATCTGCTTCAAGGGGACAGAGTACTATATCGGCTTCAAGGGGACACAGTAGTATATCTGCTTCAAGAGGACACAGTACTATATCTGCTTCAAGAGGACACAGTACTATATCTGCTTCAAGAGGACACAGTACTATATCTGCTTCAAGAGGACACAGTACTATATCTGCTTCAAGAGGACACAGTACTATATCTGCTTCAAGAGGACACAGTACTATATCTGCTTCAAGAGGACACAGTACTATATCTGCTTCAAGAGGACACAGTACTATATCTGCTTCAAGCGGACACAGTATTATATCTGCTTCAAGGGGATGCAAGAGTATATCTGCTTCAAGAGGACACAGTACTATATCTGCTTCAAGAGGACACAGTACTATATCTGCTTCAAGAGGACACAGTACTATATCTGCATCAAGGGGACACAGTACTATATCTGCTTCAAGAGGACACAGTACTATATCTGCTTCAAGGGGACAGAGTACTATATCTGCTTCAAGGGGACACAGTATTATATCTGCTTCAAGGGGATGCAAGAGTATATCTGCTTCAAGAGGACATAATACTATATCTGCTTACCAACAATTATAGTCATATTGGCGATGTTCAGAAAATTATTGATGAAGGTAGACCTCAGACTTATGTCTGGGTAGAACCACAGCACAGCACAGCAAATGAGCTAAAACACTACTACATGTGAAAGTTCTTGCCCCAACTGGGTTCCACAGGTTGTTTGGCTAAGGAGTTACAAGTTGTGACTAAATTTAGTATTTCAATTAAAGAAGAGGAGGCCACTGAAAACTGACAAGGAACAGAATGATTAGAATGAAAATGAGGAGGATAATGCCAATAACAAAAGGCAATATAAATTATTAGAAAGGCTGAAATGAATTTACCAAGAACCTTAGTCATTCAGGATATTCTGCTCACTAGAAACAGTTATAGCCTTGACTTTACTAGGACAGTCAGCTATAAACATAAGACAGCTGACAAATACCTGACTCTACATACATATACCATGCTGACCACAGGCAAGGGAGTTATACCACCAAGTTATACCACCAACCTACCAGATACATGTACCCTGCTGACCATAGGCGAGGGAGTTATACCACCAACCTACCACATACATGTACCATGCTGACCACAGACAAGGGAGTTATACCACCAAGTTATACCACCAACCTACCACATACATGTACCATGCTGACCATAGGCGAGGGAGTTATACCACCAAGTTATACCACCAACCTACCACATACATGTACCATGCTGACCACAGACAAGGGAGTTACACCACCAAGTTATACCACCAACCTACCACATACATGTACCATGCTGACCATAGGCGAGGGAGTTATACCACTAAGTTATACCACCAACCTACCACATACATGTACCATGCTGACCATAAGCGAGGGAGTTATACCACCAAGTTATACCACTAACCTACCACAAACATGAACCATGCTGACCACAGACAAGGGAGTTATACCACCAATCCACTACATACATGTACCATGCTGACCATAGGCGAGGGAGTTATACCACCAACCTACCACATACATGTACCATGCTGACCACAGACAAGGGAGTTATACCACCAAGTTATACCACCAACCTACCACATACATGTACCATGCTGACCATAGGCGAGGGAGTTATACCACCAATCCACTACATACATGTACCATGCTGACCACAGACAAGGGAGTTATACCACCAATCCACTACATACATGTACCATCCTGACCACAGACAAGGGAGTTATACCACCAAGTTATACCACCAACCTACCACATACATGTACCATCCTGACCACAGACAAGGGAGTTATACCACCAAGTTATACCACCAATCCACTACATACATGTACCATCCTGACCACAGACAAGGGAGTTATACCACCAAGTTATACCACCAACCTACCACATACATGTACCATGCTGACCATAGGCAAGGGAGTTATACCACCAAGTTATACCACCAACCTACCACATACATGTACAATGCTGACCACAGACAAGGGAGTTATACCAGCAATCCACAACATACATGTACCATGCTGACCACAGACAAGGGAATTATACAAGCAATCCACTACATACATGTACCATCCTGACCACAGACAAGGGAGTTATACCACCAATCCACCACATACATGTATCATGCAGACTATAGGCAAGGGAGTTATACCAGCAATCCACTACATACATGTACCATGCTGACTGTGGGCAAGGGAGTTATACCACCAATCCACTACATACATGCATAACTTAAATGCAACTTCAGTATGTTGCTGCTAGGGACTTATCAAGGAATTTGTTTTAGATGGATACCCTTCCAAGATCCTCTCTTTCACTTTTATGAAGATGTTCTCTTCGAAGCAGATATAGTGCTTCATTAACTGTGATAAAATGCCTTAGAAGCTGATTTTCATGAGTAAGGTCTAAGACCACCATATCTAATGACAATGTGGTCTTGACCTGGGAATTAACCTGTGGCCTTCTGTATCCAGGGGTGAAGATCGGTTTACTATGACACCACGGCTAGTCTCGAGGACATCAACCTTTATCTTGATTTACTTGATACACCTGTCAATATACCACTGATAGATAGAATAGATAGAATAGTTTGTTGTTGTTTTTAAACACATTGCAACGACCACTTATGATCATTATAGCAACATCCAGCTTTTTGGTGGAGAGAGATCCCAGACATGTCTGGGTAGAACCACCAGCGCACGGCGAATAGAAAGATAGATAGAATAGATAGAATAAACAGATAGAGATAAAAATAAAATTAATTTTAAGTCAGCAAAATTTTACAAGTCAACCCAATGATCTGGCTCTACATTGTTTTCCATAGTCTTATCAACAAGTGTTAAGCAGACCAAGATAAAACTAAGATTACATGCTATAAATTTTATTTAAGTAAGTTAAGATCAACTTTTAATAAAAGCAAACTGAAAGTGATCAGGAAATGCTATACTGATGATCTATACACATAAGTGAATGATTGTTGACATGAATGTGTTAAGTTTGAATCTATTCAATAACTAGAGAAGTATGTAATCTGCTTAGCCTAGACCATGGACACCTATTCATATACATATGTCTATGTATGGAAGTGTGTGCAGTAATGTCATTTTAGAACTTTGAGCAATGATAATACTAACTATATAGAGTATAGTAAACTGTCATTTTCAGATGCAGAAAAGCCATCTAGAACATTCTATAATTGGATGACATGATGTGTATACTAATACTTAAGATGCCAGAGGACAAATGTCATGGGTTTTTTTTGTTTCTTTTGGTTGAATAATTATGTAATTAGTATTACTTAATTTATATGTTTCAGTCATTAATTTTGTAGAAGGATAATACAATCTATTTACCAATTATAAACATTTACCGGCATTTAATCACCAAATGTTACCTAAGACGGTAATGCCAAGCATCATAAAGTGGGTACAACTTTGGCTCCTTAACATTTGAGTAACCCAATAGAAATAATAATGGAACAATAATATAAATTGGCAAACTGAACAAGTTACAAATTTCAGCATTTCTGGTGTGTTGTTTTTTTGTTTAGTTGCACCACCACCTCTGTGGTTATGTTGGTGACATCTAGCTAATTACTGGTGAAGGAAGACCCCAGACTAATGCCTGAGTAGAACCACATGCATACCGCATGTTAGCTTGAACCCCCCAATAAAAGTTCTGGCCCCCACCAGGACTCAAACCAAAGGGGTGAGGAGCCTTAGAGATACAAGTCGATGGCTCTAAACATTCTGCCATGGGAGCCTCAGTTCTGTTGATACTACTGTAAATCAAAGGAGGTTAATTTAAGAAGTCAATAGGGGCTGAAGTTCATAATTATTCCAGAGCTCAATGTCATATGTTGTGTGTATAAGTGAGATACTTGAGTTTATGGCACACAGACATAAATCAGCAGATGAGAGTCATTGAGAACTGCTTTATGAACCTTTAAGAAGTACTGGAGTCAGGAAACAACAAAATGTATCAGCATTTCTCATACAATTACATCTATTTTTACTGTAAGAATGCTATAGAGCCATATGTTTAGAACAGGAGAGATCAATGAAGAAGATGTCAGTATTTCATGAACTAATTTTAAATACAACTTTATTGGGTTGTGTATTCTTGAAGCTGTAATTTAACAGTTACTGTATTTAATCAATGTGGAGAACCCATTAATGAACAATTTATTACAAAATGTACCCAAAAATAAGTCAAAACATAGCTTTAAAAAAATGCACTTAGTGCAACAATAAATGTCCAGGTTATTTATCAATCATGCTTTATATTGTGTTCATTTATATATTTATAATAATTAAATAAACAAATAAACAAGTAATATGGTGCAAATTTATTCTCTTTTCCCCTTTACTTTACATTAATGTAAGATTGTGCATGTTTCAATACATGGTCTGCATTTTGTTTGCATAATTAAGTACCTTTCTGTTTATTTATCTTTTTTTTAATTTGATAAAGACCAACCATACTGAGATGAGTTCACATAATGATTATAGAACTTTACATATGTACATACTTTTTAAATTAATTGCTGGTGTTTGTAAGCAGACCAACTCTTCTAAAATATATGCCACTTAGAAAACAAAATCAACTGATTTTGCAGTTGTATATATTTCTTGTAACAAGTTCTTAAAGTCTGACAAAGCAAGAAAATAGACAGGAACTCTTGTAAGTATCATGTAATTATACATATTTACATGGGTACGTTTTGACTTCAACATGGATATGTTTTGACCAAGAATGTATGGGTGTGTTTTACTATGGGTATTTTTTGACAATAATTCCAACCCCCACCACCACATCAATCCCTGACACACACACACCCTTCGTTCATTATAAGTATAGCCCAATTATCTCATGATCATTAACCTTCCACATGCATTGTGATCTTGTGAGTACCTTTCATAAAACCTCCATCAAGGAGACTAAATAGTATGCTTTGCATCATCATTAGCAGTAATATGTGAACTGCTAACATGTTTACATGTCTGTTTACATCATAACATTCAAACAGTGCTGATATGTTGTAAACATGTTACTTATCTTCAAACTTTAGTTTAAGTAAACTATTGTGATATCATAAAAAAATCAATAAAGCATGACAAGCTAAATGGTGTAGTTATAAGCATTGATGCAACGGAGTTAAAGTATCAACTTACAGTTTCGACGAAGTGCTGTTTTATAAAGTAACTGCGCACTGCGCTGAAGGCTTGCCATTCCTCGAGAGCTATTAAACAACTGTTCCACACAACCCTTTGCTTGTTTACTAATACTGGCCGTCTACACTGCAGGCGAAAATTAACGCGGACTGCAACAGTATCTGCAGGGCAGGTTAAGTCAGCGTTCGCTCGCTACAATATTCAGTATAACTTAGGACGACATTATTAGTTCAAATGGGTTCAGTGGTAAAGGTACTAGATTATTGAAAGATGTCTGTTATCGGGATAACATAACAGAATGGTCTACATACTGGCACCAGGCCTACACTACACACTTTCAAGTTTCCAATCTACAAGTCAAAGCTGCCATTTCAGTAAAAGTCTATTTCACGGTTCGTGACATAAAAGTGGAGAGAGGCATGTCGTTCATATGGGGAAATATTTTTTAATATATTTATGAATCTAAAATAAATAAAAATATGTCACAATATAATTAACTTATATATGACGGAGATTGTGTTTAATCATGATTATTTTGTAGGCCCCTTATTGTTGTTGGCGACGCCATATATGGAATGCTAAAAACGGAAAATTTCAATCTCCAACGCAGTGATCTCCCCCTTTCAGTAAGCGAGCGTAGCGATGTCGTAAACCCTCAATCGTACCTACTCGGCGATCTCCGGCAAGCTTCGGAGATAATGCCTCGTATGAATACACCAGTTGGTGATTTGCCCCGGCGAATAACTTCTCATTGCATTATGTAAACAAAGATGGCTGACTTTTCAAAGTGCATGCAGTACGCTTTAGATATAATGGAGATTCAGTACTCCTTGAAAGAAGAGCAGATTGCTTCGTTGAAGAATATTTCTATTTTAGTTGATACTGTATGTATATTACCAACTGGATTTGGTAAAAGTGTAATATACCAGTTATTACCCTGCATGCATTCGGATCACGCTTCGGTGATGTCTATAGTCGAAGCTTGCCGGAGATCGCCGAGTAGGTACGATTGCCATTTTGGAAGTAGTTCGTCAATATGGCGGCGACCGCATTATTTCCGAGGTGATTACGTACAGGACGGAATTACCCGAAGAGTTCCGAGTGGTAAACCCTGTGCGGAGTTTGGGAAAATTTTTGAACATGCGAGCGGATGTCATCGGTCATTTTCCTTCTAGCTAGAGAATGATCGAGGGAAAATAGACAAGGCGTTCCGAATTCCGGAAACTTCGCGATTTACACATTTCCAACGTACGGGCCCTATTTCGGTAAATAACGTTCTTTTTTTATATAAAACTATAGCGAGTATGCAGTATTGTTATATGTTAAGTTGTTCTTTGTATTATATATTTACATATTTTATGAAAACTATTGGTCATTCGTTTAAAATTTACTATTTTCTCTATTTCTAAAAATAGCTGGATAGCGTCTGTAGTGATAGTTATGAAAAATATCAATTTATCTCAAACACAGAGAACAGTCGTGGAATAGTGCAGTGGTTATGGACTTGTTCTGATGTTAACGGTTTCCAGAGATCGGATTCCGTCGCAAACATTTTTATGTGACTTTTTTCTTCTTTGTTTTTACAATACACGAACCATTTAAACAGACCAAAAATATTGATAAATTATAAATGTTTATTTTTATTATTGATTAGGATCATTGATCAGTAATTTGCGACGCTATAAAAATGCACTTGAGAAGGATCTTCTCTGCCATTTTTGTTCTCGCTAGAGAATAAGCGAGCGAAAATGGGCGAGGTGTTCCGAATTTCGGTAGCTCCGCGATTTACACGTTTTCAACATACGGTTCCTAATAGACCATTTCAAACATCCAGTGCGCATGCGCCGATTTATATCTCGCTCTACGAGACTTGACCCGTTTTCTCGAGATTTTCAAAACTGGGGACATGAACACATGCTGTTTTGCCGAAAACAGGCACATACATAAAGTCGCATAAAACAAACAACTTTCTTCGAAAACAAGTGTGTTTTTTTCGGTTTGCACATATTAGCGCCAATTAACGGCTGTTAACAAGATTGTTCACGCACTTATGACATGGAGTCGCTTATTACATCACGGTGATTTTCTTCAAGGTTGTAAAAAAAAAAAATAAAAAAAATGCGGTGTTATTTCTTTCTAGCGCGGAGGGCTCTCTGGCTAACACTGCAACATCAAAGAAAATTCTGGGAAACAATCGACGGTCACTATCATTTGAAGTCGCCGAAAAGAAATATTTTTGTTTCAAATTGACCGACCCATTTTTTCTCTAATGCTGTGTAACATGATATCGATCGACAATTGTCTTTAAGCTGCCATTTAGAAGATAGTGAGGGTGTGAACGTTTAGTACTTTTGAGAGATTAAAAATGATAAGTACACGTGAACGGCGTGTGCTATGAAAAAAATATGCAACGTTATTGACGATTTACCTTCGCGGCATAAATATAAGTTCTAAAGGAGTGAGAGTGGAGGGGGGAAACTGTACTATGTAGTAATATTTCAGACTGCGAATGTTTTTACTTATATAAATGTCCTTACAATCTTCTTTAGTCCATTGAATGAACATAAACATTTTTATAAAGGATTTTTTTTTATATTTAAGGTATGGATTAACTACAAAAGAATGGGCGAGCTATTGAAATAATACATTTGCAATAAACACGAGATGAAAATATACATTAGATTGTGTTCCTTGAAATCCCCACATCCACGTGTCCACTTCCTTAACGAAGAAATAGTGGAGTTGGGAAAGGGTGCCCCATTGTGGGTACTGCTAAGTATAGCGTTATGTCCTTTTATGAGCCAAAAAAGATATTGTAGACCTTAGTGTTTTGTCCTTTTTGTTGTCCTCGCGTAAGTCAATGCATATTGCTCTTTAAATGGTGAAGGTCATAAACCACACGACTGCCATATGGTGACAGTTTCAAACACAGCTGCATAGCGGATGCATGTGTTCTTGCGAAGGGGAAAAGACGCAAAAACACGGTCACACTTCCTGTCCACTAGACAACAAGGTGTCATAAAACTGCCAATTAGCTTGATTAGTTGGGGTGTCCGCTCATGTCTTAAAATTAGCGATTCAATTATAGTAGAACTTTATGATGGTATGAAAGGGACCCACGCGCATAGAGAAACATAATTTGAATTTACAAAACGATATATTTTAAATTAATACATTTCTATCTTTAAATGGGGACAAAAATTAAGTACCCGGTAGGGCCCACTTTAGACCACATTTTGGCATAGAACATTCAAGCCATGAATGGGAAAATAAGCCGTAGCCAGGCGTGTAGACCCTCATTCAAATAGTTGCAAATCAAGTAAAGTCAAAAGTTGTAAGCAGATTTTTAATCGCGGTCCACGAATTCCTATTAATCATATATACGTAATAGCGCATTATGGGAACGATGCATTAAGAAATAGGGATTTTGAACCATTGTCCAAATTTACAACATTGTTAATTATAAGATATTTCAGTACTGTATTACGTTCAATTAGATAATACAAAATCCAGAAGTGAAGAGCCCCCAGTTTTGCAAAACACGTCTAGTCTCGCGAGATTTTCTCACAAAGCGTCTACTTGATCAGCGGAATAGGATTGGCCAGACGCTTGGTTTGAAATGGTCTATTCGGTAAATGGTGTTCTTTTTTATTTTATTTATTTGTATTAATTCTTAGTTTGTAACTTCCACGCAAACGAGGTATTTTTAATTTTTAAATTTCTAATCATTAATGTTCATATTACGGTTATACTTGTTAATGAAGACATGTTTTCTAGGATTGTACATATAAGTAGCCTTATATACCAGAATTAAATCATTCCAGTGATTTTAATGTTTAATTATTAATTTTAATCAGTCATTAAAATTTCTAATAAATATTAAATTTCATTGTTGCGTCGCCCTGAACCAGACTACGCCCTTTGATGCTTCGCATCAATGCTTTTCTTGTACGTACTGTTATGTGTTGAGCACCGTGTTAGTCGGTCAATGTAGTCGTATCTGTTGCGCTACACTATAGTTATGTTGATTATCGGTAAATGCGCACTTTTTGCTTGATACTAATGCCATTGACATTTTTATTTCAATTATATTCATCATAAAAACAGGGAAACCATTGAGTCAAATATACAAAAGCAACACAATCAAGGAAGTTAAAGGAAATATGAACTAATAAAATATAACTAAAAAGAGCACAATAAAATTGATGTATAGTTATTTACAAGACAATAGACTGGCAACAGACACGCAGTTTTGTGTCCGATTTAAAAATGAAAAACAAGGTGGCCGCTCATTGACATTTATGTCCAAGATTTATATGTAAGTGACAGGCCCGGATCCAGAACAGTTCAGTTGGAGGGCGGTCGGGGGGGGGGGGGGGGGGGGGAGCGAATTTACCGCGCCTTTTTATTAGCGGGATCCATTGGTATACTCCCCGTACAAAATCTAAAATATCGAAGTATATCTGGACTGTGAAGTAATCCTTTTTAATGTTTTATTAAATTGACTCTGTCTGTTTCTTAAAAAGCAAGATAAAGCCCAATGAAAAATAGTCTGATCACTTGATTATATATGAAAATTATGTCCTAATAAGGATTTAGTTATCTTTCTGCATGATGACTTTGAAGCGGCGACGTTTGCAACAAGTTTTTAGCCGTTTTAGCTAGGTGTTTTGAAATTCTGGGCAACGTCATTCTAGACAGCTGTAGTTCTGTTTCACATTAACTAAACAAAACAAATAAACAAAAGCTACACCTATGAATGTAAAGAGCGTTTAATATCCCAACAACAATCCGCTCATCTGTGGCCTTCACATGTATTTACACGAAAGAGGACTGATCTGAATTTTGTTTCTGTTACAATGAGTCCAGGGATTTAATTTCTTTCGTATATGTATGGAAATAGAGATTTATTTCTAAACAAAGACGGATCCAGAAAATGGTAGTGATGATGGTGTTGGGTTATTGTATATATACATATATATATATGTCGAAGTAAGGGTCGCTTACTATATATATATATATATAATAACCCACCCATCCACCACCAAGGGACCCTTACTTCGACATATATATATATATATATATATATATATATATATATATATATATATATATATATATATATATATATATATATATAATAACCCACCCATCCACCACCAAGGGACCCTTACTTCGACATATATATATATATAATAACCCACCCATCCACCACCAAGGGACCCTTACTTCGACATATATATATATATATATATATATATATATAATAACCCACCCATCCACCACCAAGGGACCCTTACTTCGACATATATATATATATATATATATATATATATATATATATATATATATATATATATATATATATATATATATATATATATATATATATATAATAACCCACCCATCCACCACCAAGGGACCCTTACTTCGACATATATATATATATATAATAACCCACCCATCCACCACCAAGGGACCCTTACTTCGACATATATATATATATATATAATAACCCACCCATCCACCACCAAGGGACCCTTACTTCGACATATATATATATATAATAACCCACCCATCCACCACCAAGGGACCCTTACTTCGACATATATATATATATATATATATATATATATATATATATATATATATATATATATATATATATATATATATATAATAACCCACCCATCCACCACCAAGGGACCCTTACTTCGACATATATATATATATATATATAATAACCCATCCATCCACCACCAAGGGACCCTTACTTCGACCTAAAAAAAGACTTGTCTGCTTTCCAATGCGTTAGTTTTATTTACCATGGAATGATTTTGACCATTATTTCAATTTTGCACAACTTAATTGCAAAAAAATAAAAAGACTTTAATTTGTCTATTTATTGACATTTAAATTTAGTGGCTATAACATGGCCATCCCCTTTTCATGATCTAATTCAGTTACTGATTTATATTACTAATCTATAAAGTACAAAGACTTAAAAAATGTGCTTTTCAAATATTTTTTCGTGTTTTCTTTGTAAATCAAATAATGTGGGACGAGAATGCTACCAAAAATTGCACAAAAACATGACATTATCCTAAGAACTCCCAGCGCCCTTTAAACGAGATACATCGTTACATTAAAGTACAAGGCACATATGACTTTATATTTCTGGAACCTTAAATTGGACCAATTTCGTTGTTAGATATAATTTCCCCTAAATTTCCAACATTATGTTTTTGTAAAATTATGTTATATGTCGACTTGTCTGTTTATGATGTTAATTGTATTGTTACCACGCCACAAACAGACGATGACATTTAGCCGAAAAGTTTGAAAACTTTTTCCAATGTTATATTCACATAAATACTGTCGTAATAAAAAAAAAAGTGCACAATACAGAAAAACGCACATACATATATGGACTAGACAATGCTGCAATATATGGATATAAAGCAATGTAACTATAAAGCAATGTAACTACAAGGCAATTCTACGATATATGGATATAAAGCAATGTAACTACATGGCAATGTTACGATATATGGATATAAAGCAATGTAACTACAAGGCAATGCTATGGTATATGGATATAAAGCAATGTAACTACAAGACAATGCTACGATATATGGATATAAAGCAATGTAACTACAAGGCAATGCTACGGTATATGGATATAAAGCAATAGAACTACAAGACAATGCTACGATATATGAATATAAAGCAATGTAACTACGAGGCTATGCTACAATATATGGATATAAAGCTAAGTAACTACAAGGCAATGTTACGATATATGGATATAAAGCAATGTAACTACAAGGCAATGCTGCAATATATGAATATAAAGCTATGTAACTACAAGACAATGTTACGATATATGGATATAAAGCAATGTAACTATAAAGCAATGCTACGATATATGGATATAAAGCAATGCAACTACAAGGCAATGTTACACTATATATGGATATAAAGCTATGTAACTACAAGGCAATGTTACGATATATGGATATAAAGCTATGTAACTACAAGGCAATGTTACGATATATGGATATAAAGCAATGTAACTATAAAGCAATGTAACTACAAGGCAATGCTACGATATATGGACATAAAGCAATGTAACTACAAGGCAATGTTACACTATATATGGATATAAAGCTATGTAACTACAAGGCAATGTTACGATATATGGATATAAAGCTATGTAACTACAAGGCAATGTTACGATGTATGGATATAAAGCAATGTAACTACATGGCAATGTTACGATATATGGATATAAAGCAATGTAACTACAAGGCAATGTTACGATATATGGATATAAAGCAATATAACTACAAGGCAATGTTACGATATATGGATATAAAGCAATGTAACTACAAGGCAATGCTACGATATATGGATATAAAGCAATGTAACTACAAGACAATGTTACGGTATATGGATATAAAGCAATAGAACTACAAGGCAATGTTATGATATATAGATAAAAAGCAATGTAACTACAAGACAATGCTACGATATATGGATATAAAGCAATGTAACTACATGGCAATGTTACGATATATGGATATAAAGCAATGTAACTACAAGGCAATGTTACGATATATGGATATAAAGCAATAGAACTACAAGGCAATGTTACGATATATGGATATAAAGCAATGTAACTACAAGGCAATGCTACGATATATGGATATAAAGCAATGTAACTACATGGCAATGTTACGATATATGGATATAAAGCAATATAACTACAAGGCAATGTAACTACAAGGCAATGCTACGGTATATGGATATAAAGCAATGTAACTACAAGACAATGCTACGATATATGGATATAAAGCAATGTAACTACAAGGCAATGCTTCGATATATGGATATAAAGCAATGTAACTACAAGGCAATGTTACGATATATGGATATAAAGCAATGTAACTACATGGCAATGTTACGATATATGGATATAAAGCAATGTAACTACAAGACAATGCTACGATATATGGACATAAAACAATGTAACTACAAGACAATGCTACGATATATGGATATAAAGCAATAGAACTACAAGGCAATGTAACTACAAGGCAATGCTACGGTATATGGATATAAAGCAATGTAACTACAAGGCAATGTTACGATATATGGATATAAAGCAATGTAACTACAAGGCAATGTAACTACAAGGCAATGTTACAGTATATATGGATATAAAGCTATGTAACTACATGGCAATGTTACGATATATGGATATAAAGCAATGTAACTACAAGGCAATGTTACGATATATGGATATAAAGCAATGTAACTACAAGGCAATGTAACTACAAGGCAATGCTACGGTATATGGATATAAAGCAATGTAACTACATGGCAATGTTACGATATATGGATATAAAGCAATGTAACTACATGGCAATGCTAAGATATATGGATATAAGACAATGTAACTACAAGGCAATGCTACAATATATGGATATAAAGCAATGAAACTACATGGCAATGTTACGATATATGGATATAAAGCAATGTAACTACAAGGCAATGCTGCAATATATGAATATAAAGCTATGTAACTACAAGACAATGTTACGATATATGGATATAAAGCATTGTAACTATAAAGCAATGTAACTACAAGGCAATGCTACGATATATGGATATAAAGCAATGTAACTACAAGGCAATGCTACGGTATATGGATATAAAGCAATAGAACTACAAGACAATGCTACGATATATGGATATAAAGCAATGTAACTACAAGGCAATGTTACGGTATATGGATATAAAGCAATGTAACTACAAGGCAATGGTACGATATATGGGTATAAAGCAATGTAACTACAAGGCAATGTTACACTTTATATGGATATAAAGCTATGTAACTACAAGGCAATGTTACGATATATGGATATAAAGCAATGTAACTACAAGGCAATGCTACGATATATATAAAGCAATGTAACTACAAGGCAGATATGAGCAGATGCTGACAATAGTCGCAAATTGATCAAACTTATAACAACAATGCCGCATACAGTAAAAGTGATGAAGCTATATATGATTATGATGATGCTTATGCAAATGATTTACATTAATAATTATAATATACAATGTATAAACCATGTATCTATTGCTGAAACAAGCTGTGAGAATGATGCAGGGTGAGTTGAGGATGGTAATGATGACGATGATGATGTTATATGCCGATGATAATGTTGTTGTTTTTGTTGATGGGGACGTCTAGAATGTGGGGTGTGGTCATAATAATAAACAATAGTATTGAATAAAACAAACAAAACTTCCTACAATTTTTACCAAAACCAAGTACAGGAAAAGAAGTGTTGAAGTAGTTGATGACGATGATTAAAGTCAGCATTACATACCTGAGCGCAGATTGAAATTAAATAATACTAAGATAATCACAAAAAATGTAATATAAATATTAAAATCAAAACTTCATAATTTATATCTTGTATATATGATGAGGTCAATTAAAGGCCATATTAATGTATTACAACCTCCAGACTCATAATGCCAGCAGCAGATTATTGTGATGTTTCAAGGACAGGACTGGACCTGGTAGCGCATTCGGTAGAGCGTCGGTTCCAGGTACGGGAAGCCCCGGGTTCGATCCCGGGCCGCGACATACCAAAGTCATTAAAAATGGTAGTGGTATAGCTCCCTTGCTAACGCTCAAGCAAATATAAGGGTAGTTCCACGACTGGTTGGCCCGGTGTCAGGATAATGTGACTGGGTGTGGTATCATGCCAGGTGTTCACGGCATGCTATACCCAGTGAAGGCAGCACTATATCTGCTTCAAGTGGACACCGTCTCCAGATAACTGAAATACTGTTGGTGGGACGATAAACCCAATAAACAAGGACAGGACTTACAGTTACAGTGGTGATGTTAGCAATCTGCCCCCCACCCCCATTAAAACATAAAAAATACTGTACACTTGAAAAACTGTTAAAAAAAACACCAAAGACATATTTTTGAAAAATGTTTATTGTCATAATTACTGAAAACTCACAATACATTTCATAAATTTTGAGAATAAAATTACAGTGTATAATAACGAAGTTTCTAAAAATGTGAAAATATTTAAACATTATTAACATTTACAAATGAAAAACATTAAAATCTAAGTGAAAACAAAGTCAAACAAATCAATATTACATACAAACAACAGAAAAGAAACAAAGAAACAATAAATAAATAAATGAACAGTTTGACAACTATGTTGTTTTTTCTCTTCCACACACTGTCCTTTTACACTAGAACATGGTAAATATAAATATAATAAAACTTTTTTCTATACCCTATAACCAATTTAAATGACATCATATAAGTTGACTCTTCACACTCCTAACTTATACCATAGCCAATTACTGGTACTTATTCTATGTTGATTCTAAACCAACAAATACTGCAAGGTATCTAAATGTATTACTAGAAATAAAGAGGAGATTGTGCAGAATCTGATCAGGTAGCAGTTTGTTTTTTAATTTTTATATCCAAATGATATAACTAGAAATACTCTGACTGAGAAAGAAACTTTATTCCCAGTTTAATGACTGTGAACTAAAACCTACTTTTCCTTTTTTTGTATGTTTCTTTCATATTGATTTGAAAGAGTTGTTAAATGACATATAAAGCTGTATCTACCTATAGAATATCGGTATAAGAGGCAGTAGACCATATACCATCGTATCTACCTATAGAATATTGGTATAAGAGGCAGTAGACCATATACCATCGTATCTACCTATAGAATATTGGTATAAGAGGCAGTAGACCATAAAACACCTCTGTGATTTACATAGCTAGACAAATATAGATAACCAATACAGATCAAGTACACCAGTTGTATCTGGGATGGCTGTATATGCCATTATTCAAAATAGCTGAATAGACTTCTTACATTACTTCTAGAGTTATCTAGTGAAATAGGACACTACTAGGTAGTATATTTAAACATTGAACCATGACCCATGTGTTCCTCTCCCAGGTCATTTTCTGGTCTTATTACAACCACAACAAACAAGATAAAAGCTACAATACAGGTAAAGATGAACTTTGAGATTCAAGCTGCACAAGCAAGACACATTTAATTACAGCATTTTTTAAAATTATTTTATTACTTTTAAGATGAATGCTTATTGATAAACAACAGAATTATAAATAAGAAATGGCATATTTTATGTAAACAAAGCCATCTGAAATCACTGTTTTGATTATGTTGATCATTTTATTTCCAGTATTAATTGCTTGTACTATTAGACATTTATTGATTTGTAAACACAATGGGATCTCAGTGTAAATGCACAATGATTCCTTTAAGTAATAAAGGGGAAGGGCAGATAAACATGCACACTCATCGACAGGGACAGACATGTTTGTCACTGTGTTCAATTGTAAAGATATGACCAGAAAAGGAAACATGTTATCAATAAGACATTTCTCAAACAAATTATTATTTTAATTTAGGTTAAAGTGAAAGACTGAAACATTTAAATTATATGAAGAATTCATCCCTTCTGAAGTAAAGCGATGATTAAAACACAAACCTTTGTCCATTAAGGTATTGCTTATGGTGCAGTAGGCTGAATGATGTCCATTAAGGTATTGCTTATGGTGCAGTAGGCTGAATGATGTCCATTAAGGTATTGCTTATGGTGCAGTAGGCTGAATGATGTCCATTAAGGTATTGCTTATGGTGCAGTAGGCTGGAACATAATCAGGTTTTCAGGTGTACTGAAGACATTTGTTTAGAATTTTCTTCATGAAAATCTCCTTGATTTTGAATTGTTAGTTTATATTTATGTCACAGAAAAAAAAACGAGGCTATTCAAAAGAAAATGATGAATGTCCATTTGAAAAACAACAACAAACAATAATTATTAAATTCTAAAATGAACAACCATTTAAAGCTTAAAATATAATACACAAGCATTCAGTATCATAATAAAAACAATCATGTTCAATTAACCAATGTATTAAATAATATCAATCACATAGACACAAAAAGTGAAAGAACAATATATTATTAGCTGGCTTCTAACAACAGCTATTATTTATTTATTACAAGGGTTATAAAACATATTGCCATTCAAAAAATAGTACATTGATTCAAGAAAATGAAGCATTTGTAAAACAGATGAGAGTTTGATATAAAACGACAATCATCAACATTTTTGGTAAGAGAAGACTAAAGCTCTGATGATTTTATTACCTGGATACTAATGACACTCCTGTCATTTGGTCAATCTAGATATGATTTTTTGGTTCAAAGAGCAGCTTTTTATTCACCCCTGGCTAAGCTGACATGAGACCTTTTAGTTTGGATACTTTATAGCAGCGATAAACCATATGTACGTCACAATACAAGAAACTTTACAAGTGACAGGGCATGAAGAACATCCTCAGAAACTCAAGTTAACTTGCATGTACATAACACCTGTAGAGATACATACAAAACAATGCTTTTTATATATATACTGATAGGCCTTTATGGATAAGTCTACAAAAACAATCTTAGAACCCTATGCTAGATTTGTTTATTTTCTTATTGAAAAGTTGCACAAAATATACAATATTTTCCAAGAACTGGGACTTGAAACTCTCAACCTGCTCAGTGTTAACCAGGTTAGATCCAGATTAGAACCAGCACAAGATTCTGTAGCTAAGACTCTAGCAGCAGATTTGTATATTGCTGTTTGCTCAAATCTAAAATATTAATATGGTTATTAAAAAACGTAGCTGTCGAGGCCTTGTTCTCAAATCACCTTTACATAGACTAGTTATACATATCTAAATATTGTTACAATAAAACAAAGGATATAAATGGCAACATACGCTCATATTAGTTCATAATATAAAAAGTAAAAAAAGTAATTTATTGACAAAATAATAATGCCCTCTTCCACCAATTAAGTACAAAATGTACCCGGTATATTATTATAACAACCACAATTACGAGGCCCTAGGAATAATATTTAATATGCATGTAATTAGGACAGATATTAACATTTGAAGAAAAAAATAAACAGTTGAAATCATAACAATATATGACATAACACAATTATTTTATATTATATTTTTATCACCCAATTCATTATTTATGAAATATTAAGAGCTTGTACATACATCATTCCTTTTTTTCAGAAAAGGGAAGTCACTCTGGCTTGATGTTGCACAATAACCTACACAGCTTCACCAATCACCATATCATGGACCCTTTCTATGATCTTTTACTTCAAGCTAATCAAAATCTGTAGTTTGCTGGCAACTACAGGTATAAATAAATATACTTAATAGTGGAGACAATGCAACAAGAAGTGAACATTCTGATCTGTTAACAGCTCCCAGGAGAGACATTACATTATTTAGCCTTCTCATCATTCCATTTTGTCACAAGTAAAGGAACATTACTCTATTAAACAAGAGGGCCATGATGGCCTTTGTTTGCTCACCTGAGGATACAGGCTTTTAGAAGGCTTATATCTGGCATCAAGTAATTAAAAGTTATTTACTTTAGAAATCATTAGTGAAGATTGAACCATTAGTGTGGCCTCTAGGCTAATAAAATTTTCTAGAATTTACCTAGTAACCTACTGAATCCACATAGTCCACTTAAAAGTTTGGTAAATACTGGGCTATAAATGTGGCATCTGGTGTGTTTACAAGCTTTTCTAAGTTTTGGCCTAGTGACCTACTTTTTTCCCAACGTGACCCAATAACGAACTCATCCAAGATTTCATGCAGACAAGCATTTTGACCAAGTTTAATGAAGATTGTGGCTTCTAGTGTGTTCACAAACCTTTTTGAAAGATTTAACCAAGTGACCTACTTTTCGACCCAAAAACAAACTCTTCCAAGCTTTCATGCAGACAAACATTCTGACTAAGTTTGACAAATATTTGGCCATAAATGTGGTCTCTAGTGTGTTAACAAGCTTTTTCTAAGATTTGACCTAGTGACCTACTTTATGACCCCACGTGACCCAATAATGAACTCATCCAAGGTTTCATCCAGACAAACATTCTGACCAAGTATGATGAAGATTGGGCTTTAAATATGGCCTCTAGTGCATTCACAAGCTTTTTTATGATTTGACCTGGTGACCTACCTTTTGACCCCACGTGACCCATTTGCAAAAACATTCAAGATTTTATGCAGACAAACATCTTGACAAAGTTTTGTGAAGATTGGGCAATTAATGTGGTCTCTTGTGTGTTCACAAGTTTTTCCTAAAATTTGACCCTTTGTCCTTGTTTTTGACCCCAGGTGACCCAATAATAAAATCATCCAAGATTTTTATGCAGATTTTTATGCAGACAAACATTCTGACCAAATTTGGTGAAGATTGGATAAAAACTGTGGCCTCTAGCATGTTCACAAGCTAAAAAGTTGATGCCCCACAACGGATGAAGGGGTATCAGAAAAGCTCACCTTGAGCATGTTGTGCTCAGGTGAGCTAAAAACTACATTCTTACCTCCCTTGTGGGTAGGTATATAGCTACTGCAGAAAACTTAACTATAACATTTCCTTATTTTGTAAACTGGGAATATGATGAGCAGGCTGAGACTAAAATAATCCCATTCAGACAAATCTTCAGTACATTAAATACATGGCTAGGATGGGAAAAAAAACAAGCAGTACAAGTATAGCTCCTTTAATCTTGAACCCCCCTACAACATATACATGACAATTTTTATGTGAAGTTTATAAAAAGATACATGATAAAAAATATATTAACATATTTGTACATATACAAAATATATGTCAATATATAAGTAAAAACACAAACAAGCCTGCAGAATCATTGAATTAAAATTTCAAACATCGTACTAATACATATAACTAAGCCTGTAAAAAAATCTATGATGCAGTTAAAATACAATAAAACAATAATGTAAAAATATATGTTGAATATATTAATTATTCTCAGATCCTACAGTCTAACTTGTATTAAAAGACCATACTATTACAATAGATATAATAAGGTGGTATCCTAATGCCAGATGTGAAAGACCATATAAATCAACAATTAGTCTTTGTACCATTATTACATTTACCTTACTTATTATGTTGCTGCTGATTACATTAATGATCACGTAAAATTTGTTAAATTGCTACCATAAAAACATTAATTATTGACCATAAATCTAAATACATTCATTTTTTACTTTGGTATAATTCAAGAAATTTTGACATAAATTCTTTAAGAAAAGACTGTTGTTGGTGGTATAGGGTGGTCTCAGGATCAGGTATGACTGTTGTTGCTGGTGTAGGGTGGTCTCATGATCAGGTATGACTGTTGTTGCTGGTGTAGGGTGGTCTCATGATCAGGTATGACTGTTGTTGCTGGTGTAGGGTGGTCTCATGATAAGACATGACTGTTGTTGCTTGTGTAAGGTGGTCTCATGATCAGGTATGACTGTTGTTGCTTGTGTAGGATGGTCTTATGATCAGGTATGACTGTTGTTACTGGTGTAGGGTGGTCTCATGATCAGGTATGACTGTTGTTACTGGTGTAGGGTGGTCTCATAATCAGGTATGACTGTTGTTGCTGGTGTAGGGTGGTCTCATGATCAGGTATGACTGTTGTTGCTGGTGTAGGGTGGTCTCATGATCAGGTATGACTGTTGTTACTGGTGTAGGGTGGTCTCATAATCAGGTATGACTGTTCTTGCTAGTGTAGGATGGTCTCATGATCAGGTATGACTGTTGTTGCTGGTGTAAGGTGGTCTCATAATCAGGTATGACTGTTGTTACTGGTGTAGGGTGGTCTCATGATCAGGTATGACTGTTGTTGCTGGTGTAAGGTGGTCTCATAATCAGGTATGACTGTTGTTACTGGTGTAGGGTGGTCTCATGATCAGGTATGACTGTTGTTGCTGGTGTAGGGTGGTCTTATGATCAGGTATGACTGTTGTTACTGGTGTATGGTGGTCTCATGATCAGGTATGACTGTTGTTGCTGGTGTAAGGTGGTCTCATAATCAGGTATGACTGTTGTTACTGGTGTAGGGTGGTCTCATGGTCAGGTATGACTGTTGTTGCTGGTGTAAGGTGGTCTCATAATCAGGTATGACTGTTGTTGCTGGTGTAGGGTGGTCTCATGATCAGGTATGACTGTTGTTGCTGGTGTAGGGCGGTCTCATGATCAGGTATGACTGTTGTTGCTGGTGTAAGGTGGTCTCATAATCAGGTATGACTGTTGTTACTGGTGTAGGGTGGTCTCATGGTCAGGTATGACTGTTGTTGCTGGTGTAAGGTGGTCTCATAATCAGGTATGACTGTTGTTACTGGTGTAGGGTGGTCTCATGGTCAGGTATGACTGTTGTTACTGGTGTAGGGTGGTCTCATGATCAGGTATGACTGTTGTTGCTGGTGTAGGGTGGTCTCATGATCAGGTATGACTGTTGTTGCTGGTTTAGGGTGGTCTCATAATCAGGTATGACTGTTGTTACTGGTGTAGGGTGGTCTCATGATAAGACATGACTGTTGTTGCTTGTGTAAGGTGGTCTCATGATCAGGTATGACTGTTGTTGCTGGTGTAGGGTGGTCTTATGATCAGGTATGACTGTTGTTGCTGGTGTAGGGTGGTCTTATGATCAGGTATGACTGTTGTTACTGGTGTATGGTGGTCTCATGATCAGGTATGACTGTTGTTGCTGGTGTAGGGTGGTCTTATGATCAGGTATGACTGTTGTTACTGGTGTAGGGTGGTCTTATGATCAGGTATGACTGTTGTTGCTGGTGTAGGGTGGTCTTATGATCAGGTATGACTGTTGTTACTGGTGTATGGTGGTCTCATGATCAGGTATGACTGTTGTTACTGGTGTATGGTGGTCTCATAATCAGGTATGACTGTTGTTGCTGGTGTAGGGTGGTCTCATAATCAGACATGACTGTTGTTGCTGGAGTAGGGTGGTCTCATGATCAGGTATGACTGTTGTTGCTGGTGTAGGGTGGTCTCATGATAAGACATGACTGTTGTTGCTGGTGTAGGGTGGTCTCATGATCACCATGACTGTTGTTGCTGGTGTAAGGTGGTCTCATAATCAGGTATGGCTGTTGTTGCTGGTGTAGGATGGTCTCATGATCAGACATGACTGTTGTTGCTGGTGTAGGGTGGTCTCATGATAAGACATGACTGTTGTTGGTGGTGTAGGGTGGTCTCATGTCAGGTATGACTGTTGTTGCTGGTGTAGGGTGGCCTCATGATCAGGTATGACTGTTGTTACTGGTGTAGGGTGGTCTCATGATCAGGTATGACTGTTATTGCTGGTGTATGGTGGTCTCATGATCAGGTATGACTGTTGTTGCTGGTGTAGGGTTGTCTCATGATCAGGTTCGACTGCTGTTGCTGTTTATCAAAAGTAACATAAGAGTCTAAAAAAGTATTTCAGACTTTTCAATTACTTTAAGGCTACATTTGTATCTTTTACAACAAATAACAAGCTCTTTTGTAAATATCTGCATTAAGAAAAACCTGCAACATGTTTTGCTTAAACAGTAATTAGTCAAACTTACATCCAATAACTGACCAAGAGGTATATGACTAGAATATGTATAAAACATGATTTATTTGTTTAAACTAAACAAAACAATTTGAAAAACAGAATAAAGTTGCATAAATAAATGTGATAAAAATAACAGGTGTAATGAATGATTAAGGGAATAAAAACATAAAAGAACAAAACACAGGAACAAGCATTATGTGTATATTTTATATATGTTTGACATGAAGGCTTGTTCAAGATGTCATATAAAGCAAAGTGGTGAAAGTTACTAAACTTAAGAGCCTCTAAGACTCTCATTTAGGTTCAAACTTCAACAAAATCCAAACATTTTATGAGAACAAGTGTCGTCTAATAAAACTTTGAACGTGTGAACTACACCAAGTGTCTGATTTGTGTATACATTGGAAGCTGACAAATCTTGTATTTAAAAACACTCATATTAGTCCTACATATACAAATGAAGGCAACTACAATATGCCCCCCGCCCACCCCCCAAAAAAAAAATCTGGCTGACACACACCCTGCTGAGGGTACCCATTCAGAGCCCTTAAGCCCAGTCCAGCCTTGCACATACCTCATACCCCATATTTCAACAAGCTGTCATATGCCATGCGATTTGGTGCTGTTAGACCAAGATGCCAATTATTGTGTGTATACTTTCTTGGATGTAAGTCTCCTGGATTGTAAGTCTACACCTTTTAGGCCTGATTTGATAAAACTTAGGCAAATAGTGCAGATACAAATCTGTCAGTTTCTTCAATGACACATTGTCTTACTCTTTTATCCAAACCCTAAGAATGTATAATCAATATGTTTAAAGGTAGCAGGTAATGTGGTAAATTTCCATCTTGGGACTGAGACCATTCCCAAGCATCTCAATAAACAAGATTTAAG
This sequence comes from Sinonovacula constricta, assembly GCA_007844125.1. NCBI lineage: Eukaryota > Metazoa > Mollusca > Bivalvia > Cardiida > Solecurtidae > Sinonovacula > Sinonovacula constricta. The sequence goes on from CM017564.1 coordinate 39,550,195, forward strand.
AAACAAACTAAAAGCAAACACCTCATTGATCAGATATGAGTAACATATTAAAAGTAAGCATCTTATTGGTCAGATTTGTGTAACAAATAAAGAAGCAACCAATCCCTTAATAGAAATTGTTTACCAAAGCTTACTATTACATAATCTAGGATTTGAGACTGTGGAATATTGGTAGTTCTAAGTGGACAGTTGGACATAGACTTCTGTCACCAAACAAATGAATTTTTTGTGCAGTCCTTTTTGTTACATGTAAGTGTTGCTAAGATCTAACATACCAACAAACATGTCAGAGATAGAAAACAATTTAATCATAGAAAATATATGCTTCTAGATATGACAGTACTGTATTATGTTTGGATTAAAAACAATGGTAAATTATTAAGATAATGAGAAAAATCAGGCAACTTTGTAAATTATAAATCTCATAATGTTACATACACAACAAGAACTATTGAACAACATGAAATGCAAAATACATTTATTATATGGTGCTTTGGAGAATATATAAAAAATCACACTGACATATTGCAATAAATTGTACAATAACCTTTACTTGAAACATGAAAATAAAAAAATTCATAAAAAAAAATATTTGAAGAGCAATGACAAAATCAATCAAATGAACAAAACTTAAACTTCACTCTACAAAAATAATTCCTTTACAAGTGAATCTTATAATAGCTAATAAAGGTATTGTAACATATACATTCATAGGAAATTGACAAATGCTACAAAATAACAAAATATAATAACTAACTTTATTCCTTCTTTTTGTATGTAAATGGTCTTTACTTTGGTAAAAAAATACATTCTTACCTCCCTTGTGGGTAGTTTTTTGGTATATAGTTACTGCAGAAAATTTAGGATTTTTCCACTTTTTATATTTTTGAAAAACACGTTAGACTGAAGCATCCACATAAAATGGAATCTTACTGAAATAAGATTTATAAAAAAAAGCCTGAGCACTTTTAAAAAAAATAAGCAAAGAAGACACTGTTACACACAGTATATCCCTCACCGACAAGAGCTTGTTTGAAGAAAGGTTAAAGTCAGAATTTGCATATAAAGAAAATGGGAAGAAATCAGTAATAAATTTTTCAATAAATAACTTTGTGGTTATCATCTTAATGAAAGTCAAAATAATTGTGCAATCGCCCAAAGTAATGATACGTGCTGTACTACATGTGGGTTGGTCAGTTCAGTTGAAACAATATGATTCAACACCATTTAAGGAATAAATTGCAGGCTATTGCTTTTGAATATAATGATTAGTTGTATGAATTCTTGAGTAGTTGCCTAGAAATAGCGCAGAAATGAAATGCTTTTCAGGGGCCATAACAGGGTGATAAATGATCAGACCGGAACATGCCAATGATATGCACATCTACTTTTGTATTGATGGTTCCCATAAAGTTTGGTTGAAATCCAGGAAGCTGTAACCGAGAAATAGTACAAAAACAAATGTCAGAAACAAATGTTACTCTGTAAACATACTGCATAACTAATCAAGGGCCATAACTCTGTGTTGAAGGGTACAATCGGAACATACTAAAGATATGCACATCTCCTTGGTATTGAAAGTCCCACACAAAATGTCACTGAAATTTATTCAGTAGTTACCAAGAAGTAGCGCAGAAACAAAATACTATTTAGGGGCCATAACTCTGTGTTAAATGGTCAGACAGAACATGCCAATGATATGCACATCTCCTTTTGGTATTGATAATTCCCATAAAGTTTTATTGAAATCTAGTAAGTTGTTGCTGAGAAATAACACGGAAATGAAATTCGAACAGACGAGAGGATGGACAACGCCATAAAATTTATTGTATTTCTTAATGAGAATATGAAAAGACCTTCCCACAAGGGAGATAACTTTTCTTTCATTTAATTGTAAAAACACAAAACTAATCTGAATGTTTATCATGAAATCATCCATATAACATCATTTACCATCTGACTAGAACAAAATCTGTAACTCTTGCCCTGCTAAGCACTTATATACAGATTATAGAGCTTTGGCAAATAGTGTAGATCCAGATCAGCCAGCTTCCTGGGGTAGCTGTCTGATCTGGATCTTCACTATTGGCTTGCAACTCTTTAGCAATATGTCTAGCCATGTTATTAAAATGACTGAGAAAAGGACTGGGTTATAAACAAAGTTAGCAAGGTAAGTGCTAACAGCCTTCATCAAGCTGGTTCCTAACAACAGTACAAGTATACTTATGTTTCCAAATGTTTGAGAATGAATGTTATTTCCCATTTCCTAGCTCTGTCAATCTACTTTTCAGCTCATTTTGAGGAAGTGTCTGTTGAAAGCAACACTTGTATCATTCATCCTATAAGTATCATGATAATGACATCCAAAACATTCTCTTCCATTCTTGTAAATTAAAGCTTTACAAGCCAGTAGGCACCACTTTAAATCTTCCTTGCACACTATAATCCCCATATTAAAACTCAACTTTTTTTCTGATTGGTTGTCTTTCAAACACTTACCAATCACCTGCTTCATAATTGGTTGTTTATTAACACCAGTAGTAACCAAAAATATTTGCTTGGATATAAGAAACATCTGAATCTACATTTAGAATATAAAGACTTTCGTACAGCCAATGAACCAACTTTAAGCCACATCCATCCTTTTGTCATGTTTGCTGTTGCTTTGACCACTGTTACTATGAATGGGGTAACTATGAAACATGGTTGCCATGACAATGTCTATGAGCTCTGTTCCTGAACCTTACTCCTCAGTTTCACAAAGTCCTGGGCTGGTTTGTCCCAGATACGTCTCGCAAGCACGGCTAAGGAGCCTGACTCTGGAAAACAGGAGCATATGTTGACAACCATTAAAAAATATATAAAAAGGCATTGAGGGGCAAAATGCAGTATTTCTTTACTATAGACAGAGTAAGTTCAATATACCAAAAGTGAAATAAATGAATTGTAATATCCTACTTTCAACAATTATCTAACTTATCTTAGGATCTGATTTGCTGGATTTCATTAAAATTAACATTTAAATATTTAAAGTAAATATTTAAGAGGAAGTACAACAGCATGACACATGTTAAAAGAATCACTGTTATCATCATCTCTTTCTGCCTTTTTGAATCATCATCCCAGCAGCAATATTTTTCATTACATGACTACTCTGATTATTTAGATGTTACGTTTTTTGGCCCTATCGTGTAACAGTCAATATATTGTGTGTTTTTTTTGTTATTACATCCCGTGAATAGCCAGCCAGTTTTCCAAAACAGTATTTATCCCCAGAAGACCTAACATGAAGCCAGTGACATGACAAAGGGCCTGACACAATAAACTAAGCCTAAGCAGCATCTTAACTCTTCACCTGCTATATTTTTTATCACCCCATACAAAAGCTTGTTATTGGCTAAAACTTCACCACTGGGTCGAAATCCTTGTGGCTGGACCATAGCCACATACAAGCACATCCCGACAGCTTCCAGCAACAAACTGTCTGATCAGGATCTATACATTCTGTCTAAGCTGTATCAATACATGTTTAGCCAAGTAAAGATTAAAACTCTACGAGTGCTAACCAGGAGCTTTAATAAGTTGGCCCCATCCATGGGAAACTTACTTTTCTTGGCTGGCTGCATGAGAGGCAGTGCAATGACACTGAGAGCCTCATATCCTGTCACCTCGTCCCCGTCTACGCCCGGGATGTCAGCCAGGGCTATGTACACCTCTCCAGCAAAATCATTTTGGAACACATAGTCGTGGTCCATCACAGTGAACACCAGTGCAGCACCCTTCTTACGGCACTGCTTCAAGGAGACATTGCTGAAACATGACATTCATTAATGGAACAAGATTATCAGCAATTATGTGATTTCAAGTTTATCAAGAGTATTTGTGAAATTAAAGATTTATGTCCCATTTCTTTTATTTTGACCCAAACACAATAATAGTTATTATGGCAACTTCCAATTAATACAGGTTAGAACTGAGAAAAATAAAAGAAGATGAAATATACTCTAAGAAATTTTAATGGCATGACTTAAAAAGAACAATTCTTAAACAAAACCATTAGCAAACTGGTCATGCAGTGTATGAAATTAAAAGTAGTTTGATACACCGGACCAAAGAAATCAAAATTTCTGACCCTGACAAAATTGTGATCACCTTGAGTGACTACTCAACTTTTGCAAGTGACTGAAGATAGACTGAAGAACAACACACAACCATGTTGATAGAAAATGATATTGGAAATGAATTCTTATTTAATCTTTGTTGAATGAGACCTGAATCACGATTGACCTGTCAAGGCCAGTGTACATCTATAAAATAACAGCTACCAAATAAAAAATTAGGCTTATCTAATCACTAAATTTCAGCAATGCTTACTATGCTAGTCACCTAAAGCAGGTATACATAGCATTTATCCTTCCAAAGTCTTGCACCGACCCAGAAAGCAGGTTGAATGAGGGGACAAAATAAAAATGCAAAGTTTGAACAAATATACTTACAACTCAAAGGACTCATCAAAGTCTGGGTTGAGTGTTTTCTTGACAATCTTAGTTGTCTGTGTAGGGACTGTAGGAAACATGTGTTCTGGGCAGAATGAGACCACCACGTATGGATCACTAAGACCATTGGCATCCAGTGGAATGATATTACGGGCAGACAGTACTGCAGTAGATGCAATATGTTCAAGATGAAGTTTTGAGTGTGACTAATAGACATGTTAGGTACAATTAAGAAAATAGTGCATAATGCAAGTTTTCTTCTGACAGCATCTGGCATATTTCATTAAATGTTGAAAAATAGAGTCCTCAGCACATAGGTCTGGTAGAATTGTGAAGGTAAAATCCATGTTTTTTTTCCCAAGGGTTCTAAAGGGCTTAAATAGCCAATTAAAGGTCTGTTGATACGTCTAAACTACTATCAACATCTGAGGTTACCTCCAATATCCTTTTATATACTTAAAATGTAAAGAAAAAATATTTGTAAAATATATGTTGCACCCCGCCCTACCTTCCACCAGCAAGGTGTGAGTGTCCTGCTTGTACCAGGCTCGCACATTGAGGATACCAAACTCAGTCCCAGTGTAGTGGTCCTGCAATAGAAGAATCAAACAAGATGATCAAAAAATAAAAACTGTTATATTTTGAGCAGATTTGTTGTAATAAAAAAATAAATACCAAAAGATCCTTAAAAATCAGGTTAGTTAAAGGAGAATTGTGGTTTAGAAAGAGTCTTACACAACAAAAATTAAATATTTATTTAGTCTGATATTCACACAATTCATCAACCTTAAAGTAAGTAGAACCAAAAATATTACAACTATTTGAACAATTTAAGTTAAATAAAAATTCTGAAAATTATAGATAATTCATTTGTACAGTAGAAAAGTAAACATTGCTTTAAAAACAATAATGAAATTAGAAACATGAGTAACCATGGAATGCTTCCAATACCAAGGCTGATGCCAAAAAAGTAATCTAGTTGAAATGGTCAAGAATTCTGGGTGATTTAAATTGTAAATGTCTCATGTTATTTCCTTTTTAGTTATAATTAACAATTACCTTACAATGTTTTATAAGGAGAGTGAAATAATGCAAGCACTTGTTAGGCTAGATGAAAGGACTTAAAGCCACCATGTTTTATTGAACAGGTGTAGGATTTGGATATATTCTAACCTGCTCTTCAAGCTTCTCGACATAGAAGTGTTCTATCAAGCTAGGGGTATCCATTTTGTATAGACCGAGGTCAGTCTTCAACACCTGAAACACACACATAAATCTTTGATAAATCATCTCTGGAGCTGGCTGATCGGGACATATACTATTTACCTAAACCTGTTAACTCGAGAAGTATAGACATAAAACATTACAGTTGAACCTCATTATGCCAACTATAAAGAAAAAAAAGTCATCAAAATACAAAACAAAACATAAATAGTGATAAAGACAGCACAGTGTGCAAGTTCAAACATAACATGCACATACTCAATCATAATCATTCAGGGCTTTGTTTCTCTATATAACACAAAACCATTAAATGGCATCTTCCCCTTGCAAAATAAGTAAGTTTTATCCCAAATATAGGCCATCTCTACCTTTTCACATTTACATAATTTGAAATAATGCATAAACATTGTGCTAAAAAGTATTGACAAATTACTGATCATAACCCTTTGTGCTGTTAAAAGAATGTATGTGACATTATATGTGCAAATTATGACCACCCAAACAGTGCATCACTAGGTAAACCACACATTATTGGTAACCTTTACTAAAACCCACTCATGAAATGAATGCCCAGTACAAATATGAATATGTACTATGTTTACACTGCAGTGACACTTAATTTCAAACTGAAAACCACTCATAATTAAAAGTTCATAATGACAGACATAGAAAGTTCTGTGATCTCTTTATTTGGAATATTTGCAATTGTTTGTGCAGCTTTGACCTTTCTAGGCTCTGGCTAGTAATCCTCCTAATCACTATTAATGGCTGCTTCACCGGTTCAAGCATTTCCTGTCTACACTAAAACCTATCGCATTAATCACTGAAACGTCAAAATTATAATCACTTTTCTGCATCTTCATTTTCACATTGCCAAGCTGAGTGAGCTTGGTGTCAGCAATGGTGCTATCATTTCTATTTTGCTTCAAATCAAATGATCAATAAAAGGTGTGTAAACACTAGGTGGGGTTGCAAAACTCATTTTGTGTTGAAGGGAACTTTGTCATCAAAGAATTTCACTCAAGGGTTTAACTTTAATATAGAAATATAAGAGAAAATAGGTACTTGAAAATTAGGTCTTCTGAAGCAGCATTTTGTGTCAAGGGAGTGTGCCATTTTGAAGGTTAACTGTATGTAGCCAATAAGCCTAAAGCATTGTTTTCTAAAAGGGGGATGAAACTTACAATTAAAGGCATAAATGATGGACTCCTATAATGCACTGTAACAAAGAGAGAAATAATCAAATGTAAACTGTAGTCAAATGTCTCCCAACAATAAACTGCCTCTTTGATGGTACTAAATTCTCAATATATTGAGATTATAATCCCAATATCAGTGGTTGTGAATAAAACATATTGGTGAAGTTACCTGGTACATGGGAGACAGTATGGTCTGCATTGGCAGGCCCTTGTCATTTGCATTGAAGAACTGTACCAGCAGGCCGAGGGCATCATACATCCTCTGGTAGAACACTGGCTGCTTCTGGGAACAGAGAACTCTTCATCCATATTAACATGCATAACAAACATTTTGCTCTTAAAGTGAAAATGAAACTTTCCTCAGCATTGATATCTTGCCCCACTTATGACCTACTGACCTAAAATGCTGACACAAGGCAAGCCCAGAGGAATGAGAAAGCCCAAGAGGAATGAGAAAGCAGGCCACATTGGTAGAATTTACCCATTGCATCACTATATTTACCAAAATCACAACCGCATCCAAAATGTACACTAAAGTCTGCAAGATTTTCATTGAATCTTAGCTTGATAGAAATTTAAGATTGCTGGTAATACAGAGTTTAGTAGTGTGTCAGGAAATATTACAAGTTTTTGTTTGCAATGATGAAGAACTTGCAAGCTTTATATACAATATGCATTTTACAATATAGAAACGTGAATATATTAGAACCCTTCATTACTGCAAGAGAAATGTATAATCGTTTTTGCTTACATAAAGGTGGGATGGGATGGGATTAGCCGGCATTTTTGTGCAGATACTGTGCAGTGACATTTCTACATAAAGGTGGTGTTCATAAAGGTGGTGTTCATGATATGGACCATTTAAAAAAACAACTAAAAATGAGTTAGTTTTTGTTATCTGAGGAGATGCAATGAAATGCAGGAGCAAATAAATGTTACATTAATCTGACATAGACACTACCTGATACAACCTTTAAAGTAACAAATCAATCATTCATGTTGATTTAATTTTAGTCAATATATTAAGTCAGTGACAAAATAACTTAATATTTTAAAGCTTAAACTAACCATATTGTGCTTGTTTTTTTATGTGTGTAACATCCCTTTAACATTTTTCTGTTTTTAAAAAATGAATAAAGTGAGACAATTATTTACCCACCTTTGACTTAAAAATATAAAAAAAAAGTGCCATAAATCTGGAAAAATTACCATCAACTTGATTTGAATTTTGATATACTCTTGCATTTTAAATACAAATTAACTATGATTTGTCCTTCAAAAGTTATGGATCAAAACTGAAAATTTGCTATCAGACTATGATAAGAAAGAAGTATAACTCTGCTAATAAGAATAAGATAAAAATCAGAATCAAAAATATTCTGTTAACTCTTTTAGTAAGAAGTTAAAAACATTTAAATCTTATATTACATGAGAATGTATATCAACTGAATCTTGACAGGACACTTGAAATTTGCAGATAATTATACTTTTCCTTGTGCACCTATTGTCAGGACATTCATTGTTAGAACATTCCGATATTCCTCAAGACACACCATTTTTCACCTTGCCACTTACCTGTTCCTCAGTGTCTAGTTCCTCCCATAACTCCTTTATACATACCATTTTTCACCTTGCCACCATTCTGTTCATCAGTCTCCAGTGCCTCTCTGAACTCCTAGAGATATACCATTTTTCACCCTGCCACCTACCTGTACCTGTTCCCCAGTCTCCAGTGCCTCTCTAACACCTACAGACACACCATTTTTCACCTTGCCACCCACCTGTACCTGTTCCCCAGTCTCCAGTGCCTCTCTAACACCTACAGACACACCATTTTTCACCTTGCCACCTACCTGTACCTGTTCCTCAGTCTCCAGTGCCTCTCTAACACCTACAGACACACCATTTTTCACCTTGCCACCTACCTGTACCTGTTCCCCAGTCTCCAGTGCCTCTCTAACACCTACAGACACACCATTTTTCACCTTGCCACCTACCTGTACGTGTTCCCCAGTCTCCAGTTCCTCTCTAACACCTACAGACACACCATTTTTCACCTTGCCACCTACCTGTTCCCCAGTCTCCAGTGCCTCTCTAACACCTACAGACATACCATTTTTCACCTTGCCACCTACCTGTTCCCCAGTCTCCAGTGCCACTCTAACACCTACAGACACACCATTTTTCACCTTGCCACCTACCTGTACCTGTTCCTCAGTCTCCAGTGCCTCTCTAACACCTACAGACACACCATTTTTCACCTTGCCACCTACCTGTACCTGTTCCCCAGTCTCCAGTGCCTCTCTAACACCTACAGACACACCATTTTTCACCTTGCCAACTACCTGTACCTGTACCTCAGTCTCCAGTGCCTCTCTAACACCTACAGACACACCATTTTTCACCTTGCCACCTACCTGTTCCCCAGTCTCCAGTGCCTCTCTAACACCTACAGACATACCATTTTTCACCTTGCCACCCACCTGTTCCCCAGTCTCCAGTGCCTCTCTAACACCTACAGACACACCATTTTTCACCTTGCCACTTACCTGTTCCTCAGTGTCTAGTTCCTCCCATAACTCCTAGATACATACCATTTTTCACCTTGCCACCATTCTGTTCATCAGTCTCCAGTGCCTCTCTAACACCTACAGACACACCATTTTCACCTTGCCAACTACCTGTACCTGTTCCCCAGTCTCCAGTGCCTCTCTAACACATACAGACACACCATTTTTCACATTGCCACCTACCTGTTCCCCAGTCTCCAGTGCCTCTCTAACACCTACAGACACACCATTTTTCACCCTGCCACCTACCTGTACCTGTTCCCCAGTCTCCAGTGTCTCTCTAACACCTACAGACACACCATTTTTCACCTTGCAACCTACCTGTACCTGTTCCCCAGTCTCCAGTGCCTCTCTTACACCTACAGACACACCATTTTTCACCTTGCCAACTACCTGTACCTGTTCCCCAGTCTCCAGTGCCTCTCTAACACCTACAGACACACCATTTTTCACCTTGCCAACTACCTGTACCTGTTCCCCAGTCTCCAGTGCCTCTCTAACACCTACAGACATATCATTTTTCACCTTGCCACCTACCTGTACCTGTTCCCCAGTCTCCAGTGCCTCTCTAACACCTACAGACACACCATTTTTCACCTTGCCACTTACCTGTTCCTCTGTGTCTAGTTCCTCCCATAACTCCTTTATACATACCATTTTTCACCTTGCCACCATTCTGTTCCTCAGTCTCCAGTGCCTCTCTGAACTCCTAGAGATATACCATTTTTCACCTTGCCAACTACCTGTACCTGTTTCTCAGTCTCCAGTGCTTCTCTAACACCTTCAGACACACCATTTTTCACCTTGCCACCATTCTGTTCCTCAGTCTCCAGTGCCTCTCTAACACCTACAGACACACCATTTTTCACCTTGCCACCTACCTGTACCTGTTCCCCAGTCTCCAGTTCCTCTCTAACACCTACAGACACACCATTTTTCACCTTGCCACCTACCTGTACCTGTTCCCCAGTCTCCAGTGCCTCTCTAACACCTACAGACACACCATTTTTCACCTTGCCACCTACCTGTACCTGTTCCCCAGTCTCCAGTGCCTCTCTAACACATACAGACATACCATTTTTCACCTTGCCAACTACCTGTACCTGTTCCTCAGTCTCCAGTGCCTCTCTAACACCTACAGACATACCATTTTTCACCCTGCCACCTACCTGTTCCCCAGTCTCCAGTGCCTCTCTAACACCTACAGACATACCATTTTTCACCTTGCCAACTACCTGTACCTGTTCCCCAGTCTCCAGTGCCTCTCTAACACCTACAGACACACCATTTTTCACCTTGCCACTTACCTGTTCCCCAGTCTCCAGTGCCTCTCTAACACCTACACACACCATTTTTCACCTTGCCACCTACCTGTTCCCCAGTCTCAAGTGCCTCTCTAACACCTACAGACACACCATTTTTCACCTTGCCACCTACCTGTACCTGTTCCCCAGTCTCCAGTGCCTCTCTAACACCTACAGACACACCATTTTTCACCTTGCCAACTACCTGTTCCTGAGTCTCCAGTGCCTCTCTAAACTCCTAGAGACATACCATTTATCACCCTGTCACCTTCCTGTTCATCAGTCCCCAGTGCCTCTCTGAACTCCTAGAGACATACCATTTATCACCCTGTCACCTTCCTGTTCATCAGTCCCCAGTGCCTCTCTGAACTCCTAGAGACATACCATTTATCACCCTGTCACCTTCCCGTTCATCAGTCCTCAGTGCCTCTCTGAACTCCTAGAGACATACCATTTATCACCCTGTCACCTTCCTGTTCATCAGTCCCCAGTGCCTCTCTGAACTCCTAGAGACATACCATTTATCACCCTGTCACCTTCTCGTTCATCAGTCCCCAGTGCCTCTCTGAACTCCTAGAGACATACCATTTATCACCCTGTCACCTTCTCGTTCATCAGTCCCCAGTGCCTCTCTAAACTCCTAGAGACATACCATTTATCACCCTGTCACCTTCCTGTTCATCAGTCCCCAGTGCCTCTCTGAACTCCTAGAGACATACCATTTATCACCCTGTCACCTTCCCGTTCATCAGTCCCCAGTGCCTCTCTGAACTCCTAGAGACATACCATTTATCACCCTGTCACCTTCCTGTTCATCAGTCCCCAGTGCCTCTCTGAACTCCTAGAGACATACCATTTATCACCCTGTTACCTTCCTGTTCATCAGTCCCCAGTGCCTCTCTGAACTCCTAGAGACATACCATTTATCACCCTGTCACCTTCCCGTTCATCAGTCCCCAGTGCCTCTCTAAACTCCTAGAGACATACCATTTTTCACCCTGTCACCTTCCTGTTCATCAGTCCCCCCCAGTGCCTCTCTGAACTCCTAGAGACATACCATTTATCACCCTGTCACCTTCCCGTCATCAGTCCCCAGTGCCTCTCTAAACTCCTAGAGACATACCATTTATCACCCTGTCACCTTCCTGTTCATCAGTCCCCAGTGCCTCTCTGAACTCCTAGAGACATACCATTTATCACCCTGTCACCTTCCCGTTCATCAGTCCCCAGTGCCTCTCTGAACTCCTAGAGACATACCATTTATCACCCTGTCACCTTCCTGTTCATCAGTCCCCAGTGCCTCTCTGAACTCCTAGAGACATACCATTTATCACCCTGTTACCTTCCTGTTCATCAGTCCCCAGTGCCTCTCTGAACTCCTAGAGACATACCATTTATCACCCTGTTACCTTCCTGTTAATCAGTCCCCAGTGCCTCTCTAAACTCCTAGAGACATACCATTTATCACCCTGTTACCTTCCTGTTCATCAGTCCCCAGTGCCTCTCTGAACTCCTAGATACATGACAGAACACTTGAAATTTGTAGACAATTATACTTCCCCTTGTGACCTATTCTCAGGACAATCATTGTTAAAGCATTCCAAAATTCATCAAGACATACCATTAATCACCTTGCCATCTACCTGTTCCTCAGTCTCCAGGGTCTGTCTCAGCCCCCAGAGACACAACATTAACACCCCACCACCTACCTGTTCCTCAGTCTTCATCAATGCCTCCCTGAAGTACTAGAGACTATTTATCACTTTGCCACCTACCTTTTCATAAGTCTCCAATGCCTCCCTGAACTCCAAGAGATTCACCATTTATCACCTTGCTACCTACCCGTTTCCCAGTCTCCATTGATCTCTGAACTCCCAGAGACACAACATTTATCACCCCTGCCACTCAATGGTTTCTCAGTCTCCAGTGCCTCTCTGAGCTCCTTTAGACACAACATTTATCACCCTGCCACTCACCTGTTTCTCAGTCTCCAGTGCCTCTCTGAGCTCCTTTAGACACGACATTAATCACCCTGCCACTCAATGGTTTCTCAGTCTCCAGTGCCTCTCTGAGCTCCTTGAGACACAACATTTATCACCCCCTGCCACTCAATGGTTTCTCAGTCTCCAGTGCCTCTCTGAGCTCCTTGAGACACAACATTTATAACCCATGCCACTCACCTGTTCCACAGTCTCAAGTGCTTCTCTGAACTCCTTTAGACACGACATTAATCACCCTGCCACTCAATGGTTTCTCAGTCTCCAGTGCCTCTCTGAGCTCCTTGAGACACAACATTTATCACCCCCTGCCACTCAATGGTTTCTCAGTCTCCAGTGCCTCTCTGAGCTCCTTGAGACACAACATTTATAACCCATGCCACTCAATGGTTTCTCAGTCTGCAGTGCCTCTCTGAGCTCCTTTAGACACAACATTTATCACCCTGCCACTCAATGGTTTCTCAGTCTCCAGTGCCTCTCTGAACTCCTTTAGACACAACATTTATCACCCCTGCCACTCAATTGTTTCTGTCTCCAGTGCCTCTCTAAGCTTCTTTAGACACAACATTTATCACCCCTGCCACTCAATGGTTTCTCGGTCTCCAGTGCCTCTCTGAGCTCCTTTAGACACAACATTTATCACCCCTGCCACTCAATGGTTTCTCGGTCTCCAGTGCCTCTCTGAGCTCCTTTAGACACAACATTTATCACCCCTGCCACTCAATGGTTTCTCGGTCTCCAGTGCCTCTCTGAGCTCCTTAAGACACAACATTTATCACCCCTGCCACTCAATGGTTTCTCAGTCTCCATTGCCTCTCTGAGCTCCTTTAGACACAACATTTATCACCCCTGCCACTCACCTGTTCCACAGTCTCCAGTGCCTCTCTGAACTCCTTGAGACACAACATATATCACCCCTGCCACTCACCTGTTCCACAGTCTCAAGTGCCTCTCTGAACTCCTTGAGACACAACATATATCACCCCTGCCACTCACCTGTTCCACAGTCTCCAGTGCCTCTCTGAACTCCTTGAGACACAACATATATCACCCCTGCCACTCAATGGTTTCTCGGTCTCCAGTGCCTCTTTGAGCTCCTTTAGACACAAGATTTATCACCCCTGCCACTCACCTGTTCCACAGTCTCCAGTGCCTCTCTGAACTCCTTGAGACACAACATATATCACCCCTGCCACTCAATGGTTTCTCGGTCTCCAGTGCCTCTCTGAACTCCTTTAGACACAACATTTATCACCCCTGCCACTCAATGGTTTCTCAGTCTCCAGTGCCTCTCTGAGCTCCTTTAGACACAACATTTATCACCCCTGCCACTCAATGGTTTCTCGGTCTCCAGTGCCTCTCTGAGCTCCTTTAGACACAACATATATCACCCCTGCCACTCACCTGTTCCTCAGTCTCCAGTGCCTCTCTGAACTCCTTGAGACACAACATTTATCACTCCTGCCACTTACCTGTTCCTCAGTCTCCAGTGCCTCTCTGAGTTCCTAGAGACACAACATTTATCACCCCTGCCACTCACCTGTTCCTCAGTTTCCAGTGCCTCTCTGAACTCCTTGAGACACAACATTTATCACTCCTGCCACTCACCTGTTCCTCAGTCTCCAGTGCCTCTCTGAGTTCCTAGAGACACAACATTTATCACCCCTGCCACTCACCTGTTCCTCAGTCTCCAGTGCCTCTCTGAACTCCTCTAGGCACTCTATCCAGATAGATTCCAGGATTCGATCAAAATTAGCCTTCAGCAGGTTGGTGTTCATCACCAGAAGGTTGTTGTCAAGGTACTCCAACAAATCACCAATGGCCTGCAACAATGATGAGAAGGGATGGCATTATACAATAGTGAGACATTTGGTAATGCCCATCAGTCAGTAACCTACAAAAATGCATGACTGATTAGGCATATCAAGGGAAAAACAGTTGATTCTTTTGTGTCAGTAGTGAATTTTTTAAACAAAGCACAAACACTTTTCATTTATCTTAACTATGTGTCAATGTAGTTAAAGTTCTACCCCAAAGATCAAAAACAGATAAAACTTCATTTATGATAAATATTGTATTGGTTTTCATTAGTAACTAGGGTAAAAATGAATAAATCGCTACAGTGTTCAAAACACAACACCACTTTATCAGTAGGCTTGCTAAATACATACATCATCTGCAGGAACAGCATCAGGTGCCCAGTTGAGGTGGAAAACATCCTTCTTAATATCTGGTCGCATCTAGAGGGTGAAATAAGGCAAATAGCATTGTTTTAAACTGGTACAGTGTTTAACAACATTAAAAGGCCTGAAGCAATACACTATGCCATTTGGACTTCCCATACAAAAACAGACCTTTTTGGCAATTACCTAATATTTTGTCCCCCCCAAAAACTTATTGAGAGAACAATGCCTATTCTGAAGATTTTAGCTGAGACTATACAATTCTGAGCTAGAGGTAGTTTATAATTATTTGTGGGCATCCATGGTTATATTTCAAGACGTATGAAGGTTACAAATATAAGTATACATTGAACCCTCAGATTGATCTCAAACATTTTATAACTTTATGCAAGTACTTATTTGTTGAGCAAGTAAAATCCATAAATTTAAAACATGATTAAAATTGTTTACATAAAAGCTTTCAATCAAAACCTTAAATACAGTTTAGCAGATTGTTTTGCAATTTATTTAAATAATTTTCTTCTGTTTGTAATCACTGTTTCAATGTTATACTGTTAAGTATACAATGAAGTACCTTATCAGCAACTCTGTCAACAACTTGTCTGATTTTGCCAATCATCTCTTTATCCGCATCTTTTAGTATCTTCAGCAGATCATAGCGCTGTTTGGCCTTCACATTGGCATTCTCAAGAGCTGTCTGAATCTCATTAAACTGTAACATCTCTGGCATCGGGGACAGGGACTTACGAACCTGCTCTATATTGTTGATGGTGATGCATAGCTGTACAGCAGGGACAAGGAGACAATGAGACTTTAAAACACCAGTGTTGACTGCATTCTTCAGTGATAATATGACCATAAATAGATCTGAGAAGTGTAGCTCACACAGCAAGCATTCAACTTAATGTTACCCTAATTTTAAAGCTGAAATTAGGTTAGTTTTAAAAGCAAGATATGTCTTTATGACAAAAAGGTTTAGGTACCTTGTCAGGTTACAATCAGGTAGCAAGTGAATGTTAGGAGAATACTAACTATAAAAAGAAATATGTATGACATTGTTACAAAATAAACTTATTCTGTATCACACTAGGTTCTAGGTAATACCAAGTTATAGTCTACTTTCAGCTCATACCGTCGACTTGACATTTTACCCCACTGGTCATTGGGTGTATTCGTCAAACCTGTACTATGACAGCCGTCAAATCATGTTTGAAGGTCACATTTCTGACCCGAATAACCCTCGCAAATACCCATTTATACACCTGGGTGGAGTGGAACAATTTGAGGTAAATTTCTTGCACAGGGAAATTAGCAGCGGCCTGATCCAAAGTCGTGCATCCTACCAATGGACCATTTCACTCCTCAACACACTAGTGACCACATAATGTTTATTCCCCATAAATATTATCTCCTATGCTTTTAACTATGCATAATTAATTTGTGTAGTACCAAAACCCCCCCCCCCCCCC
Source organism: Sinonovacula constricta (assembly GCA_007844125.1). NCBI lineage: Eukaryota > Metazoa > Mollusca > Bivalvia > Cardiida > Solecurtidae > Sinonovacula > Sinonovacula constricta. The sequence goes on from CM017564.1 coordinate 39,566,637, forward strand.
AAATCTAAATTTCAGTTCATGAGAGAACAGTTACATAAGTCATATATTGTATATAATTGCTTACTTCATCAAATCAAACTTCCTACTCATTGACATTGACATATTGCTGTAGTTTTTACATTTGTTTTTTCTAATAACCTACTTATAATACTTATGAAATAACCCTTCTTAATAAGTACATCTCTGATCAATTATAATTGCTATCAACAATCTATAACCACTAACCTGCTCTGTGACATCAAACTGTCCCTCTTCATCATAGTATCCAGCCTGTCGCAATTTCTCATGTATGAGGTCTGCATAGAGCACAGCACCCCCACACACGTCCTCCGTCAACTTACGCACCATGGGATGGGCCTCAATAAGGTCTGGCCAATCCAGGTTCTTCCAGAACTCTGTTATCTAAAAACACAGAGGAAGAAGGAAGATGATAATAAATAAAAAATAGTCTAAATCAGTTATATTTACATACCAGGGCTGCCCCTTTTGTTTTCTGGGACAAACTGTTTTTATTAGTAACACATACATGTGTATTTTAAAATCTTCTATTTAGATTTCCTGTAAATTAATTAACAAGTATGTTGCTTTCTTTTTGATCAAAGTTAAAATTGTTTCACCATTATTCCTCAGAGCATAAATCAGGCAAAAATATAAAATGTAAAAAACACTCTTCTTATTCTTAACTCTAATTGTAACGCATGGAGTTTAAGAAATTGCAAAACAAGTTTTCTGAATATGTTTTATAAATGTAGGTCCTCAACAGGATGAAACCATTATACAGGTACACCCATCACACAAATAGTCAACTTACCTGTGAGAAGCAGCAGCATACATCTACAGCTGATGTACTGTATTTGATACCATTCTTTACTTCAACATTCTGGAAACAAACAGGAAAAAGTTTTTTAGAATTATTACAATGAAAAAATGTAATGGAAAACTGACAACTTTATCAACAACCATGCATGTAATAAAATTGCACTTAACTGACAGTGAACAAATTTTAAAGTATTTTTATACTACTGAACCAGAAAGTAAGACCCAAGAGATGTCATAACACAAAAGTACCTTGTCTAGTTCGACAGCCTTGTGAATGCGTTTGTAGGCCTTGGACTTGGCAATGTGGAGCCATTTTTGTACAGCAAACTTGAACCAGGTGTAGTACTGGCACACAGTCAACTCCTTCTTCACACTAAAGTATATACATAATGGATGTAAAAAGAGAAGGTAAAACTCTTATTTGTATAAAAAAAGTTTAACTTAAAACATTTTTTGGCCAATTTCAAATATAAGAGTACAGTTTACTTTTTTAAATATTTAACAAGAAACGTGATGTGCCACGAAACCAAGTGTTCAACAATTTAACACACATTATTAAGCAGAAACTGTTTGTCTATTTTAAGTAACAGTGACCTTGACCCAAATAGCCCCAAATCCAATCCCAAGCTATGTCTTCATGCAATTTTGCTATATCCAAAGTTTCAGCAAGATTGATTAATCCAAACGAAAAATATTGAATGGAAACTGTTTTTCTAGTTTTAGTAAGTGACCTTGACCTTGACTCAACTGGCCCTAAATCCAATCCCAAGCTAGGTCTTCATGCAAGCTTGTTATATCGAATGTTTCAGCAAGATTGGTTTAATCAAACTGAAGTTATTGACCAGAAACCCTCTATTTGCCTGCCATTCCCAATCTAATAATCAGGATTTTCGTTGAAAACCTGGTTAATTACCTTAATACACTAGACATTGTCAATAATATCCCAGATAATATTCTGTTATAGTTTTGATAAACAAGAGGGCCATGATGGACCTTAATTGTTCACCTGATGACACAGGTTTTTAGTAGGCTCAAATCTGGCATCAAGTAATTAAAGAGATAATTACTTTAGAAATCTTTGGTGAAGATTGGGCCATTAGTGTGGCCACGGGTTGATAACACTTTCTAGAATTTTACCAAGTAACCTACTATATCCACATGACCCACTTAAAAAAACATATGTAAGATTTCATACTGGCAATCATTCTGGCCAAGTTTGATGAAGATTGGGCCATCAATGTGGCCTCAAAGTGTTTTCACAAGGTTTTTCTAAAATGTGACCTACTTTTTGATCCTACGTGACCCAATAATATACTCATTCAAGATTTCAGGCCGACAAACAATCTAGTGTGTTCACATGCTTTTTCTAAGTTTTGATCTATTGACCTCTCTTCTGACCCAATGTGACCCAATAACGAACTTGTCCAAGATTTCATGCAGACAAACATCCTGACTAAGTTTGGTGAAGATTGGCTATAAATGTGCACTCTAGTGTGTTCACAAGCTTTTTCTAAGATTTAATCTACTGACCTACTTATTGACCCCATGTGACCCAGTTATGAACTCATCCAAGATTTGATGCAGGCAAACATTTAGATCAAGTTTGATGAAGATTTGGCCATAAATGTTGCCTCTAGTGTGTTCACAAGCATATTCTAAGATTTGACCTTGTGACCTACTTTTTACCCCATGTGACCCAGTTTTTAACTAATCTAACATTTCTTGAAGGCAAACATTCTGATCAAGTTTGGTGAAGATTGGACCATAAATGGGGCCTCTACTGTGTTCACAAGCTTTTGCTAAGATTTGACCTAGTGACCTACTTATTGACCCCATGTGACCCAGTTATGAACTCATCTTAGATTTCATGCAGACAAAAATTCTGACTAAGTTTGGTGAAGTTTAGGCTACAAATGTGGTCTCTAGTGTGTTCACAAGCTTTTTCTAAGATTTGACCTATCAACCAACTTATTAACCCCAACTGACTCAGTTATGAACTCATCCAAGATTTTATGCAGGCAAACATTCTGATCAAGTTTGATGAAGATTGGGCTATAAATGGGGCCTCTAGTGTGTTCACAAGCTTTTACTAAGATTTGACCTAGTGACCTTCTTATTGACCAAGTGACCCAGTTATGAACTCATCAAAGATTTCATTCAGACAGACATTCTGACAAAGTTTGGTGAAGATTGGGAGATAAATGTGGTCTCTAGCTAAAATGTTGACGACGGACGAAACGATATCAGAAAAGCTCACCTTTGAGCAACAAAAATTATGCATATTTAATACACATGTGATAAAAGAAAAAATGATACATACATTTTGCGAAATAATGGACCACTCTTTCAGCAATAAATGAAGAAGCACAGTTTGCATTCACATAATACATGCGAGAAGCCAAACCAAAGAAATTTTTGGTTACAGTCATGTTACCTGGTCTCACACTACAATTATTACACTATGTCTTTATGCATAGAAGTAGCCCTTAATTGATCTTTGCATAGCAAACCAATGACTCCCCTGCGAAGGCATTCATGATACTGTCTGGCATGTTATGCTGTTTCGGAATGCTTTGGACATTGATATCGCAATGCAGACTGGTTAAATTTTTCCAATTTATGATAGTTTGATCGCTCTGTGTAGCAAAAAAGCGAACACAATCCAATATGTTTTGAAAACGTGACCTGTCAAAATTAAAAAAGAGCAAATTGGACAGCCAGTCGACTTCAAATATATCACTGCCAGTAGTGAGTTTAAGCGTTGATGCTCTGTGTGTTCGGTCCCCTGTTGCTTGTTCTTATTTGCATGCTAAGAGTTTTGCGGCTTTAACATATTCCAGTAAAATATCTGTTGCTGTGCAATTCTTAAATTTTGAACAAACCGCTATCAGCACTCGTTCGTGGCTTGGCCTTTTGTATGTCTTATAGAAGTTCCGTGTTTTGTATGAATAATTTGATGAAAAAAAAGACTATTTTCGTATGGTAAGTACTGAATAAAATAAAAGAGTAAGAAATTTCAAACAATATCAACAGAGATCTGGCAATGGCATAGTAAAATTTGTTAGATAGGCCAAAAAAAATTAATCGATACAGCAAACAATCTTCCAGCCCAAAGCGATACCAAATTTTAATTCAAATTGACTGATTGAGAGTTTTGTTCTTTACGTTTGCAAAATTAAAATAATAATTCTGTCAAATTGTCACAAGTGAAGTTTTCAAAAACAGGTACTTGATAACTTTTAAAAAGTAAGCTCTTGCTCTTGTTGTTGACTTTATTTTTTTATCATATGATACTTGTCCAAGCTTTGACTGGAACATTTAAGTTTTAATAAATGAACCCGAATTACTTTTCTGTCAGTTGCTACAAAAGTTATTCTTTAGAATTATTGATAAAGATAGAGTCATTTTCATGATGATGAGTATCAGATTTTATAAATGTTTAGTGCAAAAAAATGTGTTTAAGTATTCATATTGCATGGTAGTATCATACTGCCATGTAATAAAGATACTTTAAACACAAGTTTGCATTAAAGTATGTCACAAAATGGCTTTCAAATAATGCTATTTGAATAGTATAGATACAGCCCAAAATGCAGGAAATAAAGCGCTTAATTTCAAAATTTTACGGCGGAGCATGCCCCCTGACCCCCCTAGCAGGTCTGCTAGATTGTTTATTGGGCCTCCTGGACTGAAACTTATTGAGGACCCTGAATGAGGTTAGACTGTACATCACAGACATCTCTTTGAAGAGTGACTTGCACAACAACAACAACATCTTTGCATACACACATTACTAAACCAGCCGAACTCACCTATTTGGCAGGTGCTCCTTGAACTTGCAGAACTCCTGTAGTGCCAGGTAGAGCTCAAACATCTGTATACCTAGGGTCTGTATAAGGTCATGCTGACCTGGTGGCTCCTCCATGTTGGCTCGCTCCAACACAGACAGAGTCCTCCGGAGGTCAGAGGTCACTTCCTCACCAAACTGGACAACACACCATACAGGTAGAATCACTTCATAAAACAACAACTATTCATCAAGCTAATGAATAAGCACAGTGACAGTATGTTTTCACTTACTGTGAAAAATAATTGTTCATTATAGATGAGAGAAGAATATTTTGGAATGTTGGCCGTTAATAAATGTGCCACTCTCTGTAGAAACATTATTAGCTGTTTTGAAGACACAAAAAAATCCGCAAATTTTTGTCATAGGATAGATGACATCAGTCACTGGCATATAAAACACCTACAAAACACAATGGGGTATGTAAGATGGACTGTATTAGTTTGTCAGGTATTTCTTTAACTACTGAATGTTTTTACCTAAATGTTTTTACCAAACAACTTAATTATTGCACTCATCTTATGAAATGTGAATTTATATTTTGATAAAGTGTTTGAGCAAACAATTCCCAAGATTTATACAAAATCATATGCAGACAAAATGTAAAGTCTTCATTACCTTTTAAAAAAGAACAATAGAACACAGTTACCAAACCAATACAAGATTCAATCACATACCATCTGTTTGAGGTAAAAACAGGAAGATACAGTTTACCACCATAAGTAGATGTTTAAGAAAAGAAGTCCAAACCACATGCTTACAGTGAAAACTTTTAACAAGACCAATAAAGAAAATGAGTGAATCATAATAGAAATATATAAAACATAGAATGGAAGGAAGTCAAGTAGCCTTTATAGACTACAACTGTAGTAAGTATGTAGCGGACCTTGCAATCTTGGCGTAATACACTGAAAGCATCCGAGTGCACCGGCGAACATCCAAGTAAACTTGTGTGTGCCAGGTGAGTCCTGTTTACAAATACCGGTTCTCGATGCAGATTGTATTTACTGATTTGTATTAGTATACGAAAAACCATTATATAATCAGAAAATGTGTATACGGGATAGCATGGCAACACTGAACTGGAACTCAATAGTATTTGAAACTGTCAGTGACAAACCTTGGAGATTTTACAGTCTATATAAATGCTTAAATTATGGATCAGAATAGTTTCTTGGACATGATTGTAAACTATTAACCATTTACAAAAATATGCATAAGCGCCAGTTTAGTATGCCAAGTCATACATTGTGTTTATACTGTATGCAGGTGCATACAAAATGCATTTATAAGAACATGTATGGACGCACATGTGTAATTGCATACATATGTGTTGGTGCATATTTCTTTGTGCCTGAATGTTGTTACATGTGAACATTTTAAGATATTTACTCTTGACTATATATACATATAATAAATATTTTATTATTGAATTGTAGGTATATATTCTTGCTGATATATATTCATGAGTGAAAATGCATGCATGTACATATAATATATTGTGGACACATATATAGTCTATGGACAGTTCTACATTTTGTACATAACGTCTCCACCTCATATTATTTTTACAATTTCGTTCCATGACTACCTGGAATTCTCTATGTTTTACATATGCTTGTAGTTGATGTATTTAAGTGAGTTCATGCACAAGTAAATATAATTAAAGTGTATACACAAATAATACAGTATATATATTGTCAGATTAGTGAATCTTGTATATGGCATAGGAATGCTACTGTAGTGATCTATATAAGCCTAGTGCTGGCACTCCAACAGTGAGAAGGTGATCTAATACTTAGTTAGAACTACATTGGTGCTTCATTAAGGGGGGCGGGGAATGTGTTCATAGGTCTCACCACTCATCAATTATACAGAGAGAGAAGTAATGAAGAAACTTGAAGTTATAGTAAATAAAGTGTTTATCGTGTGTAAAATGAAAAATAAACAATCATACTTAAAATAACAATTATCACTTTAGTATGACCTTTTTTTTAAAGAAACATAGGACTGAAATCAAACACAAATCTAAGACTCCAAATAGAGATTTATTAATTTACAAGTTATTTATATTATTTATTTAATAGGTATGATTGTTTTTATGTATCTATCTAAATGTTTGTTTCTTAAGGATAAAAAAAAATGCTTGAAAAATTAAAAGGTTCACTTAATTGTACTATAAAGAACTTATTTAAAAGAATCAGGTATGAAATATTATTCCTGGCAAATAGTGCAGAACCAGATCAACCAGCTGTTACCAATGTTATCATTATCTACACTATTTGCTGCCATCTCTCTAAAATACTATATTTTGTATCAGTATAGGCTCAATTAACAAATGTAGCAAGATGCATATAAGGTTGCTAAACACATGAGCAAGATAACAGGCTGGTACAATCAAGGCTTTCCTTTACTTAGAATGGTATCGAAACATGAGATATATACATATGTACATACTTTATTCTGCAAACTTATGTAGATTCTTTATTAAGGTAACATATGTACATATTTATTCTGCATGCATGTGTAGATACTGTAATGGAGGCAGATCAGAGACAACTGTCAGCATCAAACCGACAGCATAATGCAGGTCATCTCTTTACATGTCAGTTCTTGTCCTGACCATGCCTTGAACCCACACAGACAGGAAAGTCTTGATTGTTGATGTGACCAATGATAACCAATTCACATACCAAACCAAACCAAGCAAAACAAAACAGCAAAAGAAAAGAAGGAGACACACCTCATCTTGTATTCCCTTCAGGACATCAGCTGTTAACTATTGATATGTCAGGTTATAATAACGGAGGGAGAATATGTAACATGCAACAACTCAAACATTTAATTAACTGTTTACAAAGTAAGTTACAGAATTTTTGGTTTTCTTGTCACACAATTAGCTTGATTTACTTGGCTCATGCAGAATATAATTAAAAACTTCAACAAAATAATATAAGTACATGTAAATGAAGTATTGAATTATTTATAAAATTTCACTGGGGTGATATGTTCAATAAGCAAAAGCAATACAAGGATTTGAACATCCTTTTGAGCTCCTTGACACACAATAAGCTGGAAATGTACACTCCAAATAACTTGATAAATGTTGTATGAATAGTTTAAAAATGACTCTATGAGACACTTATTCATTAAAGCAAGAGCTGTCTATAGACAGCTCTCTCCAAAAGACCTGAACAAAAAAGTTAATCAATGCCATGTCTTGACAATAGCTCCACTGTTTTTCATTGAACAGAGGAAGGATTAGTGTGAAGTCAATAAACTTTATATATGGGGGTCAACTAAACACAGATGGACATCACAATATCATTGAAAAATATGTGTCTCTCATAAAAAATGTCTTTTTATCAAATGATCTGAAAGGGAACGACATGCAGGAAGGGTATTTGGACATTAAGATAAACAAAGAGGGCAGCAATTTAGTCAATCAACAGCTCAGTGCATTGAAACAAATCAGTATATAATGTATGAACATGTAATATTTCACTTGCATCTTTCTTGTTTTTGTTTGTTTATTATACAGTAGAAACTCCCTAAACCGCAACCTCTTAACTCTGGAATCCTCTAAAAACCACATATTTTTTGAGGTCCCGATTTATTTCCTTCTATTTCTTTGTAGAAATAAACTTCTGAAAACCGAAAACTCAGAATGCCGCAAACTGGAAAGATTTCGGCAGAATTTTCTTTCATATTCAATGTAATTTTACCTCCGTAAACCGCAGAAGATGAAAACCTCATTTCATCATGGAAGCTTGTGTATTGTCAACAATATAATTGGAAACGTTGCAACTTTACAATGCTTTTGTTGACAGGCAACTGTGCGGACAGTGTACCGTATAATTTACAAGGTGTGAAAATCGAGTTTGTATAGGATGCGTTTAATTAAGTCTTTTGTCCCTATTTGTTTGGCGGTGATTTCTTTGAAGAGGCTGATTAGCAGACAACTAGCAATTATATTTGAGATTAACATGCAATTAATTATTGTTAATTAATTGCAGTTAAAGAAAAATTGACTGTTAACATTATTAATATGGTGCAGTAATTAAATTAAGTGTTACATATTTGAAAATTGTGAAGGCAAAGAGCAGCAAAAAACAAACCACACTTGACACTTACATTAAAAGTTAAAGAAAGGTTGGGCTTGACAGAAACTTAGAATGTGATGAAGAGAAACTGGATTGACTTTGAATGTACATATCAATGATGTACATGTAATGTAAATAAATCAATAAAATATCAAATTGAAAAATATATAACAAACACAAAGAAAATTAAAAAACAACAACACACATTTACATTATTAAAAAATATGGTATTACTACCATTTTAATATAATACATATATATTATATATCATTGCCAAAAGAGAAACCCTTCTAAAAAACCAAAATCCTCTCTAAACCGAATTTTTCGGCGGGTCCAGAACACTTCTGATTTAGGGTGTTTCTACTGTACATTTTTAAGGGATAAAAATGAAATTATACTCACAAGCTTTTCTAGTTTTAGATATGTTATTCGAAAATACTGCACATCTAGGAGCCTGGAAATTAATGAGGCATGTTTTTGAAATCACACTGATGACAAAATAACATATTTTAAGCACATTTATATTTAAAATTGTTAAAATTTTAAAATAATTTAAACTCTTATATAATCTTTTTATACATTTAAAGAATGTATACAATGTTGAAAACGTTTTCCTAGGGGCAAATGCTGATGGCTGTTTTACCAATAAGACTACAATGGCCATCTATCACTGTTTAAAGAACAAGACACACACACAAAAACATCTCTGGAAATGACCTATAACCCGGGATCCAATGACCTTATATATAACCTTGACCTTAAGTGTTGAACTTGCAAAAGTTATGCACAACATCCCCTCAAGTGTATGACAGTAAGATTGTTAAGTTTTATTAAATACCTGTGAACAACAGACAAGCTATGGCTAAGACTCTAAAACAAAGCATGAGTAGCCAGTAATAAACAATGGCCTTGAATATAACCTGCTTAATGGTTGCACTTGCAAATATTATACATGTATGCAACACATTAATCAGTGTATATTTGCAATATGGTGAAGTTTGCATGATATGCGTTAAATAATACTTAAGTAATGGCCAATATGTGAGAATACAAATTTTACCAGACATAATAATATTTCTGGTTTTATAATTATAGGTTTAACTTTTAAATAATTCAATGTTTTACTAAAATACAATAAATGTGAGTAGAAACACATCTAGACAGCATTGTCTTCCAAAGTCCCTGTATCAACAAAATACATGTATATACAACATATGTTAACTCACTGTTCATATAGTTTAGTATAGAAGATGACGGCATGGTGCATGTCTAGGTTGAGTTGATTGGTCAATTCCAGCAGACCATGTATGATGTCTTCCTCTCCCTCGACCATGGTATGCTTACGGCAGCGCTGGTGTACACGGTCATACCATTCTGCAGCACTCTTCTGCAAACAGCAATATAAACCATGAATAGCCCAGGTCTGCAGATATCCAATACACTTATATAAATACAATTGTACTGGTGGTATCTGCTATATACCTGGAAAATACAACTTTTCATCTTATTATATAAAGTAATCTCACTTGAGCTCAAACTTGCAGTCATTCAATTTTAATTGAACCAAAGGGACAAGATTACTTGATCAGTGGTTCTGTGTTTTTTGTTCTATAGTTATTGTTTCTTAAAAGTACTGCATATAACAGAATAAAACTATAGGAATGTAAAAAGGCAGTTGACTAAACTTTTCACTGCAGAAAAATAGCCCTCTGATGATTTAGAAGCACATGCTTTTCACTTAAATATAATTTTACAGAAACTTTTCACTCGTGGCAAAAAACAACTTACAATTTTCCTGAGTACTTAAAACAGGTTATAATATAATGTTCCTGTTCATTGGTATCTTTCCTACAAGGATTTGTACCTTGATAACATGGGTGACCTCTGGATGGAGGTCCTTTTGGAAGGGACAGGTTCTCTTGAACACCTCCATGGAGTAGATTTGAACCAGGCACCTCAGCATGGCCTCTAGACGTGCCATACCTTGGCGGCTGTTGGTTGGGAACACCTCACGCTGCCGTCGGATCAACACCAGGCATTGCTCGATGAACTTGCTGAATGACTCAGCCAAACACTCCTCCTGCAATACAATAAGAAATGCAGAGGTGTCACAATTATATCAAATATTTTATGTATATATTTATTTATACTTTATTGTGCATCTTATCACGATCTTTGTCAGTTTTCATTTTTCAATTTACCCAAATTTTGTCCATTTTATTACACTTTTGTACTTAGTTTATCATTTAGGTGCATTTGATCAGAATTAAATAAATGTTTCTTTTCAACAATAAGGTTTACACACCCTTTGTGCATCAGTTTCATTAGAGTAAGAGATGATATTCTATGTGTAGTTGATGTCAGTTAAAACAACTGTGATTTAATTCAATCACTTATTTATGTAATCTTATAGATTAAATTGGACACAAGAATATTGATTTTGTCTTACTATTATGTTTGGTAATAAAGTTGAAAGAAGAACAAGCAATCATTTTAGCATAATTTCTTATTGAAAAAGTATCCATATCAACTTCACCAAATGAACTTATAAGGATGTCTTTAAAATATGCAAACAGAAATTCACCAACAGAAAATCAATGCAATGGCAATTTTTAAAAAAAAAGGTAAGACAGCTAGTTAAAAATAAAGAGACGGTTCAAGCACAAGAGGCTTAACATATCATATTTTTGTTCAAGGCTAATAGTCTCCTCTATCAAACATGCAAGAATATGCAAAGTGCATGATCAAAAGAAACAAAGCAGTAGATACAAATAGCAAAACAAGAGATAAACACCAAGTACATGATAAAGGTATACACAAATGAAAGAGAAAGAACAGAATTATATATACAAATATTAATATAAAAATAGGAAAACTAATATTACTATTTTTCTGGCAACATCCTGAACATACTTTTGCTAAACAAGTTTACAATCAAATATACAGCAGAAACAAAGTACAGTAAATATGCTGCATGCTAATTGATTGACATTGTACATGCAGATACACAACAATGAAATGACAGCAGATCCTGTAAACATGTATCATATCCAGCTTTTTGTTTTCTTTTCATCATAAAAAAACCCCATCAATTTAATAGAAGGTTCAAAGTTATCTTAATTAGGTCATCTATTTTAAACAAAATTTGGAAAAGGAAAAACTAGGCCCTGGTTAAAAAAGTATCTTCTCTTAAAAACTGCATTCATTTTAAGTTACTATTCTAATAATTTCATGAAAAATTAATAGTTTGAAAGAAAACAATGAAGGATGCAAATAGTGTTAAAATACTAAAAGAGGGTAGTGCTTGACAATATGTTAAAACCAAGGATCAAGATTGAATTCTGGTGCATAGATCAATGGTGTATGAACAGAAACTGTGGTTAAGGAAATGCACAGCAAACCACCAGCTCTTACCATAGCAAAAAGTCGCAGCTAAAGTTAAAACAGATATTATAAGTTTGTACTGGGATTAATTATCTTTTTTTTTTTGAGCAGAATAAGCACACATTCAACATGTGAGTTACTGTTATATTATTTGATATTATAATGAAATTATCAACAACAAAAAAGAAATATAAAAAATGCTGAAAAAGTGAGTGATCAGTGCAAGACATTTGCATCTTTAAGATAAAAATCCAACCAATCACTATGCATCAACATTTGATTTTTTTTAGCTAAGTCAGTTTTAGTTAAGTTATACTAACCTGGTAGGGAATATGCCCTTTGGTTATTGAAAACAATCATTGACCACATTAAGGACTGCAATTCCTTTTACTAGGGCCTGATAGTACCTGGACCACATAGTACCTGGTCCACATAGTATTTGGACCACATAGTACCCGGTCCACATAATACGTGGACCACATAGTACATGGTCCACATAGTACCTGGACCACATAGCACCTGGACCACATAATACCTGGGTCACATAGTACCTGGTCCACATAGTACCTGGACCACATAGTACCTGGTCCACATAGTACCTGGACCAGATAGCACCTGGGTCACATAGTACCTGGTCAATATAGTACCTGGACCACATAGTACCAGGACCACATAGTAACTGGGTCACAAAGTAAGAACCTGGACAACATAGTACCTGGGTCACATAGTGCCTGGTCCACATAGTACCTGGGTCACAAAGTAAGTACCTGGGTCACATAGTACCTGGACCACATAGTATCTGGTCCACATAGTACCTGGACCACATAGAACCTGAGTCACATAGTACCTGGACCACATAGTACCTGGGTCACAGTACCTGGTCCACAGTACCTGGACCACATAGTACCTAGACCACATAGTACCTGGTCAACATAGTACCTAGACCACATAGTACCTGGGTCATATAGTACCTGGTCCACGTAGTACGTGGACCACATAGAACATGGGTCACATAGTACCTGGGCCACATAGTACCTGGGCCACATAGTACCTGGACCACATAGTACCAGGACCACATAGTACCTGGTCCACAGTTCCTGGACCACATAGTACCTGGACCACATAGTACCTGGTCCACATAGTACCTGGACCAGATAGCACCTGGGTCACATAGTACCTGGTCAATATAGTACCTGGACCACATAGTACCAGGACCACATAGTAACTGGGTCACAAAGTAAGAACCTGGACAACATAGTACCTGGGTCACATAGTGCCTGGTCCACATAGTACCTGGGTCACAAAGTAAGTACCTGGGTCACATAGTACCTGGACCACATAGTATCTGGTCCACATAGTACCTGGACCACATAGAACCTGAGTCACATATTACCTGGACCACATAGTACCTGGGTCACAGTACCTGGTCCACAGTACCTGGACCACATAGTACCTAGACCACATAGTACCTGGTCAACATAGTACCTAGACCACATAGTACCTGGGTCATATAGTACCTGGTCCACGTAGTACGTGGACCACATAGAACATGGGTCACATAGTACCTGGGCCACATAGTACCAGGACCACAGTACCTGGACCACATGGTACCTAGACCACATAGTACCCGATCCACATAGTACCTGGACCACATAGTACCTGGTTCACATAGTGCCTGGACCACATAGTACCTGGACCACATAGTACCTGGTCCACAGTACCTGGACCACATAGTACCTGGTCCACAGTACCTGGACCACATAGTACCTGGACCACATAGTACCTGGACCACATAGCACCTGGGTCACATAGTACCTGGACCACATAGTACCTGGACCACATAGTACCTAGGTCACATAGTACCTGGACCACATAGTACCTGGGTCACAAAGTAAGTACCTGGGTCACATAGTGCCAGGACCACATAGTACCTGGTCCACATAGTACCTGGACTACATAGAACCTGAGTCACATAGTACCTGGGACACATAGAGCTGGACCACATAGTACCAGGACCACATAGTACCTGGGTCACATAGTACCTGGTCCACAGTACCTGGTCCACATAGTACCTAGATCACATAGTACCTGGTCAACATCGTACCTGGACCACATAGTACCTGGTCCACTTAGTACCTGGAGCACATAGAACCTGGGTCACATAGTACCAGGACCACATAGTACCTGGGTCACATAGTACCTGGTCCACAGTACCTGGACCACATAGTACCTAGACCACATAGTACCTGATCTACAAAGTACCTGGACCACATAGTACCAGGACCACATAGTACCTGGTCCACATAGTACCTGGACCAGATAGCACATGGGTCACATAGTACCTGGTCCACAGTACCTGGACCACATAGTACCAGGACCACATAGTACCTGGTCCACATAGTACCTGTGTCACATAATGCCTTGGTCACATAGTACCAGGACCACATAGGACCTGGACCACATAGTACCTGGGTCACATAGGGATTAGGGATTATCCGGAATCTTTGCTGATACTGTGCAGCGACATTTCTATTATTATAGCACAGGGCACTAATAAGGTACCCAGGGACTGAACCCGGCCGGTCCATTATACTGACAGTCAGGCGTAATGCTGTCCCCTTGGCCTGAAGCGTTAGGAGGGAAGCCACTACTACCAACTATAAAGTCTTTTGTTTGACCCGGCCGGGGTTGGAACCCACAACCTCCAGATTCATAAGTCGGTGCTCTACCACCTGAGCTACTGCAGCCAGTCTAGTCCACATAGTATCTGGACCACATAGTACCAAGACCACATAGTACCTGGGACAGAAAGTATCTTAACAAAATGGGGGTGAGAGGGGGATGCCTGTTATCTGCATTATCTTCATATTGTGTCAACAATGGGAAAAGTTACTGTAATAAAAATATTTGTCATTCCAAGACTGATACACTCTTTGTCTGTGTTACTAAATCCAGATCCAAGTATAATTTAAAATATAAAACTTAGTGGACTAAAAATGCATTGGCTGGACACGATTTTGTTTCAAGAACACATTGTGACTTGACCTGTAAGGTAGCAACCCTACTTCCACGTGTGACAATTTGTCTTCATAACACATTTCTGTTAAATAATTTTAAAATATGAATGCAAATATCAACGTTATGGGCCGGACATGATTTTGCTTCAAGGTCACACTGTGACCTTGGCCTTCAAGGTAGCAACCCTTTTTGCGCGCAGCATTTCTTCTCAATATGGTGATCATTTCTGTGAAATAATTTTAAAATCCAACAATAAATAACAAAGTTATGGACCGGACACAACTTTGCTTCAAGATCATGCTGTGAAAACACACCGTCTCAATATGACGATCATTTGTGTCAAATGATTTTAGAATGTGACCTCAGATAACAAAGTTGTGGGCAGGACACTAATGTGGGATGGACAGACAATCAGACGGACAATGCGGCAACTATTTATGCTCCTCCGAATTTTCATTCGGGGAGCATAAGAAGTACAATACTGTATATGATGTCATCTTGAATTTCTATTAATGAGAGCACTTTGATATTTATTCATGCTAAGCTTGCGTCAGTATTTAAAAGTAGGTCAAAGTTGAGTTGAGACAGCTACGCTAAATAAAACAAACCATTTGTCTAGCATGTGACAGCAAGTATAACATAGTGTAGTGTAGTAACTAACTTCATAACAAGTGTAGTACAAGAAAGAGCATGGATGGGAGATACCCAAGGTGCCGAAGAGAGCATGTGCTGTAAACAAGGAAATAGATATCCTGCGGACTAAACATCCTAATTATACTGTCAATTCATTACATAAATATTTTAGAGTAATGAACCATAACTCTGATGGGAACTAGACAATCTGCTACTTTGTTTTCTTCCTTGTTGTCTGCTACATCTGTACTTAAAAGCTGCAATGCTTACAACGGTAAACTCGTTTTCTTTTTTTAAACAAGACATAGCCAAATGGCTGCAACTTCCTATCAATGCCTTCTACTTTTTATAATTGCAAGCTATGATTTATTATTGCAAGCTATAGTGTTTAAAAAATGGAACAATCTGTTATTTTCTCTGAAAAGGGCCTCACAGAACAACACCGACATTGTGTTACTGACTGCTACACTGTCATCCCCATAAAAAATATATTCCATGAAAAGTACTACTCTCAAAAGTGGTACCAATTAAAGCCAGGCCTTCAAGTTGGGGTGTAAAGAAGCAAGTAGTCCCATCAAGTTGAAAATCCTGACAGGAGTTTTTATCTGACTTCTTTGAATTGTCAAGGAAACCAAAATTCTGATATAGATATCACTCAGATTCTGACAGATAGGTCCAAAAGTAGTATAGTATTAGAGAATAGAAGAGCCTTCCTTACAATTTGTGGCCACCTGGAGGAGTTTGATCAAAACAGAAGCAGACTGAACAATGTGGCTCTGAATTAGTACAGAATCTCCAAGCGAAAATCAAAGGTGGTTGTTGCATAAAGGGTTAATTGGCATGTTCGAAACAGCAACTGATCAGCCTGTAATTGTCTCTGTCAAGACAAGCAACAAATTTTTGGTTAAAAACAACTGATTTTCAATCCCTTTTTAGAAAGATGGGCCTTACTTTGATGTATGTGTTCATAATTGTTCTGTAGAGACCTCTGCCATCAAGCATTTGAAACATAGTTAGAAAGGAAACAGTTCCCAAAGTCTAAGTGACGCAGAGGCAGTAGCCAGGCCTAAAACCTCTATCAGTAGAACTCATGATCTCATGCTTGCCATATGAGTGTGTCCCATTCCAAGGATGGTATTCTGTTTAAAGGACAAAATAAAAGGATGAAGATTAAAAAGCCGAACCCAACTCCTTAAAATCTCAGTGGGGACAGACCAAGAAGGTTTTGGTTTGCCATATTAGCTGCTTCCAGACAAGGCAAAAGATCAGTCACTATAGTACAGGGTGAAAGGAAGATCTTTGCCGACTTGATCTGAATGTGACCAGTGTCAAACCACCAATTTAGACATCCTAACAGGCCAAGGACAGACAGAGAATGACAAAAACAGTCCCTTTAAGCCTTGTCAAATGGAGTTTCTAATTCATTGGTGAAAAACTCTTCTTTCTAGCAAGAGTTGAGAAAATTAGACCTCTACAACCAGAGGTGAAAGATCATCTATGAACTAGCTTTCTTAAAAAGAGAGGAGTATCACTGTTGACAGTTATTAAAAAAACAGATCAAAATCTTTGTCATTAACATCCTTAACACTGAAAGAGGAGGGAGAATTAGGACATGGCTGTGCTCAGGGCTAAGGGGACAGCATTACGCCTGACTCGTTGATGTCAGTATAATGGACCGGCCAGGTTCAGTCCCTTGGTACCTCATAAGTGCACCTGTGCTATGATGCTGCAGAGTATCAGCAAAATTGCTGGCAAATCCCATCCCATCCCATCCTGATTGGCAAGTCCTTAAGGAAAAGTCAGAGATCCCTGGTCTTCAACCGGTCAGACCATCCCACTAAATTCTGGCAGTGATGTTCAGAGAAACATCTATGACAAGGGAGAAAAGCATGGTGATCATCACAGACACCCTTCCTGTGTTAACAAGTGGTGACATATTGATTGCTTGAAGTGGGTGGAGGATGGTGGATTGAAGGAAATAAGAAAAACAATAATGAATACTAGGCATCTATAAAAAAAGGAACATTATGATACTGTGATAAAATCAAAGATGGCTTATGACTTTTTCTGGGATTATGTTTTTATTTTCAATTGTTTTCTCTCGCCTTTTCTTGAAAAAAAAATGTACAATTTAAAAACAAACACAACACTTGCATGTGCATGACCTACATAGGATATTCCAACTGTCAGTGGTGCTGGTTCACTTTTATAGCCGTTGATGCTCAACATTTTTATTTAATGGTTAAGGATGACACTGATGTTGCACATAATTTTTTTATTAACATTGCACTAACACAATTATGGTCATATTTGTGATTTCCAGCTAACTATAGGAGGATGCAGAACCAATGGCACAGTGCAGGTCTGCAGGAAGGCCTGGCCCAAGTTTTTGCCCTGACTAGGACTTGAACCGATGTGATGAGGGCTGAAGCGGTACAAGTCAGCAACTCTAAACACTTGTCCACAGGCGCTCCCAATTTTTTCATACTATATAGTGTACATTATTGTTTAATATTTTACTGAAGAGCATGTTACAATAAATTTTATGTTGTGTGATGCAATGCCAACTACATCACAGTTTCACATTCAGATACTTCATTCTACATCACAGTTTCTCATTCTGATACTTCATCCTACATCACAGTTTCTCATTCAGATATTTCATCCTACATCACAATTTCTCATTCTGATACTTCATCCTACATCACAGTTTCTTATTCAGATACTTCATCCTACATCACAATTTCTCATTCTGATACTTCATCCAACATCACAATTTCTCATTCAGATACTTCATCCTACATCACAGTTTCTCATTCAGATACTTTATCGTACATCACAGTTTCTCATTCTGATACTTCATCCTACATCACAGTTTCTCATTCAGATACTTTATCGTACATCACAGTTTCTCATTCAGATACTTTATCGTACATCACAGTTTCTCATTCTGATACTTCATCCTACATCACAGTTTCTCATTCAGATACTTCATCCTACATCACAGTTTCACATTCAGATACTTCATCCTACATCACAGTTTCTCATTCAGGTGCTTCATCCTACATCACAATTTCTCATTCAGATACTTCATCCTACATCACAGTTTCTCATTCAGATACTTCATCCTACATCACAATTTCTCATTCAGATACTTCATCCTACATCACAGTTTCTCATTCTGATACTTCATCCTACATCACAGTTTCTCATTCAGATATTTCATCCTACATCACAATTTCTCATTCTGATACTTTATCGTACATCACAGTTTCTCATTCTGATACTTCATCCTACATCACAGTTTCTCATTCAGATATTTCATCCTACATCACAATTTCTCATTCTGATACTTCATCCTACATCACAGTTTCTCATTCAGATACTTCATCCTACATCACAGTTTCTCATTCTGATACTTCATCCTACATCACAGTTTCTCATTCAGATATTTGATCCTACATTACAATTTCTCATTCTGATACTTCATCCTACATCACAGTTTCTCATTCAGATACTTCATCCTACATCACAGTTTCTCATTCTGATACTTCATCCTACATCACAGTTTCTCATTCTGATACTTCATCCTACATCACAGTTTCTCATTCAGATACTTCATCCTACATCACAGTTTCTCATTCTGATACTTCATCCTACATCACAGTTTCTCATTCAGATATTTCATCCTACATCACAATTTCTCATTCAGATACTTCATCCTACATCACAGTTTCTCATTCTGATACTTCATCCTACATCACAGTTTCTTATTCAGATACTTCATCCTACATCACAATTTCTCATTCTGATACTTCATCCAACATCACAATTTCTCATTCTTATACTTCATCCTACATCACAGTTTCTCATTCAGATACTTCATCCTACATCACAATTTCTCATTCAGATACTTCATCCTACATCACAGTTTCTCATTCTGATACTTCATCCTACATCACAGTTTCTCATTCAGATACTTCATCCAACATCACAATTTCTCATTCTGATACTTCATCCTACATCACAGTTTCTCATTCAGATACTTTATCGTACATCACAGTTTCTCATTCTGATACTTCATCCTACATCACAATTTCTCATTCAGATACTTCATCCTACATCACAGTTTCTCATTCTGATACTTCATCCTACATCACAGTTTCTCATTCAGATACTTTATCTTACATCACAATTTCTCATTCAGATACTTTATCGTACATCACAGATTCTCATTCTGATACTTCATCCTACATCACAGTTTCTCATTCAGATACTTTATCGTACATCACAGTTTCTCATTCAGATACTTTATCGTACATCACAATTTCTCATTCTGATACTTCATCCTACATCACAGTTTCTCATTCTGATACTTCATCCTACATCACAGTTTCTCATTCTGATACTTCATCCTACATCACAGTTTCTCATTCTGATACTTCATCCTACATCACAGTTTCTCATTCAGATACTTTATCGTACATCACAGTTTCTCATTCTGATACTTCATCCTACATCACAGTTTCTCATTCAGATACTTTATCGTACATCACAGTTTCTCATTCAGATACTTCATCCAACATCACAATTTCTCATTCTGATACTTCATCCTACATCACAGTTTCTCATTCTGATACTTCATCCTACATCACAGTTTCTTATTCAGATACTTTATCGTACATCACAGTTTCTCATTCTGATACTTCATCCTACATCACAGTTTCTCATTCTGATACTTCATCCTACATCACAGTTTCTCATTCAGATACTTTATCGTACATCACAGTTTCTCATTCAGGTGCTTCATCCTACATCACAGTTTCTCATTCTGATACTTTATCGTACATCACAGTTTCTCATTCAGATACTTTATCGTACATCACAGTTTCTCATTCTGATACTTCATCCTACATCACAGTTTCTCATTCAGGTGCTTCATTATTTAATTTGTATGCATCTTAACAGAAAACAGTGATATATTCTATATCAGATCACAAATCTGAATCTAAATCACTGTATTCTGAAAAGGAAATGAAGCAATAAGAAAAATGCACATGGATAATTGATAATGTACTCGGGCAATGATTAATGTAGCTGTATATTGGTAAAAAAAAAAGCCACAAGATGGAAAGATTTTGGGAGCAGAGAAGTTGAATTGGCATAATTCTATGACCAAATAGTCCCACTAATATTTGGGATGCTCATGGGCACCCTCATAAATATTCAGTACACAGGTCTTATGCATCTCTGGTAAAAGGAATTATGGTTGTTTTTCTAGTTAGTATATAATACTTTATTGAAATAATAAGGCAGCCGGCCCAGAATACAAAACATTTAGTTACAACACAATATATAAGTAGTTGTGCCTTCTTGTAAAATAAACTTATACAAACTCACATGCATATACAAACACACTCTCCATCTATTCTCTTACCCATGGGCGCATAAAACAAATCACTCTCAAGGCTAAGAAAGTAGTATTTTGAAGTAAATACACAGTCTTTTTAATGACTGTTCATTAGTGTTACCTTACAGGATATACAAAGCTGCAGAGAAAGGTCTCCAACATACCAGTTTTCAAGTTCTTCTTGATGAAATCTTCTAATGAAAAAATACATTATATTGCTATTCTAATAATTTTACATTGAATCTTTCATCACAATAATGGCAAATTCTTTATTCAATCGCTGCATTGCTTCTGCCTCCTGTCTTTATATGGAACTTAAGGCTTGAGCAATGAAAATGTGCAAATGACTGTATATATTTAAAAGGCATATTTATATTCAGACAATGTTCAGAATCTAGCAGTGTTTATAGTGGTTACATCTATTAGCTTCGAGCACAGATTGACTCTAGTTTTTGTCTATGACAATTGATAAGCCTGTGCTGAAAAACATGAATATAAACATCACCTGTCATGGGTTATAATAAACATCACCTGTCATGGGTTATAATAAACATCACCTGTCATGGGTTATAATAAACATCACCTGTCATGGGTTATAATAAACATCACCTGTCATGGGTTATAATAAACATCACCTGTCATGGGTTATAATAAACATCACCTGTCATGGGTTATTTACAACAGTACTTTACGCAGTACATAAGGGCATTCTTCCACATTCCCCTAAAACCATACAGTTATTCGTGCTATTTTTTACACCCAAATATTGTTTACAAAAACCTAACTTCTTCAATATCTAGTATTTAAATCCCAACACATACGATCCACAGAGCACTAGAGAGACAAAGATATTTATAACAGGATGTAAAGCGTACTAAATTATCATGGGACAAGAGCACCGCAAGGCAGAGCAAAATAAGCCCGTCAACTGAGCAATTTGAAACAAACTGTTGTGCACTCATGTGCAATGCTGTATTGCAAAGAAGTGAACTGCACTCTGGGTTATTGCAAGAAAAAATGAAATTAAAGTAGATTAACATAAAAAAATCTTTAATCTGCCAAACTGCTGTACACTGATGTGCAATGCACTCTGGCATGATTGTGGACTGCAATCTGGGTAATTAAAAAAAATTGGAGGGGAAAAACATCAAATATACAAAAAATTTACATGAGAGTAATGGCATTTGTGTAAGGAGCGTTACTCAAAAATAAGATGAGCAGAGTGACAGTTCTTGTGCACTGCACTCCATTTCAATAACATCTATCCACCTATGAAGTTTCAAGTCAATAGCTTTGATAAAGCAGGAGTTATGCTCTGGAAAAGAAAATTAAATGAAGGGCAATAACTCCGATGTCATGAAAAGCAGAGTGATGGTTCTAATGCATTGCACTCCGTCTTAATGATATCTATCTACGTATGAAGTTTCAAGTCAAAAGCTTAGATAGAGTTGGAGATATACTCTGGACAAACATCTGGATGCCGCATACCTGCCCGCCCGCCCACCTGCCATGGGTGATCCCATAATATGTCCGGTCTTCGATGGGAATATAAGACCATTGTTCATTTCTCTTAGCATACCTCCTTTTCTGAAACCTATTAACTCTGTCTTGTCTAGGTTAACCACCATACCCGATAGTCTGCAATGATGTAAACTGCTGCTGCAACTTAACTGCTATTTCTGTACAGTTTGCTACTTCATCAGCATAAATGAGACACAAAATATCCACATATAGACAATAGAACTGTCCACCGTGCTTAGATATTTTTTAGCCATAGCTTGTAAACAGAATAAATGATCATCAGTTGAATATCCCTTTTGAAAACCTGCCTGAGCTTCATCATGGAATGTACAAACCAATGGACATCCTGTTTGTCAACATTGGCCATCTCCAAATTACCTAAGAGATCCGAGTAGACAACGGCAGAAATACATTTGGAAATTTAATTGCCAAATGGCCATCTGCAGACCACATCTTCTCTGCCAAAGAACCTGCATTGAGTTTGGTAGAAGATGTAGGTCTGGGACAGACAATAGGAGGAAGAAGTGAAAGGCAATCTTCACAAGCTTCTGGAAAGTTAAGTTTGGCAAAAAGTGGATGTGTATGTTCCTCATCCAAGTCTGGACAGTTAGGAGACGGGTCAGGGTGTGGAGCCATATCAGAGGATCAGTTCTACCTGCACTACACTGATAACCAGAGCATCTGCATCTCCTGCTTCTGAAGCAGAAAAGGAGGTAGAAGAAGAACAGCAGGTAGCAGTGGCACAAGGTAAAGGAACCTGTGGTTTACTACTTCCTGACTGGTTAAGATTAGTGACTGGTGCCTTGTGTCTGGTGCCTGGTGGAAGCAAAAGCTAAATGAGTCACTGGTTGATGAAAGATAGGTGCTTGTCTGGGGCCAGACGACCATGGTAGTCAGAAATTGCCGAGGGACTCAACAGGCAGGGTGGCAAAGAATAACCATGAGTGTCTCTCGTGCAGATCTAGAAGTAGAAATTCTAGAACTATGTACAGAAGGAGATCTATCTATAGTCTATTGTCTCCTAATGCTTTTAGTAAGACTCCTACTATGTCTAATTGACTTGCAGGTGAGAAAACGTTCTTTAGATTTTCTCTGAGGTTGTTCTGTGTTTTTGGATTAACTTTCCGTTCTATACTTCCTCCTATAAGTGGAAGAGCCGCTCTGTTTCAGGTTAAACCTCTTCGAAGAGATCTGAAATCTGGCAAGGTTGTGCCTGAAGATAGAGAGAATTGGAAAGAATATCCTGGTCTGCTACTCCAAGCATTGACAATATCCTGAGAGTAAACTCTCAGATCAACAAAAGCTGGTGATTGACCTTTGGAAGCAGAAGATCTTACACCGACCTGTGAATTGTTGACTGGTGAACCAGAAGTTGAAAGGACAACAGAACGATCAGGGGATTGTTCTGATTTCCATTGATTGATGACCTTTGACCAACAACTGGTGGCAGATGAAGTCTGACCAGTGAACTAGTGCATGACTGTACTTCAGTGAAGGCAGAGATACCTTAATGAAGGCAGAGATGCTTTACAAGTTTAAGGAAAAGTTTTTGCCCAATCTGGCCTTTTTGAGGAGCAGGAATGGTCAGGTTCAAAGGTCAATTCTGGTCAAGGACTCGCTGCAGCAGGCCAACACCCTGTAAATTACTAAAACTGAACAAGAAACGCATTGATGTAAAGCATCAAAGGGCGAAGCAACAATGAAAATTTATTAGAAATTTAGAAATGACTGATTTTGATTTATTTAGTAAACATTTAAATCGCGGGTATACCGTAAAGTTTTATAGATAAGACGTGGTCTTTTGCCCCACATTATGATAAAAAAAGGGGGGGTGCATCTTATCCATGCTAACTAAAGTTTTCCCCTTTTTCCCAAGACCAAAATTGTACCTTAGACTAACCCGGCCACAGAGACTATCGCTGATAGTATCGGCCATAGACAACTGTATGGTGCTATTTTAAGGGAAAATTTACGTTGTTTTTACCTAAAATTTGACATTTAACATAAAAAGAGACATTTAAATTCGTTTCTGTATAAAAAAAATAATATGCAATACATTTTTGCAAAAATATCTATTTATTCTAACAAAATCGGCGAAGTTTCATAATCCGGAAACGGTTATTGAGTTTTAGTGAAACGGGCATATTCATTGACGACGTTGTTACCATCGTCTAAGTAATATGGTATTATTCAATTGAT
The DNA here is from genome assembly GCA_007844125.1 of Sinonovacula constricta. Lineage (NCBI taxonomy): Eukaryota > Metazoa > Mollusca > Bivalvia > Cardiida > Solecurtidae > Sinonovacula > Sinonovacula constricta. The sequence continues at coordinate 39,591,571 of CM017564.1, forward strand.
TAGTTTCGATTTGAAATTTGTATTATTTGAATGTTAACTACGTATAATTTTTAAGTTGAAATTAAAAACCCGCATAACAACAACAATAAAATGTGCATTGGCTATTTGTGAAGATGAATTTTAACACCTCTTTGATCGTCTATCATCCGTAAGTAATTACACAGGTGCATAGAACAAACTGATTGCAAGCGATCACTTCGATACCCTGGTGTGAAAAGGAACATTTAAAAGCCTTTTTTTGTTATTTTAATTGTCATTTGTGTGTTTGTCCAATGTGTCAAGAACTTAATTAAAGGCCGAGAACTTAATTGTTTTTATGACATGCTGTAGCATAAAACAGGATGTTCTCTCATCTCTCAATTGTGTAAGGCTAGGATAGCCGTGAGAATATCCTTTCTGGCGTGTAAACAATATACTGCAGTAGAGTGTCATAACGGGAATTGCTTGATGGCGGCCGGATGGATTAGTGAATAGGGGATGCGTCTTGTCTTTGATAATTTGCTTTTTTCCTTGACTTTAGACCTCGAAGAGGGGTGCATCTTATCTTTGTGTGCATCTTATCAATAAAACTTTACGGTAATTTAATTCTGGTATATAAGGCTACTTATATGTACAATCCTAAAAAGGGACACACATGTCTTCATTAACTAGTATAACCGTCAGATGTATATTAATGTTTACAAATTTAAAAAGTAAAAGTACCTCGTTTGCATGGAAGTTACAAACAAAGAATAAATACAAATAAATATAAAAAGAAAACCATTTACCAGACTAGGACCCATATGTTAAAATGTGTACATCGCGGAACTTCCGAAATTCGGAACACCTCACCCATTTTCGCTCACCTATTCTCTAGCGAGAACGAGAATGGCCGAGGAGATCAGCTCGCAAGTGCATTTTGATAGCGTTGCCAAAAACTGATCAATGATCCTAATCAATAATAAAAATAATTAACATTTATTATTGATCAATATTCTTTGTTTAAATGTTTTGTTTCTTATATTTATTGTAAAAAGAAAGAAGAAAAAAATCACAGAAATTTTTTTATAGACTGTGATGGAATTCAATCTTTGCAGTCCGTTAACATCAGAACAAGTCCATAACCACTGCGCTATTCTACGATTGTCATACTGTCATCTGTTTGTGAGTAAAATTGATATTTTGTAAAACGTACCACTACAGACGCTATCGATCTATTTTTAGAAATAGAGAAAACAGTAAATGTTGAATAAATAACCGATAGTTATCATTAGATTTATAAACATATTAATACAAAGAACAACTTTACATATAATAATAAAACTGCATACTCGCTATAGATATATTTGAAAAGATTGTCATTTACCAAAATAGGACCCGTATGTTGGGAATGTGTAAATCGCGAAACTTCCGGAATTCGGAACGCCCTGTTCATTTTCCCTCGATCATTCTCTAGCTATAACGAGAATGTCTGAGGACATCTGCTTGCATGTGCAAATTCTTTTAGCGTTCCATATATAGGCGACGCGCTCCAGCGCTGCGCCAACAAATAGGACAGTTATCCCAATTCCCTTTACACAAGCCATTGCACTTATGTGTAGTGGGTGGGGAACTTATGGTAGAATTGGGAGACAAGAAAGCTAAAAACAATGAACGAGAGAGTAAAATGAAAAAAGTTATCAAATAAAACATATGGTATACTGTAATAATGTATGGTAAGTTTTTTATATTGTATCCAGATAAGCCTGTAATTACTATAATGAATAGAAATCAGAGAGCAAAAGATTGTGAAACACAACACTGTGAGCAGATTTATAACAATAACTAAAGACGCCACACATGTGCAGTAGGTACTGTGTACTGGCAGCCTTAAAGTGACAAACAGCAACATTTTTTTTCTGGGTCAATATTTAGTTGTTATAACAAAATGCATAATTTATGGTAGGTAAGGTATTTTGCTACTAAAACCTCATTAACATTCACATCAATAATGTTACCGGTATACGGATAACATTCTTCTTGAGCAAACATTTCGTGGAAAGTATAAAGGAATCCTTCTCTTTTTAATTCATTCTATTTAAGTTTTGTCATCTTTATCACCATCAATCCCCTTCTCTTTTACAGATTGTTTATCAATAACAAAAGACAACATATAATAATGGGAGGTGATCAGATTCAGCCCTCTCAAGAACATTGAAGTATAACACAAAAACAAACAGTTCATCATTAAGTAGAAAACACAAGCACTGGCACCATCTCAAGATGTGAACTCTCCCTATATATCATCAAATCTACCATTCAGAACATGCATCTTATGAGAGCAACAAAACAGTGTTAGCGTGCCAAAAATTGTCATGCTTATTATCTTTACTTTTTTTAGGAACATGAAGTTGCTTTTAATGTTCTCTGTCAAACCAAAAAGTAACAAGTAGTTAGAGATAACAAAAATGTATTTCATTGAAGATCAGGTTCAGTAATGGTCTCAGACTGAAGTTCTACAATCTTAACAGCTTCATTATTACATAAGCCTCACCATCCTTCAATGAATGATATTATGGTATTAAATAATTTAAAATAAGAAGTACATGACAACAGAAGACTGGCCAAACTTTAGTGACCTATGTCTAATATTTGTTAGACATAAGCAAAGGAAACCTGAAAAGCTGTCGTTTACAGAACAAGTGAAATAAATGGAAGCATGGCATAACAATAGTAAATGATAAATGACTACTAGATAATATGATGGGACAAGGGTACCATGCATGCTAAACAAGCTAGATGATGTTCATGCAGAGCTGACTCAAACTGATCAAAGTAGAAGCATGTTTATCCCACCAGTAATGTTCTAGAGAAATGATCCAACAAAAGACAATACCCAAACCATTTTCATCAAGATAGAAGAAAGGTCCACCAGTTTGAGAAAAAAAGTCTTCTTGGTTTCATAGCAAACTTGTTTATACCTGATGTATCAAAGATTGACACGGAAGTTAAGAATGAAACTTACATTAATAGTCATACCATTTTCAACAAAACGCAAGTTTACAGTATTTTAAAAATAGATGGTGACTTTAGAACACCTATTTGCATTAACAATATTTGTATTTGCTTTACAATTCTGACAAGTGTAATAATCTCAAATCATGTTAATTTTTTTCTAACCAATTATTCTAATTGGTTACATAACTGACTTGATTTGTCAATGCTGATATTGTTGTTTTCTAAACAATTTAAAATTAATGCAGGGTTTTGAGTGAATCTCACTAAGTGCAGTTTTTGTTCCCAATGAAGAAAAAAATACACTAAATTTTCTCACAATTTTATAATGAAAATTACAAATTATGCCAAAACATCTTTGATAAGAAATTAAGCTAAACAGTAAAATGAAAAGTTTTTAACCAACCCCATACAAATGTTGTTTTGTTTTTTTACTGCATAGACATATTGAAAAAATCAAAAATTTATTTATCTTACATACAGGAATAATTCAGACATGTGATCTTTCCTTGGTCCCAAATAGGGACACTTAGGCTCTCCGAGAGGGAGATTGGGGTGCCAGGAAGGGAGATTTCCATGAATGCACATTAAATACGTTCAGTCTAATTATCCTGAGCTTGCATTTGGGTAAATACAGAATAGTTCTCATAGCACTCTATTAACAGGTTGTTGAACATTCAGTAGGTAAATAAGAAAAAGTCCTATCAAAATTTCCACAGATATTTAAATTCAATCTACCTCTAGACAAAGGCAAACATGGTTGTAGTAGTCAGTTCATGGTTGCTTTATTTCAAGTAAAATAAACCAAGTCCAAGGTATGTCAAAAGAAAATATACGTAACAATCCTGATAGGATGAATTAGATGACAACATAGATCTCATGCCCAGGGAGATTTTTTACAACCGCCACACTGCAAAATTTCCATGCTCAATCCAATGCCTGTGTCCGTACATGCGTTAAGCACTGCTTCCATTTTCAACAGTGTTGTATTAGAAAATAGAACATGTGACACTGATTGGGCATGATCTCCGCCATTCAAATCAAAGGATTGTGACGTTTGCCTTCTTATACCAGTAGGCGGGGCACGAAATTATTGTCTCGACCAATGAACACTCAATACGCTAGATGATAGGCAGTGATCTGTTTTGATTAGCTGCACACATACACACACAGGAGCTGGTCACTTGCAGTAGGCTATATTGCATAATCAAATGATCGGCTGGTAGCTAGCTCTTTAAGAGGAGTGAGATTAAGTCTGTCAAAGTGGGAGAATAGATGTGCTCAGCGTGAGGCGTGAGACAGACCCTTGATATCTGGAGTCTTTGGGAAAATCGGGAAAGATGACATGTCTGATAATACAAAAAAATGTCAAAATAATGTTGTTTATACTAAAAACTACAAATGATTCATTTTCCAAATTGTGTGAGGAAAAAACCCTGTGCCAGCATCCTTCACCATGATGACCAATAATTTTGTTACTGATATTGCACCATTTGTCCCTATGTTAGAAGAATTAAAATAATGAGGAAAATGAGATGGTCCACAAACATGGTACATGTACAACACATTAGCTGGCTGGTTCCTGTACTTACCTCCTCCCGAGAGAGTGAGGTTGGTTCCCACAGTTTGTCAAGCTCTTGTAGAAGTCGGAGCAGAACCTGGTAGTCCAATGGGTGCTCCAGATGCTTACGGCTGTACGATATCCATCGACTGAAAGCACACAGACATATAAGGAAGAGAAATGTATATTTTGCAAGGTAAGTTTATAGAACAGTTAATCATTGTGCAGTTATAAGCTATCCAATGACCACATAGTGCTAAACCTTACATATTTTTTTAGTTGAATGTATGAATGTTGATACAAGAGAGCACTGATGCAAAGCATCAAAGGTCGCCAACGAGGTCCTGTTCAACAATGAAACATTTTTGCCGAACAACAAACTGACCAAGAAACACTCCCATGTCTTAAAATTATATTCAGTGATGAATCATCTTTGGATATATGGGAAAAGGGCCAAATGCAAACAACAGAATAGAGTATAAGATTTAACTTTTACATAGTATATTGTCATAACAAATGCAATCTAAATAAAACAAATCATGCTTACTCAAATTGAACATTAACAATTTGAAGTATGATGTAGCCACATTTTAAACTAGAATCAGATTTAATTCGGATATTCACCAAGGTTGTATGATAACCAAAGTAAAGAGAATGAAAAAGCCACACTTCACTTGTACATGGAACAACATGGTGTCATCTATAGAAGTTTACCAGGAATGATTACCTATAGACACATGCACGGCACCGCACTTCACTTGTTTATTGAACAAAATGGTACCATCTATAGAAGTTTACCAGGAATGATAACCTATAGACACATGCATGGCACCGCACTTCACTTGTTTATTGAACAATATGGTGCCATCTATAGAAGTTTACCAGGAATGATTACCTATAGACACATGCATGGCACCGCACTTCACCTGTTTATTGAACAATATGGTGCCATCTATAGAAGTTTACCAGGAATGATTACCTATAGACACATGCATGGCACCACACTTCACTTGTTTATTGAACAATATTGTGCCATCTATAGGAGTTTACCAGGAATGATTACCTATAGACACATGCATGGCACCGCACTTCACTTGTTTATTGAACAACATGGTGCCATCTATAGAAGTTTACCAGTAATTATTACCTATAGACACATGCATGGCACCGCACTTCACTTGTTTATTAAACAATATGGTACCATCTATAGAAGTTTACCAGGAATGATAACCTTTAGACACATGCACGGCACCGCACTTCACTTGATTATTGAATAATATGGTGCCATCTATAGAAGTTTACCAGGAATGATTACCTATAGACACATGCATGGCACCGCACTTCACTTGTTTATTGAACAACATGGTGCCATCTATAGAAGTTTACCAGGAATGATTACCTATAGACACATGCACGGCACCGCACTTCACTTGTTTATTGAACAATATGGTGCCATCTATAGAAGTTTACCAGGAATGATTACCTATAGACACATGCATGGCACCACACTTCACTTGTTTATTGAACAATATGGTGCCATCTATAGAAGTTTACCAGGAATGATTACCTATAGACACATGCATGGCACTGCACTTCACTTGTTTATTGAACAATATGGTGCCATCTATAGAAGTTTACCAGGAATGATTACCTATAGACACATGCATGGCACCGCTGTTCATCCGTTTATTGAACAATATGGTGCCATCTATAGAAGTTTACCAGGAATGATTACCTATAGACACATGCACGGAACCGCACTTCACTTGTTTATTGAACAATATGGTGCCATCTATAGAAGTTTACCAGGAATGATTACCTATAGACACATGCACGGCACCGCACTTCACTTGTTTATTGAACAATATGGTGCCATCTATAGAAGTTTACCAGGAATGATTACCTATAGACACATGCATGGCACCGCTGTTCATCCGTTTATTGAACAACATGGTGCCATCTATAGAAGTTTACCAGGAATGATTACCTATAGACACATGCATGGCACCGCTGTTCATCCGTTTATTGAACAACATGGTGCCATCTATAGAAGTTTACCAGGAATGATTACCTATAGACACATGCATGGCACCGCACTTCACTTGTTTATTGAACAACATGGTGCCATCTATAGAAGTTTACCAGGAATGATTACCTATTGACACAGGCACGGCACTGCACTTCACTTGTTTATTGAACAATATGGTGCCATCTATAGGAGTTTACCAGGAATGATTACCTATAGACACATGCATGGCACCGCACTTCACTTGTTTATTGAACAACATGGTGCCATCTATAGAAGTTTACCAGTAATTATTACCTATAGACACATGCATGGCACCGCACTTCACTTGTTTATTGAACAAAATGGTGCCATCTATAGAAGTTTACCAGGAATGATTACCTATAGACACATGCATGGCTCCGCACTTCACTTGTTTATTGAACAATATGGTGCCATCTATAGAAGTTTACCAGGAATGATTACCTATAGACACATGCATGGCACCGCACTTCACTTGTTTATTGAACATATGGTGCCATCTATAGGAGTTTACCAGGAATGATTACCTATAGACACATGCATGGCACCGCACTTTACTTGTTTATTGAACAATATGGTGCCATCTATAGAAGTTTACCAGGAATAATTACCTATAGACACATGCATGGCACCGCACTTCACCTGTTTATTGAACAACATGGTGCCATCTATAGAAGTTTACCAGGAATGATTACCTATAGACACATGCATGGCACCGCACTTCACCTGTTTATTGAACAACATGGTGCCATCTATAGAAGTTTACCAGGAATGATTACCTATAGACACATGCATGGCACCGCACTTCACTTGTTTATTGAACATATGGTGCCATCTATAGGAGTTTACCAGGAATGATTACCTATAGACACATGCATGGCACCGCACTTTACTTGTTTATTGAACAACATGGTGCCATCTATAGAAGTTTACCAGGAATAATTACCTATAGACACATGCATGGCACCGCACTTCACCTGTTTATTGAACAACATGGTGCCATCTATAGAAGTTTACCAGGAATGATTACCTATAGACACATGCATGGCACCGCACTTCACCTGTTTATTGAACAACATGGTGCCATCTATAGAAGTTTACCAGGAATGATTACCTATAGACACATGCATCGCACCGCACTTCACTTGTTTATTGAAAAACATGGTGCCATCTATAGAAGTTTACCAGGAATGATTACCTATTGACACATGCATGGCACCGCACTTCACTTGTTTATTGAACAATATGGTGCCATCTATAGGAGTTTACCAGGAATGATTACCTATAGACACATGCATGGCACCGCACTTCAATTGTTTATTGAACAACATGGTGCCATCTATAGAAGTTTACCAGGAATGATTACCTATTGACACATGCACGGCACTGCACTTAACTTGTTTATTGAACAATATGGTGCCATCTATAGAAGTTTACCAGGAATGATTACCTATAGACACATGCATGGCACTTCACTTGTTTATTGAACAACATGGTGCCATCTATAGAAGTTTACCAGGAAGGATTACCTATAGACACATGCATGGCACTTCACTTGTTTATTGAACAACATGGTGCCATCTATAGAAGTTTACCAGGAATGATTACCTATAGACACATGCATGGCACCGCACTTCGCCTGTTTATTGAACAACATGGTGCCATCTATAGAAGTTTACCAGGAATGATTACCTATAGACACATGCATGGCACCGCACTTCACTTGTTTATTGAACAACATGGTGCCATCTATAGAAGTTTACCAGGAATGATTACCTATAGACACATGCACGGCACCGCACTTCACCTGTTTATTGAACAACATGGTGCCATCTATGGAAGTTTACCTGGAATGATTACCTATAGACACATGCACGGCACCGCACTTCACCTGTTTATTGAACAACATGGTGCCATCTATAGAAGTTTACCAGGAATGATTACCTATAGACATATGCACGGCACCGCACTTCACCTGTTTATTGAACAACATGGTGCCATCTATAGAAGTTTACCAGGAATGATTACCTATAGACACATGCACGGCACTGCACTTCACTTGTTTATTGAACAACATGGTGCCATCCATAGAAGTTTACCAGGAATGATTACCTATAGACACATGCATGGCACCGCTGTTCACCTGTTTATTGAACAACATGGTGCCATCTATAGAAGTTTACCAGGAATGATTACCTATAGACACATGCATGGCACTGCACTTCACTTGTTTATTGAACAATATGGTGCCATCTATAGAAGTTTACCAGGAATAATTACCTATAAACACATGCATGGCACCGCACTTCACTTGTTTATTGAACAATATGGTGCCATCTATAGGAGTTTACCAGGAATGATTACCTATAGACACATGCATGGTACCGCACTTCACCTTTTTATTGAACAACACGAGCCACCTTGAATACAAAGTTTGCTGCAAGTATTGCGTTAATAAGGCATCAATTAGAGCCAATGCAGTTTAACACAGACATCTCGGTACTTCACAACAAATTATATTGAAGGGAAAGGACTCTTACCAGACTGCCTGTTGAACTGGAGTAATATCCCCTTGTATAGCATGCTGATGCAGAATTGTCTGGGCTGCTTGGGGAAGTTCTCCATTCCATTTGGTGGAACCTTCCTGTAAAGATACAAGTATTGATGTAAATTATCAAGGGACCCAACTTATATTGTAGATAATAAAATGCATTACCTGACGCACGTTAATCACCAACATCCAAGTTCAAGAAAATTTCAGAATGAATTCTTAAAAGAGAGCTAAAATAATTTTCAACATTTTACTTTTACCTTCATATGAAAATGACATGTGTTGTACAATTGACATTAAATACTGTCTTAATGTTTAAATACTTCATGTAAATATACACAGTAAAAATCCCGCTATTAAGACCACCTTCCGTTCTGGGTCAAAGTGTTTGTAAAATTAAGACCACTTTCCGTTCTGGGTCAAAGTGTTTGTAAAAGTTAGTCTTAAAGGTGTTATCTGACAGCTTGCCTATATTAAATACACCTACCAATACCTAACCACTCATTTTGGGAATTTGGTCATACTTTTGGCATAAATCCATATTTTTGTCATTATAAACACGATTTTGAATACTCACTTTATTGTTAGACTGTACTAATCAGGAGAAAAAATACTCTACATGTTCAGTATTTCCAACTCTAAATGTTCAGTATTTCTAACTCTAAATGTTCAGTATTTCCAACTCTCCATGTTCAGTATTTCCAACTCTACATGTTCAGTATTTCCAACTCTACATGTTCAGTATTTCCAACTCTAAATGTTCAGTATTTCCAACTCTCCATGTTCAGTATTTCCAACTCTACATGTTCAGTATTTCCAACTCTAAATGTTCAGTATTTCCAACTCTAAATGTTCAGTATTTCTAACTCTAAATGTTCAGTATTTCTAACATGTTCAGTATTTCTAACTCTAAATGTTCAGTATTTCCAACTCTCCATGTTCAGTATTTCCAACTCTCCATGTTCAGTATTTCCAACTCTACATGTTCAGTATTTCCAACTCTACATGTTCAGTATTTCCAACTCTAAATGTTCAGTATTTCCAACTCTCCATGTTCAGTATTTCCAACTCTCCATGTTCAGTATTTCCAACTCTCCATGTTCAGTATTTCCAACTCTCCATGTTCAGTATTACCAACTCTCCATGTTCAGTATTTCCAACTCTACATGTTCAGTATTTCCAACTCTACATGTTCAGTATTTCCAACTCTAAATGTTCAGTATTTCTAACTCTAAATGTTCAGTATTTCTAACTCTAAATGTTCAGTATTTCCAACTCTACATGTTTCTAAATGTTCAGTATTTCCAACTCTACATGTTCAGTATTTCCAACTCTAAATGTTCAGTATTTCCAACTCTAAATGTTCAGTATTTCTAACTCTACATGTTCAGTATTTCCAACTCTAAATGTTCAGTATTTCTAACTCTAAATGTTCAGTATTTCCAACTCTACATGTTTCTAAATGTTCAGTATTTCCAACTCTAAATGTTCAGTATTTCCAACTCTAAATGTTCAGTATTTCTAACTCTAAATGTTCAGTATTTCCAACTCTACATGTTCAGTATTTCCAACTCTAAATGTTCAGTATTTCCAACTCTAAATGTTCAGTATTTCTAACTCTACATGTTCAGTATTTCCAACTCTAAATGTTCAGTATTTCTAACTCTACATGTTCAGTATTTCTAACTCTAAATGTTCAGTATTTCCAACTCTAAATGTTCAGTATTTCTAACTCTAAATGTTCAGTATTTCTAACTCTAAATGTTCAGTATTTCCAACTCTAAATGTTCAGTATTTCTAACTCAGCATGGCTCAGATAGGAAACACCTGTTTGCAATGATGAGGGGAGATTTATCCTTGACTGTTCACAAAGGCATCAATGAACAGCATTTTGTATGACCTTTTCAGGGACCAATGACTTATTTGGTTATTTGAGATTGTTTTTTTGTTATCAAACGGTCAGTTAACACCTTCAATAGTGAGTTTGGATGAGACATTGTTTATGTATCAAAATGTCTGCCTCTAACATCTGACCAGTGAAAAACCCCAAATCACTTCATTTTAAAATATTTTTAACAAAATTATGCTATTTTATGATATGAAAATAGTTTACCTATCATTGCCCCAATGAAAATTATGGTAATCATTAAACAACAGAGGAATATGTTTGGCAAGAATGCAGAAGCAAGAATGAGCTTAATGATTTGCATTTGTTTCAAGTGCAGTTTGTCCTGTGCATAATCATTTTTACTCAGTAAAAACCAAGAAGCAATCAAGAAAATAGATGAAGATCTGAACGTCTTTAACTTCCTAATATCATTTTAATTTGCCCTAATAACAGGCACATTTATGTTCTACATAAAGAACCTTTATACTCATAATTTGGTTTAATTATCAAACTAATGTTAGAACCTAATTAGCACCTAATTGACTAAGATCATGACACGGTGTGACCCAGTGTCCTAGATTGTTCATTGAAAACACCCTGGAGGGCATTATTTTGCCAATATGTGGATGCAAACCTAACCATGGGTGACTTTTTCTTACAGTCAAGATTGTCACAATGAGGTCAGTATTCACATCAAAAATACACAATATGTTCTATTAGAACTGGTTGTTATGCCAGATTAGTGGCATGCCCATTATTATGGTCAGGTTTCTCAATAAACAAAGAAGCCAAACAGTTTGTACTTATGAAAATTGGCCTTAATAGAGATGTGGTTGCTTAAGTGGCATGGTTGTTAGGTGGCATTTTACAGTTTTATATAAAAAATGAATTTAGGCATGGACGACTTTAAGAGCATTGGTCCAGAGGTAATGCATTAGCCAATAACTGCACATTTTGTGACCAAGCACTTTTATCCCAAGACACTACTTTAAATGAATTCAATCCTAAAACTTCATCTTATACATTAAACCACTGGGGTTGTCCAATGGTAGGACGCACGACTCCGGACCACGGGGTCCATGGGAAGAACTTTGGTCACCGCTAATTTCCTTGAAACAAGAAATTGACTCAAATTATTCAACTCCTCCCAGGTGTACAAATGGGACCTGTGAGCATTATTCGGGTCATGCATCTGACTTCCTAGCGTCATACAGTCCTGCCACCGTACCAGTTGTCCAAAGCATTGTGTATTGTGCATATTTCTATCATAAAGGTATTGTATGGTAATTTTGTGTATCGTGTAACGTAATAGGCCTATCGTAAAGTAACGTAATGAGCCACATCATAAATGGTTACTGTTATGGAATATAACACTTATGACTAGACCGTTGTAGCATAATGGAACGTTTAGTATTGTAACGTTACACAAGGAGAATTGTACTGTGCAGTCACATAATTCTTTTATACGTATATACATACACTGTTACATTTTTCTAATAACATTATCATGCTCATACAATAGTTCATCGGAAATCTAAATGCCATTATAAATGCTATACAAATATAAAAAACTTTACGGTTGTAAACAGAAACTAAACTGTATATTGATTTCCGGTACATGCATACATGTACTATCGGTGAGCATATTTTTACACGCAAATTAACATTGCACACTTAAGAAATTTTCGTACTTATTACTTGAGTAACATGATGTGTTGATTAGATATGAATGGACATTTAGAAAAAATAATCTTGAATTCTGGTTATTTACTCACACTTTTATGGAAAATAAAGAGCAGTTACACGTAATTGGAATAAACATACAGTTGGAAAAACTTGCTATAACACAATCTAGTGCTATGTCAGGTTATGGAAAAGAGGTTTGCTCGTTTTGGAGTAATTATCAACTTATACTTCCGCTTTGGCTATTGGATTTACTATTGTTTTATTATCAATGATGAATGGTTGATTGTGTTGTGGGCTGTGCCCCCTGATTCTTTTAATAAAATTCTTTACAGGATGTCCTATGTGTGATGTCAATCATACTTACTCCTGCTCCTGTAATATTTTTGTTTGTATCCTTGCTAACGTCGGTGTAGATGTGGATGTGAGTAGCGGTATCTTAATACTAAGGGGATAATATGTCATCGATTACGTCTACTAAATTTGTTGAAATGTTAATAGATTTGATCCCTACATGGAGCGGATGAACTGGAGGTGTTATTTGGTTGGCTGTTAATCCCATTTTGTCTCATAACGTAACAATCCTTTGTGTGTATGGTTCTGTTAGTTGGCTTGACTACTCTCCTACCCTGTTAAATATATCTTTATTTGTGATGAATGGATTTTGTTGTCTAATTGAGCAGGCCCAGTAATTAAGCTGCGTATTTCTATTTGGTATGTTATACTATCTTCTCCTATTGCTGCATGTATTTGATCAGTGTGTTAGTTATGGTGTTCCTCTAATATTATTTTAATAGCTCTGTTTTGAAATCGCTGAAGTTTGTCAAGCAATGTTGTTTTTATTCTGTCGACCCATATGCTATTATACCATAACAAATTTTAAATATAATTAGTGCTTGATCTAAGGTTAAATATAAGACAATGGTATGTTTCTGATTTTATTTATTTTCTTGCAGCTAGCCCATTCATGTAGGTTATTCGGTACCTATAAATCACATGAGCGTTTATAAGCCCCTACACAGATTACCACTTTATGACACCACGTTTTTACTCAAATGTGTGTGAACTTATGTGGTCATTTAGCTGTAGTGCACAACACCTGCATCAGGTCTCAAAACGTGTCATATGAAGATCACAGCATACATTGTCTGGCTACGATATCACTCAGTAATACGCAGAAATGGATGCGGGGAATAGGGGTGGAAAATCAGAATATACGTGTATAGAAGAGAGGTGTAAGAATGTTAGTAAAATACAGAGTTAAATTGATTATTCTTAGCATGGTACATTTTTACATACTTGTTCAATGTTTGAGAAGGTTATCATATTGGCTTCACTAACTTATTGTTTGCTTACACATTTTACAGTTTAGTTGGAATTAGTTGTATTGTCTTATTTGAAAGGTGTGTAATCATACCGCCTACATGCACTGGAAGTGGGCCGAACAGAGCAAAACGATTTAGACTATGTCCACTTCGTACAGTCTAAATAGGCCGAGTTAAACCTTGTAAAACATGTACATGGTATCGTACATGGAACGTAATTGTATTGTACATACATGGTATCGTGTGACAACCGTTACGATTCCAGAACTGTATGTCTCGGCTGCTCATACAGGATTTACGAATATATCCAATGTCCAGGGGCTAAAACTGTGAAGTTGACTAAATATGCCATCGCCGCAGAAGAAGACTATAAACCAGACTTTTACCTTTTACTACATCTATCTATTCGGTGAACTCTGCAACCAATAATTCCCTCTTTAGTTCAACTCATAATTCTCGAACCAGGACATTGCCTTTATTTGCATTTAAAAAATCCTGAGGTTTAGAAGCAATTTCCAGAAATGAAGGAACCATTCATTTTCTGCAAAGTGCAATCATCATCTAATTAATGGCTCTATACATGTATTTGCCCACACAATTACAGTAACATAATATCAACATGCAATGAAAGCCCTGTGTCCCCAATGGCGATGTTATTGTAACCCAATATGGCACTTGCCTGGTACATGTACCTCATTAACAAGTTCTTCCTGCAGCTCCAACTAAACATTCTGGGAGTGTCATTGTTACAAGAAACACATCAACCTGACAAGATTAATGGAAGAAAACTAGACTTTGAATAATAAATAACACAATATTCAGGGTAAAGTTTTTCATTTAATACTGGTTTTGCATTCAATTTACTTCTGCCAGTGTATCTGACATGGTATTTGTCAATTTGGCATCCTGAATACAAATCAACAACAACTTGAAAAATAGTTTAAACAATATATAATGTGAAGTACTTTTATCACACTACATGCTAGTTTCTTTTTTCTTGAAAAATAGTATCTAACATGTCACTTCTCCATTTACCATTCTAAAATAAAACAAAATGCATCAAAAACTGAATGTGAAGCTATTCTTATACAAATGTATGTCATCAACAGTAATCTTGGCATGTTGTTAGTTTTTCCTCCTCTCTTTCAAGTCCAAAAAAATAGGTGATGTTGGACTTGAAGTTAGATTGATTTGGTCATATATAAAATATATAAAATGTGAACAATAAAAAGAAATAGTAATGTGAGATATGATGCATATGCATTATTTTATTAATGAAAAACTTGTTGACATTCATTGTGTGAGTCATGCCACCTTCACCCCTGTTGATCACTCATTTGTAAGTACCAAAGTTTACTGGCCATTTACAAAAGAGAGTCTACTGTATGTGGTACCTGACACAACCAAATCTGAAGAATCCAAGTGTAAATATAATTGAGGTAACAGTGCACATGATAGTTTTTATAGGACTGCTCAGATTTTACAGTATTGTTTCCAGCAGACAATCAACACAAGCCATGAATCCAAATTAGTTGCTAGTCCAAATCTCTGTGCATTCATAAAACCATAGATCTTCTGCAGTGAGATATTATACCAGAGAGAGAGCATGTGCAATAAATTGCTAATATGATTATGGACTGAACAAAAATATGTTGAAGCAAAATCGGTTTTATCACATATCATGAATTTACAACTTGTCATTGCAGTAATATAAACATATAGAAAATATATTGTAGTCAGAATTTACAAAAACTGAACTACTTTGCACAATAAGGTTAATAAAAATATGTTTAAACTGTCTCATAAATTATGGACTGATTACTGGTGTAAATATATTTAAACTGTCTAATAAATTAGGGACTGATCACTGAGGTACATATATTTAAACTGCCTAATGAATTAGGGACTGATTACTGGTGTAAATATATTTAAACTGTCTAATAAATTAGGGACTGATCACTGAGATATTTAAACTGTCTAATAAATTAGGGACTGATCACTGAGGTAAATATGTTTAAACTGTCTAATAAATTAGGGACTGATTACTGGTGTAAATATATTTAAACTGTCTAATAAATTAGGAACTGATCACTGAGGTAAATATGTTTAAACTGTCTAATGAATTAGGGACTGATCACTGAGGTAATTATGTTTAAACTGTCTTATGAATTAGGGACTGATCACTGAGGTAAATATGTTTTAACTGCCTAATGAATTAGGGACTGATCACTGAGGTAAATATGTTAAAACTGTCTAATGAATTAGGTACTGATCACTGAGGTACATATGTTTAAACTGCCTAATGAATTAGGGACTGATCACTGAGGTAAATATGTTTAAACTGTCTAATGAATTAGGTACTGATCACTGAGGTACATATGTTTAAACTGCCTAATGAATTAGGGACTGATCACTGAGGTAAATATGTTTAAACTGTCTAATGAATTAGGTACTGATCACTGAGGTACATATGTTTAAACTGCCTAATGAATTAGGGACTGATCACTGAGGTACATATGTTTAAACTGCCTAATGAATTAGGGACTGATCACTGAGGTAAATATGTTTAAACTGCCTAATGAATTAGGGACTGATCACTGAGGTAATTATGTTTAAACTGCCTAATGAACTAGGGACTGATCACTGAGGTATATATGTTTAAACTGCCTAATGAATTAGGGACTGATCACTGAGCTAATTATGTTTAAACTGCCTAATGAATTAGGGACTGATCACTGAGGTAAATATGTTTAAACTGCCTAATAAATTAGGGATTGATCACTGAGGTAATTATGTTTGAACTGCCTAATGAATTAGGGACTGATCACTGAGGTAAATATGTTTAAACTGCCTAATGAATTAGGGACTGATCACTGAGGTAAATATGTTTAAACTGCCTAATGAATTAGAGATTGATCACTGAGGTAAATAAGTTTAAACTGTCCAATAAATTAGGGATTGATCACTGAGATAAATATGTTTAAACTGTCTAAAAAATTAGTGACCGATCACTAAGGTAAATATGTTTAAACTGCCTAATGAATTAGGGACTGATCACTGAGGTAATTATGTTTAAACTGTCTTATAAATTAGGGAATGAAATTAGTTCTGAAATTGATGTGTAACAACATAATCATATATAATATAAAACCAAAAGTCTACAGCATTAAAAATAATGGGGCTATATTTGCCCACATTATTACCATCATACAATAAAAACCCAATGACGCTGTTAATGTAGCCCAATATGGCACCAGCATGGCACATTATTCATAATAACTCTTCATAATTCTCAATAAACATCCTGGGAGTGCCACTGTGACATGGAACATGTCACTCTGACATGGTAATTGTCCCAAAATTAGAACTTTAATAATAAGAAATACACAAATATTAAATGTCAAGTTTTTTTTAAACCATTTAATGCCAATATTTTAAATATGACACCTGGATTTCTGTTAATTTGACATTCTGCTTGTAATGATTTTACAAATGATTCTTGTTTATTTATAAAAGAAGTGAATGTGAAGCTATTCTTATAACACTACACTAATGTTACCTACATTACATGTAAACTAGGGTATCTAACAAGCTTTTCACCATCCTATTCTTGCTTAAATTATTGGAAATGTGTGCGAGTCATGCCAGCTTCACCACAGCTAATGTTCCAGTTGTATGACTAGAAACATTTATTAATGATCTTTGAGTCTTCTACTCTTGAGGATATACAAGTATACATACCAATCAATGAGGTCTATTGTGAATATGTACCATATATTCATATTGCTAAGATTTATCACCTATAGCTTAAAGCTATCATTTCTCTATACTATTCAGGGCATTTATAAAAATAATAGGTAAATTGTTTCCCTATATCATTTATATGCATGAAATATCAGATTTTTATAGTAAAATCAATTAAAAATACTTACATTCTATAAAATATGCATTTTGTTATGCATTTCGTCGGAGTTTGTTCCCTAGAAGGCTGCAAGTACACAGAACCTACTGTGCATGCCCGGCCTCTTTAGTCATTTCATAATTCTGACTGGGTGAGAGGAACTAGTGGGGTGGGACTGCCTTTTGTAGCAGGTATTTCTAACTAAAGCAGATTTTACTATAAAAACCCAATTTCAGTCGCAAAATACCTTACCTGCTATAAAATATGAAGACTCTAAAGCAAAGGCAGGAAGGTAGATAACTCACCTAGCAATAACGTCTACAAGATCACGCTTGCCAACAGGGTTGCCTTCCTCAAGTGTAACTTAGCCTAATATTGTTTGTGCTACTACTAGAGGTCCAATAAAGTGCAGTTGTCAGAGACAGATATAAAGGATCGGAGGTAGAAAGTGGAAAAAGTCTAAGCCTTTTTCCAAGATGTGTATTCAGAAAATCATCTAGAGTACCGGTGTAATGATTTACAAAGTCCCAAGGAGATGAAACAGGTATGGGCTTGTGCCGTCTGATTTGCAGGAAAGAAATATCTTGGTCAGACAAATCAGAATAAGCAAGTCAAATGGTAGAAGCAATCTATCAAGAGATGGAGGCAGCGGAAATGTCCTTAGATCCTTTCACTGGAATCAACAGAAGATTCTGCCTAATCTAATAGGCTTTACCCTGTCAAGATAAATCTGACAGAGCAGAGAAATCTATCAGGATCAGAGGCACCCAAGTCCTCTGATAAACTAGGAATGGTGAATGGACGAGAAGCCACAGAAGGAAGCTGATTTTTGTTAAGAAAACCAGCTTGAAAAATCAAAGTGACTGACCTGTCAGAATTCCAGCGAAGAAAATTTTCTTCACCTGAAAGAACATGAATCTCACAAGCTGTTTCAAGTGGAAAGAATGATGACTGGCCTCCACAAACCGTCCTTCTTGGGAACTAGAAAGATACAGCTGTTGAAACCTGGAGTTTGAAGAAGAAGTACCCTTTTCCACGGTCTGTTCTCTAAAAGGACATTAATTGTTGAGGCAAAACATAGTGTTCTGACGACAGATCTTTTGGTGTTCAGGAATGAGAAGGAGGAGATGCAAGAGGCATGCCATATCCTCAATCTATAATCAAGAGAAGCTAAGGGTCTCGAGTAATGCAGGACCAGGCTGGAAGAAAGTGTGTTGCCATGTCAGGGTAACTTGCCTTACACTTCTGTCCCTCAAGAAACAGAGGATCAGTTCTACCTGCACTACACTGATAACCAGAGCATCTGCATCTCCTGCTTCTGAAGCAGAAAAGGAGGTAGAAGAAGGACAGCAGGGAGCAGTGGCACAAGGTAAAGGAACCTGTGGTTTACCACTTCCTGACTGGTTTAGATTAGTGACTGGTGCCTTGTGTCTGGGTGGAAGCAAAAGCTTGACCAGTCACTGGTCCATGAAAGATAGGTGGCTGTCTGGGGCCTGATGACCATGGTAGTAAGAAATTGCTATGGGAATGAACAGGCAAGGTGGCAAAGAATGCCAACATGTTGGACATGTGTGTCTCTTGTGCAGATCTAGAAGTACCTAAAGTACCTGACCTGTAACCATTGACTGGTGACCATTGACTGGTGACCAGTGACCATTGACTGGTGACCTGTAACCATTGACTGGTGACCTGTGACCATTGACTGGTGACCAGTGACCATTGATTGGTGACCTGTGACCATTGACTGGTGACCAGTGACCATTGACCTGTGACCATTGACTGGTGACCTGTAACCATTGACTGGTAACCATTGACCATTGACTGGTGACCAATGACCATTGACTGGTGACCTGTAACCATTGACTGGTCACCAGTGACCATTGACTGGTGACCATTGACTGGTGACCAGTGGCCATTGACTGGTGAACAGTGACCAGTAACTGGTGACCATTGACTGGTGACCTGTAACCATTGACTGGTGACCAGTGACCTGTAACCATTGACTGGTGACCTGTGACCATTGACTGGTGACCTGTAACTATTGACTGGTGACCATTGACCATTGACGGGTGACTTGTGATCATTGACAGGTGACCTGTGACCATTGACTGGTGATCAGTGACTGGTGACCAGTGACCTGTAACCATTGACTGGTGACCTGTGACCATTGACTGGTGACCTGTAACCATTGACTGGTGACCACTGACCATTGACAGGTGACCTGTAACCATTGACTGGTGACCATTGACTGGTGACCAGTGACCTGTAACCATTGACTGGTGACCTGTAACTATTGACTGGTGACCACTGACCATTGACAGGTGACCTGTAACCATTGACTGGTGACCTGTAACCATTGACTGGTGACCTGTAACCATTGACTGGTGACCAATGACTGGTGACCAGTGACCTGTAACCATTGACCAGTGACCTGTGACCATTGACAGGTGACCTGTAACCATTGACTGGTGATCAGTGACTGGTGACCTGTAACCATTGACTGGTGACCTGTGACCATTGACTGGTGACCTGTAACCATTGACTGGTGACCACTGACCATTGACAGGTGACCTGTAACCATTGACTGGTGACCATTGACTGGTGACCAGTGACCTGTAACCATTGACCAGTGACCATTGACAGGTGACCTGTAACCATTGACTGGTGATCAGTGACTGGTGACCTGTAACCATTGACTGGTGACCACTGACCATTGACAGGTGACCTGTAACCATTGACTGGTGATCAGTGACTGGTGACCTGTAACCATTGACTGGTGACCTGTAACCATTGACTGGTGACTTGTGATCATTGACTGGTGACCTGTAACCATTGACTGGTGACCTGTGACCACTGACTGGTGACCAGTTGCCATTGACTGGTGACCTGTGACCATTGACTGGTGACCTGTAACCATTGACTGGTGAGCAGTTGCCATTGACTGGTGACCTGTGACCATTGACTGGTGACCTGTGAACATTGAAGGGTGACAAGTGACCATTGATGGGGCAAATGACCATTGACTCGTGACCTGTAACCATTGACTGGTGACCAGTGACCATTGACTGGTGACCTGTAACCATTGACATGTGACAAGTGACCATTGACTGGTGACCCGTGACAATTGACCGGTGACCATTGACTGATGACCTGTAACCATTGACTGGTGACCTGTTACCATTGATTGATGACCAGTGACCAGTGACTGGTGACTTGTGACCACTGACTAGTGACCACTGACTGGTGATGGGTGACCTGTGGCCATTGACTGGTGACCTGTGACCAATGACTGGTGACCTGTAACCATTGACTGTTGACCAGTGACCATTGACAGGTGACTTGTGATCATTGACAGGTGACCTGTGACTATTGACTGGTGATCAGTGACTGGTGACCTGTAAGCATTGACTGGTGACCATTGCCTGGTGACTTGTGATCATTGACTGGTGACCTGTAACCATTGACTGGTGACCTGTGACCATTTACTGGAGACCTGTAACCATTGACTGGTGACCAGTGACCATTGACTGGTGACCTGTAACCATTGACTGGTGACCTGTAACCATTGACTGGTTACCAGTAACCATTGACTGGTGACCTGTGACCATTGACTGGTGACCATTGAAGGGTTACAAGTGACCATTGATGGGTGACAAGTGACCATTGACTGGTGACCAGTGACCATTTACTGGTGACCTGTGACCACTGACTGGTGACCATTGACTGGTGACTTATGACCATTGACTGGTGACCAGTGACCAATGACTGGTGACCATTGACTGGTGGCCATTGACTAGTGACCTGCGACCATTGACTGGTGACCACTGACTAGTGATCTGTGACCAATGACTGGTGACTGGTAATTGTCAGTTGCCTGATGATCAGTATAAAAAGCAATAAGACTGGTAACTGGTGCCTTTTGACTGGTGACAGATGAAGTCTGGCCAGTGACTGGTGATCAGTATAAAAAGTAATAAGACTGGTAACTGGTGCCTTTTGACTGGTGACTGGTGGCAGATGAATTCTGGCCAGTGACTAGTGATCAGTATAAAAAGCAATTAGACTGGTAACTAGTGTCTTCTGTCTGGTGGCAGATGAAGACTGGCTAGTCACTGGAGAACAGAATGCCTGACTGGGACCTTTTTAAGGGAGGTGACCTATGCATCCAGATAGACAGAAATGCCTTAGAATTTTAGGCAAAAAAATAAAAGTTTTAGCCTGATCAGGCCTTTCAGAGATATAGGCCAACTCCTAGAAATTTCCAAAACTTAATTAGCACTTGGAGAGGCAGACTGATATTCAGACTTAGATAAAGAATTAATGGATGAAGCATTAGATTTATCTGATAATGTGCCACGTGACTTGTCATGCTTCTGTGAACTATATATTGCTCAGACATGTATGTTTTCTGCTAGCACTTTACATACTGTGTACTGGTAGTCTTAAAGGGGACAAATAGTGACTCTTTCTTCGGATCACTAAGTAGTTATTATTTTTAAATGCTTAATTACCATATCGTTTCTTAATAAAACCAGGTTTTGATGGGGTACATTACAGAGTCACAAGATCAAAGTTTCTCACGACCTTGTCTTATTTATATAAAAAATGTCCAAGGTTGATGGTAGGATAAATGTATATTTACAGCACTATACATGGGACAAAAAGTGAAAACATCACTTATTCAAGCCAATGGAGAATAAAAAAAGGTAACGAGAAAATATGATTGTATATGTAAATTATTGATATATGTCTCTCTTTATTTATGTCAACATCAATGAAATGTAAGAAGTAGAATCAATGACAGCTCTACTTCTTGTATCAGGATTTTGTATTCATATTGTTGGGGGGTGGGTGTTATCTTCTTATAATCATAATGCCAGGAAGTTTTTATTATGATTATAATTGTGTTGGTAACACAGACTTGCCAATAGTATCAGAATTGTCCTGTCAGAAGAAACAAAGGAAGCACAAGCATCGTTTGACATGTTTCACAACCTTAACAGCAGCAAAAGATGGGAATAGACTAACCTTGCAGTGGCTGACCTCGTGTTCAACAAAGATGACCATTAGATCCTCATGCTGTCTGACATCTGTCCAGTTATCATCCTCTGGAATACCTCGGTCCTCCCTGGTGGCAAGAGCAAGCCTCAGTTTGATCTGTCCATCCACACTGGAACGGGATGATCTACCCTCCAGCTGGAACCAGCGCTCAATACCAGATGATGGGATATCCTACAACAAAGTTAATCAAACTACTTATTTTGTGAGATAATGGGACATTTGATCAGACCTTTGCCCATTTTTTTTAACTTCAAGAATATGTACAAGGTTTTAATAAAAAATAGCACTCTGTACTTTAGGTATTGTCTTAAAAATGTAGAATATTTTGAAAAAATCATAATGTCTTCAGGCCCTTTCTTTGCTTTCCTTCCAGGACTTATTTTGGTCCCCTGCCCAAGATACAAATATATACGCTATAAACATAATGCTCAAATACAACAGGATTAAACTGAAGACCTCAATCCTACCTAAAAGAAACAAACATAAACAAGTATGATACCACATTATCACATTATCCTGACATGATATCACACTCAGTCACATTATCCTGACATAATACCACATCCAGTCACATTATCCTGACATATCACACCCAGTTACATTATCCTGACATAATACCACACCCCGTCACATTATCCTGACATAATACCACACCCAGTCACATTATCCTGACATAATACCACATCCAGTCACATTATCCTGACATAATACCACACCCAGTCACATTATCCTGACATAATACCACACCCAGTCACATTATCCTGACATAATACCACACCCAGTCACATTATCCTGACATGATACCACACCCAGTCACATTATCCTGACATAATACCACACAGTCACATTATCCTGACATAATACCACACCCAGTCACATTATCCTGACATAATACCATACCCAGTCATGTTATCCTGACATAATACCACACCCAGTCACATTATCCTGACATAATACCACACCCAGTCACATTATCCTGACATAATACCACACCCAGTCACATTATCCTGACATAATGCCACACCCAGTCACATTATCATGACATAATACCACACCCAGGCACATTATCTTGACATATCACACCCAGTCACAATATTCTGACATATCACACTGAGTCAAATTATCCTGACATGATATCACACCCAGTCAAATTTTCCTGGCATTATACTACACCTAGTCACATTATCCTGACATATCATATCCTGTCAAATTATCCTGGTATGATACTACACCCAGTCACATTATCCTGACATGAGATCACACCCAGTCACATTATCCTGACATATCACACCTGGTCAAATTATCCTGGCATAATACTACACCCAGTCACATTATCCTGGCATGATATCACACTCTGTCACATAATCCTGGCATAATACCACACCAAGTCACATCATCCTGGCATAATACCACACCCAGTCACATTATCCTGACATGATATCAAACCTGGTCAAATTATCCTGGCATAATACTACACCCAGTCACATTATCCTGACATAATACCATACCCAGTCACATTATCCTGACATGATATCAAACCGGGTCAAATTATCCTGGCATAATACCACACCCAGTCACATTATCCTGACATGATATCAAACCTGGTCAAATTATCCTGGCATAATACTACACCCAGTCACATTATCCTGACATAATACCACATCCAGTCACATTATTCTAGCATGATACCACACCCAGTCACATTATCCTGAAATGTTACCACACACAGTCAAATTATCCTGGCATAATACCACACCCAGTCACATTATCCTGACATGATATCAAACCTGGTCAAATTATCCTGGCATAATACTACACCCAGTCACATTATCCTAGCATAATACCACACCCAGTCACATTATCCTGACATAATACCACATCCAGTCACATTATCCTCATTATCTGGCATAATACCACACCCAGTCACATTATCCTGACATAATACCACTTCCAGTCACATTATCCTGACTTAATACCACACCCAGTCACATTATCCTGACATAATACCACACCCAGTCACAATATCCTGACATATCACACTAAGTCAAATTATCCTGACATGATATCACACCTGGTCAAATTATCCTGGCATAATATCACACTCAGTCACATAATCCTGGCATGATATCACAATCAGTCACATAATCCTGGCATAATACCACACCTAGTCACATTATCCTGGCATAATACTACACCCAGTCACATTATCCTGACATGATATCACACCTGGTCAAATTATCCTGGCATAATACTACACCCAGTCACATTATCCTGGCATGATATCACACTCAGTCACATAATCCTGGCATAATACCACACCCAGTCACATTATCCTGACATAATACCACAACAAGTCACATTATCCTGACATAATACCACATCCAGTCACATTATCCTGGCATGATACCACACCCAGTCACATTATCCTGGCATAATACCACACCCAGTCACATTATCCTGGAATGATACCACACCCAGTCACAGTATCCTGGCATGATACCACACCCAGTCAAATTATCCTGGCATGATATCACACCCAGTCACATTAACCTGGAATGATACCACACCCAGGCACATTATCTTGACATATCACACCCAGTCACATTATCCTGACATAATACCACACCCAGTCACAATATCCTGACAGAAACATGCACACCAAGTTTGGAGTCATTTGGACCTACGGTGACAAAGTTACACTCCGGACAAGAAATGCTCTATAAAAATCAATCAAAGAGGAATAATTCTAAAACAGAACAAGGTAGAGTTACGGTACTTGTGCACTGCACTTCGAGTCATTGCCAGAAACATGCATACCAAGTTTGGAGTCATTTGGACATACGGTGACAAAGTTAGGCTCCGGACAAGGAAATCCGGACGCCGCCGCCGACAAAGTAATCCCAACATGTCGCCTTTTCAGGCGACACATAAACATTAACAATAATACATTGCTCCTATCAGTTGAAAGTTAAAGCCAGTATTAATGAAAAGCTAATTAGTAACACTTTCAGCATGCGGTGTTGTCTTGAAAAAAGCACTAAAGATAGAACTACCAATCCTTCTTTGACAACAATTTTGTAAATTGTCAGCAATTAATGAGGACAATTATCAGGAAAACACATTTATATTTGTCCCTGAAAAATCATTTATTCGCATTTTTGACTTCCAGTCTTTAAATAAAACTCATATTTTAAGAACTTTATTCTTTATTGTAAGAAGTCATAAACCCATCTACTATCCTGTGGTGATTCTAACAATATAACAGGTATTTTATATTTTTAATCATTTTGTTTACTTTCTGGATGACAAAAATACTGAAGGTCAAAATTAGTTTTTAAGAACCATTTATGCATCCTTAAAATCCCCAAAGCAGAAGTGGATTTCAATTTGTACTATCTCAGTTACCTTATCCAATTTGCAATCAGTTGCTTAAAAGCCATGCATGTTAGCAAGATGTAAAATTGAGATGAGAAGGACACAGTGTAATTAGCAAACCAGACTGTAACAGGTCACTTATGGACTGACTGGGATCAACAGTTCATTTAAAAATCAATGCACGACTAAACTCAGTTCTTGCTATCACATTGTCGACTTCCAAGCAAAGCCACTTCCATCTCTACATGTCAAAGAAACTGTTCTAGGGTATCACTGAAAGAGTTCAGTCAGGATGGCAAAAACATTCTGCTGAATGTCTTCATAAACTGACTAAGCCATAAGCTGCTATTTTTTGTTTAAAACCATACTAAATTTTGTAGTCTTAAAAAAAAACACCTGTCTTAAACACCTTTGTCCAGTGCATTTTCAAATTTTCGTATATGTTTCAATGCTTATAGGACTTTGTGATATCTTTATTTCAAATCAGTAGCTGATTGTTGTTATGACAAGAAAATAAATAATACATTTGTGCATTGCTTGATTTTTTTTTTCATGTATTTTAAAACAAACTTTTTTTAAAAAGAGCATTTAAAAATCTTAACATTAACTTGTTAGGTAAGTTTTCTTCTGTTTTTTTCCCTATGTAATATTGTTCCAGGTATTTCTGCAAAGAAAATCAGCTGAAAATAAAAAAATAACCCATGCTGTTGAGAATAATTATAGTAAACAACATGAGAAAGCACTGACAGAATAAACCTATGTTGAAATATATAAATACATGCAACCAAACAAAGGATGACTTACAGTCCTGATAATTATGTTTTTGTCAACTATTCCCTTTCTGATATGTCAGCCTTGCCTTATTTCTCACTGTGTACAGCAATAATGTCTATAAGAGTAGTTTTAACAAGACTTTTTCTAATTATATTCACAGGTTCTCCTGTCTCTCTGCAGCACATTGAATCTGGTATTTTTCTGGCAGGTGTAAATCTGCAAAGACATGGTGTGAGCCTTGCTAAGTAATAAAATTACATCACCTGTTAAGGCCATTAATGTGGAACTATTCTGGATTTGTGTTTTATTGTCTTGATTTTAGCCAATATGCAGTAGATGTTTATTGTAATCTTAACAAAGCTTTAACACACACCAAATGGATATTTTAAGCGAGGTAAATAAATTCTAACATTTTGAAAAACTTGTAAATGTAATAATCTTGAACAACTTGTTTCAGCCATATATGAAATTTATTAACAACTTGTGAACTGAGATGTTTGTTTTCTTAAATAAACAAAACTAGCAATTTGACAATACCGTAAATATTCAGTAGAGAAGATTTAAACCATTTCTTACTATGTCTTTAATAAAGCAAAGATATATGAATCCTGAAGTGTTAACCATTGAAAATGTTTGAGAAAGCATGTTAAAGAATCGTGTATGCTGCAAAGTGCATCTTGAATTATACAAATATCAATACAGCAGGCAAGGCAGCTCAGTAGAAGACAAAAAACCCACTATCTTTAAGAAAATGATAATTAACAATTTCCAACAATTGTAAAGTATATATCCTGAAATGACCATAGTGAAGGCCAATACTAGTCCTATGACCATAAAAACTTGCCATTTTTCTGGCTTTATGAACTTGCTCGTTCACAGTGACTAAGATGTTGCACATCCATGAACATTATTTTTCTTTCTTGACACACTGGGCATCGCAATCTTTCTGAAGTACTCTAACAACAACTGGAAGTTTTCAGCAGTTGTAAATCTAGTCTGGTCTTCTGAGCAAACTTGTAGAAAAATACAGTAACATGACTTGTTGTAAATCATGATTATAGTGTGATGCCTGTTGGATACATGTAGATGTTTTATTGTTGGGGACTCAAGACTAAACTGAGAAATGATGTGCCAAGAGAGCAGTAACTAAGACATTTAAAACAACAGGGGAGAGGGGCACTCCTTCGAACTGGAGCAGAATATTCAGTGGCTGCCAGAACATCTCAGTTGCCAAGTATACTGAGCATTATACATTTTTGTTAACGAAAATGCTGCTAAGGAAATGAAAAAAAAATACTTTAATGAGATGCACAGGTCACTTTTGTGACATTATTGTGGCTCATGTTTTGTAGCATATATTGATTTAATAGAGAAAAAAGACAAAATATACAAAAGGCATTTTGAATTCTCCTGGCCTAGAAAAAACTTAAAGTATATGGCAGATAAATAACCCTATTGAATAAAATGAATAACATTTTGTAACACAGTGACACAACCACAACTGATGCACAATATAAAATAAAACCTTCTACCTGGTATACTACATACAGAAAGTTACTTCTAAAAGTACAAATTCTGCTTAAATAACAACATATATAAATAATATATAATATATTTTACAAGAAACAATTCTAGTGATACTTATAAATTATTCAACATTGTATTTTGGATTAATTTTTCAAATTTTAACAACTTTTCACCTCAGCTAACTTGAGTTTGTGAATTTTTATGTACTATGTCAAAGTTCTCAAGTCTGACCTTTAAATAATCTCATACATGTCAACATTGGTCGAATAAAAAAAAAAGGAAAAACACAGTAATGTCATTTGTTTTCTATATTTTTTTTAGAGTATGCTTTTTAAATAAAAAATACTCCAAAAACATGTGAAAAACACACTTCTTTCTTTCTTGCTTTAATTTGCCTTTCTTTTACAAATCTTCCTTGCTGACCGCGACTTCTTGTCGCCATTTTTGAGTGAAGAAATTGATGCGATTTCATTGGATAAAACTGGAAAACTAAAATAGGGTGATTTTATTCTCAGAAGGCCGAGTGTTGATGTAAATGATCGAACATGTATTATTGTAAAACGCTAAATGCCAACATTGCATTCATGAGATTGATTACACATCTAATACCTTGAGTTAAAATCTATCCAATCCAATGAGAAATGTAGAAGTTGTGCTTTTACATAAGTTTATTCTTACATATACATGTATTTGTTTAGACAGTTTCTTACATAGTATTCTATTCCTGGCTTTTCGAACCTTTGACAAGGTTGCAGAAAAAAGGTTTTAAATAAAATAGTTTAAAAGGTGGTATCCGACAGTTTCATACATGTAGCTACATATTACCCCTTTACTTTGGAATTAGTGCATAACTGCTGTATACACTTATACTTTAGTTTAAGTAAAAGTTGTTATAACATAAACAAAATTGTTACACATTATAACTGGAGAAATATATCACACTAAATGTCCATTTTTCCAAATTTATAAATAAGCAAAGTGCAGATTTCAGGTAAAAATAGATATCGTTGTCAGAGCTGATTACCTAGATTATCATGAAACAGGATCTCCAAAGTAAGTGGTGGGTTTCTTAGTTTAAAAATAGCTTATAGGGCATCATGGCTTGGATAGGAAATACCTAATTGACATGACAAAATACCTATTGAAATGACAAGTGAGGTTTTATGTTTTACTTTTCACATGGATGTAGGGCACCAATAAACAGCATTTCATAGGATTTTTTCAGGTAACAACTTTTTTTTGTTGCATACGAGAATTTTTTTTTATAAACTGTTGGATGTGGTATCCAACAGCATTGTAAAGTTTTATTGATGACACGTTTTTTTGCCCCAAATTATGATAAAAAAGTAGGGTGTGTGTGTTATCCATGCAAGTAAAGTTCTTCCCTTTTTTCCCAGACAGAAATTGACCCTTAGACTAAACAGACCACAGAGACTATCACCGACAGTATCGGCCGTAGACAATTTCTTTGTGCTATTTTCAAGAAAAACGTATGTTGTTTTTACCTAAAATTTGATATTTAACATAAAAAGAGACATTTAAATTCATTTCTTTAGAAAAAAAACATCAATATGCGATACATTTTTACAAAAATAATAATTTCATTTCAACAAAATCGGTGAAGTTTCATAATCCTGAAATGGTTATTGATTTTCAGTGAAACGGGCATATTTATTGATGACACTGTTATAATCATCGTCAAAGTAATATGGTATCATTCAATTGATCAATTCTGAATTAAACTTTGTTTTATTTTGAATGTTAACTACGAATAAATTTTAAGCTGAAATTAAAAACCCACTTAACAACATAAGCAGGCACTTCAATACTCTGGTGTGAAAATAAAGTAACTACATTATAAAGGTTTTAGTTGTTATGATTGGCCAAGAAATTAACTGCTTTTTTTACATGCTGTCGCATGAAACAGGATGTTCTCTCATCTCTCAATTGCGTAGGGCTGGGATAGCCATGACAATTGTGTAGGGCTGGGATAGCCATGACAACATTCTGCCTGGTGTGTAAACGATATACTGGGGCAGAGTGTCATAACGTAACACAATACACAACAATCTTATATGGAAAACAGTCTCGACGTATTATTCAAGCCAGTTAGAGAATAATAAGCCCTCGGCTCAAAAAACGATTTTACGGAACAATTGGAACATGTATCTTCAAGTCAAATCATGCAATTCGGCGATGTGGGAATTGCTTTAATCACGGCTGGCTGGATTATTGAAAGGGGATGCATCTTGTCTTTGAGAATTTGCTGTTTGACTCTAGACCTCGAAGAGGGGGTGCATCTTATCTTTGTGTGCGTCTTATCAATAAGACTTTATGGTATGTAAAAACATTTCTCTCATGATGTTTCACAGCGTTCATAAAGCATTATATTTTTTAAAACCAAGTTTTGGTAATGATTAGAAATGATTGGATTCCTCTAATAAATATGTTAGTCATTCAATAGACAGAAGCTTCATGAGCTATTGACATTGTACATAAGGAATATTGTATTTAAAATGACTTTTTTTGTAATTAAAAAAATGTTAATCATATCATTAAATAAATAAAAATGATATTCTACTAAAAACAACATAATAATAATCTAGGAAGGTTAATAAAAATCAATACATACATCTAGATGGATGTTGGCACAACCCAGAAAGTCATCTACATTGCCCCCATTGCCCTTCGTTGTACGAGCTGATTGGGCCACCTGCTTGAAGTAACGACCCAGACCTTTAAACCCCTGGACCTCATTCAGCTTCTTAGCAGCATCAATCACAGAGAATTCATCATCATGGTCCCAGATGTCAATGTGGAGACAGTCAACCAAATGGTCCTCAAGGTCACTGGAAGTGTGGACATAAAGGATAGATTATTTATTAGGCAAAGTAATGGTTTATTTATGTTGTTGAGAATTTCAAATTAGATTTTGCTGTTCAAAGAATGTGGAGTTCAAAGTACTTAAATTTTAACAGCCATAGCTAAATAGCCACATCAGCCATTGGTTGATTCCATAAAGTTATTGTACATTTATGCTCAATTTGTTGTATCAAGTAACTACTAAATATATAAAATATTGGTATATCATAACTTGACATCCATTCATCATGAATCAACTAATGTTGTTTTTCCATAACACACTATTTAGTTTTGAGTTGCAAAGGTGACTCCTACTTCACAAAAACAGCTGATTTATTGGTTATGTGATAAATAGAATACAACATACATGTTCACTGAATACTGAAAATATTATACTTATGTCAGATCCTCTGTTTAATGAAAAGTATGGTGCAGAAAAATAACTAAAACAACTGATGATTGAGTGATGACAAAGTGTATTTATTACTATTGTTATGTAGTTGGGCAATATCTTTGCATAAGCATGGATATAGAAGGTATATTAGTTGAAGAAACCATTGTTAAAATGCTGGATATACCAAGTCATAGACAGAATTTAAGTTTGAAACCAGGGCAGTTGGGTGAGTTTGCTGTTAAATATAAGGCTCATTAAATGTCTAAATAAGGAATGATGGGGTTAACCTTGTATACAAGACAGGTACGAGTTGTGCTAGTTCTTTTCATTCATATTTGGCATTAATTTTTAGGAAAGTAAATATTTGTTCATACTGTATGATTGTAAATCTATGTCTGCATTAGTAGCTTAAGACACAGTGTGCTGACTGAGTGTTGCAACAGGATGAGAGTGAGTTGTTCCTAATGATAAAAAGAATTTTTAAAAGCAAAGTTGCTGGGACATCTAGGACTGCTATAGGTAAGTTCTGCTTTTGGTTTGGTTAAAAAAAAAAAAAACTGTGGCAGAAATAAGGAAATTTTGTTTTGAATTCTCCTGGCCAGGAAAAAATCCACAGGGACAGTCAAGTTGGATTTTTACTCATGGAAGACAAGTATTTGTCATTTACAGTTATTGTAATTTTTATTAGCATGTGTTTAACTAAGACACCAGTTATTGGTGACAGGGCAAACAACATGGAAGGACTGTTAACATGTCAATATTTTTATCATACAATTATACTTGTGGATAAAAAGGAAAAGATGTTTATTGTTGTTGTTTTTTACTTAACAAAACAACCATATACAAAAATATAATTTTCATTATCATTTCAAATGACCATCATAAAAAGATTGGCAAATTCAATTTTCAAAATGATATAAAAAATTGCTGAATTCTGCCATTTTTCATGTTATGTTGTATGTAGGCATATATGCCAATTCTATAAACCTGATTTCTAAGTAACATATTTTGTTTCTTCAATATGTTGTTGTTCATACAAATGTGTATTTTTCATGCAGAAATGCAATCCACCAATCGTTGCTCCGCAGTAACTCCATTGAGAAATTTGCTGCCAACAGGGACAACAATCATGAAATGAAGACAAACTGGAAACCCAGTACTTATGAAGCTTAAAGTGCAGACGATATTTATTGTTACTGCAACACCCGATCACAATGTAAGCGAAGATCTACTGGTACACTTGAAAAAATACTTCATGTTCTATAGAACACATTCTTGTACTTAGAGAACAAGAAGACAAAAATAACTGACAAATCTTCTTCAATGCAGTTAATTGTGCAAGATGTCTCTCTATAAAGGGCATGGATGCCTATTAATAAAAAGCCACTTTAATGTGATTGATAGCTGTTACATTGAGGACTTTCTGAGAACACATCTGAGAGCCTCTATGGACTTACCAATATCATGATGTATTCATGAAGCATAATGAACAAAAATGTATGCATGAGAAATATATGGTCAATATAATCATGACAGGGAAGCTTTGATGTCAGTGTTATACATTATTCAGTACTCACAATCTGAATCTCTCATTCCAGACAGGGTTGAGTGTATTAGGTTTCACTGTTGTTGTCTGAATATACTTGGCTGGAAGCTGATCACGTACAGCAAGTGATTTCTCTTTTTTTTTCAGCGATTTCTTTTTAAAGTTCCCTCGCTCTCTACCACTGTTATCCTCATCAGACGAGTTGAAGCTGCCTCCTTCCCTAGATCCCTGCTCGTCATCACACAGCCGACTCCCAGGGATGATACCCAGCATGCAGTAGGGATCACTGAAGCCTGCAGTTAAATCATGATACTTCAGATTGTAATTGAATAAATGTGGACTTTTATGATTGTTTGGATTACACTACATTGGATTATCATGCTTTCTAAGATAACAGCCCCACAATCTCTTGAAGTAGTAACATACATGTACTTTATTAGGTATTGTTAAAAAACAAACAGATGCGCAGCAGGATTGTTTTCAATCAGCAAGAAAGAACAGCTACTTGTGGCCCTCTATTTGTTACCTGGCATTTATATAAAAATTGCATCTACCAACAAAGATGCACTGGTCACTGATCTGAAAACTGAATAAATTAGGTGAAGTCAAAGGTCTAATAGAATTGTATTGCAGATTAAAATTTATTTTCGAAGTGTTCAACACAATTCAAAAGCTTTTAAAGCAAACAATTACCACCTGAAACATCCACTAGTTTGGATTTACTTACATTTCAGAATACTAATTGAAGATACAAAATTATGACAATGAAAAATTGTTTAAGACAGAGCAATGACCAACCAATACAAGTATTAAGCAATGCTAATCAAGTTTGCCACTGTTTCACAAATTGTAAGCTTTTATAAACTGTTAGCTGTAAGGTTTGGTTGGTTCAGGTTAAATAAGTAGTATTGTGACTGAGCTGATATGATTGAAAACCTCACAAAAAAGCCCAAACTTTATATTGAACATATTTTGTGCAAATAATGATCAAGCAAAAGCAGAAACTGTCATTTTGAAGTGACTATTAGATATTTATAAATGATAATTGGTCAATGTGACTATTAGACAAGCAAGCATTGCACATTTATAAATGATAATTATCCAATGTGACTATTAGACAAGCAAGCATTGCACATTTATAAATGATAATTGGTCAATGTGACTATTAGACAAGCAAGCATTGCATATTTATATTGGTCAATGTGACTTTTAGACAAGCAAGCATTGCACATTTATAAATGATAATTATCCAATGTGACTATTAGACAAGCAAGCATTGCACATTTATAAATGATAATTGACCAATGTGACTATTAGACAAGCAAGCATTGCACATTTATAAATGATAACTGGTCAATGTGACTATTAGACAAGCAAGCATTGCACATTTATAAATGATAATTGGTCAATGTGACTATTAGACAAGCAAGCATTGCACATTTATAAATGATAATTGGTCAATGTGACTATTAGACAAGCAAGCATTGCACATTTATAAATGATAATTATCCAATGTGACTATTAGACAAGCAAGCATTGCACATTTATAAATGATAATTGGTCAATGTGATTATTAGACAAGCAAGCATTGCATATTTATAAATGATAATTGGTCAATGTGACTATTAGACAAGCAAGCATTGCACATTTATAAATGATAATTATCCAATGTGACTATTAGTCAAGCAAGCATTGCACATTTATAAATGATAATTGGTCAATGTGACTATTAGACAAGCAAGCATTGCACATTAATAAATGATAATTGGTCAATGTGACTATTAGACAAGCAAGCATTGCACATTTATAAATGATAATTGGTCAATGTGACTATTAGACAAGCAAGCATTGCACATTTATAAATGATAATTATCCAATGTGACTATTAGACAAGCAAGCATTGCACATTTATAAATGATAATTGGTCAATGTGATTATTAGACAAGCAAGCATTGCATATTTATAAATGATAATTGGTCAATGTGACTATTAGACAAGCAAGCATTGCACATTTATAAATGATAATTGGTCAATGTGACTATTAGACAAGCAAGCATTGCATATTTATAAATAATAATTGGTCAATGTGACTATTAGACAAGCAAGCATTGCACATTTATAAATGATAATAGACCAATGTGACTATTAGACAAGCAAGCATTGCACATTTATAAATGATAATTGGTCAATGTGACTATTAGACAAGCAAGCATTGCACATTTATAAATGATAATTGGTCAATGTGATTATTAGACAAGCAAGCATTGCACATTTATAAATGATAATTGGTTAATGTGACTATTAGACAAGTAAGCATTGCACAATTATAAATGATAATTGGTCAATGTGACTATTAGACAAGCAAGCATTGCACAATTATAAATGATAATTGACCAATGTGACTATTAGACAAGCAAGCATTGCACATTTATAAATGATAATTGACCAATGTGACTATTAGACAAGCAAGCATTGCACATTTATAAATGATAATTGGTAAATGTGACTATTAGACAAGCAAGCATTGCACATTTATAAATGATAATTGGTCAATGTGATTATTAGACAAGCAAGCATTGCACATTTATAAATGATAATTGACCAATGTAACTATTAGACAAGCAAGCATTGCACATTTATAAATGATAATTGGTCAATGTGACTATTAGACAAGTAAATGTTTCACATTTATATTGGTCAATGTGACTATTAGACAAGCAAGCATTTCACATTTATAAATGATAATTGGCCAATGTGACTATTAGACAAGTAAGTGTTTCACATTTATAAATGATAATTGGTCAATGTGACTATTAGACAAGTAAGTGTTTCACATCATATAAAATTTGCCCCACATTGTTTTAAAATACATTTTTCTTAGACATCAAAACCTGTTTAGTCAGTATGTAGCCTGTGCAATAAGTACACTGAAGATTTACTTAAAATGATAAACATCTTTACAAATTGAGATAATCACAGATCAATTTTTACACATAAATGTATAAACAAAGTTGATGTTAAACTCACTTGTTCTCTGAAGGATTGAAAACATTAGGGCTTGGTGGGAATATGGTAGGAATATGATAACAGTTTTATATACATCTTTACAATGAACATTCTTAAACAAGAGACCATAGGGTAATGCTCCTCAAATGGTTATTTTGTCTTCAAAGTAGCAACCCAAATTTATACGCAACATGTTGTCTCAATAAGGCGATCATTTCTGTGAAATAATTGTAAAATCCATCTATAAATAACGAAGTTATGGATCGGACATGATTTTGCTTCAAGGTCATGCTGTGACAATGACCAGAATACAAAGCACCACACATTGTCTCGATATGACATCATTTTTGTCAAATAATTTTAAAATGTGATTCAAATAACAAAGTTATGTGCCGGACACGAATCCAGGACCAACAGAACGCAGCAACTATCTGCTCCCCCAAATTTTCATTAAGGGAGCATAATTAAAGTGTATAACTAAGATTTCAATATTGGAAGCAAATTGAATAAATCTTTCACTTAACACAGAAATTCTGTTTCATATGTGTACTGATAAACCATATAAAAAGAAACAAAAAAATGTTTCTTTTATTTTTGAAATACGACTATGGTCATTTCAGCAACATCCAGCTGTTTTGGTGGATGAAGAGCCTAGATGTTTGTGTAGAACGCCCAGTACACTGCAGGTCAGTTGGAAGATGTTGACATATTGAACCTTTTGCCCTGACTAGGACTCTGAACAAGAAAAAGGTAACACAGCTAGGAATGAGTTCTTTAATGGTGTTAAGGTTCAATATATAGATTGGTTAGAGCTTTACAATGAGTTTTTTGGAGTTTTTTCTGGCTATACAAGACATTGTGAAAAAAAGATTATAATATCAAATAAGAATATGGTAACCACATAAGAAATTTATTAAAATTACTTCCATTTTAAGATAAACAATCAAAAAATAAAAAGCCATGATATGAACAAAAAATGTATAATTTAAAATTTAAATTATAGCTTGACATAAAATACAGTGTGGGAATAAAATACAAAATGCTCAAGATTTAAAAAGAACAAAAACAATAAGATTTTTCATTCCACAATTATCCCAAACAAAGTAGTACTTTTATTTTTAAGAAAATTCTTCAGACACCTTAGAGCCTGTTGGATTCTCATTTGTGTCTCATGTTATCTAACTCTGTGACATTAAATATTCATGACATTCTGATGATATTGATCTAAGATTAGGGCCAAAAGAAGAATCATAAATACACTGGTTGCCCAGCATACCATATGTTTGTCCTAGAGCTGCCGTGGCTTCATGTTTCAGTAGTATGCAAATACAAGCTTGTATTTGATCCTCTAATCAGAAGATGGTTTAGATTAGCCTAACGATCAGACCAAACAGATAAAAACTCTCCAAAAAAAACTGCAAATTTGCCTTTCTTTCAGTATGCCTAAGACTTGAAGACAAAATAGGTAAACATATTTATTAAAAGATCATCCTACAGTTAAGAGCAAACTATATTAACTGTTTTAGGATTTTTTTGTATAATTTTTTTTATTGTTAAAAGAAGTGCATTCAAAATAACTCAATTAGCAGCAATAAATCACTAAACACAGTAATCTTTTGAAAGCAAAATAACTTTTTTTTTTGTCTAAATTTAAGCAACAACAAACACGTTAAGACGTTTAAGCTAGGATTTGTTTGTTGTGCTTAGAGAAAAGCCAGAAATACTATGTTAAGAACCTAGAAAATATTTATTTAGTAAATATTCAAACTCCTTATTTGCTTAAAGATAAGGAAACAGTGTAGATACATTTTGAAACTGAATAAATTCACATTGAACCTGATTATTTCCTTAAAGATAAGGAAACAGTGTAGATACATTTTGAAACTGATTATTTCCTTAAAGATAAGGAAACAGTGTAGATACATTTTGAAACTGATTATTTCCTTAAAGATAAGGAAACAGTGTAGATACATATTGAAACTGATTATTTGCTTAAAGATAAGGAAACTGTGTAGATACATATTGAAACTGATTATTTCCTTAAAGATAAGGAAACAGTGTAGATACATATTGAAACTGATTATTTGCTTAAAGATAAGGAAACTGTGTAGATACATATTGAAACTGATTATTTGCTTAAAGATAAGCAAACAGTGTAGATACATATTGAAACTGATTATTTGCTTAAAGATAAGGAAACAGTGTAGATACATATTGAAACTGATTATTTGCTTACAGATAAGGAAACAGTGTAGATACATATTGAAACTGATTATTTGCTTAAAGATAAGCAAACAGTGTAGATACATTTTGAAACTGATTATTTCCTTAAAGATAAGGAAACTGTGTA
The DNA here is from genome assembly GCA_007844125.1 of Sinonovacula constricta. NCBI lineage: Eukaryota > Metazoa > Mollusca > Bivalvia > Cardiida > Solecurtidae > Sinonovacula > Sinonovacula constricta. The sequence continues at coordinate 39,630,395 of CM017564.1, forward strand.
GATACACAATGAAACTGATTATTTGCTTAAAGATAAGGAAACAGTGTAGATACATTTTGAAACTGATTATTTCCTTAAAGATAAGGAAACTGTGTAGATACATATTAAAACTGATTATTTCCTTAAAGATAAGGAAACTGTGTAGATACATAGTGAAACTGATTATTTCCTTAAAGATAAGGAAACTGTGTAGATACATATTGAAACTGATTATTTGCTTAAAGATAAGGAAACAGTGTAGATACATTTTGAAACTGATTATTTCCTTAAAGATAAGGAAACAGTGTAGATACATATTAAAACTGATTATTTCCTTAAAGATAAGGAAACTGTGTAGATACACAATGAAACTGATTATTTCCTTAAAGATAAGGAAACTGTGTAGATACATATTAAAACTGATTATTTCCTTAAAGATAAGGAAACAGTGTAGATACATTTTGAAACTGATTATTTGCTTAAAGATAAGGAAACAGTGTAGATACATATTGAAACTGATTATTTCCTTAAAGATAAGGAAACTGTGTAGATACATATTAAAACTGATTATTTCCTTAAAGATAAGGAAACTGTGTAGATACATATTGAAACTGATTATTTGCTTAAAGATAAGGAAACTGTGTAGATACATATTAAAACTGATTATTTCCTTAAAGATAAGGAAACTGTGTAGATACATATTGAAACTGATTATTTGCTTAAAGATAAGGAAACTGTGTAGATACATATAAAAACTGATTATTTCCTTAAAGATAAGGAAACTGTGTAGATACATATTGAAACTGATTATTTGCTTTAAGATAAGGAAACTGTGTAGATACATATTGAAACTGATTATTTCCTTAAAGATACGGAAACTGTGTAGATACATATTGAAACTGATTATTTCCTTAATGATAAGGAAACAGTAAAGATACATATCGAAAATCATACTTTGCTTAAAGATAAGGAAACAGTGTACATACATATTAAAACTTATTATTTCCTTACAGATAAGAAAACAGTGTAGATACCAGACTGGATTCAAGGCCAGATGCCACCAGATTGGCTCCAAGGTCAGACAGCACCAGACTGGATTCAAGGCCAGATGCCACCAGATTGGCTTCATGGTCAGATGTCACCAAATTGGCAGATTGGTTCAAAGTCAGATCATACCAGACTAGCCTCAAGGTAACATGACACCGGATTTACCTAAAGGTCATATGACACCGGATTTGCCTAAAGGTAACAAGACTGGATTCGCCTAAAGGTCACATGACACCAGATTTGCCTTAAGGTAACATGACACCGGATTTGCCTAAAGGTAACATGACACCGGATTTGCCTAAAAGTCACATGACACCGGATTTGCCTAAAGGTAACATGACACCGGATTTGCCTAAAGGTTACATGACACCAGATTTGCCTAAAGGTCACATGACACCGAATTTGCCTAAAGGTCACATAACACCAGATTTGCCTAAAGGTAACATGACACCGGATTTGCCTAACGGTTACATGACACCAGATTTGCCTAAAGGTCACATGACACCGGATTTGCCTAAAGGTCACATGACACCGGATTTGCCTAAAGGTCACATGACACCGGATTTGCCTAAAGGTAACATGACACCGGATTTGCACAAAGGTAACATGACACCGGATTTGCCTAAAGGTAACATGATACCAGATTTGCCTAAAGGTAACATGACACTGGATTTGCCTAAAGGTAACATGACACCGGATTTGCCTAAAGGTAACATGACACCGGATTTGCCTAAAGGTCACATGACACCGGATTTGCCTAAAGGTAACATGACACCGGATTTGCACAAAGGTAACATGACACCGGATTTGCCTAAAGGTAACATGATACCAGATTTGCCTAAAGGTAACATGACACTGGATTTGCCTAAAGGTAACATGACACCGGATTTGCCTAAAGGTAACATGACACCAGATTTGCCTAAAGGTCACGTGACACCAGATTGGCTCAAGGACAGAACACAGGTGATAGGCCTCAAGGAAAGATCTCTCTAGATGGACTCAAGGTCAGCTCAAACAACTTTAACTTAAAGCATGTTTAGCATAAATTGATCTGGCTCTGGGGTTGGCTAGGAGGAATCTAGCAATGTAGACCCCCCCCGCCCCACACACACACACACATACATAGATGTCTTTATATGGCAATAGTCTCAAGTTAAAATTGTAGCTAATATGAATACCTTCAATATCAATTCTTATCAGAAATATTTTGCTAAAAACCTTACTTGCAACCTCATTTTATTAATCTATGATATGTTTTTTGGTATTTTATTTTTTTACAAAGTCAATTATTGCATTCTCATAAAAGTCAATGTTTCTCTGTTAAAGCACATTATTTTACTCCATCCAAGTATTTCATCAATCAAATAAAGTTGTTTGTGAAGGTATGAACTGCAGCCTTGGGTATTCAAGTAAAACTTAATGGCAGCCATACAAAACACCATTGATTTTACAAACAATAATTGACATACCACTTATAATGCATAATGGTCCTAGCTATTGATGGAACCTACATTGTTTACCCATAAATTACATCTACTTTCTAGGCATCATATGACTGTAAATGACAAAAGTGCCTCATTAATCAACTTACTTGTAATCAATACTGACACTGTCCTTGTTTATTAAAGTACAAGTAATGTCCCAGTACATGTATTTGGCATTTTATAAAACAAGCCTTTGACTAGAAACTTCATGTTTAAGTCCACAGCAATGGATGTTTCCATTCTGTTCTACATAATGACAAAAGGACTCTATTAAAACAACCACAACTGTATCTTGAGTAGGTGTTAGTAATTTTGAAACAAGGGTAACATACATTATTATTGTTGTGATTTTGTTGCTTTTATCAGTGTTTCAGTTTAAAAATGTAATATGTTAATTCTGTACATTCTAGACTTTTCTATTTCTTAATGTGTCTGAATGGTTAATATAAGCACTGAAAGTGGGATGCAAAAAATCAGATTGAGTAATAATCAAATCTTTGTTAAATACCGTCTTGGTATGACTTGTTTTTAAATGGATGCTTATAACCGTAAAAAGTTGCTTCATTTGAAAAAAATGTTTTACAAGGTTAGAGGTCTAGATGCTTTATGATAGCTCTGGATTTACAAGGTTTGAGGTCCAGGTGCTGTGTGATATCTCTGGATTTACAAGGTTTAAGGTCTAGATGCCTTGTGATATATCTGGATTTACAAGGTTTGAGGTCCAGATGCCTTGTGATATATCTGGATTTACAAGGTTTGAGGTCTAGATGCCTTGTGATATCTCTGGATTTACAAGGTTTGAGGTCCAGATGCCTTGTAATATCTCTAGATTTACAAGGTTTGAGGTCTAGATGTCTTGTGATATCTCTGGATTTACACGGTTCAAGGTCCAGATGCCTTGTGATATCTCTGGATTTACAAGGTTTGAGGTCAAGATGCCTTGTGATATATCTGGATTTACAAGGTTTGAGGTCTAGATGCCTTGTGATGTATCTGGATTTACATGGTTTGAGGTCCAGATGCCTTGTGATATCTCTGGATTTACACGGTTTGAGGTCCAGATGCCTTGTGATATCTCTGGATTCACAAGGTTTGAGGTCTAGATGCCTTGTGATATCTCTGGATTTACAAGGTTTGAGGTCTAGATGCCTTGTGATATCTCTGGATTTACAAGGTTTGAGGCCCAGATGCCTTGTGATATCTCTGGATTTACAAGGTTTGAGGTCTAGATGCCTTGTGATATCTCTGGATTTACAATGTTTGAGGTCTAGATGCCTTGTGATATATCTGGATTTACATGGTTTGAGGTCCAGATGCCTTGTGATATCTCTGGATTTACACGGTTTGAGGTCTAGATGCCTTGTGATATCTCTGGATTTACAAGGTTTGAGGTCTAGATGCCTTGTGATATATCTGGATTTACAAGGTTTGAGGTCCAGATGCCTTGTGATATCTCTGGATTTACAAGGTTTGAGGTCCAGATGTCTTGTGGTATCTCTGGATTTACAAGGTGTGAGGTCCAGATGCCTTGTGATATATCTGGATTTACAAGGTTTGAGGTCTAGATGCCTTGTGATATCTTTGGATTTACAAGGTTTGAGGTCTAGATGCCTTGTGATATCTCTGGATTTACAACGTTTGAGGTCCAGATGCCTTGTGATATCTCTGGATTTACAAGGTTTGAGGTTTAGATGCCTTGTGATATCTCTGGATTTACAAGGTTTGAGGTCCAGATACCTTGCGATATATCTGGATTTACAAGGTTTGAGGTCTAGATGCCTTGTGATATCTTTGGATTTACAAAGTTTGAGGTCTAGATGTCTTGTGATAGCTCTGGATTTACAAGGTTTGAGGTCCAGGTGCTGTGTGATATCTCTGGATTTACAAGGTTTGAGGTTCAGATGCCTTGTGATATATCTGGATTTACAAGGTTTGAGGTCCAGATGCCTTGTGATATATTTAGATTTACAAGGTTTGAGGTCTAGATGCCTTGTGATATATCTGGATTTACAAGGTTTGACGTCCAGATGCCTTGTAATATCTCTAGATTTACAAGGTTTGGGGTCTAGATGTCTTGTGATATCTCTGGATTTACACGGTTTAAGGTCTAGATGCCTTGTGATATCTCTGGATTTACAAAGTTTGAGGTCCAGATGCCTTGTGATATCTCTGGATTTACAAGGTTTAAGGTCCAGATGCCTTGTGATATCTCTGGATTTACAAGGTTTGAGGCCCAGATGCCTTGTAATATCTCTGGATTTACAAGGTTTGAGGTCTAGATGCCTTGTGATATCTCTGGATTTACAAGGTTTGAGGTCTAGATGCCTTGTGATATCTCTGGATTTACAAGGTTTGAGGTCTAGATGCCTTGTGATATCTCTGGATTTACACGGTTTGAGGCCCAGATGCCTTGTGATATCTCTGGATTTACAAGGTTTGAGGTCTAGATGCCTTGTGATATCTCTGGATTAACAATGTTTGAGGTGTAGATGCCCTGTGATATATCTGGATTTACACGGTTTGAGGTCCAGATGCCTTGTGATATCTCTGGATTTACAAGGTTTGATGTCTAGATGCCTTGTGATATCTTTGGATTTACAAGGTTTGAGGTCTAGATGCCTTGTGATATATCTGGATTTACAAGGTTTGAGGTCCAGATACCTTGTGATATATCTGGATTTACAAGTTTTGAGGTCTAGATGCCTTGTGATATATCTGGATTTACACACTTTGAGGCCCAGATGCCTTGTAATATATCTGGATTTACAATGTTTGAGGTCTAGATGGCTTGTGATATCTCTGGATTTACAAGGTTTGAGGTCTAGATGCCTTGTGATATTTCTGGATTTACAAGGTTTGAGGTCTAGATGCCTTGTGATATTTCTGGATTTACAAGGTTTGAGGTTTAGATGCCTTGTGATATATCTGGATTTACAAGGTTTGAGGTCCAGATGCCTTGTGATATCTTTGGATTTACAAGGTTTGAGGTCCAGATGCCTTGTTATATATCTGGATTTACAAGGTTTGAGGTCTAGATGCCTTGTGATATCTTTGGATTTACAAGGTTTGAGGTCTAGATGCCTTGTGATATATCTGGATTTACAAGGTTTGAGGTCCAGATGCCCTGTGATATCTCCGGATTTACAAGTTTTGAGGTCTAGATGCCTTGTGATATATCTGGATTTACACAGTTTGAGGCCCAGATGACTTGTAATATATCTGGATTTACAATGTTTGAGGTCTAGATGGCTTGTGATATCTCTGGATTTACAAGGTTTGAGGTCTAGATGCCTTGTGATATTTCTGGATTTACAAGGTTTGAAGTTTAGATGCCTTGTGATATCTCTGGATTAACAAGGTTATGAGGTCTAGATGCCTTGTGATATCTCTGGATTTACAATGTTTGAGGTCTAGATGCCTTGTGATATCTCTGGATTTACAAGGTTTCAGGTCTAGATGCCTTGTGATATTTCTGGATTTACAAGGTTTGAGGTTTAGATGCCTTGTGATATCTCTGGATTTACAAGGTTTGAAGTTTAGATGCCTTGTGATATCTCTGGATTAACAAGGTTATGAGGTCTAGATGCCTTGTGATATCTCTGGATTTACAAGTTTTGAGGTTTAGATGCCTTGCGAAATCTCTGGATTTACAAGGTTTCAGGTCTAGATGACTTGTGATATCTCTGGATTTACAAGGTTTGAGGTCTAGATATCTTGTGATATCTCTGGATTTACAAGGTTTTGAGGTCTAGATGCCTTGTGATATCTCTGGGTTTACAAGGTTTGAGGTCCAGATGCCTTGTGATATCTCTGGATTTACAAGGTTTGTGGTCTAGATGCCTTGTGATATCTCAGGATTTACAAGGTTTGAGGTCTAGATGCCTTGTGATATCTTAGGATTTACAAGGTTTGAGGTCTAGATGCCTTGTGATATCTCTGGACTTACAAGGTTTGAGGTCTAGATGCCTTGTGATATCTCTGAATTTACAAGGTTTGAGGTCCAGATGCCTTGTGATATCTCTGGATTTACAAGGTGTGAGGTCCAGATGCCTTGTGATATATCTGGATTTACAAGGTTTGAGGTCTAGATGCCTTGTGATATCTTTGGATTTACAAGGTTTGAGGTCTAGATGCCTTGTGATATCTCTGGATTTAGAAGGTTTGAGGTCCAGATGCCTTGTGATATCTCTGGATTTACAAGGTTTGAGGTCCAGATGCCTTGTGATATCTCTGGATTTACAAGGTTTGAGGTCCAGATGCCTTGTGATATATCTGGATTTACAAGGTTTGAGGTTTTAGATGCCTTGTAATATCTCTGGATTTACAAGGTTTGAGGTCTAGATGCCTTGTAATATCTCTGGATTTACAAGGTTTGAGGTCTAGATGCCTTGTAATATCTCCTGTTTAGATGCCTCCTATTTGGTATTTCTCACAGACTTAAGTACTCCTGGAAATAATCTGTATGTTTCTAAAAAATCACTTTCGGAAAACAAAAACAATCAACAATATTTTAAAAGCAAGCAAATTAGACGTTTTAATCTCTCCTTATACCCGTTTCTGTTTCAAAAAGCATGTGCACATTGTGCAGATCACGTTTGTATATCTAAATCTGTGTCAGTGTCAGTATTATTTCAAGTTGTTTAAATGTAAAAGAAAATGCATGGCAAGTGGATCATTCCAGATCACTTAAAAACATACCCCAAAGTTGGAGGCCTTAATTTGACCAAAGCTTCCATTTTGAGCCTTTTATTTGGCTGAGAAATGTTTACGTTTCAAATTTGGTGAATCAAACTCAAAAAACCTTATAAATGCTTTATTTTGGTATTCTTTCACCTCTTTTTCACCAACTTGTATAAATGCCCATTTAAGAAGTTACATTGCTACAACTGATTGATTCCAGGGTCAATATCAGAGTGAACTTGACCCCACAGATCTTAAGAAATGTAGTCATCATACAAGAGCTTCTGTAAGTTGTATAAATAAATAAATAATTAAATCAAAAAATAATAAAATAATAACAATAAAAAAATAAAACCTCTTAGCCTATGTGAAGGCACCATTGCACGTCAATGTAAGAAAATGACTGAGAATAAGTCGGCATTATTAACGAATTTAGTACGCTAACTCAACAAAAGCTTTAGTTAGCTTAGGTTTAAGGGTGATAGTGCTCAATATTGTTATAGTAACAGAAGCAATGGGCCAATACAGAATATAAATGAAAGATTTACCATCAGCATCTTTGGCTTCCAGATCACAGGCCTCAAGAACAGTCACATTCAGGATAACAATTGGGGGCTGCAATAAACAACACAATTATATAATACCAAGACATATTAGTATCCCAGTCAAATAACATCCATATTTATATAATACCAAGACATATTAGTATCCCAGTCAAATAACATCCATATTTATATAATACCAAGACATATTAGTATCCCAGTCAAATAACACCCATATTTATTTAATACCAAGACATATTAGTATCCCAGTCAAATAACATCCATATTTATATAATACCAAGACATATTAGTATCCCAGTCAAATAACATCCATATTTATATAATACCAACACATTAGTATCCCAGTCAAATAACACCCATATTTATATAATACCAAGACACATTAGTATCCCAGTCAAATAACATCCATATTTATATAATACCAAGACATATAAGTATCCCAGTCAAATAACATCCATATTTATATAATACCAAGACACATAAGTATCCCAGTCAAATAACATCCATATTTATATAATACCAAGACATATTAGTATCCCAGTCAAATAACATCCATATTTATATAATACCAACACATTAGTATCCCAGTCAAATAACACCCATATTTATATAATACCAAGACATATTAGTATCCCAGTCAAATAACATCCATATTTATATAATACCAAGACACATAAGTATCCCAGTCAAATAACATCCATATTTATATAATACCAAGACACATTAGTATCCCAGTCAAATAACACCCATATTTATATAATACCAAGACATTAGTATCCCAGTCAAATAACATCCATATTTATATAATACCAACATATTAGTATTCCAGTCAAATAACATCCATATTTATATAATACCAACATATTAGTATCCCAGTCAAATAACATCCATATTTATATAATACCAACACATTAGTATCCCAGTCAAATAACACCCATATTTATATAATACCAAGACATATTAGTATCCTAGTCAAATAACACCCATATTTATATAATACCAAGACATAAGTATCCCAGTCAAATAACATCCATATTTATATAATACCAAGACATATTAGTATCCCAGTCAAATAACATCCATATTTATATAATACCAAGACATAAGTATCCTAGTCAAATAACACCCACATTTATATAATACCAAGACATATTAGTATCCCAGTCAAATAACATCCATATTTATATAATACCAACACATATTAGTATCCCAGTCAAATAACATCCATATTTATATAATACCAAGACATATTAGTATCCCAGTCAAATAACATCCATATTTATATAATACCAAGACATATTAGTATCCCAGTCAAATAACATCCATATTTATATAATACCAAGACATTAGTATCCCAGTCAAATAACATCCATATTTATATAATACCAAGACACATTAGTATCCCAGTCAAATAACATCCATATTTATATAATACCAAGACATATTAGTATCCCAGTCAAATAACACCCATATTTATATAATACCAAGACATTAGTATCCCAGTCAAATAACATCCATATTTATATAATACCAAGACATATTAGTATCCCAGTCAAATAACATCCATATTTATATAATACCAAGACATATTAGTATCCCAGTCAAATAACATCCATATTTATATAATACCAAGACACATTAGTATCCCAGTCAAATAACACCCATATTTATATAATACCAAGACATATTAGTATCCCAGTCAAATAACATCCATATTTATATAATACCAAGACACACTAGTATCCCAGTCAAATAACATCCATATTTATATAATACCAAGACACATTAGTATCCCAGTCAAATAACACCCATATTTATATAATACCAAGACATTAGTATCCCAGTCAAATAACACCCATGTTTATATAATACCAAGACATATTAGTATCCCAGTCAAATAACACCCATATTTATATAATACCAACACATTAGTATCCCAGTCAAATAACACCCATATTTATATAATACCAAGACATATCAGTATCCCAGTCAAATAACACCCATATTTATATAATACCAAGACATATTAGTATCCCAGTCAAATAACATCCATATTTATATAATACCAACATATTAGTATCCCAGTCAAATAACATCCATATTTATATAATACCAAGACACATTAGTATCCCAGTCAAATAACATCCATATTTATATAATACCAAGACATATTAGTATCCCAGTCAAATAACACCCATATTTATATAATACCAAGACACATTAGTATCCCAGTCAAATAACATCCATATTTATATAATACCAACACATTAGTATCCCAGTCAAATAACATCCATATTTATATAATACCAAGACATATTAGTATCCCAGTCAAATAACATCCATATTTATATAATACCAAGACATATTAGTATCCCAGACAAATAACATCCATATTTATATAATACCAAGACATATTAGTATCCCAGTCAAATAACATCCATATTTATTTAATACCAAGACATATTAGTATCCCAGACAAATAACATCCATATTTATATAATACCAAGACATATTAGTATCCCAGTCAAATAACATCCATATTTATATAATACCAAGACATATTAGTATCCCAGTCAAATAACATCCATATTTATATAATACCAAGACATATTAGTATCCCAGTCAAATAACATCCATATTTATATAATACCAAGACATATTAGTATCCCAGTCAAATAACATCCATATTTATATAATACCAAGACATATTAGTATCCCAGACAAATAACATCCATATTTATATAATACCAAGACATATTAGTATCCCAGTCAAATAACATCCATATTTATTTAATACCAAGACATATTAGTATCCCAGACAAATAACATCCATATTTATATAATACCAAGACATATTAGTATCCCAGTCAAATAACATCCATATTTATATAATACCAAGACATATTAGTATCCCAGTCAAATAACATCCATATTTATATAATACCAAGACATATTAGTATCCCAGTCAAATAACATCCATATTTATATAATACCAAGACACATTAGTATCCCAGTCAAATAACATCCATATTTATATAATACCAAGACATTAATATCCCAGTCAAATAACACCCATATTTATATAATACCAACACATTAGTATCCCAGTCAAATAACACCCATATTTATATAATACCAAGACATTAGTATCCCAGTCAAATAACATCCATATTTATATAATACCAACATATTAGTATCCCAGTCAAATAACATCCATATTTATATAATACCAAGACACATTAGTATCCCAGTCAAATAACATCCATATTTATATAATACCAAGACACATTAGTATCCCAGTCAAATAACATCCATATTTATATAAAACCAACACATTAGTATCCCAGTCAAATAACATCCATATTTATATAATACCAAGACACACTAGTATCCCAGTCAAATAACATCCATATTTATATAATACCAAGACACATTAGTATCCCAGTCAAATAACACCCATATTTATATAATACCAACACATTAGTATCCCAGTCAAATAACATCCATATTTATATAATACCAAGACACATTAGTATCCCAGTCAAATAACACCCATATTTATATAATACCAACACATTAGTATCCCAGTCAAATAACATCCATATTTATATAATACCAAGACATATTAATATCCCAGTCAAATAACATCCATATTTATATAAAACCAACACATTAGTATCCCAGTCAAATAACACCCATATTTATATAATACCAACACATTAGTATCCCAGTCAAATAACATCCATATTTATATAAAACCAACACATTAGTATCCCAGGCAAATAACACCCATATTTATATAATACCAACACATTAGTATCCCAGTCAAATAACATCCATATTTATATAATACCAAGACACATTAGTATCCCAGTCAAATAACATCCATATTTATATAATACCAAGACACATTAGTATCCCAGTCAAATAACATCCATATTTATATAATACCAAGACACATTAGTATCCCAGTCAAATAACATCCATATTTATATAATACCAACATATTAGTATCCCAGTCAAATAACACCCATATTTATATAATACCAAGACATATTAGTATCCCAGTCAAATAACACCCATATTTATATAATACCAACACATTAGTATCCCAGTCAAATAACATCCATATTTATATAATACCAAGACACATTAGTATCCCAGTCAAATAACATCCATATTTATATAAAACCAACACATTAGTATCCCAGTCAAATAACATCCATATTTATATAATACCAAGACACATAAGTATCCCAGTCAAATAACATCCATATTTATATAATACCAAGACACATTAGTATCCCAGTCAAATAACATCCATATTTATATAATACCAAGACACATTAGTATCCCAGTCAAATAACATCCATATTTATATAATACCAAGACACATTAGTATCCCAGTCAAATAACACCCATATTTATATAATACCAAGACACATTAGTATCCCAGTCAAATAACATCCATATTTATATAATACCAAGACATATTAGTATCCCAGTCAAATAACATCCATATTTATATAATACCAACATATTAGTATCCCAGTCAAATAACATCCATATTCATATAATACCAAGACATATTAGTATCCCAGTCAAATAACACCCATATTTATATAATACCAACATATTAGTATCCCAGTCAAATAACATCCATATTTATATAATACCAAGACATATTAGTATCCCAGTCAAATAACACCCATATTTATATAATACCAACACATTAGTATCCCAGTCAAATAACATCCATATTTATATAATACCAAGACACATTAGTATCCCAGTCAAATAACATCCATATTTATATAAAACCAACACATTAGTATCCCAGTCAAATAACATCCATATTTATATAATACCAAGACACATAAGTATCCCAGTCAAATAACACCCATATTTATATAATACCAAGACACATTAGTATCCCAGTCAAATAACACCCATATTTATATAATACCAAGACATATTAGTATCCCAGTCAAATAACACCCATATTTATATAATACCAAGACACATTAGTATCCCAGTCAAATAACATCCATATTTATATAATACCAAGACATATTAGTATCCCAGTCAAATAACATCCATATTTATATAATACCAATATATTAGTATCCCAGTCAAATAACATCCATATTTATATAATACCAAGACACATTAGTATCCCAGTCAAATAACATCCATATTTATATAATACCAAGACATATTAGTATCCCAGTCAAATAACATCCATATTTATATAATACCAACATATTAGTATCCCAGTCAAATAACATCCATATTTATATAATACCAAGACATATTAGTATCCCAGTCAAATAACACCCATATTTATATAATACCAAGACACATTAGTATCCCAGTCAAATAACATCCATATTTATATAATACCAAGACATATTAGTATCCCAGTCAAATAACATCCATATTTATATAATACCAACATATTAGTATCCCAGTCAAATAACACCCATATTTATATAATACCAAGACATTAGTATCCCAGTCAAATAACATCCATATTTATATAATACCAAGACACATTAGTATCCCAGTCAAATAACATCCATATTTATATAATACCAAGACATATTAGTATCCCAGACAAATAACACCCATATTTATATAATACCAAGACATATTAGTATCCCAGACAAATAACATCCATATTTATATAATACCAAGACATATTAGTATCCTAGACAAATAACACCCATATTTATATAATACCAAGACATATTAGTATTCCAGTCAAATAACATCCATATTTATATAATACCAAGACATATTAGTATCCCAGTCAAATAACATCCATATTTATATAATACCAAGACACATTAGTATCCCAGTCAAATAACATCCATATTTATATAATACCAAGACACATTAGTATCCCAGTCAAATAACACCCATATTTATATAATACCAAGACACATTAGTATCCCAGTCAAATAACACCCATATTTATATAATACCAAGACATATTAGTATCCCAGTCAAATAACACCCATATTTATATAATACCAACACATTAGTATCCCAGTCAAATAACACCCATATTTATATAATACCAAGACACATTAGTATCCCAGTCAAATAACATCCATATTTATATAATACCAAGACATTAGTATCCCAGTCAAATAACATCCATATTTATATAATACCAAGACATTAGTATCCCAGTCAAATAACACCCATATTTATATAATACCAAGACATATTAGTATCCCAGTCAAATAACATCCATATTTATATAATACCAAGACATATTAGTATCCCAGTCAAATAACATCCATATTTATATAATACCAAGACATATTAGTATCCCAGTCAAATAACATCCATATTTATATAATACCAAGACACATTAGTATCCCAGTCAAATAACATCCATATTTATATAATACCAAGACATTAATATCCCAGTCAAATAACACCCATATTTATATAATACCAACACATTAGTATCCCAGTCAAATAACACCCATATTTATATAATACCAAGACATATTAGTATCCCAGTCAAATAACACCCATATTTATATAATACCAAGACATTAGTATCCCAGTCAAATAACATCCATATTTATATAATACCAACATATTAGTATCCCAGTCAAATAACATCCATATTTATATAATACCAAGACACATTAGTATCCCAGTCAAATAACACCCATATTTATATAATACCAACACATTAGTATCCCAGTCAAATAACATCCATATTTATATAATACCAAGACACATTAGTATCCCAGTCAAATAACACCCATATTTATATAATACCAACACATTAGTATCCCAGTCAAATAACATCCATATTTATATAATACCAAGACATATTAATATCCCAGTCAAATAACATCCATATTTATATAAAACCAACACATTAGTATCCCAGTCAAATAACACCCATATTTATATAATACCAACACATTAGTATCCCAGTCAAATAACATCCATATTTATATAAAACCAACACATTAGTATCCCAGGCAAATAACACCCATATTTATATAATACCAACACATTAGTATCCCAGTCAAATAACATCCATATTTATATAATACCAAGACACATTAGTATCCCAGTCAAATAACATCCATATTTATATAATACCAAGACACATTAGTATCCCAGTCAAATAACATCCATATTTATATAATACCAAGACACATTAGTATCCCAGTCAAATAACATCCATATTTATATAATACCAACATATTAGTATCCCAGTCAAATAACACCCATATTTATATAATACCAAGACATATTAGTATCCCAGTCAAATAACACCCATATTTATATAATACCAACACATTAGTATCCCAGTCAAATAACATCCATATTTATATAATACCAAGACACATTAGTATCCCAGTCAAATAACATCCATATTTATATAAAACCAACACATTAGTATCCCAGTCAAATAACATCCATATTTATATAATACCAAGACACATAAGTATCCCAGTCAAATAACATCCATATTTATATAATACCAAGACACATTAGTATCCCAGTCAAATAACATCCATATTTATATAATACCAAGACACATTAGTATCCCAGTCAAATAACATCCATATTTATATAATACCAAGACACATTAGTATCCCAGTCAAATAACACCCATATTTATATAATACCAAGACACATTAGTATCCCAGTCAAATAACATCCATATTTATATAATACCAAGACATATTAGTATCCCAGTCAAATAACATCCATATTTATATAATACCAACATATTAGTATCCCAGTCAAATAACATCCATATTCATATAATACCAAGACATATTAGTATCCCAGTCAAATAACACCCATATTTATATAATACCAACATATTAGTATCCCAGTCAAATAACATCCATATTTATATAATACCAAGACACATTAGTATCCCAGTCAAATAACACCCATATTTATATAATACCAACACATTAGTATCCCAGTCAAATAACATCCATATTTATATAATACCAAGACACATTAGTATCCCAGTCAAATAACATCCATATTTATATAAAACCAACACATTAGTATCCCAGTCAAATAACATTCATATTTATATAATACCAAGACACATAAGTATCCCAGTCAAATAACACCCATATTTATATAATACCAAGACACATTAGTATCCCAGTCAAATAACACCCATATTTATATAATACCAAGACATATTAGTATCCCAGTCAAATAACATCCATATTTATATAATACCAAGACATTAGTATCCCAGTCAAATAACACCCATATTTATATAATACCAAGACATATTAGTATCCCAGTCAAATAGCATCCATATTTATATAATACCAAGACATATTAGTATCCCAGTCAAATAACATCCATATTTATATAATACCAAGACATATTAGTATCCCAGTCAAATAACATCCATATTTATATAATACCAAGACACATTAGTATCCCAGTCAAATAACATCCATATTTATATAATACCAAGACATTAATATCCCAGTCAAATAACACCCATATTTATATAATACCAACACATTAGTATCCCAGTCAAATAACACCCATATTTATATAATACCAAGACATATTAGTATCCCAGTCAAATAACATCCATATTTATATAATACCAAGACACATTAGTATCCCAGTCAAATAACATCCATATTTATATAAAACCAACACATTAGTATCCCAGTCAAATAACATCCATATTTATATAATACCAAGACACACTAGTATCCCAGTCAAATAACATCCATATTTATATAATACCAAGACACATTAGTATCCCAGTCAAATAACACCCATATTTATATAATACCAACACATTAGTATCCCAGTCAAATAACATCCATATTTATATAATACCAAGACACATTAGTATCCCAGTCAAATAACACCCATATTTATATAATACCAACACATTAGTATCCCAGTCAAATAACATCCATATTTATATAATACCAAGACATATTAATATCCCAGTCAAATAACATCCATATTTATATAAAACCAACACATTAGTATCCCAGTCAAATAACACCCATATTTATATAATACCAACACATTAGTATCCCAGTCAAATAACATCCATATTTATATAAAACCAACACATAAGTATCCCAGGCAAATAACACCCATATTTATATAATACCAACACATTAGTATCCCAGTCAAATAACATCCATATTTATATAATACCAAGACACATTAGTATCCCAGTCAAATGACACCCATATTTATATAATACCAACACATTAGTATCCCAGTCAAATAACATCCATATTTATATAATACCAAGACACATTAGTATCCCAGTCAAATAACATCCATATTTATATAAAACCAACACATTAGTATCCCAGTCAAATAACATCCATATTTATATAATACCAAGACACATAAGTATCCCAGTCAAATAACATCCATATTTATATAATACCAAGACACATTAGTATCCCAGTCAAATAACATCCATATTTATATAATACCAAGACACATTAGTATCCCAGTCAAATAACATCCATATTTATATAATACCAAGACACATTAGTATCCCAGTCAAATAACATCCATATTTATATAATACCAAGACATATTAATATCCCAGTCAAATAACATCCATATTTATATAAAACCAACACATTAGTATCCCAGTCAAATAACACCCATATTTATATAATACCAACACATTAGTATCCCAGTCAAATAACATCCATATTTATATAAAACCAACACATAAGTATCCCAGGCAAATAACACCCATATTTATATAATACCAACACATTAGTATCCCAGTCAAATAACATCCATATTTATATAATACCAAGACACATTAGTATCCCAGTCAAATGACACCCATATTTATATAATACCAACACATTAGTATCCCAGTCAAATAACATCCATATTTATATAATACCAAGACACATTAGTATCCCAGTCAAATAACATCCATATTTATATAAAACCAACACATTAGTATCCCAGTCAAATAACATCCATATTTATATAATACCAAGACACATAAGTATCCCAGTCAAATAACATCCATATTTATATAATACCAAGACACATTAGTATCCCAGTCAAATAACATCCATATTTATATAATACCAAGACACATTAGTATCCCAGTCAAATAACATCCATATTTATATAATACCAAGACACATTAGTATCCCAGTCAAATAACACCCATATTTATATAATACCAAGACACATTAGTATCCCAGTCAAATAACATCCATATTTATATAATACCAAGACATATTAGTATCCCAGTCAAATAACATCCATATTTATATAATACCAACATATTAGTATCCCAGTCAAATAACATCCATATTCATATAATACCAAGACATATTAGTATCCCAGTCAAATAACACCCATATTTATATAATACCAACATATTAGTATCCCAGTCAAATAACATCCATATTTATATAATACCAAGACATATTAGTATCCCAGTCAAATAACACCCATATTTATATAATACCAACACATTAGTATCCCAGTCAAATAACATCCATATTTATATAATACCAAGACACATTAGTATCCCAGTCAAATAACATCCATATTTATATAAAACCAACACATTAGTATCCCAGTCAAATAACATCCATATTTATATAATACCAAGACACATAAGTATCCCAGTCAAATAACACCCATATTTATATAATACCAAGACACATAAGTATCCCAGTCAAATAACACCCATATTTATATAATACCAAGACATATTAGTATCCCAGTCAAATAACACCCATATTTATATAATACCAAGACACATTAGTATCCCAGTCAAATAACATCCATATTTATATAATACCAAGACATATTAGTATCCCAGTCAAATAACATCCATATTTATATAATACCAAGACATATTAGTATCCCAGTCAAATAACATCCATATTTATATAATACCAATATATTAGTATCCCAGTCAAATAACATCCATATTTATATAATACCAAGACACATTAGTATCCCAGTCAAATAACATCCATATTTATATAATACCAAGACATATTAGTATCCCAGTCAAATAACATCCATATTTATATAATACCAACATATTAGTATCCCAGTCAAATAACATCCATATTTATATAATACCAAGACATATTAGTATCCCAGTCAAATAACACCCATATTTATATAATACCAAGACACATTAGTATCCCAGTCAAATAACATCCATATTTATATAATACCAAGACATATTAGTATCCCAGTCAAATAACATCCATATTTATATAATAGCAACATATTAGTATCCCAGTCAAATAACACCCATATTTATATAATACCAAGACATTAGTATCCCAGTCAAATAACATCCATATTTATATAATACCAAGACACATTAGTATCCCAGTCAAATAACATCCATATTTATATAATACCAAGACATATTAGTATCCCAGACAAATAACACCCATATTTATATAATACCAAGACATATTAGTATCCCAGACAAATAACATCCATATTTATATAATACCAAGACATATTAGTATCCTAGACAAATAACACCCATATTTATATAATACCAAGACATATTAGTATTCCAGTCAAATAACATCCATATTTATATAATACCAAGACATATTAGTATCCCAGTCAAATAACACCCATATTTATATAATACCAAGACACATTAGTATCCCAGTCAAATAACATCCATATTTATATAATACCAAGACACATTAGTATCCCAGTCAAATAACACCCATATTTATATAATACCAAGACACATTAGTATCCCAGTCAAATAACACCCATATTTATATAATACCAAGACATATTAGTATCCCAGTCAAATAACACCCATATTTATATAATACCAACACATTAGTATCCCAGTCAAATAACACCCATATTTATATAATACCAAGACACATTAGTATCCCAGTCAAATAACATCCATATTTATATAATACCAAGACATTAGTATCCCAGTCAAATAACATCCATATTTATATAATACCAAGACATTAGTATCCCAGTCAAATAACACCCATATTTATATAATACCAAGACATATTAGTATCCCAGTCAAATAACATCCATATTTATATAATACCAAGACATATTAGTATCCCAGTCAAATAACATCCATATTTATATAATACCAAGACATATTAGTATCCCAGTCAAATAACATCCATATTTATATAATACCAAGACACATTAGTATCCCAGTCAAATAACATCCATATTTATATAATACCAAGACATTAATATCCCAGTCAAATAACACCCATATTTATATAATACCAACACATTAGTATCCCAGTCAAATAACACCCATATTTATATAATACCAAGACATATTAGTATCCCAGTCAAATAACACCCATATTTATATAATACCAAGACATTAGTATCCCAGTCAAATAACATCCATATTTATATAATACCAACATATTAGTATCCCAGTCAAATAACATCCATATTTATATAATACCAAGACACATTAGTATCCCAGTCAAATAACATCCATATTTATATAATACCAAGACACATTAGTATCCCAGTCAAATAACATCCATATTTATATAAAACCAACACATTAGTATCCCAGTCAAATAACATCCATATTTATATAATACCAAGACACACTAGTATCCCAGTCAAATAACATCCATATTTATATAATACCAAGACACATTAGTATCCCAGTCAAATAACACCCATATTTATATAATACCAACACATTAGTATCCCAGTCAAATAACATCCATATTTATATAATACCAAGACACATTAGTATCCCAGTCAAATAACACCCATATTTATATAATACCAACACATTAGTATCCCAGTCAAATAACATCCATATTTATATAATACCAAGACATATTAATATCCCAGTCAAATAACATCCATATTTATATAAAACCAACACATTAGTATCCCAGTCAAATAACACCCATATTTATATAATACCAACACATTAGTATCCCAGTCAAATAACATCCATATTTATATAAAACCAACACATTAGTATCCCAGGCAAATAACACCCATATTTATATAATACCAACACATTAGTATCCCAGTCAAATAACATCCATATTTATATAATACCAAGACACATTAGTATCCCAGTCAAATAACATCCATATTTATATAATACCAAGACACATTAGTATCCCAGTCAAATAACATCCATATTTATATAATACCAAGACACATTAGTATCCCAGTCAAATAACATCCATATTTATATAATACCAACATATTAGTATCCCAGTCAAATAACACCCATATTTATATAATACCAAGACATATTAGTATCCCAGTCAAATAACACCCATATTTATATAATACCAACACATTAGTATCCCAGTCAAATAACATCCATATTTATATAATACCAAGACACATTAGTATCCCAGTCAAATAACATCCATATTTATATAAAACCAACACATTAGTATCCCAGTCAAATAACATCCATATTTATATAATACCAAGACACATAAGTATCCCAGTCAAATAACATCCATATTTATATAATACCAAGACACATTAGTATCCCAGTCAAATAACATCCATATTTATATAATACCAAGACACATTAGTATCCCAGTCAAATAACATCCATATTTATATAATACCAAGACACATTAGTATCCCAGTCAAATAACACCCATATTTATATAATACCAAGACACATTAGTATCCCAGTCAAATAACATCCATATTTATATAATACCAAGACATATTAGTATCCCAGTCAAATAACATCCATATTTATATAATACCAACATATTAGTATCCCAGTCAAATAACATCCATATTCATATAATACCAAGACATATTAGTATCCCAGTCAAATAACACCCATATTTATATAATACCAACATATTAGTATCCCAGTCAAATAACATCCATATTTATATAATACCAAGACATATTAGTATCCCAGTCAAATAACACCCATATTTATATAATACCAACACATTAGTATCCCAGTCAAATAACATCCATATTTATATAATACCAAGACACATTAGTATCCCAGTCAAATAACATCCATATTTATATAAAACCAACACATTAGTATCCCAGTCAAATAACATTCATATTTATATAATACCAAGACACATAAGTATCCCAGTCAAATAACACCCATATTTATATAATACCAAGACACATTAGTATCCCAGTCAAATAACACCCATATTTATATAATACCAAGACATATTAGTATCCCAGTCAAATAACACCCATATTTATATAATACCAAGACACATTAGTATCCCAGTCAAATAACATCCATATTTATATAATACCAAGACATATTAGTATCCCAGTCAAATAACATCCATATTTATATAATACCAATATATTAGTATCCCAGTCAAATAACATCCATATTTATATAATACCAAGACACATTAGTATCCCAGTCAAATAACATCCATATTTATATAATACCAAGACATATTAGTATCCCAGTAAAATAACATCCATATTTATATAATACCAACATATTAGTATCCCAGTCAAATAACATCCATATTTATATAATACCAAGACATATTAGTATCCCAGTCAAATAACACCCATATTTATATAATACCAAGACACATTAGTATCCCAGTCAAATAACATCCATATTTATATAATACCAAGACATATTAGTATCCCAGTCAAATAACATCCATATTTATATAATACCAACATATTAGTATCCCAGTCAAATAACACCCATATTTATATAATACCAAGACATTAGTATCCCAGTCAAATAACATCCATATTTATATAATACCAAGACACATTAGTATCCCAGTCAAATAACATCCATATTTATATAATACCAAGACATATTAGTATCCCAGACAAATAACACCCATATTTATATAATACCAAGACATATTAGTATCCCAGACAAATAACATCCATATTTATATAATACCAAGACATATTAGTATCCTAGACAAATAACACCCATATTTATATAATACCAAGACATATTAGTATTCCAGTCAAATAACATCCATATTTATATAATACCAAGACATATTAGTATCCCAGTCAAATAACATCCATATTTATATAATACCAAGACACATTAGTATCCCAGTCAAATAACATCCATATTTATATAATACCAAGACACATTAGTATCCCAGTCAAATAACACCCATATTTATATAATACCAAGACACATTAGTATCCCAGTCAAATAACACCCATATTTATATAATACCAAGACATATTAGTATCCCAGTCAAATAACACCCATATTTATATAATACCAACACATTAGTATCCCAGTCAAATAACACCCATATTTATATAATACCAAGACACATTAGTATCCCAGTCAAATAACATCCATATTTATATAATACCAAGACATTAGTATCCCAGTCAAATAACATCCATATTTATATAATACCAAGACATTAGTATCCCAGTCAAATAACACCCATATTTATATAATACCAAGACATATTAGTATCCCAGTCAAATAACATCCATATTTATATAATACCAAGACATATTAGTATCCCAGTCAAATAACATCCATATTTATATAATACCAAGACACATTAGTATCCCAGTCAAATAACATCCATATTTATATAATACCAAGACATATTAGTATCCCAGTCAAATAACATCCATATTTATATAATACCAACATATTAGTATCCCAGTCAAATAACATCCATATTTATATAATACCAACACATTAGTATCCCAGTCAAATAACACCCATATTTATATAATACCAAGACACATTAGTATCCCAGTCAAATAACATCCATATTTATATAATTCCAACACATTAGTATCCCAGAGTCAAATAACACCCATATTTATATAATACCAACACATTAGTATCCCAGTCATATAACATCCATATTTATATAAGTGGAACATCTGTCACCCAGCTTAAAGGTAAGGCGTAAGTTGTGAAGTTTAAAAAAATCCACACCCAGAACAGACTGCACAAGTCATTTCTGAGTATTGTACTTGTTTATCAAATGTTAAAAAACTTTAAGGTTAAAGTCTACCAACATTTTATATTCTTTCAATTTACAATCTACTGAATAATGGCCTTAACACAATTCTGTTTGCACTGTTTGATTATAGTTGCACTAGAAAGAAGGTGTAGCAGACAAAAGGTAGAAAATGTGATTTGTGGAAACTCACAACACAATGTTAATTGTTATATTAAATTTGAATGTCCCTCACCTGTAGTTAAGATATGTATTTTGTATCTGCATACTCAAATTTCTATTAAGAACAGCCAAAGTACTGAAATTTCAATAAAGTAGAGCCAAAGTACTGAAATTTCCATAATGTAAAGCAAAAGTTAAAGCAATCAAGTAAAAAAAATAATTATGTCACAATTGCTATCAGTCATAGACTTGGAGGATTTATGCTTATACTTGGTTCAACAGCAGCAGTGTCATTCAATCAAGTTTGTTTCAGAAGGCGGATTCATGATTATACTTGATTCAACAGCAGCAGTGTCATTCAATCAAGTTTGTTTCAGAAGGCAGATTCATGATTATAATTGATTCAACAGCAGCAGTGTCATTCAATCAAGTTTGTTTCAGAAGGCAGATTCATGATTATAATTCATTCAAAAGCAGCAGTGTCATTCAATCAAGTTTCTTTCAGAAGGCAGATTCATGATTATAATTGATTCAACAGCGACAGTGTCATTCAATCAAGTTTGTTTCAGAAGGCGGATTCATGATTATAATTAATTCAACAGCAGCAGTGTCATTTAATCAAGTTTGTTTCAGAAGGCAGATTCATAATTATACTTGATTCAACAGCGACAGTGTCACTCAATCAAGTTTGTTTCAGAAGGCGGATTCATGATTATACTTGATTCAACAGCAGCAGTGTCATTCAATCAAGTTTGTTTCAGAAGGCAGATTCATGATTATAATTGATTCAACAGCGACAGTGTCATTCAATCAAGTTTGTTTCCGAAGGCGGATTCATGATTATAATTAATTCAACAGCAGCAGTGTCATTCAATCAAGTTTGTTTCAGAAGGCAGATTCATGATTATAATTGATTCAACAGCGACAGTGTCATTCAATCAAGTTTGTTTCCGAAGGCGGATTCATGATTATAATTGATTCAACAGCAGCAGTGTCATTCAATCAAGTTTGTTTCAGAAGGCGGATTCATGATTATACTTGATTCAACAGCAGCAGTGTCATTCAATCAAGTTTGTTTCAGAAGGCAGATTCATGATTATAATTGATTCAACAGCAGCAGTGTCATTCAATCAAGTTTGTTTCAGAAGGCAGATTCATGATTATAATTGATTCAACAGCAGCAGTGTCATTCAATCAAGTTTCTTTCAGAAGGCAGATTCATGATTATAATTGATTCAACAGCGACAGTGTCATTCAATCAAGTTTGTTTCAGAAGGCGGATTCATGATTATAATTAATTCAACAGCAGCAGTGTCATTTAATCAAGTTTGTTTCAGAAGGCGGATTCATGATTATACTTGATTCAACAGCGACAGTGTCATTCAATCAAGTTTGTTTCAGAAGGCGGATTCATGATTATACTTGATTCAACAGCAGCAGTGTCATTCAATCAAGTTTGTTTCAGAAGGCAGAAGTTCATGATTATAATTGATTCAACAGCGACAGTGTCCATTCAATCAAGTTTGTTTCCGAAGGCGGATTCATGATTATAATTAATTCAACAGCAGCAGTGTCATTTAATCAAGTTTGTTTCAGAAGGCAGATTCATAATTATACTTGATTCAACAGCAGCAGTGTCATTCAATCAAGTTTGTTTCAGAAGGCAGATTCATGATTATAATTAATTCAACAGCAGCAGTGTCATTTAATCAAGTTTGTTTCAGAAGGCGGATTCATGATTATAATTGATTCAACAGCAGCAGTGTCATTCAATCAAGTTTGTTTCAGAAGGCGGATTCATGATTATACTTGATTCAACAGCAGCAGTGTCATTCAATCAAGTTTGGTTCAGAAGGCGGATTCATGAGTAT